>OZ010795.1:264546143-265164764 GCA_963932465.1 Maratus speciosus | reverse complement strand
GTTTAAGGGGTCTCAGGATTCTTAAAGCTCTAAAATTTTAATTTTTTTAGACGTTAAACTTCTATGTTTTCTGAACATTTTGATATTATTGTTATCTTGAAATTCCCTTTAGAGCAGAAGTTATGGCATTTAGAATTATACTCGCTCAATAGGTGAAGCGGTGTTTTCAAAATTTTAGAGTCATTTTTCTCCAAATGACGTTTTTGGGCATAACGCGCACGATATCTCAAAAACATCTGAATATTTTTTCATGAAATTTTCAAAACATATGTTTCATGTTAGTCTGTATAAACTGAACCTAAAATTTCCTTTTTATTGTAAAAAGAAAATATTTTTTTAATGGTTTATATTGTTGAAATTTTCTAAATTTTGCATTAGCTAAATACAACTTTGTATTAAAATTATTAAAAAGATTTAAATACAAATTTATTTAGGTTCAGTGTAATTACTATAATCTGAGGTATAAGTAGGCACCAAAATTTTTATTCTAGTTGCAAAATTTATTTTGTAATCGTGCGCATAAGCTGTTATGCCGATTTTCTGCTCGTCAAATGTCTGACAGTTTGAAGTCCCCTGTAAATGCTAATTCTGCATCTTGCAATGTTTCAAATATTTGAAATGAAAGAACGTACTTGTATCTTTCATTCCCACATAAAATTGTGTGTTAATATCAAATACATTTTAAAATATTAAATGTGAAAATGGCCCTTTTTTTTTCATTTTTTCCAATTTTAAGAGTATGAGACCCCTTAATGCCATATGTATCTAAAATAAATGTTGAATTCAGATATTTTTCTCTGGGATGGTCTTAGTATTGTCATCCCCGTCGCTGCCGTCAGCAACGATTTTGTATGATTCTATATTTTATATGAAAATCAATTCAAATGAACCTATAGTTTCTGCTCTCACGGCACTCAGCAGCATACACTCTGTGTGCTATAAACACATCGGCCTCTTTTTGCAATTAAACTCCGAATTGGTATGATTTTGCATTTTTAAACAAAAATCTATCAAAAGGAACAAATAGCTCCATTCAAGTAACTATGGTTTAATTTCTGCATTTAGATGTATTAAAGTTTGTATTTCGGCCAAAAGTTTCCGAGAAAACCTAATATAATTACCCCCCCCCCCCTCCCCGAATTCCATTTTAAAACGTTTTCTCTTTAAAAGTTTAAAATAGCAGAGATAGATGACGCTGCAAGCAATAGACGCTAAATTGGGGAAGATTTTTTGTATCTCTCTTCTTTTAGTATTGATGCGAAAGAAGAAGGTTATACATATGGACTGAGTCCCTAAGAACACAATTTCATTGGAGATGGACAACCAGCCCACACATTTAACGCTCTTCCTTCTCACGAATACTGACAGAAGAGAGAGGCAGAAGCTCATTCCCCGTTTTATCACCTATTGCTTAGTTACGTTATCTACATGTAATTAAATAAAAACATCATTGAAATTAAATATAGAATCATTAGTTTTTAGCTTACAGGCTATCAAAGCCTGGGAACTAAAGCGCCCGCAGTTTCTGTATGTACATACGTACGTACGTACGTAACGCAATAACACTTGATAGAAATATCCGATTCACTTCAATTTTTTTCTAAGTTCATTCTCATAAGGTGCTTCCCTGATTCGTTTTGGGAGTTCATTGGTTAAGTATAAAGGGTGTTATGGGGGCTAATCCCCTCTTAAATTAGATAAATAGGTTTTTCATGCATAATTATGAGACTTGTTTCAATTTTGGTATACCGGTTAATTCTGATAGGACGCTTCTCTGATTGCATTTAGAGGTTCATTGCTTAAGTATAAAGGGGGGGGGGTCGTCGGAGTAATACTTCCTTAATTTAGATAAATGGCTTTTCTTATCCGATTTGATTCAAATTTCGTATACCGGTTTATTATGATAAAGCGCTTCTCTGATTAGAATTGGAGGTTCATTGGTTAAGTATAAAAAAGGAAACGGGGGCTAATACACCCTTAATTTAGATAATTGGGTTTTTTCTATCCGATTTGCTTCAAATTTGGTATTCCGGTTTATTCTCATAAGGAGTTTTCTTGATGGGATTTGGAAGCTCATTGGTTAAGTATAAAAATGTAAAACAGAGGGCGGGGGTAATCTTACCCTCTTAATTTATTTTTCAAAAGGCATTATTCTTTGAAGTAAGAGCATGATATACAATTAGTGTGAATAGACTGTGAGCTCAATGCCATCAGTTTAACTGGGCACTTTTTTTTTTTTCTTTGTTATCTGCAAAAGAAGCACACATTTTTTTTACGTAACCGAATATCATAAATGTGTATAGCATGATTATACAAATTATTAAATTTTTCTGCATTTGTGTAAATAAAAAATGATTTATTTTAAGATTTTTTGATAACATTACTTTATTACACACTACTTAAAACAATTATGCTAGTTTTCTTTAATACCAAAAATAATAGGAAATATGTTAAATTTAGAATAATCTCTTCATTTTTTTCTTTATGATAGAATTTTGAAAGTAACTATTTTAGACGAATATCTAATTAAGTTAGTAACTTTGTATGAAAAAAAGTGTCAAAGGATTTATTGTCTAGTGATACATGGAGAATTTTTTTTTTTTTTTTTTTTTTTTTTTTTTTTTGACAAAGTTATTTGATGAAAGGAAGAAAGTTAAGATAATTAGGATTAGTAATAACTTTAAGTTATTCTAGGCGAATTTAAAATATAAACAAAAGTAATTAATAATTAATATTTTACGAAAAATGTCATATTCTGGCAAAACATTTTAGTCATCTATCTAAATTTTAATGCTTCAACGTGAAAAATTTTGTATTTAAATATGAAATGTTTTATAAAACAGATGCTTTTTATATTTCTATTACGGAAAACATTATATAATAAATGATTGTTGTTACAAAAGAACAATTTTATTGCATTAATATTCATATTTTAAAATAAAATCATGCTTTAAATTTATTAAATGATTTTGTAGCATATAAAATTTTCATCATGTTTCTTCATTAGAATAAACGTATTTTGATCAATTATTTCCTTTTTATATTTAGCACAGTATTTTTGTAAATCTATTTACTTTTTAAAGTCATTTTCCGTATTTTAAGTATATAATTTGAACGAAGTTTTTAAAAGGGTAAAAATGGAAACAATTTTAGAAAAACAAATGTGTAAAATCTTGATTTTGCAAACTAAAAGAAAAGATTTTTTTTTTTTTAATACTATCAAGATTTAATTTCCTATTGAAGGTAAAGTATATAAATAATGAAATATAAATTTGAATATAAACCTTTTTAATACGGTCGTAAAAAGCATCATAATATTAACTGAAAAATTGCATATATAGAGGAAGTTCGTGTTTTATGAAACAGTCTGACAATATGGAATACTTCAATATCTAGAGCATATGGTGTTTCAGCCAAGCAAAAAAAAAAAAAAAAAAAAAAAAAAAAAAAAAAAAAAAAAAAAAAAAAAACAGTTAAACTACTTCCTAGTACTCCCATGAAGCACTGTACTCAGTTTCGTTGGATACCTGCTGTTGGAGCGACACGAGCGTACGAGCTTTTTTTCAATTTTTTGCAAATAAATATTTTAAAATTCTTATTAATTATAAAATATAATTGTCAGCGATGTTAATCAAGCTATGTTTAAAGCTGAACAGTTATATTTATTGCTGTGTTAATCAGTTTTCCTCTATACTAATTTGTTAACAAGTAAAGAGGTTTTGTTTTTCAAAATTGTGTTTCGGACAATATGGAACATCAGCTAGACGATTGCACAGATATTTGACAAATCTGGGCGTCAAAATTATTGTTTTTTTAAACTAATTTAAACATTTAAAACAGTATATAAATGCACTTTTTGAAATAAATATTGTTTAATAAATTAAAAATAATGGATGTTTTGCAACTTCGTACAGATTTTTATTGAACAAAATTAGTATTATAAAATAAATAATAATTATGATAAATAGTATTATAAAATAAATAATAATTATGATAAATAGTATTATAAAATAAATGATAATTATTATAACAAAACGGAATGATATATTGAATAACTGAATAAATTATGAAAACAGATGATTAACAATAAGGACAATTAGTTTGTAAATCACAAAGGTGGTTTTTTTTTTAATCAGATGATAATTCAGAATCGTAATCTGTTTCTTCATACTCAGAATTCTCTGGATCACGAGCTTCAGCAGATTTAATGGGCAGTAACATTTCCAGGGTTTTTTTAAGGAAGAATTTTGAATTTTTTCTTATTGTGAGTCTCATTCCTGTTAAAACTGATTCTTACATCAAAAGCAATCTATTGAGAACATCACGGTTACAAGAAATTCTTGAAAATTTACGCGATAGATTTTGGCGAAGTAATCGGAAATATTTGTTCTATGCTTCGGATGCTTCTTCAGACAATTGGCCTATTGGTAGTATAGCTTTCTCTATCGCAATGGGTCCATGGATTAATATTTTGTTCATTGTGGGTGACATTGGGTACCATTTACATAACTGGACGAAAAGCTCTGCTGTTTTTTTCTGTATGTTCCTTAAATTTATCAAGATGAATTTTGTGGCCACTGGATATGACTTCAAGAATAACTTCAAATCGATATATTAAATTTTCATCAATGCTGATAATTTCCGCTGCTAGAGATGGGTTAGTAAAGAATCTTCTGTTTGTATTTTCATCATTTGTATTACCACATCCAGATTTAGGAATATCTACAAGTAAACCTACTTTTGTTTTGAAATTTTCTTGAATGCTCAATTTTGTTTCATTAACGAGAGCATTTTCATCTTCTTTATTCAACCTCCACTTTTCTATCGACAGTTTGTACGCTAAATGCAACAAATTTTCAAACAATCGAATTCTAGCAAGCAAAATCGATAGTAAAAATTCTAATATTTCTGGCTTCACATTTTTCTTTTTAGAAAGATCATTGAAATATTTGGATGACAGTCCATAAATGCAGAAACGCATTGTCGATTTTGTACTTGTGACTGCGTTACATATTTTTCCACCGACATTAGTAAGTATCGTTTTATGTTTTACTAAAAATGTATTTTACTCTAATGCAATTTTTGAGGATTGTGCAGATTTTAATGCACTTTTTATGTAAAATAATCTCATCATTAATAACCTCTGATGTTTCTTTTACAAATCTTCTTTGCATGGGTCTTCAATGAAGTGGTGATGAAGGCAATTGATTTTTCCAGATAATCTTGTTGTTTGTACTACAAATTAATTGAATTGGAACAAACGAGCTCTGGAATATATACGCATCGGTAGAGGAATCACTGTCAAAGTTTTTTTTGTATTGTGTTTGTTGCGATCCATCGCTAGCCCATTTATTTATAAGAATTAATGCATATATTTCATCTTAATTTAGATTTTCTAAAACTTCTTTCAAATAAATGCATAATCGCGTCACATTTAAATTAAGTAAATCTTGAATATTGATTTTAGAGCAAGTTTCTGTAATTTTAAAACACTCCATTTAGTAGAAGACTGTAACAAGGATATAGATTTTTTTTTTTTTTTTTTTTTTTTTTTTTTTTTTTTTTGATACCGTCTTATAATTTCGTATTGGTTTCTTGAAAAGTTAGCTTCGCCAAATAATGACAACTCTTTTAAAGGGGATACTTAAGTATTCTTTTCCGTCTGCTGAGTTCTCAAATATGCTTTTTTATATTTTGTTGCTCGCATTGGTGAATATGTTAACTCTTTTAGTACATGGGCAGCATCTCTCTTCAATGAGTTTTCTAGCTTTACCTGAGCGGCATGTGTAAGTACTTCCACATCTGTCGATCTCCTTAAACTTTCAGTCTTTCTCAGCTTTGACCTGTCACTTGATTCAGTGAGAGCTTTTACTCGCCTCCCTGGTCAAATTATTTTTCTTGGAATTTATACTGTACCTTGTAGCCATTCCTTATTATGTTTCACAAATGTATCTAATGTATAATGGGTTTAGATCCATTTGCTCTTGAACTGACATTTAAATTGGGAGAAATTGTGCTTGAGGTTTTTAATTTCATCATCATCAAAATTATCACTCTTAAGAAGGCATTTTTCAAGAAATCTTTATCTCTGATTTATGTTGGTAGATTTTGCTGTTGCATAACAAATTGCATTGTTAAAAAAATTCTTTTCGAGTCATTACTCTGACATTCGAAGGCCCTAAATAAATATAAATACAAAATATACGCAAAAAGAAATGTATAATAATTATATTCAATTTAGATACATAACAGCATTTTATCCCTTACTTAAAAGAAATTTCGCAATCATTCGCTAACTTTAAAAAAAAAAAAAAACATATGGAAAATTGTCTCGACTTATTTTTTAGATAAAATGTTAATAACGAGCAATAAATTACTTCAATTTTCTGAAAAGTGCTTAAAAACAGATAAGAGGGAATGAATACATTATTTTAAAGAAATTTTTTCAACATTTTATAAATTTAATTTCAATCATAATAACTGAAAACTAAACAAATGTGATCGCTTTCCAATGCGTCATAATATTTATTTTTCATTTTTAAATTTATATCATAAATAACAGATAAAAATCGATATATAGTAATTTCGGATGCTTACTCAGAGTTTTGTAAGAGCATATTTATATCGCTTTCATTTTAAAAGTGGACGAATCTGGAGCTAATTTAAACGAAAGCACAAATAGAAGGGTATATATTTATTTGTACATTAAGTAACTCTGCTTGGAAATGATTGGAAATATAACTAAGCCTTTCGTGAAGTGAGAAACAAGGCCAAAAATAATAGAAAAATAGGCGTTATTTTAAATTAATTTTCAAATACCAAAAATATTTTTTTTTCTCAATTCAAAGTTAAAAAGAAATAATAATACATACCTGCCCCGTCAATGTCCATAACGATTCGATTTTTAATACTTCCAAAACTAAAGTTATTCACATTCGAAAATAGAAAGTCACAATGAAAAATGATTTGACGCCAATGCACTTAACGCAACACTGCAGTTTGAACTGATAACAGGAGGTCATCGTTCGGTTAAACGAGATAAAAATATCACGTGATTCCCTAATGATTCAGCTTCAACTTGTATCCATCCATTCGATCCTGCGTTGTACGTTATAAAATCGACTTTTGAAATCCCAGATTATCCAAGTATACCACAGTAAACAATGGAGTTGAATGGAAAAGAGGTGAAGACATACAGTCTACTGTCTACCATTTGCGAGTGAAGTAACTGAGGAGATTGTCACAATATGGCGGCTGCTTTTTTTTTTTAAATCGCATCTTCAGTTTCTGATTACCGCCGGGGCAAAATATGGAAAAACCACTAAAATTGAATAGAAATTTTCGTCTTATTTAAGCGTCTTATTCATGGATTTTTTTTTTTTTTTTTTTTTTTTTTTGCACAATGCGGCCAAAATTTCTATTTGTTCTTATTTGTTCTGTTTGCCTTATAAAACTATCAGTTTGTTTCCCTGGTTGTTACAATATGGCGGAAACGCAGGGCGTGACTACCGACAAAGTAAACTGCTACCAGTAAAAATAAAAATGTGTTTCTACTATTATTTAGGACTGAAATTTTGCAATAATAAGGTGTTTAAATATGTAGAAAATTTCTATATAAATTTACTGGTGGAAGTTTCCAGCGGTGGTAAACAACACCGGCGATACCGGTTACAGTTGAAACTTCACTATTTTAAGGCTATGTCCGTTCCTCTTTATTCTTAGTTCCATGCAGTAAACTGCTACAAGACGAGTTTAAAAATTATAACTATTTTTCAAAAAATCTGGTAATTTATAGATAATGTACTAAGGTTCACTCGTAAAATAATTTTGGTTATTCTTTTAAAGCGTATTTTTCTCGCAATTTTAACATTCCTTATGACCCTACCCCATATTACGTGACTGGTTACCATTACCCGAAAAATGCAAATTTTAAAAAGCTAAATATTGGTATACATTTCACTTTAATCACAGTAAAAATGTGTTCAGAATTATTCAAACTTTGTTCTTTACTAACTTTTAAGGTATCTCAAAATTTTTATGTGGGCTTACAAATAAAAATAAAATGGTATTCCATAATATAAGAACTTCCTCTACGTAAATTTATATCATTTGTTTGATTAGTAAGCAAATATGGGAGTTTCTATAATTTGCAAGTAAATAATAAATGTAAGGAATAGGTAAAAACGATAGGTCTATTAACCGTTCTTCTTTCACCATACAAAATGAACTCCAATAAAATAAAATAATTGTGTTTAAGTGTACTGTGGCATCTTTTCTGCTCCTTATTTATAGACTCAAAGAAAACACCTGGATTAAAGGCTTTTAGCGATTTGAAATTAAATTCGATTATGAAATCGATATTGGAGATATCTGTTAACATAGTATCAGAAAGTAATTTATCACTGGTACATGAAATAAATGATATTATCCAACTATAATTAAACTTCCTTTGGAATTCTGCTTCTCGAAAATATTCAATTAGGCTGATTTTTAGTTACATTTTGAAATTATTTCCAACTTTTCTCCAATTTTCAACAATTAATTAATTCAAAATTGATTAATATCATGCTGAAAAAAAAAAGATTTATTTCTTTTCCATCTTCATAAAATAACACAGTGATTCTAAATAAAGAAAACGAGATTATCTTCTAATCCACTGATTAAAAAAAAAAAAAAAAAAAAAAAAAAAAAAATCCAATTAGAAACGATGACGGTCGCATTTTTAAACGTAAAGGTATCAAATTGGCACAACTGACTATGGAAGGGAATTGAAAATGAAATGATTTCTCCATTTTTGATCGATACAATACCTGTAGTTAGCAATTTTTATCACATGACAAAACTTTTTACTCCATTTGCTGAGTAATATTTTTGATTTTGTGTTGAAATTCCGTTCAAAACGCCAACATTGACAATATTTTCTGAAAGATCTATTGCGTTTACAAAAAGAAATAGAGTACGTCTTTCGATTACATAGTTTCCGAGTAACAAAACCTGCCAATTGCATGCTTTTTTGAACAAAAATTAATTAAAATTTATGTCATAAAGTTGCACCTAAAGTTGCCCTGGATTTTTCCTCAATCGCTTCTCTCTCGTATTTGTGTCATCAAACCTCAAGCATTAGGGTAGAACTGCAAAGCGTTTCACGTTCATGATTCACCGGAAAATGTATCGCCCCGTGCCATCTGTTGCAAACAGTGAACCGAGATCCTCATGTTTGATTTAAAAGTAGCTGTATAAAACAGTAGACCCATAAAGCTACGTAATTCCACTATATCCAAATCACGCAAATATGACTTATCTTGATCTTTATAGTTTTGCCTAATTGCAACAAGTTTAAGATTTGTATATTTCACAATCATAAGCAACGTGTCGGTTGAGAAAATGTAGGTCCAGTCTTCATTTTCAGTCAACGATATCTGTTAAAAATTAGGACAAATTCCGGGCAGCTTCAAAAGAATATTGTGCTGAGGCGTCCGAGATGACAAACTCACTAACGCCTTCTTGTACCACTTGAATCTATTTTTTCCTGTCCCATAGAAATAATTTTCCATGTCAGCCATGTCGTCTACCTCTTCTGAATTTACGTCCGAAATTTCTTCACTTTCTTGTTCGCTTTCTTCTTCATGATCGCTTATAATCATTTCTGCATCACTAATGTAAGAGTCAACTTCCGACACTTCGCATTCTTCAAACCATTGCATTACAGTTTATTCAAAATCTGGATTACATGGCTGAATTTTTTTCCTGGAAGGTCCTGGGTGAGTATTATCCATTTCCTTTTAAACAACAATATATTATTCCAGACAAAGGAAGCGGATTGTAATGCTAAATACGTAGAAATTAACTGGTGCGTTATACAGGGTGTCCGGTCTCAACGGTGTCCAATGGCTAATTCCCAAACCGTTAGTCACAGACATATAGTTCCAATTACAAAAATGTTTTAAATCAGGTAAAGAAATATTTTAAAAGCGATTTGGGTCAATAAAAACATTTCTTAAAAAATTACGAAATTAAAATTTTTATACGGTCCCCCGGTCCTATAAATTATATTTAGTAAAATTTTCCTTTTACACGGACAAGTAATACAAAAAAAGTCCCGTTGTTCTACGATTAAAATTGACCGAGTAATACCTGTTTAAAGTTGGAGCATATTTTTTGCTGCAAATTGGGGTTCATTCACAAATTTAGTCGAAATATAATTTCGTCAGATATATTAAAAAATGGTTGAGAGTAAAATTAACATTGCAATATAAATTTGAAATCTTTAGTCATTCTGACATATTAATGCAAAATATACAATTTGTAATACACATTTAAGAACAACAACAACAACAGAAAAAAAAAAAACAGAATTTTTGTTAAATAAAATGATGCTAAATTAACAGCCTCAATTCTTTACAAAATGATACGAATTTTAAAATATTATTAGATTACACTAGCCTGCAAAAGTTGGGTTATTTCATGTTTTTTAACTTTTGATAATCGATTCGTATGTATTCTGTACCGCTGAATCCGGAATTGATCTTCATTTTTAGCCATCACATCAAGATATTTCGCAAATTGTAAATTTCAAAGTTAAAAAGTTCAAAGTTAAAACTTAATATCCACCCCTATCTCATCACACCACCCAGCTGTATCCCAAGATAAGCAAAAATATCGAATAAATTATTGAATTAAAAAAAAATTACATATGTTTTGTAGTATGAGATTTTCGCTATATTTTAACTTACACATTTGCAAAAAAATTCTCACGTGATGGTTAAAAATGAAAGTCATTTTCAGATTTAGTGCTAAAAAGTACGTAAAAATCAATTATCAAAAGTTAAAAAAAAACCATCTTGTCTACTTTATAGTATCCGATTTTTGTTATTCTTTAAATTCGACAATTTATGATTTGCGAAATATCCTGACATGATGATTAAAAATTAAGGCAATTTTCGAATTCAGTGCTAAAAAATACATAAAAGTTAAAAACCCAACAATCTCCGTCTTGTATTATCTAATCTAAAACTTTTTCATAAACTTCTTGGCGGTAATCTATCCAAAATTTTTTGTGTTATCCTATAAAATAAGTATAAATGGTAACCACCGAAAATCATAATAATATTAGATTGTTATCGGATTTGCGCCAGTATGTAAAATGTAATCTTGTTCTGATATTTGAAAGTGGGTTAAAGTTCGAATACAAATTTTGAACTGGAAAAACATACATAAGATCGTTGAAGTAACATAAAAATTTATAAAAATAACATAATTTTATTAAAATAAATCATAAAAGAAACAGTCTCAAATCCTGACAAAATAAAACATATGTTATTTCAGCCAATCTGAAAATTAATAAATGTTAACTTAGTCGTAATACTTGTACGATTTTTTTCAAAGCGCAATTACACATGAAATGAGATCTTCGAATACTTTAAGCACTTGGAATATGAACCCTCAAAGCCGAGCTGAACTCATTTGTTTCAGAGCAGAAAAGTGGCATAAGTCATGCATTTTTAAAGTTTCATAACTCGCACAATTTTAGTGTCATATGAATGGGACTTTTTTTGTCTTACTTGTCAGTGTAATAGGAAAATTTTACTAAATATAACTTACAGGACCGGGGGACCGTATAAAAATTTAAATTTCGTAATTCTTTAAGAAATGTTTTTATTGACCCAAATCGCTTTTAAAATATTTCTTTATCTGATTTAAAGCATTTTTCTAATCGGAACTATATGTCTATGACTAACGGTTTAGGAATTAGCCATTGGACACCGTTGAGACCGAACACCCTGTATATTTTTTCACTCACAGTTTCAAAGACGTGGAGTCAATCTGGCACCATAAATAGCAACTAAAACTTTGAAAAATAATATCTCGGATACAGGCGTGTGTTCAGACTTGGACTTCTGTCAACATACTGATAAAAGATCTACTTGAAGGTACTGAGGAGATGATTGTATTCAAGGACAAAAATACCACGTGGTAATCAGAGCCAATGAAAAACGCAGAGTCTTCCTGACTCCTGTCTCCAGTTACCGATTAAAGATGTAAATGCGTATTAAGAAGATGGTTTCTAAATAAATCAAAACTTTAAACGAATACCGAAATGAGCTTAAAAGATTCAAAATACTTTCTAAATTATCCTTTATTTAGAATTAGTTTTAGTTCTTCTTATTAATTTTTCTCATTTCGCCTAATGCAGTGTAATAATGAAGTTTAGTCAAAAATGTAGCTTAATTTGTGATTTTTGAATTATTCCTAAAAATATGCTTTCTTCTAATAAAACTTAGACATACAAAGATCACTTGGCATTTTTCTACTATTACGCGAGCAAAGCCACCGGGATTGCTAGTATTTCATAATCATGTTTTGAAATTGTCTTTTATAATAGGATTAAACAGAAATAAAAATTTCTAACAATTTTTTTCTTTTAAAATTTAAATTATTGTTTTGTCAAAAGATTTCGATTTTAAAATTCAAAGAATGAAACACATACTTTATCTGAAGCAATATATAAAACTCTGAAGCAATCTTTACTCTGAAGCAATATATAAAAATTTTAGAGAACGTCTTTTTTCAATTCCTACTATTAACTCACACTCTCCCTATATTTATTTATATATTTAAGTATTGCGCTGCCGCGCAATACTTATTTATTTCCAGTGTCACTTCTCAATGTTAATTTAATATAGAAAAGCCTATGGAGATCGTAACTTTTTCATTTTTTCTTCCCACCTTTTTGTCCATGATGCCACTCATTTTTAATTCTTTGCTAATTCTAATAATATTTTAAATTCAAAGTGTAAAAACATTTGCCAGACGTCAGGATCAAAACGGATCATAAAATGCCTTTGCATGTAGGTGGATTATAATCTAGAGAGTAAAATGGGCTCATTTTTATTTACATTATTCAAATATTTTTCTTAATAATTCCAAATTTCACTTTTTTTATTCAGAATCAACGGACATTTTCTAATAAAATTTAACATTTTTCCTTCATTGTTGTAAATAATTCAAAAGCCGTAATAATAATTTGCCTATTTTTAGTTGAATGATTTTCACGTGAAACATGAAACTGGAGAAACTGAAATAGTTTTTTTTTTTTTTTTTTTTTTTTTTTTTTTTTTTTTTTAAGAATTAAAAAGAAGATGAATATGACGTCATAGTGGAAAAAAATGACATTTTCAAGCAGATTTTTTTAAGTTCAGATTGTAATTTTTTGACGAAACTACAACCTGCATTACTGCACTCGTGAAACATTTTGAATTATACATATACATAGGTAAATTGCATCACAAATTATGATGCGATATCGCACAAATCAAAGCCTGATGATGATACCCTCCATTAATTTTGAAATGTGTTTGTCTGAATGCAGTAGTTATTAAAAAACTTGACATATTAAACAAAAACCTAATTTGCAGAACAAATTAAAAAAACAAAATTTATTTCCTAAATTGTTTAAGCCCGAGAAGGGACAGATATTAAGATATTTCATTCAATTCGTTCTACATTTAATGTTAAATTTTTGTAACAAATAAGCTAAACCAATTGAACATTAAAAAATAAAAATGAAATTCATACAATATAATGCTTTAAACACCTATATACTTAGATTCTGTTCAAATGAAATTGAAATAAATCTTAGACTTTTTCCATTTTTAAGTTGTAAATATTTGTACTGCTGATTTTGCATTATGTTTATGACGATTGCACATAATATGATAAGGTACATGCAAAATACAAAACTTTAAAAAAAGTCTAAGATTTATTTCAATTTCACTTGAACGGAATCTAAGTATATAGGTGTTTAAAGCATAATACTGTATGACTTTCATTTTTATTTTTTAATGTTCAATTGGTTTAGCTTATTTGTTACAAAAATTTAACATTAAATGTAGAACGAATTGAATGAAATATCTTAATATCTGTCCCTTCTCGGGCTTAAACAATTTAGGAAACAAATTTTGTTTTTTTAATTTGTTCTGCAAATTAGGTTTTTGTTTGATTTATATATTTATCTTGTACAAATTTTCAATCGTTAATAAAATATTATTCATCCTATCAGGTTGAAATAATTTTTTTTTAACTTGTACTGGATGACAATTGATGTTAATAAAGTTTTTTCAAATACTAATTAATTAAATTTTAATTAATTAATTTTAGTTTTGCATGGGAAACAAAATGACCGCCATTGGTTATTGAATTTCAATGAAAGTATTTTCAATAAGGGTTACCATAGGTGGGGGGGGACCCTGTTCTGTCGCCAAATACCGCCAAGTTTGTCGCCAACTTGGCGATATATCGCCAAATTTGGCGTCCAAAATGAGTCGCCAAAAGTGACGCCAACTTGGCGATATCTGTAATATTTCGCCAAATTCCCATACAGTTCCATTGTAAACCTACTTGCTTATAGAAAATCAACAAATTGAGATATTTTAATGCAACAAAAACTCATATTAGCTTGATTATATTAAATTTTTCTTTGATGGCCTAAGTAGGAATTGACTTTAAAAACAAAATTTTTATATTACTTGTTTCTTAGTAAATACTTAAAATAAATGGTTATAATAGCAAATATAAATATATGTACTAAACATAGGCATAAAGAGTCTGAAAGGTATCGAAGAAAACTGAGCAACGAGCGTCACTTGAGACGTGCGTGCAATCCTTCATTTTTTGTCGTAATTTTTCCGCGCATTTCGCATATAATCATCGATTTTTTGCAAAAAAGTTAGGTAAAAATTTCTATATCAAAACAGTTTTAAAAGGCTTAAATTTGTACACAAGATACTCTAATTCTTCATCATCTAAAAAACAACAACAGCAACAACAAAATGATATCCAGGTTTGAAGCATGTTAAGTTTGTTTGTTTCTCCTACCTTAAATGCCACCTGATTTAGCTCCTTTTGGACTTAATTTTAAATTATTGTTCGATAGTCACAGCAAATAGTTTACAAGTTAATTTTTTGTTTCAGTCTAAAACACTTGTCCATTTTGCAAATACCTTAAATATATTTATTTAAAGTCGGCATTGCAATTTATACCCACTACAAGTGAAATATAAATAAATAAATAAATATGTATATGATATATAATATATAGAGACACTTCTCAGTTATACGCGTCCCTCAGTTACACGTGAATTTCGTAATGTCCCGCCGAGAGGAATTGGGAAATAATGCTATAGATCTCTCACTAATAAGCAGCACTTTGAATTGTCTCTCTCACTAATAAGCGGCACTTTGAATTGTCTATATCTCTTATACGTGGAAATAACAGAGCAATTCAGAAACTTTGAGCTAAGTGCGGAATTTTTTTTTATCTATTAAGAATTTTCTGCATCTGTCAAGGTCAAAAGACTGTTCCGCAAAGCACCTGAGAGGGTGGAGAGGGTGTTACAACTTGACTTTTACACTTGGACTTTCACTAATAAGCAGCACTTTGAATTGTCTCTCTCACTAATAAGCGGCAATTTGAATTGTCTATATCACTTATACGCGGAAATAACAGAGCAATTCTGAAACCTTGAGTTCAGTGCGAAATTTTTGTGTCTATTAAGAATTTTCTACACGTGTCAAGGTCAAAAGACTGTTCCGCAAAGCGCCTGAGAGAGTGGAGAGGAAGTTACGCCTCGACTTTTCTCCCCTTTCCATCAGTCTTAACGGCTCCTTCTTTTCTCTCTCTTTTATTTTTATCAAGCCACAAGCGTTTTCCCTCCCCTCCTTGCCTTTACGGTAACATCTGGATTTTTTTTTTTTTTTTTTTTTTTTTTGCAATAAAAATGAGCAAAAGAAAGTTAACAATCTCATTCAAAATGGAAGTTATACAAAATGCAGAAAATGACCTTAAAGTGTCGAAAATAGATTTAGCTGAAAAATTCGATTTACGAGAATCAATGCTCAGGAAATTTTAAAGTACAAGGCTTGGATTAAAAAAAAATGAACAGTGAATATTCTACACAAGCAAAGAAACGATCAATAATTCAGAATGGTAAATTTGAGACTTTAGAAAGCACTTTAATTCAGTGCTTCAGAGAAATGAGAACTTTTAATTTACCCATTAGCTAAATTAAAGTAAAAAATTCAAAATTGACTTCATACCTGTTATGAATGATATAAAAAATATCCAGAAACAAAATTAAATAACATATTTAGCAGTTTTGAATATAATACTAGGACATGTTAAACAGTTAAGGATGCATAAGGATGCTAATGAAATTGTGAAACATGCAGTGCCAAATGGTAAATTTTGTAATTGTAGTAATCTAATAACCACAAGAGAAGAATTATATCATAAAAGAACAATTCTTTAATTATGGATAATAAATTGAATGGGCACTTTCGGTACTGATCGTACCGAATGTGTACTGACAAGTACAGTGGATGAATATAGTTGAAACTTATTCTCAATTTTGAAAATTAGAAAATTGTACAAAATGAATAAAATTTTAAATAGCGTTTATAAAAATAATCAGGTGTCTATTCTGTATAAAAATGATCAGTTATTTTATTCAAATATAAAACGTATCGTACTTGAACTAAATTTTAATAAATAACACACAATTACTCAAGACTGATATATTATTGAAATGTTTCTTTTTCCTGCTCTTAATCTTTTTTGACGCTCTTTATTAAAAGAGATCTTGACTTTTTTCCTCTATTATATAAGTGTTTTTGAGAATGTGATAACGAAAATCCAGGAAAACAACACTGACGATAAGTCAGAGTAAGAAATAATCTAGTGCAATTGCTTAAAATAAATGCTGTAAAAAAGCTGCATCTTACGTTTAATTAAATTATTACTTTTGTCAGAAAGTTAAATCATTATGTATTTTCTCGTTTCGTAGTTGCCAAACATTTAATCTATTAATACTGATATTTTTGTATAAAAAGTTCTTCTATTAAACCGAAGAAATTATTTGCTTATAAAAAGCGAATGCTATATAAAAATATAGTATTCGCTATGGATCTATATAAAAATATCACTACATAAAAATAGTGATATTAAAAAAACAGGAGGTTTTTCAACCATGTATTTCTCAAAGAAAGTCTCCTTTAATCAACCCCCACCACTTTTGTCTTGTGAAATGCGCATAAAAAATACTAAAGAAACATTTTGAAAAAAAAAAAGTTCATATTAGGCCTGTATGTTCTTTTTATTTATAAGCTAAAAGTAATTAATTATGTTGGCAATTACTTCCTGGTCCAAACGACCCCTTAAATGTATCACTTCAAAAACACTTAAAAACAAAATTAAACGATTTTTTTAATATAACAAGTAATATTATTTCTTAGACTTAAAAAAAAAATAGAAATAAAGTTACAATTAGTTTACCTGTAAATAATGCGTTACACACTACACGTCGTAAAAACATTCATCCTTAAACATATCCTAGGTAATGGATTAGTCATATTCTTTTTAAAAAATCTGCTAGTACTTTTGGAGCGTAAATTGTTAGGTAACTGATGCATAGTAATTCTAATTAAAACAAAATATTATACATTGCTGTTACCGTCAAAACATAATATCGCGCGACACTATCTCACCGTCTTCGCTCAAAAATTACCTGACTTCTCCCTTCCCACATTTCACTGAATGTGAAAAATGGAAAATATCTAACATGTTTTCAATTAGCATGCGATAGCATGACGGCTTATCAGCAAGAAAATATGTAATAACCTATCACGCGAAAAGAAATTGATTTAATCTAAAATTTAATTATAAGGATTATATAAGCAAGCTAGGTTAATAAAAGTTAATTAAATTGATTATTTGTTTACTTTATGATGTTTATTTGGCGAAATATTGTTATGAAACAAAGAAATAACACACATATGCATAGACGAACCTCCGGAGATATTGATGACTAATTGACTTAAGGAAACTCGATTAATTTTCTGGCGATTTAAAGCCGTTTAAATGACGTGCAATATAAATTGTTATACTCTACGTACATATAGTTTTGACGGATACATTTTTTCCTGAATTTGTACTTCAACAATACGTTAAGAAGGTACACATACGCAAACATGTCCCAGGAGATGAAAAGAGCGAATTTATTCATGTGTCATTGGTGAAACTTGGAATGATAATTGAATTTCTTCATTTACGGTATTAAGTGGAATTTCTTTTTAAATGAAAGCGGAGGTTTATGTATAATTATATCTAGATAGTACAAAATTTTGAATATAGTTTGGTCCCAATATCATATGTATTGGATCTAGATCAGTTGTTCTGGAAGTTCGTAGACAAGAAAGCGTCCATTTGTCCCGATGGATTTTCCTTTGCCCAGTATGCATCGTATCTCAGTATTGGACTTGGAAACAAGATCTTCTAAGTAGAAGTAACAAGAAGCTTAAAATTAATAACGTTTCAGTGATGGGTTACAAAGTGATGCGACACATTTCCATGTAATTTTGAGACACATATGCAACGATGATATTGCATACAGTGAGGTTTTTTTGTTGTTGATGTTATCATGGGTACGAAGCTTATGTAAAAGTATTTTAGGGATCGCGGCATTATCGAATTTTATGTGTTTTTAACTTTCTAATGCAAAGACGAAGATGCAACCAGTAATGTTATTTTCGTTTTCATGTGTTTGAAATACTTATACATGCTTTTCAATGATCACAAAATTATAATCCATTACCGAATCTTATGTAATTTTGATACTCCAATAATATAAGATTGCTGCATCCAATGATTTGTTTTTATTATAATGTTTGCGAAGCGCACACGCATTCGTTTTTTACAGTGGTATTACCAAGTTGTGCATTTACGTGTACATTTGATATTACTATACAACGATGTTGTTCCAAACAGGAAAACATTTTTATTCACTATGAAGCGCACATGCATGCTATATCGATCCTAGAATTAACAAATTTCATTTTTTTTTAGATTCCAATATAATTTGGTTGTTGCGTTCAGTGTTTTTGTGTTTCTGTTCATTGACGTGAAGTGGTATATATGCGTTATAGCGAACACTGAATTTCAGAACTTCATGTACTTTTGGCTTTATATCATAATGACGTTGCAGAATTCTGAGCGTAATTTTTGTTTTCATGCGAACGAAGAGCTCATACGTGCGTTATAGTGATCGAGAATTACCGAACTTAAAGCATCGTTTTCGAGTTTCCTGCATAGACCGATGTTTTTATCATTTCTTTTTTTCATTCTATTGGAGTAAAGTTTTTACAGATATACCATACTGATCGTGGTAATATCTAATGATACACATTTATTTACAGCGAGATTCTACTACACTTTTTAGGGTTCAGTACTTAAAAAGTGAAAACGGAACCATTATAAGATCACTCCTGTGTCTGTCTGTCAGTCTGTCACAGCCATTTTACTCTTAAACTGTGGAACGTGAAAAGTTCACATTGGGGGAAGCAATAACGACTATTAACCCACATATTTACAAATTTTTAAACTTTCAAATATATATTTAGAAAAAATGCAGCGGAGCTAATTATGTAACTTGAAAAGAAAAATCTTTTCTTTGTATATCGTGTAGGATATCGCTTGAAAGCTCTCGTAACGCTGAACTTAAAAAATATATTTCCTTTAGTTTTAGCTTCTATATTTTCAGAGATATAGTTGAAAATGTAGTGAAAAAATATGTCCCTCCCCATCCATTTCCGAATCTACTGAATCTAAAATTATTAAAAAATTAAAGGTTGTATATATTAGTTTAAACCTTGCTGGAAAATTATAGCGATTACCCTAGATCACACAGTTTTTGGGAAAAGCGCATTTTCCCGTTAGACACAAATTTCGATTTTCGGGCATTCAGCAAAAGTGTTGAGGAGCGCTGGAGTTACCTATTGTAGCAGAAGAATAATAGCATTGTTGATAATTATCTTCGAACGAAATCGTTGCTAATAAGCCAAGATATTAACCTTTAAAGACATGGACGATTTGGACATACATAATGACAGGCGTGGGCTACTCAATGTACCATCGGCTTTTAAAGAATAGTTAACAACTTTTAATGATATATTTGTATCAGTGGCGTGGCGTGAAAATTTTCGGTGGTCATCGCAATTACTTTAGTTTGCGGTGAAAAATTTTTAACTCTAAAATTCAATGATTGAATGTTCAAAAAAGAAACTTTAAATCTTACCTTCACTTATACATGAACTCCAAATGTTCTGCTAAAACTGGATCGTAGAGTTTTAAAAGCTTATTAAGAGTTTTAAAATATTGCTTGGTCATCGCCGCATCCAGCGATGACCGGACGCCACGCCACTGATTTGTATAATACAATTCCCAGTAGCAACATAAAAGCAACAAACGTCAAATTATTAAAAACAGACTAATTTAATTAGAATTAATCTCATAAATACTATGGGCATCGAGACTAGTTTTCATTGAGTGAATCTCCCAATACGCCTCGCATGTCTTTAAAAGTTATCTCAACTAATCTGACTTACGCAACTGAAAAACGCGGCACGGACTTTGGTGGTGTAGCAACTTTGCGATTGCTTTCGCAGCGCGCTTAGCACACGTTTAAATTTTGAACAAAGGATTTGTTTTAGCTACACTGTAAAAAGAAAAGATTATTACTACGCTAAGTTTAATTTTATGAAATGCCAAATGATGTTAAAATATTCACCACTTTTATTGTCAGTACCCAATTAAGTTAATCGTAAACAGACTAGGATAATATGAAAAAAAGGGTTATACGGAATAGCAATATTTGATACTAGCAGAACTACCCGGCTTCGCCCGTGTCAATTATAAGAAGCCTTCCAGGTAAAATAAATTAAAACGAAATAATACGGCAATCACAATAACCGAAATTTGTGCATTCCCATCCACAAATCGTTATAAAGACAACCAAAAAACATGGCGTTATTGTCTTGCAACCATAGTAAAATCTCTGAGCTTTAATAACAGAATGCACGCTTTCTTTGGCGGGTATAAGAGAAAAATATGTGATTTTCCTGACAATACGAAAAAAAGAAATTCCTCCAAATCGCGCAGCAATTAGTTAAATTCTCGTTTGTATGGTATTATCTACATTATAAAGTAAAGACACTATGTCACTGCCCATAAATTGTGCCCCATACATTGTAACCCATAAAATGTGCCTTTACTGCAATTTTTATAACTTTTAAACATCACACAATTTCACTTTTTACAATGTCGAATAGAAAAAAGTTTTCTCAAATGAAATTTGTTTGAAAATTGTACCTCAGTTTTCTGATTTTAATGGATTTTAAAATAATTTTTAAGCATGGATATTTTTAAAGTTGAATGCAACCCGAATGAATCTGTTTACACTTAATGCAATAGTATAAAGAAAAGACATGTCTATGAGTAACGCTGGTATCATATTTTCGGTGGCAACAACCTAACACAACAAATTTCCCTTTTATTGCAGTTTAACTTCAAAACATTGTACATTCGATTGTTCCAACGTATTATAGAAAACAAAAGTACTTTCAGTGATATTTGTTTGTAATGTTTATCCCAATTTACGAATTTTTTATGGGTTTTAAAATAATTTTTAAGCATGCGTATTTTTTAAATATGCTTGCAACCCAAATACAAAAGGTTAACTCAATTGTTCAAAAACATTGTAAATAATTCAGAATTTGTTTGCTTTCGCGTAATATTCAATAACTAAATTGGCAAATGAAATTAAAACGCCAAAAATAAAATAAAATAATACACGAATTTAACAGATATCAAATCAAACTACTCAAAATAACCTGATAAAAAATATATAAAATTCAAATGGGAATTTCGTTCCGGGTGCATATAACTTGAATTCTTCAGAACGGATTTCCAAGCGATTTGCACTATTTGTTTTTAGGGAAGATTTTAGTGCGTAACATATTGTTTTCCGTTGCTTCATCATAGAATTATAGGGGAAAGTTATATAATCATGTGAACCCAATTATGAAGGATTAGTCTTATTAGCTGAATGAAAAATGCAGAACTATTTTTATCTGTAAGTATATTGACGGGTTTATCTTCGGTAATGGGGCTGTGCGCAGGGTATTCTTATTTTAATGAGTGTGCCTGACACCTATTATGGCATGCACCTTTGTTTAAAACAATATAGAATGACTTATGTTTTAAGCGACTATCTGGCATGCAGCTTGATTACAAAATACTAATCTGCAAATGCTGAAGGTGCTTCTCCAGTTCCCTGCTCAACAACGCGGAACTTTCTGACACATTTTCTGACTCATTAAACGTAAAGGCTTAAAATTTGTAGACATGACTATTAAAGCGATTTGGAATTGAAATGAGTTTTTCCCTTTTTCATAAATAAATTACTTATCGAGTTATGAGCAATTGTGGTTGCATGTCGACCAGTTTTTATCCTTTATTGGACTGTTGCGTACGAAATTCAGTTCAAAACACCAACTGAAAGATCTCATACCTTTACCAACGAATGGAAACTATCTTTCGATTACATAGTTTCTAAATAAGAACTCCTGTCAATTTCATGCGTTTCCGAACAAAAATTAATTAAAAAATGTGTCAGAAAATAGCTCCTTTGGATTTGAGAACAGCCTTAATTTGAAGTTTATGAAAAAACTCACATTTTTAGTTTTAATTTTGGAACTCGCGAAATTTAAATTCAGAAAAAGGATGTTCTTTTGACACATTGTGGTAATTTTTTTAACTTTTAAAATTAAAATACATGTTTTCTTTGGCGCGCGTAACAGAAGTATGCAATATCTTCACAATACGGCGAAAAATGAAAAAAAAAATACAAATGAGGTAGTAGATACTAAAATTTTATTTGGAAAATTTGAAATTTTATTGAAATTAAATCTACAATGATTAGATGAAATGATGTCATTTTTCATAAATTTTAAATCAAGACATCTGTCAAGATTTTTTTTGAAAATGTAAATAACCGCTCTCTTTTTGCTATAAATCACAGAAAATGTTAGCACTGAATCTAAACCAATACAACACTTAGCGATAACGTATAGCTATAAGATATGGCTGTAGTATACAATCGAAGTTGTAAGCAAAATATAAGAGCCATATGTTTACAATGAGTTTGATTACGCGTTGAAAAGATTTGATAGAGTGTGACGTGATATTAAGCCTTTTTTTTTTCTTTTTCTGAAATTGTTTTTATGAAATTTGGCTGTTTGTATTAAAATAGATGTTTTAATTAAAAAAAAAAAAAAAACATTCAAATTGAGGTGCTACGTTATTTTCCCGCTCTTATAGTTAAAGTTTTTATTTTATATACAAAAAAAAAATGTAAAATTTCTGTTTAGAATGACGTCAATATCAAACACGCAAAAATATAGTAAGAAAATCTGAATTTTTATTGGCAAATAGAAACGAAATACACGCGTTATCCTTATTTTTTCACGTTATTGTGTCATTTTTTAGGGTTTCGCAACAGGAAAGAAACGTTTGAATTAAAAAAAGATTTAAAAAGAGATATTTCTATAATGTTCAATTATGGAAGTGGTAGAAAAAAGGGATAAATAGTGGTCTGATAATTTTTTTTAAGTAGACAGTGATCTTTTCCACGTTCTAAAATGTATGTACATTGAGTTTCGTGAAAATCGGTCAAAAATTAAAGATTTGTATAAAGGACATACACACAGAGAACGGGTTTTATATATATATAGATTTATTCATGATTTACTAGGGGGCTCGGCCACCTACGAGCTACGCTCGCCAACCCCCGTTCAGACACCGCATTTTCTAAAAGCACGCTAATATGATTGGCTTTAAAAAAGATTTTGAAAGATTGAATTATAATTTATAAAACAGTGGCGATCTCCCTATGAACGGGTTTCTATTCATTTCTCTCTGACTGGGGAATTTTAAGGAAAAATCAGGTGCTGTTAAAAGATACAATGACTTCGTCTTTGATTAAATAAAATCAGTAAACATTTCAAACTAAGCTAATATAAAATGTATTAAGTAAACAGAGTATTTGTCTCCCGGTATTTTTTAACAAAGCGAAAAGAAAGTTCTTTCTGACGTAACTTTCACCAAACTTTTCTTTCTCTTTTTAATATTCACGTGAAAATACTTTTGTTAGAAATGAAATATTATTTGCGCTGTCCCAGCGAAAATAGTGGAAAAGATCATCTCGAAATATCAAATAAATGTCTCGCGCAATTTTTAAATTTAAACTGTTTTGCAATATTATTTTTTGTTCATTTTACATAAAAAGGTGTAACGTGACGTAAATGTGACGTAATTTCACCTGTTTAAGATTCTAACACATGCTAATGAATTTATTATTTTACAATATCCTTCAAATACAAAATTCACGTGTAAATATAGTTCTTATGAAGTAATTTTCAATAAATTCCTCCTTTTTATAAGCAATTATTTAATTCTAATTTGAAAGTATATTTTCTGTTTATAATAGTCACGTGTAAATAATTTTTTAACTTGAAGCAAACATTATTGTTTGCGTTGTTTATACAGTTGGCAACAGGTTAAATTAGTAAAATTTTCTAAAATAAGTAAAAAATATCTCTCGAAATGCTGAAAATTTGAATTTAAAATTGAAATAAAACCTCAAAAAATGAGTCAAATTAAAAATATATATATATGCATTCTGCTCACCGGGAAATTACAACGCATAAAATGGTCTAAAAATTATTAAATTCCGATGTATAGTTTTTGTTCCTATAAAACTTTTTTAATGGAACGATTTTGTCCAACTTTAGGATTGAATATCTCTTAAAGTAATTCTTCGATTTGAAAACTGTCTGCATCAGCGTGTTTATTAAACATTTCTCTATAATACCGCCGATTTTCATATTTTTGTATGCAATATTTTCCTTAATATTAACGGAGAATTATCTCCGGCCACAAAAATTTCAAAACCAACGGCGGCGTAAGTTACTTTTTTTTTAAAAAAAGGAGATATCTTTTTGAACTTTTATGGTATACCCATTCATACTTTTCTAGTATATACAGCCATACCCAATCCTTCGTTGTATAGTTTTTTACAAAATCTTATTATTGTTTTAGCAAAGATTTTCTTTTAATAATACAGTTAATAATGCGTACATTTATTGTACGGAACACTCAGAGCGCGCGTAAAACTCGCACTTGACCGTTTATTTCTAGACAGTCTGGTGTTACTTTATAATCTTTTTTTCTAGTGTAATTAACGTATTTCAAATGAGAGTAAATGGATTAGTTTTCTCGAACGAGAAACTTATTCCAAACAACCTGACACTTGTCTATATTTATTATCTAGTAGGCCTAACATACTTAACCTCCTCGGACCCTGGGTCCCCATTCAAGGACATCTGTTCTTTTAATTAGGAAAACTAAAATATCCGATTTTTTTTTACATTTTCATATCACTTCTTAATAGCTGAATGTTTTTTGCGTTAAAAGCAAACGAATAAAGGGCAGCATCTAAGCTGATTCCCAGATAAAATAAATGTTATTTTTATCTGAGTTTGAAAAATGCCTAAAAATGCGTAAAAGACAAAATGACCAAGAAAGTGAGAAATTTTCAAAAGTATCTAATTTAAATCTTTTTTAATAAAAAAATTTCATCATTTGTAGATTATTTATTTGTTTAAAGCTCTTAAATTTGTGATTGCGTTAATTGAGGTTAATGGTTATTAATTAAATTGATGTTTTTAAGAGGTTTGTAGTTTTAGATACATATTTTTGAACTTAAATTACTAAGCGCCGTAAGGATCAATTTCAGAAGATATTTTTTTTGTCATTTTGTTTGAAAAAAAACCCCAATGAATAAGCATTTGTATTATTAGTTTAGCTTCGGAACTGAAGAGGTTAAAGAAGAAATTTTCAGGCAATATTTTGGATGGGAAAACAAACTAAAAAGAAACCTTCGACGGTAGCAATAGTGCTTTTTAGACAGCACGCAAATTTTTAATTGTCAATGTATCTTGATTTTTGGTGTCTACATCATCATTTAATGTGTGAATATATTTGATGGCGTAACATAATACTTTCTATGGCCACAAATCATTTACTTCCATTATAACATTGACGGTGAGGGGGAATATAAGACGTTATGTCCTTGCTGTTCGTTAATACTAAAAAGTAGCTTATACAGTATAACCTCGAAAATCCGGCATCGTTAAGACCGAAATTATGTTGATTTTTTTTTTTTTAAATTCCGTATTTCTGAAATAATAGCAAATGTACTTCCAATATTCTTAATAGTGTATATACTCATAATTTAATTCATAGGCATGTTACATTTATGTGAGAAAAAGAGATAATTAAATATTTAAAAAACCTATATTAATTAATATATTCTATGTTATAAAACAAAAATCCAATAAATAGTGAAGTCCTTTATTCTTATGTAATTTCCGAAACATCGATGTCAATTTTATTTGCTTAATTTTTTTCAGTCATTTATTAACAAGTTTTTCTTGGATTTTATATAGGTGAATAATATCTACTTCAGAAGAACAGTTTTGTTTCTCTAAAGCGATATTAATTGTCCATTTAAATTTATGCATTTTTGAAGCGACACCTTTCGTTCTTACCTTCCCCGTTCTCCTGATATGCTACCTGTGTTATCCACGGATCTATTTAGAACATCATCGATCACGATGTCCGTTAATCGATCCTTTTCCATTTCAAAGTTTTTAATTCGTAAACAATTAGAGGAGACCGGGGCTAGTTGGCTACAGGGGTAAGTAGGCGCAGTCCCCATAAATCGCCTGTTTGTGGATATATTGTGCAACCAGTCACAGAGTACATTTCTTCTTGCGTTTTACAATCCTCATTGTAGTTTTGAAGCGTTACCTACGTGTGGTGGACATTTATTACGATTTTTCTGTTTTTTGCGCCATAAGTAACTTTTTGTTGCTTCATTCTATTTCTAATTTCTAATAATTATCTTAATAATTGCGATTCAACTTGTGCAATTTTTCCAAGTGTATGATTAATTGTACCTACCCCATATGTTACTTACTTGGGTTATTTATGCTTAGATGGTTACCTGTCCCTTTTGTGAAGAAATTTATTATGGGGCTACTAGACGCACTGAACACGGCGCAAGTTGGCTTGGTGTCTGGTGTATGCTGGTAGCTTGCAAAACAGCAAACACCGAAAAAAGCGGTTGCAAAGCAAGATTTTAGGCACACGTGGCTTGCCCAAACGGAGACTATCAATTTTTTATTTGTGACAACTGTAACTCTGGTGATGTTGTCGAGTAGGATAGAAGTTACTCAATGTTAATGTTTTATTCATTATTTTTATGTCTGCATAATTTAGAATTTACATTGTACGGCGATAACGCCTTTGATTAAACTGACTGGTAATAAGGAAATTGATTTCTCTTAACTGCGTGTCTTATTTAAATTTTTATAAAGCGTGTGCCAACTTACCCCATAGGTATAGGCAACTTGCCCCGTGACGGGGTAAGTTAGCGCACAATTTTCCTTTTAGTTTAGGCTTCCGCTAAACATAAACTACAAAAGCTACAAACATAAAACTCCGGGTATTTATACCCCAATGCCTGTTGTTTAAAAGTACAGTTAAAGTTTCATAGAAAACTTAAACAAAATATTAATACAAATTAATAAATAAAAACTGCGCCTACTAGCCCCGGTCTCCCCTACTATTCTTCTTTCTCTCCTGAATAGGAAGTTTTTTTAAAAAGACACTGGAAGATGATGAACTTCATGCCGAATTTTCGAAAATTGAAAGAAAGTAACTCGATATCGTAAGTGCTTAGCTGAAAGCAGAAAGAAGAGATTTTTATATTGAGCAACAATAATTAAAACATCACTTGTAAAGATGACCGAATTGGTCTGAATCGTATTGAGCGACAATCGATGAATTTCTGTAAATTGAGATCTAACATGTCTGACAATATTTAAAGTCGGAATTATCTTTTTAAATGTTTGAGACAAATAAATAAAGCCTATTTCGTGCTGCTAAACGCAATTTCCATTTTTGTAACACCATTTAAAGCGCTTTCGCAGATTTCGCACTTAAAACAGTATTTACATTCCAGTAGGTAAGTCATCCCATATTTAGAATTCACTTCATAATCTCAGGATTACAGAAGTGGTGTTTTTTCAAATTTCGGACGTATCTAAATTTCTTTATTTTTTATTTATCCTTCATCTTTTCTCTGGTGCTGTTTTTTTTTTTTTTTTATTATTAAAACAAACATGTAGTCAGTGTTAATTGATTTTTATAAACAATTTCTTCTTCATTTATTTTTCGAGTTCATTTAATGTTTAAACACAGAAAACGCCTCTTTTATTGCTTTTTTTATTTTTATAAAACATATTATACATTAATACCAGTATATTAATCGAATACAGGGAAAACATTATATACGAGTGTGCATCAAATATAAACTGGAATTTATGTTTTTTAATCTATTGATACAAAATACGAAACAGAAATTTACGTATGATTTTTCCATATAATCTCCTGATTTCAAAACACATTTTTCCCAACGAATTGGACTTGGATTTCCAAGCGTTAATACGGGTTAGGTTCCCTTAGAAAGACCCCACGAAGGGCAATCCCTCCCCTCTTGGACCTATATCCCACGTGTTGATAATTGGTCGTCATAAACACAAACCAAACAAACCCAACGGATTGGAAGTCTTTTGACGCCGTCATCATAGAAAGAAGAGGGGCGTGTCTCCAGGCAATTGCGCACTAAGGCTTCAACAGCAGAGCGATCGCCTAATCGTTCACATCCTAATGCGTCTTTCAAGGGCCAAAACATATGATAATCACAGGAAAATAAGTCAGGACTATAGGGAGGGTATCCTGTGTTGTGAGTGCAAATCCTCCACTTTTTCGTGAGTCAAGTTGCCTGTATCGGGACGGGCAATGTCTTGAAGCAAAATTACTTCTCTGATCAAAAATTCACGTCTTTTCCGCAGATATGCAAGTTTTGTTTCGTCTAAAAGCTGGGAGTTGTAGGCAGCACCCTCGAGAATGCGCGGAACGGTGCCAATATTTTCCTCAGTAAAACTTGATCGAGAGCGGCGGCCAGGGTGGGGAATTCAACTTATGCTTGTCTTTCCAGAAACTTTCTGTTCCAGTCATACACTTGGGTTTTCTTCAGGCATGTCTCCCCAAACAGTGCATGAAGTCTTCGTACCATTTCAGCTGGTCTTGCGTATATCTGTTGATAGTGCGAAGATAACGTACACAATATTGCACGTACTACTTTATTTCGATACAACCCCTCCTCTTTTTTGCTTCCTTTTGGGAACAACGGATTTCGAGTTTATTCTATCCACGATAATTTTCAGAATTTTCAAGCTATGTTTTTGAGACTTTCACAAAAGTTGCTCTATGCACTTAACTAATTCATTATGCACATTATATTTGGACTGCATCTGCTCATGCGTAGTGAAACATTTTTTAGTGAACCTGCACATTTTTCATACATTTATTATTATTTTTTTACTCAGATTGCAGGGTGTTGTGTGTAATGTTGCTTGTCATATTTTCTGGAAAGAACATTTTTTATATATATTAAGAACTCTGCAAATTATAAGCAAAACACTTGGCAAAATTTGTGACTGGTTTTGTACAAACATTAATTTCATTGCTAGTATACATACTAGCCTTATTAAAATTAACACAGTTTGTTACTCTTGTTCTACAGTTTGAGCGCTTTTGTTACATTAGTCTTTACAGGGTTATCCAATATTCGTTATTCTTCGTCACTTTTGAATTTGTTGACAGTCTCCTATAGGGTTTTGGAGGAAAATCTACGCCGAAATATATGACCTATACTGTTTTGTTTACACACCTGGAGTTGCGCGATAAATCCTTCTGTATTTTTTTAGCTATCTAACAAAACGTCTAAAATCGCAAGTGACCAATCATCATTGGCTATCAGGGTCGGCTGAAAAAAACTTTTTTTTTTCTCTTTTTGATTCGCTATACAGCGGAAAACTTGTGTCTGGGGTAGCTTAGTAAAATGCAATAACAAAATAAATAAATTTTTATGTTTGGCGGTAGCGCATCGAGCTTAAAATTTGAAAAAAAAAAACACAATTTTGATAATTTTTCTATTAAATGGAAATAAATCAAATAACTTATATAACAAGCAGCTATAGACATATTTTAGTAGAAAAGAGTATAGGAATGATAAATAAATGAAAACATAAATACATTTCGCAACACATTGGCAGCGGATTATGTTTTTAAAAAAGGCATTTTTTTTAAATGACAAATTTTCATTGAAATAAAAACTACTTTTCTGATTGTACTGTTACCTGATCTGATTACCTTTATCTGATTGTACCTGAGTGTAATTTTACTTTGTAATAAAATATAGTCCTTTACTTGTCTTTACTAACTTTTGAGAAGTTTGAAATAATAGTCGCTTGGAAAACTAGGCACTAAAGATCTCGAGAAAAGTGTCGTTATTATAAAAACATCTCTGGACCCGAAGACTTTTTATGATGCCACGGTTATCAGCTTCACGCACCGTTCTACTGTTTGGGATTGACATGGGAATTGGTCAAATTTCCACTGGGCCACTTATTTACCTAATTCGACCTTAGACCAAATCTCTTCGTTGGTGGCTCATCTCAGAAAAAGGTAGTGGTGAAAGTGTAGTAGAGTTCCAGTGAATCATTTCGATTTAGTCTGCAGCTAGAAAAATGATTTTGGACGTTTGAAATCACCTGATTGACTTTCTTTTAGAAGCCAAGTTTCTAGCCTTTATAATCCTTCTGAAACATAACTCTCTTATATGATCCCTTTTATCTACTATCATACTCAAAAGCAAATTTTCTGGATTGGCAAAAATTTCCGTTTCTCTCAATTACTGGTTCAATGACCTTCAGCAAGTTTTCAGAGAGGAATTTTGACGATTGTATAACTTTCAATACATGTTCCGGCCCATTTGCGAAGTATTTACTTTTTTTTAATACTTAACCATACAGGTACATAAGACTTTAGGAGAAAAGAAACTATAATCTTATGTTAATCTGTTGGATTTTCAATACTTAAATATAACTGGATAATTCAGTTCTCCGTCGTTACCCACCTTGAGTGGAAAGTGTGCCAGGCTCAGAACAGATAAATCTTCAGGACAGCTGCTTGCTTTTATAGTACAAATAATGTCCAGTAGGTACTGCTGATCTTTGCTTAAATTTTGCCGATCAGTTCTAGAAATTCACACTCAACACTGTTAAATTTACTGGGAGTTTCTCACATTTCCTGAGCTGCGTGCCAATCGGACTAGTGATTTTGGCCCAGTCGTTTCACCATCCAAAGTTTGAAACAAATGCCGGAATGGCAACTCATTGAACTGTAAGAGGCATACACCACCACCTCTGTAGTGGTCTTTTAACTTCTTCTTCAATGTGAATAACACTGGTTTTCTACACCGTATTAGTAACAGTGCCATCATTTCCAATCATATTTTTTTGTTTCCTTTACGTCCACACTTCCAATTTTACCAATACCATGCATTCATTGAAAGTAAAAGAATTTAGTTCAATGATGGGTATATTTTTTGCTTTTTCACAGTTACAAATAATAGAGACAGTACACACACAAACCACAGGGACCATTTTACAATTGCAGTCTAATGTCATTTTCACTTACACGCAGAGACATCAAACAGTAACAAAGATTTTTTTTTAAATCTTCAACTATTTTTTTAAACTTTTACTTTCCCTTATCACGCTTAAAGGACTCCATAAGATTACGATAACTGTCATGATATGCATTTGTTAACTGAAGAATTCTGTAAGGCTTTACTGTCAGTATTGATGCTTTATCAAACACAGATTTAATTTTTGGCGTCACAATAATAGAAACGTGAGAAAAATAAACTGACCTGATGTTTGATGTCAAGGCTAAGTTGTAATTTTCATGGAAGCAACACTTGAAATCGTCTTCATAAGTTGGAAGTTTATTCACCGGTAACTCTTTTGGGTTGCGAAATAACGGGCAGTTAAAGTCACTGTGAGTAATTTCTTTGGAAACAGCCATAACACAGCGAACGAATCACTTATTAAGTAGTCATTAATTAAATCAGTCTTTAAGAAACGCGATTGAAACGCACAAGAAGAACACACTGTTAATCATTCTCGGCAAAATTCTAGTGATCAACTCACAGGAACCGTTGTGTCATAAAGCAAACGCATGCGTATCGCACACTGCATTGTGAAGCGTCAGTACAAGTAGTACTGACGGGCTCAATTCGCAGCAGGGCTCGTCGCGCTTCACTGCTACCAGAGTAGAAGGACTCATAATACAGCTTGAATGCGTCAATTTAAGGATTTTTTAATTGCTTGTCGCTACCCTAAATGAAGCAATTTTGTTTCTTTTTTTATTATAATGTGCTTTTTATCTTTCTTTTAAAGCCTTTTCACCATAGTAGTTATTTATCTTTTTCTTTACAGGTTTTAAAAAATCGAAAGAAAACTACTGCTTTTTCAATAAATTTCAAATATTCAAGTGCAATGCGCTACCGCCAAACGTAAAAAAATATTTAATTTGCTTTTTTGCATTTTACTAGGCTACCCTAAAGCCAAGTTTTCCTCGGTATAGCGAATCAAAAAACAACAAAAAATTTTTTTTGGTCCACCCTATTGGCTATATAGTGTATTTGATTTATCCTCGTATATGCATCGTGTAGATGCCATGGGGAAAGTAGGGGAAAAATATAATTGGAAAATACGATGAATCAACAACATATAAAAACAACCATTTTTAAAAGTATATAAAATAGATATGAATTTTTAAAAAATTCTGATGGAATTTTAAGATCTGCAATAACGAAAGTATATTTTATGTTATTGCGATGCTTTATGTATATTTTATGTCTGCGATTTACAGACAATACACTTTTTGCCATTTAAATGCTGCTTTAATGAATTGCTATAGAAAGGAATAATAAATAGCCATTCATTTCACTCGATGTATAAAGGTATCATTTTTTCAAGTAGAACACACTAGCAGGGATGACCGAGCTTAGCTCGGTCAAAATTAGCCTTGTGTTCATTTCGATATTTTATTCTCACTGTATCATTCTTGCTGTTTAGATACAATTGGCTTGATCCTGAAACATTGTGACCAAAATGACCCACTAACATTTTTTTTTTCGAACATGCGAGCTAACCAATGCTCTTCTCGAAACCGAAAACAATAAAATATAAAATTTAGTCAAAATCGTTAAAGTCGTTTTATAGATAAAATTAGCTTGATCCACGGTCATCCAAAAGGGACCAATAACTCTAAATTCATCGAAAATTTGCCCTATCCAATGGTTTTCTTATTCCCAGAAACTATATAACATGAACTTTTGTCAAAATCGTTTGAGTTGTTTTTGAGATACAATTACCTTGACACAGAATGACCCAAAAATGAACCACTAAATGAATTTTCTCAAACATGTGACATAGCCCAATACTTTTCTCGTGCCCAAAAACGGTTGGATATAAAATTTAATCAAAATCGACTGAGCCGTTTTTTAGATATAATTAGCTTGACACTGACCCATTATTACCCAAAAATGACCCACTAATCAAAATTTCTCGAATATGCGACTTTGCTCAATGGCCGTCTCATGCTGAGAAACGCTATAATTCAAGACTTTGCCGTAATGTTGTGATACTTTTTTAGATACAATTATCCTGACCCACAGTGACCCCAAAATGACCCACTCATCGAATTTTCTTGAACATGCGAATTAGTCCAATGGTCAGAAACGGTATAGTACAAAATTTTGTCAAAATGGTTTGATTCTTTTTAGATACTAATAGCTTGACACACAGTGACCCAAAATGACCCACTAATCGATTTTTCTGAAATGTGACGTAGCCCAATGGTCTTCTCATGCCCAGAAACGGTAGAATACAAAATTTGTCAAAATGGTTTGATTCGTTTTTAGATACTATTAGCTTGACCCACAGTGACCCAAAATGACCCACTAATCGATTTTTCTCGATGTCACTTAGCCCAATGGTCATCACATGCCCAGAAGCGTTATATTACAAAATCTTGTCAAAATGTTTTGAGCCATTTTTACATCCAGTTAGCTTGACACCTGACCCATTGTGACCCAAAATGATCCACTAATCAAATTTTCTTTAACATACGAGCTAGCCCAAAAGTATTCTCGTACCCGAAAACGATAGAATATGAAATTTCGTCAAAATTGTAAGATCCGTTTTCTAGATAAACTTAGATTGACCCACAGTGACCCAAAAATGACTCACAAATCTAATATTCTCTAACATGTGACTTACCCCATTGGTCTTCTCGTAATTCAAAACATTAGATTGCAAAAATTACTCAAAATCGTTAGAGCTGTTTTTAGATAAAATTAGTTTGACCCGAAGTGAGCCAAAAATGACCCATTAATCGAAATTTCTCGAACATGTGACCCAACCCAATACTTTTCTCGTGCCCCAAATCGGTTGTATATAAAATTTAGTCAAGAAAGACTAAGCCGTTTTTTAGGTATAATTAGCATGACATTGACCAATTACGACCCAGAAATGACCCACTAATCAAATTTTCTCGAACATGTGACTTGGCCCAATGGCCTTTTCATGCTCAGAAGCGATATAATACAAAATTTTACCGTAATGTTTTGAGCCCTTTTTTTAGATACAATTAGCTTGACCCACAGTGACCCAAAATGACCCACTAATTGAATTTTATCGAACATGTGACTTACTCCAATGGTCATCTCATGCCCAGAAACTATATAATACAAAATTTTGTCAAAATGTTTTTAAACTTTTTTTAGATTTAATTATCTTGATCCTGACCCATTGTGACCCAAAATGAGCAACTAATAAAATTTTCATGAACATGCGACATAGTTTAACGGTATTCACGTGCACGAAAACGATAGAATACAAAATTTCTTCAAAATCGATAGAGCCGTTTTCTAGATAAACTTTCCTTGATCCACAGCGACCCAAAAATGACCCACTAATCGATTTTTCGAATATTTGACTTAGCCCAATTGTCATCTCATAACAGGAAACGGTATATTAAAAAAAATGTCAAAATGAGTTTTGTTTTAGAATAAATTATCTTGACCCTGACCCATTATCACCCAAAATAACCCACTAATCGAATTTTCTTGAACATGCAAAATTGCCCAATGGTATTCCCCTTTCCGAAACTTTGCATGACCGACAGTGGACCAAAAATGACCCACTAATCGAAATTTTTCGAACATGTGACCTAGCCAAATAGTTTTCTCGTGCTCCAAAACGGTTGGATATAAAATTTAATCAAAATCGATTGAGCCTTTTTTAGATAGTTAGCTTGACCTTGACCCATTATGACCCAAAATGACCCACTAATCGAATTTTATCGTGCATGTGACTTGGCCCAATGGCCTTCTCATGCTCAGAAATGATATAATACAAAATTTTGCAGTAATGTTGTGAGCCATTTTTTAGATACAATTATCTTGACCCACAGTGACCAACAAATGACCCACTAATCGAATTTTCACTAACATGCCCAATGGTCTTTTCATGCCCAGAAACGGTATAATACAAAATTTTGTCAAAATGGTTTGATTCATTTTTAGATACTATTAGCTTGACCCAAAGTGACCAAACTGACTCACTAACCGATTTTTCTGAAAATATGACTTAGCCCAATGGTCTTTTCATGCCCAGAAACGGTATAATACAAAACTTTGTCAAATTGGTTTGATTCGTTTTTAGGTACTATTAGCTTGACCCACAGTGACCCAAAATGACCCACTAATCGATTTTTCTGGAACATGTCACTTAGCCCAATGGTCATCTCATGCCCAGCAGCGGTATATTACAAAATTTTGTCAAAATGCTTTAAGCCATTTTTTACATAAATTTAGCTTGACACCTGACCCACTGTGACGCAAAATGAACATGCGACCTAGCCCATTAGTATTCTCGTGCCCGAAAAACATAGAATATGAAATTTCGTCAAAATCGCTCGAGCTGTTTTCTAGATAAACATAGCTTGACCCACAGTGACCCAAAATGAACCACTAATCAAATTTTCTCTAACATGTGACTTAGCCCATTGGTCTTCTCGTAATCCAAAACAGTAGATTACAAAATTTAGTCAAAATCGTTAGAGCTGTTTTTTAGATAAAATTAGTTTTACCCGAAGTGTCGCAAAAATGACCCATTAATCGAAATTTCTGGAACATGTGACCTAGCCCAATACTTTGATACAGCCCCAAAACGGTTGTAAAAATTTAGTAAAAATCGACTGGGCCGTTTTTTAGATATAATTAGCTTGACCTTGACCCATTACTACCCAAAAATTACCCACTAATCGAATTTTCAAGAACATGTGACTTGGCCCAATCGCCTTCTCATGCTCAGAAACGACATAAAACAAAATTTTGCCGTAATGTTTTGAGCAATTTTTTTGATACAATTAGCTTGACCCACAGTGACCCAGTAATTGAATTTTATCGATCATGTGACTTAGCCGAATGGTCATCTCATGCCCGGAAACGGTATATTACAAAAATTTGTCTAAATGTTTTGAGTTTTTTTTATATTCAATTATCTTGACAGTGACCCATTGTGACCCAAAATGACCCACTAGTCGAATTTTCTTGAACATGCGAGCTAGCTCAATAGTATTCTCGTGATCGAAAACGATAGAATACAAAATTTCGTCAAAATCGTTAGAACCGTTTTCTAATTAAACTTTGCATGGCCCACAATGACTGAAAATGACCTACTAATCGAATTTTCTCGAATATGTGAATTAGCCCAATGGTCTTCTCGTAATCAAAAACTGTAAAATATAGAGTTTAGTGAAAATCGTTCGTACCGTTTTTTAGGTAATATTAGCTTGACCCAAAGTGACCCAAAATGACTCACTAATACATATTTCTCAAACATGTGACCTAACCCAATAGTTTTCACGTGCTTCAAAACGATCGGATATAAAATTTATTCAAAATCGATTGAGCCGTTTTTTAGATATGATTAGCTTGACCTTGACCCATTATGACCCAAAATGACACAGTAATCGGATTTTCTCGAACACATGACCTAGCCCATTGGTTTTCTCGTGTCCGAAATTGGTAAAATACAAAATTTAGCCAAAATCGTTAGAGCCGTTATTAAGATAAAATTTACATACACACAATTTTTGCTCCCATTATAGTATAAGATATATCTTTCAAGAATCTTTCGTGCTATTAAGACGCTACGTTTTAGGGAAAAATAATTATATGGAACTATTATAAAATAAACTTTATTATACTATTTGCTTTACTATTTGTAGAATATTCTATCAATAAAATATTGCATTACTATTAAGGAAAATTGCATTTTTATTCCATCTTCGCGTACGTGTATCCTGAGAGAAGAATTTACATTATTTTTTCTTCATTGCAAATTTGAGACATTTGTTTGCAAACACAATATCCTAAACGTTCTCTACAGTATGCATATATTACAATACATATTTGCAATTTATGATATTAACATTTACAATATACAGAGTGTTTCACTACCAGAACGACAAACTTTGAGAGGGATAGTAGATATGACAGCAAACGTTTATGAAATAGGAAACCATTGGGCGCAAACCTATTTTGTAGGAGCTAGGGGCAATTAGAGTTTAAAGTTCAAAACTTCAAACGATGATAAAAAACAGGGAAAAGGGTCTATTCGTTTGCGGTTTTCGCTAAAATCATTCTTTATATCACGATTTTCGTAAAAAAAAAAAAAAAAATTAAGGCTAAGTTAAAAAATTGTCGATAGAGGGCGCTTTAGGGTTTAGAGTAACGAACAACTACTTTCTACCATTATTTTTCATAGGGTTACAATTATTTTAAAGTTTAGACTTTAACTTAAATTTTAAGCCCAAAATCGAAAACATTGGGATCGGGTAACTAGCGAAAATTGAACGTGAACAGAGGGCAAGAATTTTAAACGTTCATAAACATTGAACAAACTAATCGATTTTGTTGCGGTTTGCGTGTAGGTCCCTTGGTAATTATTTTACTCAAAATGACGTACAGCTTTGGTGTCCTCATTTCTTGATAAAGGTCGCTTCCGACACATCTCCGACATTTCAATGACATTACTCCTGTCTGTTTTACTACCAGACCAACATACTTCCAGGAAGTGTTAGGGATGCAAAGAGGACTCGGAATCACATAGGAATGTAACGTTGGAAATGCCTTTTTTGCGAGTTATGGTTAAAAGAAGCAGACAAAAAAGCAACAGAAAGAAGCAGAGAAACAGCAACACGTTAATGTGACAGAAAACAATTTATTTAAAGGTGTTATTACAAAAGGTGTTCGAAATTACGACCAGAAGTAGTCCGGCAAGCTTGACCGCGGGGTCGCATGGAATTCCTCACGCTCTGGAAGGTTCCTGCCATCTCTGATAGCTTTCTGGCAGCTACAGAATTATGAGCCTTGAGGTCTTCAACTGAAGGTACGAGAGTCTCATACACCCAACTTTTCATTTGATCTTTTGTAGTAAAACCTTTAAATAAATAATTTTCTGTCACATTAAGGTGTTGCTGTTTTTCTGCTTTTTTTCTCTGCTTCTTTTAATCATAACTCGCGAAAAATGCATTTTTAACGTTACATTCCTATGTGATTACGAGTCGGCTTTGCATCCCAAACACTTCCTGGAAGTATGTTGGTCTGGTAGTAAAACAGTCAGGAGTAAATTCATTGAAATATCGGAGATGAAACGCCCTCTATAAAAAAATGAGGTCACCAAAGCTGTAACCATTTTGAATAAAATAATTACCAAGGGAATCCTCTACACACAAACGGAACAAAATCGATTAGATTGTTCAATGTTCATGAGCGTTTAAAATCCTCTCCCTCTGTTCACAATTCAATTTTCGCTAGTTACCCAATCCCAATGTTTTCGATTTTGGGCTTAAAATTTATGTTGAAGTCTAAAGTTTAGAATAATTTTAACCCCATGCAAAAAATAATGGTAAAAGTAGTTGTTCGTTACTCTAAAGTCTAAAGCTCCCTCTACCGATAATTTTTTAATGTAACCTTTTAAATTTTTTAAATGAAAATCGTGATATAAAGTACGATTTTAGCGAAAACCGCAAACGAATCGACTCATTTTTCCATTTTTTATCATCGTTTGAAGTTTTGAACCTTACACTTTAATGGCCCCTAAGGTTAGTTGGGGTAACTGGACCCACGTGGTAACTGGGCCATAGGCTATTTTATAAAAAACCGTTGAGGTATTTTAAGTTTTAGATTTTGTGAATGATGCCCCTTAACCTCTACTTCCTAAAACAACGTGTGTCAACTCCATCATAACTCTCTCTTTTCTGTGATAGGTAGTGGAAAATTAACGTTTCTTTTTTTAAAGACAACGCCCATTTGGTTGAACTTCCTTGGCTTTTTATTAAAATACTGTAAGTACTTTTATTAAACAATCTTTTTTTTTTTTAAAGATTACGCATATAACTACGTTAATATTATTAGGTATATACACATATTTACTTCATGGTTGAAATGTAAGACCGGTGTCCCAGTTACCCCATAAATATTTCAAGAATGGGGTAACTGGAGCATGTATCCGGGGTAACTGGGCCATGCTGAATCCAGTTACCCAATTCTTATAAATAACTTTTTTGAGTTTCTCTTACAACCACCATTGTTACAACCACCATTTCCCCATTGTTTTTTGCTCACAATAAAGAAAATTATAGAATACCTTATTAAAATTACGTTAATAAAATTTAAAAAAAAGCATACTGCGGTATCAAAACAAATTTCTTGACCCCTTGACAGGCGGTGATGCCGTTATGGCATCACATAATTCTAATTCCTAATTGCCACATTGACACCGGAATTTTATAATGAAAATTTCACCTTTACTAAGTACGCGAAAATATACTTTTACTTCTTTACAAATAGATTATGTTGTAAATACTTGTGTCAATAAATTATTTCAACATTTTACGAATGCAAGTACCTTGCCCCTGAAAGCGAGATAGCCAAACCTTGAAATTGTACGCAGGGGTCGCATTCTATAGGGAAACTTTTATTGTTCCTACCACTATTTTGAAAATAGTATCTTCATCGGACCTTTCCTTAGAATATGTTAAATAAAATTATCATGAAGGTAACTCATCAAGGGTTCTGGTAGGAACAATAAAATTTTCCCTATACAATGCGACTCCTAGATACAGATAAAGTACTTAAGTACTTACGTATCCGTTTGTTTATAGATCTACCTAGCTATTTCCCCCTTAAAATACCCATGTGACTTTTATACTTATTACCTATACTAAAGTGCATAAGTACTTATTTAATTTTTATGTTTTTGGTATAAATAAATGTAATATATTCAGTTTTAGTGCTTTTTTTAGACACATAGACAGAAAAGTTTTCCCTTACAAAGCTCTTTATTGACACATAATTTACATGATCTGCCTGGTTTAAATTTTTTTAAGTTGTTTACACTTTTTCAAGCAGGACATGATATCCCATATGAAAAAAAAAATAAACCCGTGTGGAACATAGACCCTCCTGGTCCACTTACCCCATTTTTATGGGGCAACTGGACCCATGAGGAAAGAAAGATGAAATATGCATATTTTTATATTTTAAATATTAAAATGTAATTTTGAGCATTTCTGTTTGATAGAGGGAACCTAACTGAACACATTTACAGACGTTCAGACTTTAATTCAAATGAACATTAGCTTTTTGAAGCTGAATTATCAGAAGCTCCAGAGTCAAATTGTAAAATCATGGCCCAGTTGCCCCAACTAACTTTAGCTCCTACAGAAAACGTTTTCGCCCCATATAAATTGTAAAATACTGGTTTTATTTAGTACTAATAGATAGAAGTAATTTTTACAAAATACTCGGTTCTCACAAAAGTTACTGTTTACAATAATATTTTATTTTGCATTTAGCATTATTTAACCAATACAACATTGGAAAATATATAAATGTAAAATTAATATAGTAAAAATTGTTTACTTTGGTTGACCTTAAAAAAATATGCAAAATTAAGTTTTTCAGTTAACAAAAACAGCCGGAATTCTAAAAAAGGAGACTTTTATGATTTCTCGACAACATATACTTTATTTGGATTAAAAAATAATTTACCTTTATAAATAATTATAAAAATAGCCATTTTATTACATAGGCAAAAGATTTAAAAAATATGAAGAGACGTAATTACATATTAAAAAATCAAATATTAATAGCTAAACACATAAGGAAAAAGATCTGAATGTAAACAAGAAAGTATACTAAAGCATATTTTTAATATTCTTGTTTGCGTAAAAAAAAGTTAATCTTAAAACCAAAAAAATAATTTTATTCACTCGGCAGCATCTTTTTCATTTAAGTGTTTATATATATATATATATATATATATATATATATATATATATATATAAAGTTGGAAAGGATTGCCCACAATAAATATAATTTTCAATTTTCGCTTTTAATTCATTTTGTAAACGAAGATATGAGTTAATGTAAATCAATTATTTTTTAATATGCATATGAAAGATTAAAAAATATATTAATAAAATTATAAATAGAATCTGCTTAAAAGACATATAATATGAGTTTAAAATTATTCAATTTTTTTTTAATTTTAGAAATGACAATTTAAATTAACACCTTTCAAAAAATGCATGTGAAGTAGCCGCCCTTTGCGACCAGTTTGATCTCCCTTAAAATTTATGTTTGGGAAAGCATGTTAAGCACTGTATTGTTACTTTAATTTATAATTTAATTTACTTGGACTCCCTTAAGTATAATTAATATAATCCCTTAAGCTAGTATTATTTTTTGTTACATAAAAATATCTCAATTTGTTAATTTTCTGTAAAAAGGTGAACCATATTGGTTTACAATGGAAGTCTATGGGAATTTGGCGAAATATTAGAGATATTGCCAAGTTGGCGTCACTTTCGGCGCCAAACGTCGTGGTATTTGACGACAGAACTGCCCACCCCCTATGGCAACCTTACTTATAGGAAGGGAGATGCATTCAATGCTGTTCAATAACCAATGAGATGCGTTTCATTCGGGCGCTGCCATTAAACCTTTAAGAAATAACCGCGAATTCTGTGCCACGTTGATAACGTAATATATATAGATATTTAAAATTTAAATATTGTATCACGCAATCTTGAGTTTTCGCAAAATTTTTCCATGTGTTTAAATTTTATACATATTGGAATTTCAGTGCATCCTTAAAATAAAACATAAGCGAAAAATCATGCATTTAGCATAAATTATGTAACTCTTTTCAACACATTCAGAATACCTCAAGAAAAATTTACACTTTATAAAGGTGAAATAGGATGTATCAATAAACTATTTGAATAACACATAACGCATTTGAACATCCAATTTTTGCTGTTACAATGATTAATCGGAAAAATAACAGTTTTGTCTGTGTGCAGCCATGTATATCATCTATGTATTTGCATGAATACTACTTAGCATACTAAAACTTAGTTCAGTTAAACGCATAGCGCAGTCGAAAATTTTCATTCAGCAATTTCCGTGAATAAACGATAATGTACTTGCGAACTTGTACGCAGCCTTGTATATGATCAATAGGCTTATACACAAAAAATAATAAAAATAAATTAAATTTAAAAACGCGTAGCACAACTGAAAACGCATTTTCAGCAATTATTTTTAACGGGCTTCAATAGTTCAATTTCTTCTGTAGCCAAATTATTTTGTGTGCCCCTGTAAATGAACAACAATTTTTATGCACATCATATTCTACAGTAGACGCCATATAGTACACGTCAGTCATATATATAAATATCAGTATGTTTAAAATACCGTAATATCATTAAAATGTACAGCAAACGATTTTTCTCCATAGGCCGTAATTTAAGGGAATTATTTTCAATGTCTCTGTAAATGAACCGTAAATGCTATGCAGTTCATTTTCAATACCGAACATGCCATAATAACACCCAGCAGCAGCCATAAATTTCATGGGGATCGGAATATATTTACGTGAGTTAGAGCACGGACGTTCAGACAGACAGCCAAACCTAACTCAAAAATACTTTTCAACTTTGTTGGAAAGTGTTAAAAAAGATTTTACAACTTTTCTTTTACTAAGCAGAAATTCATTCATTGTTTTTTAAACGCAAGTCATTAAAAGTAGCATTTTAACTCGATAAAAAAAAATTAAATGCTGGATTACAAAAAATAATTATTTTTGATGTTAATGTTTTTCTATTTATTTTTTTATCGCTACTGCATTGTTTAATCATTACAGTATTAAGGAGAATATAAACATGAAAGTAAGAAAGTGTAATAAAAAATCTTTAGTTCACGATTTTTTAAATTTAGAAAAAAAAAAAGTGATCCAAATTTAAGTTTCTGACATAAAAAAAAAACACTTCCATTTTAAAACAGGAAGCTTCTTTTCATTGTTTAGAAACGTATGCTTTATTTGGATTAAGAATAATTCACTTACATGAAAAAGTAAATATGTATAAGTGTTTCTCTATACAGATAAAAAGAGAAAATATAAAAAAAGTAAACACACACAAGAACTTTAATAATAATTTCTAAAAGAATTAATGAAATGTGTCTGAACGTAAAAAAAAAGAAATGTAAGTTAGAGTGACTTTTTAATAGTCCCTTTTCATTAGAAAAAATATGTGCACAAAATCAAAAAAAAAAAAAAAAAAAAAAGATTATTTTGCGTGAATGAAACTTTTCAAGTAAAATTAAGTGCTTCTCTTTCATACAACGTTGAAAAGAATTGTCAACAATTAGTAAAATTTTTCATTTTCTGTATTTATTATTTTTGTTAAACAAATATTACGAGTTAATTCAAATTAAATATTTAAATTTTCTCTGCCTTAAGATATAATATTAATTAACAAGCGGATACCGCTTTATTTAAATTTTAATAATTTGATAGTACAATATTTATTGAAAAACACGTATTATGAACTTTTTATGGTATTGTTAATGTAGGTGTAATAAAAAAAAATGTTTAAAATAATTTTCACTGAACAGTTAAACAATTGAAAAGTTTAGGCATTTCTAGAGTTTTTTGGTTGACGCCAATATTACTACTGTCTCTGAGTCCCTGGATATTTTTATGTAACAGGAATATAACGAGTTTTACGAGTGCAGGCGATAATTCAGTATTTTCTATATTCAGATATGTATTCTATTCAGATAATTCTATAGTATTTTTTTTTAAACAGAATATATGGGTTGCGTATACAGATTACACAGAGGCATTTATTTTTGAGTTCTAGTATTTCTGAATACTAATATTCGTATTCTTGAGAAGCAGAATTCTGAAATTAAATAAGGCAAAGATTACTATTCGGAAATAGCGGTAATTAAGTATAAGAAATTGTATGTAACCTACTATATTTTACTATTATATTATATTAGGTGTGTCAGCCTGAATAATAAAACCATTTTACCGGAACCCTTGCCTGAGATACCATAGGAAGACATATATGTAAGACAGAGCGGGAATTTTTTTAAAATTTTGATAGTCATTAAGCACTGTTAAGAGAAAGGTGACGTTGCTGATTATGTGAACTACTGTATATAGGTTGATATATATATATATATATATATATACAGGATGTATTTAAACTCTTGGGCAAAACTTTAAAGTGTGATAGTACACATCAAGACCAACAATATTAAGCAGGAAACTTAGGGTCCCAAACGTCTTCCGAAGGAGATAGGCGCCTTTAAAGTTTAGGGTCTAAAATTTCAAATGATTAAGAAAAACGGAAAAATTGGTCGATTCGTTTGCGGTTTTCACTAAAACTATTCTTTATGTCAGTATTTTCTTGAAAATAAATTTCAAAGATAAAGTTTAAAAAATACCGATAGAGGGCGCTGTAGACTTTGGAGTAACGAACAACTATTTTTTACCGTTATTTTTTGTATCTCATTACATGCTTTCAAATGCTTAGACTTAAATTTTGAGCTCAAAATCTGAATCATTGGGAGTGGTTAAGTAGCGCAAACTGAACTGTGTTCAGGAGTTAAAATTTCAAATGATTATAAAAAACGGAAAAAAATTGGTCGATTCGTTTGCGGTTTTCGCTAAAACTATTCTTTATGTCAGTATTTTCTTGAAAATAAATTTTAAAGATACAGTTCAAAAAATACCGATAGAGGGCGCTATAGACTTTGGAGTAACGAACAACTATTTTTTACAGTTATTTTTTGTATCTCATTACATGCTTTCAAAAGCATAGACTTAAACTTAAATTTTGAGCTCAAAATCTGATCGTTGGGAGTGGTTAAGTAGCGCAAACTGAACTGTGTTCAGGAGGGGGTTCAAATTTCAACACATGAACACAGTTCAGTTTGCGCTACATAACCACACCCAACGATTCAGATTTTGAGCTCAAAATTTAAGTCTAAGATTTTGAGAGCATGTAATGAGATACAAAAGATAACGGTAAAAAATAGTTGTTCGTTACTCCAAAGTCGAAAGCGCCCTCTATCGGCATTTTTTGAACTGTATCTTTAAAATTTATTTTCTATGAAATACTGACATAAAGAATAGTTTTAGATAAAACCGCAAACGAATGGACTAATGTTTCCGTCTTTTATAATCATTTGAAATTTTAACTCCTGAACAAAGTTCAGTTTGCGCTACTTAACCACTCCCAACGGTTCAGATTTTGAGCTCAAAATTTAAGTTTAAGTCTAAGCTTTTGAAAGCATGTAATGAGATACAAAAAATAACGGTAAAAAATAGTTGTTGGTTACTTCAAAGTCTAAAGCGCCCTCTATCGGCATTTTTTTAACTGTATCTTTAAAATTTATTTTCAAGAAAATACTGACATAAAGAATAGTTTTAGTGAAAACCGCCAACGAATCGACTAAATTTTCCGTTTTTTATAATCATTTGAAATTTTGGACCCTAAACTTTAAAGGCGTCTATCTCCTTCTGAAGACGTTTGGAATCCTCAGTTTCCTATTTAATATTGTTTGTGTTGATGTGTACTATCACCCCTTAAAGTTTTGCCCAAGTGTTTAGATACACCCTGTATATATATATATATATGGAGGTAATTATCTAAATACAACTCATAAAAAGAAAATATAATATTATCAAATTGACATACTCTTTAAAGAATACGAGGAATTTTAAAGATACATTTTAATATTAGGAAAAGATTAGGTGAAAAGTATGAAAATAAGTTCTTTTCTATTTTTGCTTAATTTGTCTCTCATTATTTTAGTTATATGCCTTGAATAGTTATATTCGTATGTTTGTTTTCGTTCTTATAATTAGCTTTTAGTAACTATCATATTACAGTCGATCATCTTTTTTTTAACACTTGCTGATTGATTACATTACAGATATCTCCGATAAAGAATGTTATGAATCTTTGATACAAAACAGTAAGATAAAGATAAACCTTTCAGTGATATATAATTGTGTTTCTGTAATGCTGAATTTAAACAGGAATTCTTGAAAAATTGCATTTGAAAAGAAAGAAATGCAATTTTACAATTTTTCTCACCAAAGTTATAAAAGTAAAATTCAATTACAAATTCTGGTGAAAATCTTGATAAAAATTAAGTGCGATATAATGTACCCCACCTCCGCACAGTGGAGTATTTTACCCAAAACCTGGCCAAAAATACAAAAATTAAAATTTGATCAACAATTGTAAAAAGCATATTTTTTAATAGCTGGCTAATTGGTGCATCGATCTATGTCGATTTCAGAAACATGAGTCATATCCGGCGGCTCCTAACCTCAGTTGAAGAGGAGATTTCTTTGCGAGAAGAAGTACTTGATTGTTACATTTCAACTTTGTAATTATGTTTAAATATTTTTAGATATATATTTTTGTGACTTTATGAATTTTTGAACTCAATACCTTTGACATGTAAATTTTCAACTGGGTGAAAAATGTCCAGACCAGGTTTCGAACCAGGGATTTCTTGGATGAAGCCACCAATACTCTACCATCTGAGCTATCCCGGACAAATCTGTTGGAACTTTTTCATCCAGCTAACCTTATTGATCATAGCATCTGGTCTGAAATCTGGTTCCGCTCAACAGAATATATCGCATGTAATTGAATTTCAGAAATAGCTGGATACGTAATTACACTAGATTATTTTTTAACACAATTTTTGTAATTGATAAATAAATCATAGCAGATGTACATTTCCAATTCGGCGAAAAATGTCCGGACCAGGATTTGAACCAGGAATCTCTTGGCTGAAGCCGCCAATAGCTTTATTCTTAATATAGTCAAAAAATAAATAATTAAAAGTTTACATATATTGTAATTAACCACATTTAACTAAACATTACCTGTATGTACAACAACTCTACAAACAATTCCTTTCCCCTTATAAACAGTAAAAAGTATGTAAACTTTGTATTTTATATTTATTTTTATTAAGGGGTTTTGTACCTTTTAAACGCGTCGAAAATTAACGAAAACTTCAAAATTTGAATTAGTCTATCGTCAAAATCTGTTTATATATAAACATGAAATTTTGTATATTTATTAAACTGTGCTTTGTAATATGCTACCATTAGAAATTTATTAGCCTTTTACAGAATTTTTGTATTGTTGAAATCAAAGTAGCTCTTTTTTTACTCCAGAAGTCATTGCGTGCATGATATCTTGAGAAAGTATGTATGGATTATCATGAAATTTGGTAAAGATAATAAACAAATATAAGTATTTAAAATGAACTACTTTTAAGTTTTTACAATGGTAATTTTTAGTTATCACTATTTTTATGCATTAAAAATATAAAATTTTTATTTGTATTTACAAAAATATATTTTTTATTTAGTTAATGAAATAATTTTGGCCTTAGGGTAGTTCATTTTAAACACACATAAATGTTTAGTATCTTTAACAAAAATCATGACCATCCATACATACTTTCTCAAGATATCATGCGCGCAATTCCTTATGGAGTAAAAAGATGAGCTGTTTTGATTTCAGCAATACGCAAATTCTGTAAAAGGCTAATAAATTTCTAATGACAGCATTTTACAAAGCGCAATCTGTTTAATCAAATCCAAAATTTCATGTTGATACATAAAAAGGTTTTGAAGATTGACTAATTCAAACTTAGAATTTTTTCGTTAAATGTCGTCGTGTTTAAAAGATACAATACCCCTTAAGTAAATGCATACTTTTATGTATATACAACCTTATTAAGGGTATTTAGTAATACTAAGTCAACGATTTTAACTGTAAAAGACATGAAAAATAATTTTTCCAGGATTGTACTTCAAATACTCCACTGTGCGCCGCTCAAGGAGTTTTAATACAAGAAAATCGCATTCTAAATTTACGTGTTAAGATTATGAACTATGTTCTTATTTCCATTTCATTGCATTTAAGTTATTATACTCTCATTTAGAACTCAGATGTATTATAAACAGCCTTCACTGAAATGTTAAAATAATGTTTTTTTATGACTATTACGTAAGGTTATTCCCGTATCCTCATTTTTATATTCAGACAATGCTTATTTGTATACTAAAAGTAAATGTAAGAGAGTTTTTTTTTCAACAATATTTAACCAAATAAATAAATAAAGAAGCGAAGAACTGCATAACGAAATCGATCGATTGCGAAAAGTTTACTGTGCCTAGAGACTCATTATTTTCTCTTTCTCTTCTTTTATTGCTGAAAACATTTGTTATTTAAAGTTATATTGTCTGTGCAAAAGATTGGACATTTTCTTTTAGGTTTTTTTCTTCGTAAAAAAAAAAAAAAGAACTTACAGATGTGACACTCTCTTTCTATGATTTTTAAACTAGTAATAATTTTACAAGAAAAAATTTCAACTGTGCATGAAAAATATTCGAAAGCTTTTAAGATTATAAAAGTCCTCCGGAAATAAAAGGTCGATATTTTGTTGTTAGCATGTTGACTATTTTATGCTAAAAAAAATATCTGAAATTAAAAAAAAATTATAACACTTATATCTCTTATTAAGAATGCTTATCTCTGAAATTTATGTTAGAAAAAATACTTTTTGAACTTGCTATTTATTTTATAAATTAAAAGAAAAGTACAATAAAGTAACAACTTTCAAATGAGTTATGTACTTTCTAAATTAATTTTTAGACATCTTTCACCATAATAAACTGTAAAGTTTTTTGCGTATTCTGAATATTGGAAAGTGTTTAATAATCTATACTGGATGCATGATTTTTTTTCTTCTTTTCCTATTAGTATCATGTATGTTGCTATCGAATGGTGAGTAAATTACATATGTTTCTATTTTTTCGATTCTATACATGAGAAAGAATTCATTTAAGGTTGATTTAAAATCCATACTGGCTACTTTCTGATACATTAATATAATCATTTTTCCTATAACGAACACATAAAAGTGGCAGGTGCTGTTATTCGAAAACTATGTCGAGCAGTTTATCAATTTTTATTAACCCTAGAATGCTACTCCTTCGTCTCCCGGACGAAGCCCATAACAAATAACCCTGACGTTCTTTCCCCAAAATAGGAAATGGGTCGTGCCACTCAGTACCTTCATTTGACCTTACCTACTACACTTATTGATATTCTTTCTTCCCGAAATATTTGTGCACATGTCGGTTTCAGGACGATATTCGTCTCGCTGACGAATGGTTACCATTAACGTTTGCATTTGAGAATCTGACTTAGATATTTTCCTGTGCCGCCGTGGCATGTCAGAAAGTTTTCTTGGAGAAATTTTTTGGGTTTAAGCTCAGGCTATCCGGGAACTATTAAAATAACTAAGTTAGGGATAAAATTCTATTTCTGGGGATGAATCAGAAAATGATGATTTCACTGAAGTTGAAAATGACGAAATCATAGATAGCGATATTGATGAAAATGATGAATACCCTTATCCTTGAGATTTAATTATCCTTTGAGAATAAAAATGAAGAAAAGCAATGCTTGAAACACAAACCCAACAAAATGAAAATATGAAGTCAAATTTTGATTCTAAAAGTATAAACCTCAGTGTATCATATAAGTGAATGGTATAGAAATATTCGGAAATTTTTTGAGTCATGTAACAAGTCTATTATTATTCTATTATACTAATCAAATAAATGTTTTATTCATCTGTCTAGTTTCAACGAAATTCCAAATGTTAATCAAGAAAGTATAAAAACAGAAATGATAGATTTTTATAATTCCACAAAAGAAACTGTAGACACATTTGATCAAACGTGTAATAACATGCCATGTAGTAGGAAAACACACCGATGGGTTCTTTGCGAGTTTCATGGTATGGAAAGTCATGGTATATCAGTTTAGTACATGCAGATGCTATATAAGTGCATAACAGGGCTCAAAAACCCGAAAAAAGGTTATTCAGAAAGAAGTTCGCAATAAAGCTTAGTGAAAATTGTCTTGTTCCCCAGATGAAGAAGGGTCTCAATGTATCAACTTTTCCCCGATTAACAAGGGCAATTATAAGGGACATTTTGAAATTGGATATGAACATTCAACAACACAGACCATCTGAATGTAAAGAAAGGAAAATTTGTGCATTTTGCCGTTACAATTTGCGCAGAATGACGTGCAACATGTGTCTAACGTGTTCATGAGCAATGCGTGGTGACATCACACTAATATGCTTAATCATTTCTTTGAAAATGAGTAAATCGTACTGTATTGCTTACTTGAAGATCAAGTGCGATAAAGTCATCTGCAGAAAGTATTATTTTATTCTAACTAGCTTTTAAATTTGATTTTAAGCACGCCCACCGACTTTTCGTCTGGGAGACGAAGGGTTATCATTCCCGTAAGTTTTTCAAAGGGTAGCATTCTAGGGTTAAAGGCAGAAAACATTTCAGCAAAAGCTATGAAAGTTTGCATTTTTAACCCAATATCCGAACAAGAGTCTGCGGGAAAGCTAAAATAAAATTTCAGTTATGAGTCTATAATTGCTTGTAACTCAAGATGTAATACACTCTTAAAAAATGTGTAAATTTGTCACTTTCACATAAATATATGTGTAAATTTGTAAAATTGCACTTTTGTCATAAAATGTACTCTCTTATCATAAAAATGAAACTATATTTATGTGCGTTTTTCCTCTTAATGGAAATATGTAATTTGTTAAACCTTCAAGTGTCTAAGAGTAACTAATTATATGGATTTACCAGATTTTGTGTGTTAATGTAAATTTACAAATTTTGCATATTAACAAAATATCTGTGTATTTATTACAACGAAATAAGTGTAAGAATATTACAGATATATATGCGTAAGAACAGATTTTTACACAGAAATATGCGTAAGATTTTTTACATGGCTATATGTGTAAGAACAGATTATTACACATTATTTCGTATAAGAACAGAATATTACACAGAAATTTATATTGAACTTGCGGAACACAATAAATATCGATTTTTTCAAACTTGGCTTGTTTAATAGTAGCTGAATTTTCAAGGTGGTGCTTTGAAAGTTGCAGTTTCTCAATTCTTATCCCGTTTCAGTAAATATTGCTTGTTTACTGTTGATTCATTTAAATGGAGAATTTCGCGTCTTTGTGTTGATGTATCTTTGAAAAATTGTGACTGAAATTGATAGGAAAAAAATCTGACAAAATACTGAAAAAGTACTGGAGTCAAAATTTCTAAATATAAGAAATTTTATTTTACATTGTATTTATTTAGATTATACAGGTTCTGTGCACATGATTTTCGAACTTCAAAACAACTCTAAAAAAGAGATGGCATGAGGTAAAGACATTTTCAGACGATCCTGGTTCTTGTAAATTAAGGTTACACCGTGGTCTTAAAACAAATCTGCTGTAAAGAAAAGCAAATTTGTTTCGCGAGCATAAAAATATTTAGTTTAATATTTACATAATAAACTTTAAGGTTATGCACTATCCAGACAAAATAAATCATTTATGTATATTTCACAGATATATGTGCAATTAACACGCTGAACTGTGCATTGCTGAGTTATCTCATAACTTGTTACACACTTAAGCATCTTAATTAACCCATTTGTGTCTGGCGTCCTAATTTTGGGACGCTTTCTTAAAAAAATTCCCATTACAAGTGGTATTGTGATATCCTTTCAAAACTTTGTAAAATATATCCTTAGTATTTGTTTTCAATATTTATATATAAATGGCAGCGCATTTTTAAGAATAAAAAGGTGAAATAAATGTTTGTTGTAGAGCAAAGCTGGATTTTCTTGAAATAAAATGGCGCGTAAGAAAAGGTAAGTTATTTCTTTTATTTTTTTTTATCAATCATTTTATAAGTGGTATTATTTATAAGACGAAACATTATTTTAGAATACATATTTTTGCATTTTTTTCATATTTATATTTTTTTGTTCGAATTTGAACCTTTATATATCGTCCCAATTTTGGGACGCTAGGCACGAATGGGTAGGGGTTTTCTCCGTTACAAGTTATGCTTTAAATATATGTTTTATGCCATTTATTTTGTTACAAAATGGTTACATACCATTCAGTATTATTATTTGACTATAAAATTATTATTCGGATTATTATTTGGCTATTCTTTGTTATTACTATAGGGGGTGTAGGGGCTGGGCTCGGTTGAAGAACAAGACACACACCTCCCCACACTTAGCTATTGGCTTAGTAAAAAATTACATCATACCGTTATGTTACTAGTTTAGAATTTGACATCCTGAGGTTACTAAAATAGGTACAGTAAAACCTCGATTATCCGACTTAATTGGGACCAAACCGACAGCGGATAATCGAAATTTCTGGATAATCGAGAATTTATCAATGATCATCTAATTTAATATGTAATATCGTCCTCAAACTGCTAATAGGACTATTTAAACTGCTTAATAAATATCTAAATTTAAATTATACATGAAAATAATTTTATTTGTTTAGAATTGTGACGTGTATACAGGAGGGGGGAGTACAATTGTACCGGGATCGGATCTTGCGGGAGCTCAAGCTAATTTCAATGGAATTCGAAGAAAGGGGAACCAAAATGCTTATCTATACTCGTGGTTTGGAAAGGAACGCTTGCATACATAAGGCACGTAAAAGTAAAAAAAAAAAAAAAAAAAGTTTGAAAAAATTCAGGATATCGTGATATCGACATCGGTTTACGGAGAGTCCCGATTAAACGAGGGTCGGATAATCAAAGTTATACTGTACCATATATACTCGTGTACAAAACGAAGAATTTTTGACAATTTTCTGCAAGTAAATGGGGGGTAGACTTATACACGAGTCAATTACAAAAGCACACAAAAAAAAAAATAAATAAAATAAATAAATAAAACCCTTCGAATACTGCAAAAGTCTGATTTTTTATGTGTATAAATAATAAAATAATATATAAAATATACAAATAATAATAATTTATTAATAAAAAAATTTCAGTTGTTTACTAAGTTTTACTAAGCTACTAAATTTCAGTGGTTTTTGTGTGTTTACTAATTTTTCGCAATAGTAAGTGAAACCATAGGTTTGATTTTGTGCGAAATTGAAGTAAAAAGTTAAAGGTCGACATACGCGAGTTTTTGATTTTTTGCAGAATTTACATTCAGAAGTTAGTGGGTCGGCGTATATGCGAGTATATACGGTGTATATACTCTATTAGTAATTATTGATTATTATAAATTTTTACTATATAAATGTCTACTTTGCCAATAGCTATTGGTGAGGACGAAGGGGGTCTGTTTCTTTTTTACCGAGCCCATCCTCCCCACCCCCCTTTATCGTAATAGTAAAGACATTTTTATAGTCAAATAATAAGCCGAGTTATATATAACCTTTTTAAAACAAATTAAATGGCATAAAACATAGATATAATGCTTAGACAGTAACGGAGTAAACCCCTACCCTTTCGTGCCTAGTGTCCCAAAATTGGGACGTTTAGATTTTTATATGTTAAATAAATATTTTTTCAAAGATAATTTTTTTATTATTTTTTACGTTCATTTTACACCATTTACTATAATTAAGCACAATATTGAGTTGAAAAAAAAATTCAGTCACTAATGGGTTAAGGTTACACCGTGGTCTTAAAACAAATCTGCTGTAAAGAAAAGTTCTTTACGCAAATTTGGTTTGCGACCATACAAATAATTAGTTTAATATTTACATCCCAAACTATAAGGTTATGCACTATGTAGACAAAATAAATCATTTATGCACATTACACAGATATATGTGCAATTAACACGTTGAACTGTGCATTACAGAGTTATCTCATAACTTGTTACACACTTAAGCCTCTTAATGTGCTCTCTACAAACTACACAGAACAATGTATATTTTAAAATTGACACACCAAGTTTGTCAGTTTAGACGCCACTTTGCACATATAGACCAATCGTTTTTGTATCACCAGTAAACCTGTTTTAATGTGTAAATTTACGCATTTATGTTTTAGAGTGTTCATTAATCGAAAAATGAATAAACTGTTTGATTACAATTTTTTTATTAAACATGCCTGCAAGTGTCACGCTTTTACGTTTAAAAATAGATCCGTAAATAACTTCGAAAGCTTTTCCTGTTAACCGGGAAAACTATGTTTTGAAAGCCTGGAATTTTTTGGGACATTTGGTGCTGTTAATAGGAAATTTCGTTTTTTGAAATTTCGTTACTACACTTCTGAGAAGGCGATAAAAAACATGAATTTCCTTCATCAGCATAATATTTTCTAAAAAAATTGTTCTTCTTTATCTTTTTACATTACGAGGGGTTTGTTGGCCCATTTTAAAACTTTCCAACATAGTCGAAATGTGTTTATAAATTCCGTTTATCTGTCTGTACATCTGCCTGCCCATTTGTACCTATATCAGTGGTCTTAGCCACGCAAATATACCCGGATTGTCCTGTAATTTTTATATGTTATTGAAGTTTCGGATTGAATGTTCAGTACTGAAAATGAAATATGTAGTTTTTACAACGACGCACAATTTTTTTTGTTACATTAAGGTATATGGTTAAAAATCGTTTCCGGTGTATTTTGATGATATTACAATACTTAAAATATAATTAAGGAGACAAGAGACCTTCAAATTAATTTTATTATTTTTTTTTATTTCACTGTAAATAAAGGCGGCCATAAATAAACTGACAGTACTAAGAGGGTTCTATAGCGCGAATTAATTGAGAGAATGACGCCAAAGTTTGTAAGAAGATTAAACAAGACGGAGGACAAAAATTTCCGCAAAAAAATAAAATTAGTTCCAAAAGTCACCGCTAGCGGAATGTGTGGCGTTTTGTAACAGAAAAGAGAGTTTTAAAAATTCAGTATCAATACAAAAATCGTTAAATGCACTAAATGAAAGGTAACTTTAATTCAGTATTAATTCTGCATTTTTTAAAACTCTCTTTTATATTATACAGTGCCACATATTCCCCTAGCTGTAACTCTTGGAACTAGATTTGTTTTCGCGGAATCCTTCGTCCACCATCTTGTTTAGTATTCTTGCATAATTTATTGTCATTTTCTCAATTAGATCGCGCTACAGAACACTCTGAGTACTGTCAGTTTAATTATAGCCACCTTGTACAATTCAAGAGCACACTATATGCCTTATGAAATATAAGGGAGACCGGGGCTAGTTGCCTACAGGGGTAAGTAGGCGCAGTCCCCATAAATCGCCTGTTTGTGGATAGATTGTGCAACCAGTCCCAGAGTACATTTCTTCTTGCGTTTTACAACCCTCATTGTAGTTTTGTAGCGTTACCTACGTGCAGTGGACATTTATGAGGATTTTTCTGTTTTTTGCGCTCATAAGTAATGTTTTGTTGCTTCATTCTTTTTCTAATTTTAAATACTTATCTTAATAATTGCGGTTTAACTTGCGCCATTTTTCTTAGTGTATGATTAACTGTACCTACCCCATATGTGATTTACTCGGATTATTTATGCTTAGATGGTTACGTGTCCCTTTTTTGAAGAAATTTATTATGGGTCTAGTAGGCGCACGGGGCAAGTTGGCTTGGTGTCTGGTGTATGCTGGTAGCTTGAAAAACAGCAAACACTGAAAAAAGTGGTTGCAATGCAAGATTTTGGGCACACGGGGCTTGCCCAAACGGAGACACTCGAATTTTTATTTGTGACAACTGTTACTCTGATGATGCTATCTAGTAGGATAGAAGTTACTCAATGTTAATGTTATATTCATTATTTTTATGTCTGTATAATTTAGAATTTACATTGTATGACGATAACGCCTTTGATTATACCTACTGGTAATTAGGAAATTGATTTCTCTTAACTGCGTTTCTTATTTAAATTTTTATAAAACGTGTGCCAACTTACCCCATAGGTATAGGCAACTTGCCCCGTGAGGGGGTAAGTTGGCGCATAATTTTCCTTTTACTTGAGGCTTCCGCTAAACATAAACTACAAAAGCTACAAACTCAAAACTCCGGGTATTTATAGCCCAATGCCTGTTCTTTAAAAGTACAGTTAAAGTTTCATAAAAACTTAAACAAAAAATTAATAAAAATCAATAACTAAAAACTGCTCCTACTAGCCCCAATCTCCCCTACTTATCACACCTGAAATAAAACAAAAATGGAGAAAGATAAGGAATTTTTTAGAATATTTTAAGCGATTTGGAGAACTTTTCAAAATGCCCATGCGCATTCCATATCAATTAAAATCCACATCATTTTTTATAGCTGTTTGTCATTATATATGTCATAAATCTGTGCATCGTTTTTTAAAGCTAAATATAATTGAAAAATTTAAAGGTAGTTAATCGCAGAAATGATATGCAAAAATGCTGAAAATTGCATAAAATTTAGAAAATATATTTTTTCTTACCTTTGTACTCAAATGTACAAAATTCTATGCACCGTTTTATTTTTATATATAAAACAAACTTGCATAAAAAATATTGGTGATTTTAATTGATACGGAATGCGCACGAGGAATTCTTCATAACACTTAAACTTTTCAAGAAAATTCTTTATTTCTCTCCCATTTTTTTTTCTTGTGTGATAAATATATGCCATAATAAAGTGTGCCCTTGAATAGCATTTAAAGTGAAAAAAAAAAAAAAAGATTATTTTGAGATCCCTTGTCCCCTTAAATTTATGTTCAACACTGAAGTGGACAAAATATGCTTTTTGAATAGTATAAGATAAGAAGCATTTAAAGTTCGTTTACAGGGACATACAAAATAATTCTATTACATTAAGGGCACGTAGAATATCTCGACAAGTAAAATGAAGCAGTTTTTGCGAAATATTTAACATCATGTATTTTACTTAAAAATAGAGATAAAAATGAATTCTTTTTTACAATAATTATATACATTATAGCCCATATATAAGTCAAAAGAAATTAATTTCATGCATAAATTAATTTTCAAGAACTAATTAACTTTTACATATCTCAATTTTTTGAACAATATTCGGTAAACTTTTCTAAAAAAACTGTTGAATATATCACCTTAAAAATTGTTGTGTTTTCAGAAAACTTACTATTTGTGAATAAAAAGAAGCAATTTTCATTTTGGCTTAAAATAAATAAAATTAAAAATATTTTACTAAAAACCTTTGAAAATCCTAAAAAATTTAAGAACATATTTTTGATTATTTTAAAATATTTTTCAGCCAGACCATGGTGAAATAATGTTAGATATTTTTAAAGAAAGAAGTTAGTTACACAAATTTGGAAAGTTTCAACTGTTAACCTAAAATATAAATTTAGAAAAGCGTACCAAAGCATAAAAAAGCACATTTCGAGAAAAGGACAGAAAACTATATACCCACCCGCTGTGATTAAAATATATTATTTTAAAACCTTCCAGCACCATAATATTTTACGTCCATAATCATTTACCGACGTAATCTTTTAGCACTAGCTTATAAGCCGATAATTAAAAACTAAAAAATTGGAATGAATTTATGTTCCATCTGCCCTTAAGATATAATATCTAGGTGTTTTGCAATGCATTTTAATAACATTATGATACTTCAAACATAATTAACCCTTTAATCTCGCACCCGTCAATATCTCAGGCTGAGGTGTCGTTAGTTATTTCTCGTTCCCATCATATTTCCGAAGTGGAGATTTAATTGTTGGAAAAAAAAATTCTGAAACCAGAAAAATTTAGCTGGCATTTCCGCACGAAGTCTTTGAATATTACCTTTTGGGTTTGGTGTTTGGCGCTGATTGTGATGTTGGACATTGTATTGCGTGTTTGGAAATATATCACACTCAAAAAAAGTATTAATAATCAAAATTTAATGTATATATATTATTTCAAATATTATTTCTAAATTTGTGTGATTATGATAAATAAAGATCTAAGATGTGAAAAAGATAGGTCTTATTCGCATTAATTTGTATGGTGTAAAAAAAAAAAAAAAAAAAAAAAAAAAAAAAAAAAAAAAAATCTTAAGACACAGAATTCTCGCATGATGGCTTTTCTACAAATGTGAATTTGTTCTATAAGATTTTTTTTGCCTTAAAAAAACTAATTCCGTATTTTATTTAGAAAAATTATAATTATTTAATTTCTGTAATAAAAAAATACATAATTTTTTATATATTTTTTCAAATATTAAGCGATTCTTCAGGGGTTAAATAAAAAAGAATCACCGAAGTCCACTACAACCTGTTTTCAAAAGCTTGTAAACTGCATAAGTTGAGATAAAATGGGTGAGTGTTTCGCAAAGAAGCAAATTTGCATCTGTAACTATTAATTTAAAAAAATCATTCATATTTAGTATTTAATTACATTAATTTAACTAATTAATTTATTTCATTTTAAAATATATTTCATTCATTTAAAACTTACTCACTCTCTACTTTGTATCTCTTCATTCCTCAGCCTCTTAAGCTGAGAATGAACCATCCTTCTAACTGTTATCAGTTTCGGCGTCTTTTCTTGTGACCACGCGGTGTTTTTGATCTTTAATGACTTTAAAAGAAAAGGGACTGATGTCCTGCAAATGAGGAACCTTTCCTTCAAGTAGAATTGAGCTCCTTATCTTCTGACCCATTGTTGGTTCTCCTCATCATTTTGTGAATAAACTGCAGAAGGGTCCTGAACAAAAGATTTCCATGAAAACACTAGAAGGATGGCAAAACAAGCATGTGTATCCGTACATCCCATTTTTTGCCATCCTTCTACAGTTTTCATGGAAATCTTTATTCACAAAATAATGAGGGGAATCAACAATGGGTCAGACGATAAGGAGCTCAACTCTACTTGAAGGAAAGGTTCCTCATTTGCAGGACATTAGTCCCTTACCTTTCAAAGTCATTAAAAATCAAAAACACTGCGTGGCCACAAAAAAAAACGCCGATACTGATAACAGTTAGCAGGATGGTCCATTCGTAGCTTTATAGTATAATCTTTTATCTAACAGCTGTCCCTCAATTTTTTATCTTCCCCTCATCACCTGTCTATTAATCCAGTGCCTGTCTGTCTGCAGCGGCCGGAATTCCATGTCCCTGATCTCAGCTCTTAGATACTTTGAGATGCGCTCCCTCATTTTCCCTGTGCTTCTATAGCACTTATAGTTCGTTTACAGAGACATACAAAATAATTCAGTTGCGCGACGTACTATTATAGATTTCATTGTATGGAATAATGAAATTTCTTAAAATATTCTGTAGGTATTGGAAAGAGCTTCATAGTCTATGCTTTATACATAATTGGGTACTTGTTAGTTATCCCGTCGACCAGTTTCGCCAAATTATATAAATCGCCAAACCACTCGCCAAATTATACAAATTGACATAATTTTTATTTTAAATAACGAAAGATCAATTAAATTAGCAAAACATTAATAAAAATACAAATATAACGTCGAATTAAAAATCACTTGATGACGTAACAAACACATGATCATGTTTAATGTCAACCATTATCGGGATTTAATCTTACAATTTGGCGACAGTAATTTGATCGACGGGATAACTAACAAGTTCCCATAATTGTTTTTGTTGCATTTCGATTGGGGTATCTTCAGGAATTTTTGTCTGTTTAGTCGTTGTTCACGGAATAATGCACTTGCACTTCAAATAAATAAATAAACAAACAAAATAAAAAAAATAGAGTATCTAAAAACCTCTCAAAAAAGTTTATTTAGAATCAGTTACATATCATGATTTACACGAAAATATAAAAAAAATGCTCAAAACCAGAAAACTGGCATGTAGAAAAATATTAATTAAAGTAAAATACTGACTTTCTAACACTTTAAAATAAACTATTGTAATTTTCGTAAAATCAAAAGAAAACCACCGGAAAATTTGTTTCCAAATATATTTCGCAGAATTTTTTTTTTTAAACTTTAGTTATTATTTTCTATGTAAAGTAAAAAACTTTTAAAAATGTTCCCTCAAGATAGTTTTGAATATCTAAAGTTAGGCATCTGTTTTCTGCAAAAAACTTTTCGAGACTGCCTGTCCATACAGTCTGTTTTATAGTTACATTCTTTATAGTTAATTACCATTTGCATTTTAAGGAACAAAGAAAATTAAACTTTTAAAAGCTTAGAATTTTCCCATGCAATGATACATATTAATAAGTTTAAGCGTGCGAAGTTAAAATAAATCATCTCAGTCTGTGTTAATAGCGTGCAACGAATTAAAGAGACATATTAAGTCAGACATAAAAGCAACATATTTAACGTCGGATAACTATTTATGTTAGGTAATTTCGTATGAAGTTGACATTTTCTTCCGCATCAATTACTTTTAGCTAGACTGATAGAAATATAAAGTACAGTAGAAAATAGTAACAGGTAGTTTTAATATGCAAATCAAATGCACACACAAAATATCTATAGAAGCGTTATATATTTTTATCAGGCATATATTTAAATATACAGGGTGATTCATAAAGATTGAAACAATAGGCTATTTCCATAAATATTGCCTCTAGGAACATAATTCCAATTGCAAAGTTTCATAAAAAATGGTGCAAAATTTGATGAGATAACTTGAATATTTCAATAAATCATGGTTTTCTCAAACATGTTTTTTTAAATGTTGAAAATTCATGCATATAATAATAATAAAACTGTACGTAAACTAGGGATAATTATGATTCTTTTTAAACCAATCAAATCAGCCGTTTCAGAAAATTGGACAACAAAAGCATGAATTAAAAAGTATTTGGATTCTGAAAATGGATAACTATTTTAATGCATAAAAAAAATAAAGCTCCAGGGTTTGATTTCATAGATTATAATCTAATTAAAAGAATTAACAACGCCGCACCAAATCTATTATTAAAACTAGTAAATAAATGTCTAGAACTAGAATACTTCCCTAAATCATTTAAAATTGGAATAGTAGTCCTTTTTCACAAACCAGGTAAAGATCCAAAGAACCCAAAGAGCTTTCGCCCAATCTGCCTCCTCCCAGCATTAGGAAAACTGTTAGAAAGGATTATCCATGGTAGAATCAACCACCACCTAACAACTCAGAAATATTGGAGCAACAAGCAGTATGGTTTTAAGCAAGGGATATCAACGGAACATGCATTAGCCAACATTTTAAAAACAATAGATGAGGATAGAACAAACAATTTTAAAACATTTCTCATAGCCATGGACATAAAAGGGGCCTTTGACAATATACGCTGGCCAATTTTGATAAATAACTTGAAACAGTCTCCCTGCCCAGCATACTTAGTAAACTGGGTAGTTAGCTTCTTACAGCATAGATACGTTTCCCTTGAAGAAAATGGCATTAAAGTTACAAAGCAAACGTTTGGCGGATGTCCGCAGGGCAGCTGTCTGGGTCCATTGTTATGACTTCCAATCGCAGAAACAGCGCTTAAAAAATTTTGGGGGAGGCACGTCAGGATTCAAGCCTTTGCAGAAGACTTTATCGCAATTTTAAGGGGGAAGACAGTGGGAAAATTAAAACGGCTAGCAAATAGAATCCTCAAAAAATGTAATAAGTGGATAAGGAACAATAGTTTAACCCTTAATACGGAAAAAACAGAGCTGCTATTTCTAAATAGAGGGTTTACGGGTAATCTCCCAACACAGAATACCAATGTCCTGGAGGGTATAGATTTGGAGGGCCAGGCCCTGTCGGTAAGGGAACATATCAAGTACCTTGGGGTTACGCTGCATAAAAACCTAAATTAGTCACAACACTGCCAGTCGCAGGTAGATAAGGTAAAGCAGAATTTCAAAAATATGGCACATATGACAGCAAAGGGCTGGGGTCTTAAAACAAATATAATCTAAGTCTGGTACAACACATAGTTGAGAAAACACTATCCTATGCAGCTCCAATATGGGGGCATAAGCTTGACAAGAGAAGTATAGAGATCCTGTCAAGCTGCAAAAGGCACTTTGCACTAGCCATAGTCAGGGCCTATAGAACTGCTCCAACCTCGGCACTTTTGGTTATCTCAGGCCTGATTCCAATACACCTCAAAGTTAATAACGAACTAGCATATGGCTCAATCTCTAGACTGAGACAGAATGCTATCTTACATAACAAAACAGTACACCATCACAAATGTGATAGTAAGATCAACATCTGGAATAATCACCCAGCACATATAACAGAACCCAGTATAGGTTACAACATGCAGGACACAGTAATGTGCACAGACGGCTCCAAATTGGAATCAGGTGCTACAGGTTCGGCTTACGTAGCATACAAAAACAATCAGAAAATCAAGACGTGGTCAGTGCCACTAAGAAAGCGCAATTGTCTTCCAAGCCGATCTACTAGCAATACATAAGGCAGATGAATGGGGGGGGGATACCACGGGTAATCATTACAGCATCCGCTCGGACTGAAAATCAGCAATAGATTCATTAAGTAAACCTTTCAACGTTAATAAATCAGTAGATGAGATCCAAAGTTTAATAAGAGATTCTAAGAATAAGTTTAAGATCATCTGGGTCAAGGCGCACGGAAACGAGGAGGCAGACCTGTTAGCCAAGACTGCAGCTATAAACTCGGATAATAACAATCCTTATTACCTTAAGAAACCAATATCTCACTTAAAACGGGAACTTAAAGACCTAACAATGAAGCAATGGCAGTTCGAGTGGACTATGGGGGATAAAGGTAGGGAAACCTATTATTACTTTCCAAAAGTAGATAAAAATAGACTTATTAGTGATTTCTTCTTAGCACAATTGTATACAGCACATGCAGCTTTCCCAGAATACCTCCATAGGTTTAATAAGGCAGTAAATTAGGACTGTGGATGCGGCTCGGAGGGGAAGCCGATACATTTCCTCACCGAATGCCCTCTCACCCAGGCTAACCATCTGGCTAAAATAACAAAGTTAAATAAACAAGAATGGTATAAACAGGTCGCGAATAACAAACATGTGCAAAGCAAAGCAAAGCAAAAATAGTAATGAGATGGCTCCAGGATAACTGCGATAGTATCACTTCACTCAAACAACAAAATACATAAATGCACGCACCCCAGGTTAACAGCAGCATGAAGGGTATCAGAAGCTAAGACTTACACGCCACATACTATATGTTAAATTTATGTTAATATATTAAAAAAATAAAAAAAAGGCCTAGGATAACATCCTATCGCCACAAAAAAATTATAAAACGCACGTTTATGTCCTTTGTCCATTTTTGAGTGTGTCCGGTAGCCTTGTAGCATCAGCTGACCAAGGCCCGCAGTAGGAGCTCCGCATCAGATGAAATGCATTCACTAATCCGGTCGAGCAAGCTACACACTAAGGCAAATCAAAAAGTGGCACCCGCCTCCGGCACTACTATGTCCGTCCCTGTGTTCGTCAAGTGCAACAAAGAAAAAAAGAAAAAGATGTAAGTATAAAACTCCATTTCTATTCAATGCAATGTATAAAGTAGATAGCAAAAAGCACCTAGTGTATCTCCACCCAGCATATAAGTTCCCTGCACCCAACTTAGCCAAAGAGCATTATGTCAACAGAGGAGTTTAATTAGATACAGGACAGTTTTGCAATTAGTCTTAATTTAATGTAGTTCACGGCACCGTGGCCCAGTCCCAGTCCAAATTATCTCGAAACTCAATTGAGTTTCTTGTTTTCTTTTTCCAGTTTTACCCATAGGGGCTATACCCAAACAGCTATCTCTTTTAACTACCACGTGCGGGGGGAACCTGGAAGGGACTCTTGCCCCCTATCAGCCATAGACAGGCGCTGGTATTGCAGGAAACCAGGCCAGTACCTATACCAAGCAGTCTTGAAAGAGACTTTTGAGGTGGGGTGGGTTCGGGGGGGGGAAGCGTGTCGTGGAAAGTTACCCTCGTTGCACCTCATGTTCACCCCCCATAAAAAGTAACTTCTATTATCTTCATCCTTCTTCTAAGCCGGGCACACGAGGCGTAAAAGCCAGGGGCGTGAGCTAGAAGGGACTCCACGACCGGTCGCCCGACAGGAAATAGTTCCACCAGGGGGACTCGTGTGCGGGCAAATCTTCCTATCTTTCTACTAGCAGCAGTGAACAGCGTGAAGCCAGGGACGGGAGTAAGAAATGAAATCCGGTCTGCTGCCACAAGGGACAGGGTCCACGGCTGCACACTTTTACCCTCTTTTCAATAGTCGTCTTCTGGAAACTATGGGTAACGCTGGCCTCTGTTCGGTGCCCCTTAAGTGTTTTTTTGTTGTTGTTATTATCATCTTTGTGCCACGGTGGTCGTATCCCATTATCAAGTTTCTCATTAGTGTAGGTTAGGTATCCATATTAGTAGTCATTAAGTATGCATTAGCCCTAATTTCTTAAATAATTTTTGGATAGGCGCAGCACCATTCTGACAACTGGCAATGAGATCCAGGAGCCTTATATCCCAACGTGAGTGGCTGGGCTTATACCACAGCGTGAGAGGATAGTGGTCTCTGGTCTAGGTTCAGAAATGGCCGGCAGAAGTTGGACCACAAACTTTAATCCCATAAGTTGCAATCAGCCCCCCCAATCTCAGCCCAGCTCTTTGAGAGTAACATCAGGCATCTAAATATTATTAACCAGCTGTTCCAAGGAGATTATTACAAACAGTCGTTCTCCATCCAATTATTAATTTATGTCCTTAGCAAGGGTTTAAATTCTAAGAATAAGACACCCCAGCAGAAGCACTCCGGTCCTAGATTATGGAGGTACTATGTGGATATGATTAACTCAGTAATTCAAAAGATTAAGTCCCAAAGTGAAGTTTATTTCAGTAAAATGTAATTAAAATGCCATGTCTAACAATTGTTTATTTCAGATACCCCATTCCCCCTGGGGGGCCGGTCTGGCCGGCCACCTGGGGGAGCTCACTTCTCCCCCTCATTTTTTTATATATTTATTTTTATTTTCCTTTTTGACAGTTCGCCTTTTTATTAGGTACAAAGGACATTGTCCGCACGAGCTACCGGACCCGCTCCAATGGGACAGCCCACGGAGCCAGTTTTACCCGGTGGGATACGGTAGAAAGGCGAACTCCCGTCTCCCTCTGCAGCGATTCGCCTGCCTTGCATCTCGGCCCAAAATTATCCCTTCTGCGGCAAATCTTGGCTTCTAGGCCATATTTATTTTTAATTATTGTTCATCTCCATACAGATCATTCAACTCAGTTTTAGCGTATTTGCCTATTCTTTTTTTTTAAATCTTCCCTCAGAATTGCTCCCCTTCTCAGCTAAGATGTTGCCACCTCCTAGGCACAAAATTATCCAGACGTATTCCGTCTGGCACGGCAAGTATGTAGTTTTCGGAGCCCAACAAAGATAAACAAAGAACACTCAATAAATTAGATACATCGGCCTAGCTCAAATAGTCGGCCCGTGTACGATCTTGCGTCTGTACCACATTACAGCGCCCCGCTGATCCGGACATCAAAACCCGTTAACCTGGGTAAAAGCCCGGGAGGTAGGGTCTGGTCAGTGGTCTCTGAGATGCGGATATGAGAGGTGCGTACCCGGGATTGCACTTATACTCTAAAGCGAAAGCTGGGTTCCCGGGGCGGTCATCCCTGTCATCCCTGTAAATTTTGAGATGGTGAAAATGACGTAAGGTTCAGATTTCAGGCAGAAAAAAATATCTATGATTGTGTCAGAGTGCAATCATTTTTGCTGATTTTCCATTCCGTAATACGTATCATAAGATCTTGTATTCATAATTTCGTCATATTACGTTATCTTCATTTTATTTTACTAATTACATATGCGGATAAAGTTCAATTTTTCAATAACGTTGAACAGTTAACGTTTAAGGAAATAGTATTTTGGCAACTTTAGATTAAACTAATATCTGTTTTGGGAATCAGATTAACCAAGGTTCGATAGATTTTTTGTTGCAATTAATTTTATAGATTTATTTATAAATCAATGTAACATTTCTGTTTTACACCATTATCTTTCGTCGAAATTCGACGGGTTCCACCTCGTTATAAGTTAATTACGTACCAAATGGATACCTTTACGCTTATTCGTATTATCGGTATGATGGACTCTGATCTGTGTCACGCCGATGTTGCCAAAGTTGTTGGTGTAGCCCAATCTACGGTATTTCGAGACTCTGTTATATGGTATATTTCAGTGGGAAATGGAAGTAGAAATCCTATAGTGGGTCTTACGCGAGTAACAACACCGTCAGACAATCGTTTTGTAGTATTGCCTAGTGCAATCGATCAATGCCAGCAAGATCGATAGCAGCAGAGCTAAATGTTACTGGTGGGACGCTAGTTTCGAGACGAACTGTATACAAACGAATTAGTCAACTTGGATTTTATGGCAGATATCCGACAATATATGTCCCTTTTACCTCTCGTCACAGTCACGATTGGTATAAACCGCAAATCGGTGGAGCAATGTAATGTTCTCTGACGAACCCAGGTTAAGTAAAGTGACACGCGACGTCTTGTCATATAGAAAAAGCTTGCCTATCATTAAAACCCAACATTTATACGTGAATTGCAACATTGAAATTTAGCAATTTCTATTGTGATTTTCAATGCGATTTTTAGTGATTTATCGCATCTTGCGACAAATTTTGATGTCCCGGAAAGAATTCTTATTACAAAATTTTAGCTCAATATAGTAAATTTTGTCCTTTGCCAGTTTTAAACTTTTAGCGATTTTAATGTGATTTTTGACACTTTTTCGTGTTCTACAGAGATTGTTTCATATTCGTAAATGAATTAATGTTCAAACTTTTATCTTAATAAAGCAAGTTTTGTCCTCTGCTATTTTTAGTGGAATTTTCATAGCGATTTTTAGCGTTTTTGCGTTTCTCGGGGTTTTTGGACGTTCGTAAAATGAATTTGGTTTCCAAATTTCAGCCCAGAGCAGTAAGTTTTGTCCTCCGCGATTTTTAGCGATTATAATTTAATTTTCAATGAGAATTTGAGCATTTTCGCGTATTAAGTAAAATCGGACAGTATGGAAATATCAACAACTGGGCCGCGCAGTGGTGCAGCCAAGTATGAAACTATCAAATGACTTCATAGTATTCCCATGCTGCACTGCGGTGAATATTTATTTGGATATCTGTTGTTGGAGTTACGCAGTGAAATCAAATCTTATTCTCAATAGTTTCAGTTTTTTGCAAGGAATTTTCGTAAAATTCGTATTAACTATAATACCTCATTATCAGTGATGTTAACGAAGTTCAGTTTTAAGTTGAACAGTTATATTTATTTTCTGTTTGTCAGTTTACGTCTATGCTAACTTATTGAGGAGTGAAGAGGTTATTTTCTTTTTCAACATGAGTCTTTGAGTAATCTGGAATACCAGCTACACAACTGTTTCAAGAAGAGTCTAGTGAAGATGAAGAATATTTCCATTTCGACGTATTATCTGAGATATACTTATCACCAGGTTGTACACCATATGAGGAAGATCTGTTTTCGCATAGGGAATATCCAGAAGGTGGAAAAGGGAGAATTAGATATGCCTGATGTGTGTGATGTGAATCCATGTGGACTGTGATGGGGCAAAAGAAGAGACCACATGTGTGATTTTCTGTATAAAATAAAACAATTTTTTCAAAGAATCGAATGATTTGTAGATGATGTAGTGTTACTCATTAAATAATCTTAGTCATTCTTGTAAATCATTATTTTTCTTGCAATTTTAATATGCTTCATAACACTGTTTATTTCACATTACACGAATAGTTCATATTACCCGAAAAGCATAAAATGTATAGCAAAATATTGCTATACATTTTTTTCCACTTTAAACGAATTAAAAATATGTTAAGTTATAAGCAAATTTTATTATTTTCAATTTTTTTATCAATCGCATATTTTTATGTTCACTTACAAATCAAATTGTAAATGGTATTCTATAAATTCCGAACTTCTTCTATATATCTACACTTACGAATTTATATTTCAATTTTTTAATTTTAATAAAAATATGCTTTTCTCTGTTACGTAAAATCTTATTAAAAATTAATTATCTGAAATTGTTAAGGGGACAGTTTTACTTTTCAACAATTTTATTTATTTTTATTAAAATATAGTTCAAATGGGGAACTCACTGCATTTTAACTACATATTTCCTTATTTCTTTTAAAGTAAAAAAAAAATTGATTTTTTAAAAATTGATACTACTTCGTATATTTTTGCCCAGTTTTTCTTTAAGATTTTCAAATGTATATTACACAAGATAGATACATTCAATATTATATTTTATATAATAATTTTACTGATACGTATAGTGTAAAATGATGAAATCTAACACATCTCATATACTTTTTGTTGAAAAATAATAACAAAAACCTGAAGGCTAATTCCATACGCAGATTTATAAAACATATAATAGAGAACATGTATAGAAAAATTTAAATCTCTATCTCAAATAAAAATAGCCTTATCATTTTGAAAACATGAAAATGAGGAAAATATGAGCATGGAGAAAAAGACGTTTAAAGTTTTCATTTGTGTGGGAATTGCGTTGGCTGTATTAACAAAATTTACAATATATCGCGATACAATTACCGTATGAGTAAAAAATTAGGTGTCAAAATATTCTCAATTAAACGAGCTTTCATTTAATATTAAAAAAGAAAACCGACATTTTGACCAATTTTGAGATAAACTGTCGCCTTAAATGCCTAAATATAATAATTTTTTTGTATATCATATTTTTTCGTTCAATGTTTTACGGAATTCTACATTTTAAACTTTCAAAACGTAACAGTAATTTGGAGAAAAATATTATTTTGATAAACTGTTTATTAAACAGATCCAAAATACTTGCGACCAGATTGTTTCACACCGTTGAATTTTAGATTTACCATAATGAAGTGACGTTTATTACATTTATTCATAAAGTTAATTCAAATTACACATTAGGCAACTAGGTTCTGTATTTATATTTACTTGTGTTATTTATTATTTTGAACATAATATGCAAATATTTGAAATCGTACAATTAAGCAGATTCTAAACTAAATTTCAGTTGACTGTAACTATTGTTTACAACGCAACATAAAACGCCTATTTAATCCTAAAGTATCATAAATCCACATATACTTATAATGTGAAGGTATTTTGTATTCCACGTTAGAAAATTTATAAAACTTTCATATTTGCACATGTAGTTTCGAGTAATTAAATTTAAACAGCCATTTTTTTTTCTAGATTGTCTCTTACAGCGAAGTTTAGACTGCTAGCATAAAAATATATCTTCAAATGAAACATTAAAAAATAAAGTTTATTTCTAACAGCAATTAGTTACAGACTGCATAATGAAATAATATAGTAATAGCAATAATATTACAATTTTAATTTTATTGATAAATATTATTTAAGTAATCAAATTCTATACCAAAGAAAATATTTTGAAAAGTGACAAAATATATGCAAATAATGCCTGCAAAATATATGCAAAATATATGCTTGGAATGCAGTAGTTCCGTGTTCTATTCCTGGCTCTGGCTAATTTTTCACTCCAGTTGGGTTTATTGTATTTATTGTATGTATGTATGTAAAATATTTATATATACTTTTAAGTATGATAGTGTTTGTCTTGCAGCAATATTAACCCCTTGAGGGGGAAGCAAAAATGTCTCTAAATATTAAATTATCACCAGAATAATCGAAAATTTTTATTTAATCGTTGACGATTTTCCCCCCCAAAAGTTAAAAATATAAAATTTAGTTAAAATTTTTTGGTGAGAATCTTGTTTAAATTAGGTGGGATATATTTTATCCCACCGCCCCTCAAGGGGTTTCAACAGTTTGTATACTAAATATGGTAATTTCAATATAAAATAATCATTCTTCAACCTTTTAAATGGAAACCGTTATCACGCCTAAAAACATAAGTAGTATGCATTATTATAATATTTACAACATGTTGATGCAATCCTGGATTTCTGTGTTAGATAAAACTGGTAAAAACTATTTACGGAAAACGTTAATAGATATTTTACATTTAATGTATTTTTTAGATTGCCCACTAACAGCACAAAAAAGCATTTTTTTTTTAAATATCTGTTATATTCAAATACATTTTGAAATTTATTAAAAACGTTACTTTCGTATTAGCAGCATGCCATTGGTTAATGGCCAAAAATCGGCAATGATTTCACTATTTAAAGAAAATTTCCGATTCTGAAAGTTACAGGGTTTATGCGTATAATTTGATTACGTGCTTGTTAAACGTGTACTTTATTTATTTTATTTTATTTATTTATTAAAGTTTTTTTTTACGTTATGTAGTATTAGCAGTAAAACAATGATGAATAATTTACATTGTTTTAGCTGCTAATGGGTTAAACTTTCGTAATCCGTCTGCACGCGATTGTTATAGATAAAAAAATTCATATGCATGAAAATTATATTTAAAAGCATAACATTAGAAAAATGAGATACAGGTTACAAACAATTTGCATTTATTTTTTTTTTCCCCGTTGGCGACGCGACAGTGTAAATGTTCAAATTGAGCGATGTTTGGAAGTTAAAAAAACTGCAGCAAAAGCAAAATTTATTGGTCAGGTGATACCACTTTCGGTATGACATCGGAGTTATACAAGGAAATGTTTTTACTTTATAATATAGGTGTCATTTATAAACATATAAAACAAATTCGGAAATGTATACAGTAATATGTTAATTAAACATTATTTTATGATTATTTGTCACTAAAACAGAGCTAATAGTCTGTCATTTCCTACCAAACAAACATGTTTATGAAATTACATAACGTTATTTCAAGTTAAATCCGAACAATTCATTTTGCGACAAATGGTGACTATTTTCCAATATTTTGCTTGAAATAAATTTAAACATCCTTAATGTATTTTTTAAAATGTTTTTTTTTAGATGCAATAATTAAAAATACGCGATAAAAACATTTACTACATCCATTTTCCTTTAAATGATTCAGAGATGCAATCTTTAAAATCCCTTTTATCAGTTTATATTTTTCAGTATATATGTATAATCAAATTACTAAATCTTCCATATTAATTTGTAAAATAAAACGATTTCAAAAGAGAGATCACTGCTGGCCGCTGTAAAATCTTTCAATCTACTTATATAAAAACAAAGTGTAGGAAAGTTTAGGTATCCGTTCCGGGGCAAGCCGTGATACCCATACATTTAAAACACAAGGCTGTTTTTTTTATTCATCAGCCTACTGAGCCAATTATGCTAATTCTTTTTTTTTTATGAAAGCTGTTAATTTGTAGCTGTGCCTGCTCTAGTTATTATTTTTTTAATATTAAAATTTTCATATTTTAATTTTAATTTTAAAAAGTTTTTTATGAAATTTCTTGAAAATGATGGCAAGCAGATTACTTCCATTGTTTCCTATAAAAGAGAAATAATAAAAAAATATTCAGGCACGGGGCCTTTTTGGACGTACATTTTAATTTGTAAGTTATTTTTGGTAAAAGAAAAAAATGCACGTGAATTTTATTTTTTATAAGCGAATAAAAAATTTATATTTGTTGCAGCATCACGAGAATATTATCTGTTGGGTTTATTTTTAATATTGATTTTTCATTTCATTATAAAGGTTAGAATCGGAGCCTTTCTTGATCGTTTAATTATTTCATACATTGAATATTCTATGAAAAGAATATCCTCATAATAAAATCTTATAAAAATGAAAGGCAGATCAACAGACTGTCATATTTAACGGGGATGATATACTTGTATTCCATAATTGGATTGTCATTGATTCTCTTTTTCAGAGAAACGTTACTGCCGCCAAAGTCGCATTAAAAGCTGTCACTGCAGCTAACGGCTGTATTTTCCTGATTGCCAGAGTAATATCAACTACATGTTTGATGATCAGCTTGAATAAAGTAGTTAAATATAAAATGTCACTGCGTTCTAAACTATTATTCTCTATAGTAAACTCTCAAATTAACGTGACATGTTTTAGAAAACAAAGATGCTCAGTTTCGATTTTTATTATGGAAAACCTGATTAAATCAAAAACTTACGCGTATTACACTTTGTTAAGTCTTACAAATAATATTTTAAAAAGTGAAAACACAGTAGACTTGTGAGTATCTGTATCTTAATGAAGAAGAACAGTAAACTAATAATCCAAAATATTCATTAATTGTAATTCCATAATAAAACTTTCGCGGGCGCGTTTGATTTTTTATATTTTTTTAGAGTATTACTTTTGATAATAATAAGAAAAAAAAACAATTATACATATCAGTATTAATTGTACGAGAACTGTTTAGTGATTATTGTGCCGAGTGTGTATAAAATATTTCTACTGCGATTGTTGATGTGGGATATTGAAGGGTAATGTCTTAAATGCCTATATGCTCAATTTCAGAACCGTAGCTGCTTTATTATGATATTTTTTTTTTCGTTTTAGTTGTGAGTGATGGCACCTAGTTTGAAAAAGGAAATTGTGTGTGCGTGTGTGTGGGGGGGGGGGGGAGTGAAGACTGGTTTGGAGCTTATGACGCCAGACCTATGATAGATTTGTGACAGTGGATGAGACGTGGCTACATCACTATGATCCCGAGTCCAAGTGACAGAAGCCATGTCTCATCACTGTCACAAATCTGTCACAGGTCTGGTCCAATAAGCTCCAAACCAGCCTTCCCCCTCCATTCCCCTCTTTAAAGCGAGGTGTCACCTCCCACACTTAAAAAAAATAATAATATAGCACCTACGGTTCTGAAATTTAGAATATAGGCATCTAAGACACTAGGCTTCAATATTTCACATGAACCATCGCAGTACAAATATTTTAAACACACTTGGGATCATAATTATTGAACCACCCTCGTATATTAATATGAGTGCCATTTTTTAGAACAAAGTTTGGTAAAAATCACATTTGTCGTAAAATTTGCGACAGCACGTCAGCTGCGATGTTTTATCTTGAATTCTTAGACAGTCATGAATTCTATGATACATGATAAAAGCAAGATTTGCATATGTAGTAAAGGTTTAAATACTCTGTGAAAAGAAACTTCTGGACAGTTATTTAAAAAAAAATTATCTTGCGAGACATTACTGAAAGTACGTATGATATGTGTTGGGAGCAATTTTACCTTTTCACCTTAATAGTTAACTTTCAATAAACACTCTTCAGTTGTTTTAATCTTACGCAATTAACAATGAATATGTTGATGTATTTTTAATCTTGCTTGAGAATGTTTGTTAAGGAAAGAACCATTATATTTCTGACGATCAAATGATATCATTAAAATTATTTTAAAAAGTTAAAAAAATGTTTTATTGCAATCTTTTTTTTTTTTTTGCGTCAAAAAAAAACACCTTTTTGCTCTAGTTAAATCCATTTATTTTATGAAGTTTTGAAACACATATTTTTAAATTTATTTGTTTATTAATAATACTTTCATTATTTCCATACAAATACCGCAGAATATACCGTACACGGTGCTCATTACACAATTTTTGTTCACGAAGTTTTCAATCTTTCATTTCTTAATACTAATATTATCAACATTCGTCTATAAAAAAGATTAGAATCATTCAAAATACTTAATAACCTAACATTCGTACCATGAAATCATTCAAAACACATAATTGCTTAATATCTGTCCAAAAATCACTAATCATGTGATTTATAGTGATATTCATGTGATATTCTTTTACAAATACTTTCATTTCTGAGGTACAAATATTAATCTTTAATGGCAATTTCCGTTAAAATAGAAAAGAAGACGTTTCGCTATTACAATTTATTTGTAAGAATCCAGTTTAATATAACAATGGTTTGGAAGTTTTGGAAGTACAGAATTTTCAGTAAAATAAAACTTAATTAACAATGTGGTAAAAATGTATAACAAATAATATAAAACAATACATTAATTAAGCATAAAATTTTCAATAGCTTGCTATTATTATTCACTTTATAAATAAAATAGTTCTGTCTTACACGTGAAAAAAATACTGGGAAAAAGATAGTGTTTTTTTTAGGATTTGCGTATGAAATAATAATCATAAATGTAGAAGCCTATAATGATTAGCTAAGTTAAAATTCATGATAAATATTTCACTTATGGAATTTGATTTATAAAGATGAAATTAGTGAAGTTTTTTGAGATAGTATACCAAAATATCCGCAATCGAAAAATTAAGATTATAAAAATTCATTTTTCATATGTAAAGTATTAAAACCCTATTATTTACTGATCCCATATTCAAAGATATTATTTAATTTACATTAAAGTTCTACAAAACTCTTTTCAACCAATTATAACCACCCTCCTAAAAAGCAAAAAATATTTAATCCCAAGTCATTTAGAAAGGAAAGCAAATTAATTCAAAGTTTGTAAAAACATCTGTATATGTATTTCATTGTGTTTTGCTGATTTTAGCGCGATATTTAATAAGAAACCGTATTTAGACTTAATATTAACGCAACAGATATCTTAAATGGAACTGATACTTGACATGGGTAAAAATTTAGTGTTTAGACGAAGAAATCTAGAAGAGATATATAAAACTAAAATATAATAACACAAGAGAAAAAAATACTAAAGAAATATTTGTTATTTTCAATATTTGGAAAATTTCGAAATAGTTCCTGCATGGTATCTGCAATAACTTTGAAAAATATTCATCGGTAAATATTTTGAAAATCATAATCTGGAATATCATAAACAGTTCAGACTTTTTTAGACGAATTTGTTTTGGAATTAAAAAACATCGTCTGTGTAAAGAAATTATTTCTCACAGGTAATATGTTTTTGAAAGTATAAATTTTCGTCCGGCAACTGAAAATATTGTTTGCATGCAAAATGTCGCTTTTAAAAAACCGGTGGATGGAAGTTCCAACAGAATTATTCAGTTAGTAAAAAAATCTGTGAAAGGCAAGTTTTTTCTACATGTAAAATCACAGTGGATAATATTGTCAAATAGACATGTAAAAAACTTGTATGTCTGGCTTCAAAAGTAAAAAAAATGTTCCAAATATGTATCCAAGAACAAAAAGAAATTTTTTGGATACTGCAATGTAATGACTTTTTGGGGAAAATTCCTCCAAGTCAAAGAACTGTTGGTAAATCGTTAAAATGCTCAGTATCAACTTTTAATAAAATCATTAAGACTGATTTGAATTTTAAACAGGCCAAAAAAAAACACATTGTTCGTTATATTTCTCCACGACATATCTCCGAAAGTAATGCCGAATTCTTTATGAGAAGCATTTATCCGTAAAAAAATGGAAAAATATTGATACAATAGTTAAAACTGGGGTCTGTTTAAATGATGGTAATAGAAAGAGATAATTTATTATCATCAAAGCGGAGAAAAAATCTTAATGTGTGATTCAATGCATCTAAAGAAAGTTTTGCTGGCTTTGCATATAATAGCAAATTAAAAAATAAAGAGAAAGTTGAAAATGTTAAGCTCAGCTCACATATTATTAGAAAAATATTCTATTCCCAAAATTCCAATATAAAATACCATTCCTTTATCCCTAGTGCCATCTGTCAGTTGAACTGTATCAAGATAAAACAAGCAGACCCAAGTCAAATCTACTGTTAATTTCCTTGAGAAAATGGAACGAAAAACGGGTATCAGAACTATACCCGTCACTTATATAGCTGCTGAATCACATGATTTATCAAGTACGGATTTTTGCACTGTAAAACCATGTTCGCACTGGATACTTGAGATATCTTAGACCGCAATTTTTAAGGTGGTACACTCCCGGAATTGAATGCCTGTTCACATCGAAAAACTCACCTAATAAAACTCAGTGAACGTCACTGTGTCTGAGATCTGAACAAATTTAAAAAATGCGCATGCGCTTAAAATAACACCGACTGCATCAACCAAAGCGAAGCATTATAGCCCACGAGATCGAGTGTTAGTGACTGTATCTCGCCGAAGAAAGTTAAAACTCACTGAAAGAGTTTGGGGGCCTGAGATATCCTAAGTGTCCAGTGCGAACACGGTATTAGACTTTTAAAAAGCGCGTTATCCTAACGTCGACCTAAACTCTTCGTTGATTTCGGAAATCTACTCAAGAAGAATGGGACAAAATACCTCTTCCAAAAGTACAAAAAGCATTATTATCATGAAAATTACGGTTTAGAAAGGTAGTGGAATTTTCTTAACTTTCATATAAATGCTTATAATACCCACCTTAACCCTTAAATGCCGGGTGTTGCTTTTCGGCAACATACCCAATTTAGGCTCTAAAATACGATTAGAACAATACTGAAGCTATAATGCCTAACGTTGCCAATAAAATACATTCTGAATATATTATTAAATCGATTATTACTATGTAGATGGCAACACTTGTGCTGTTTAAAAATAAAAATAAATATATTTTTTCAATTGTTGCTACTTGTTCTTTTTGTTGTGTTTGGAAGCTTGCGAAATGCCCTATTTTGTTCTGCAGTGAGCAAGTAAAATTTATTTCTTATTATAGTACCTAAAATTCTTGTGTGTTTAATATTATAGAATTTTACCAAGGAAAATTATTTTTTCAATTAAAGACCATTATTGCCGATTAGTAACAAATTGTTTTTTAGCCGTAAAACATACTTAAAACAAAATTTTATTTTTTTAAGTATTTTTCCATGAATTATTTAAACAAGTTGGAAATTGCTTGTCAAACGTGGCAAATGAGGTGCGTTCGTACTATAACTAGTTTTATAATTATGTTTTGCACCCCATATTGTACTGAATGTATATTTTTTTGCGCTTCATAAGTGCATAGTCTGTAACATCATTAAAATGCACTTACAATATTATTTTCCCCATTCCCCGTAATGTAACGGAAAACTTTTGACTGTTCCTGTAATTAAACTATACATTCGATTTTCATAAAATTTGAAATGGCTCGACAAAATTTTGCAGCAATTATATATTAAAAATTTCAGACCATTCGGAAGGCTGTAAAATCATTAAAATGCATTTGCAATAATTTTTTCCCATTGGCCATAATGTAACGGAAAACTTTTGGGTGTCCCTGTAATTAAACTATACATCCGATTTTCATAAAATTGGAAATGGCTCGACAAAATTTTGCAGCAATTATATATTAAAAATTTCAGACCATTCGGAAGTCTGTAACATCATTAAAATTCACTTGCAATAATTTTCCCCATTGGCCGTAATGTAAAGAAAAACTTTTGACTGTCTCTGTAATTAAACTATACATCCGATTTTCATAAAATTGGAAATGGCTCGACAAAATTTTGCAGCAATTATATATTAAAAATTTCAGATCATTCGGTCGGGTAGTTTTTGCTCTGTTATATGCGGACGGACAGACAGACGGACGGACAGACAGACGGACGGACAGACAGACGGACTGAACGACGACTATAGGTGCTACGTATTTATATAATTACGAACGCACCTAAAAAAATGAAAGCTGAAAATCATCATTACAATGATTTTTGAAAAATTAGGCATTGAAAGGTTAAAGTAAACTTCTTTTCATAATTTAGCGCAAAATCGTCTTTCATATCTTTTCAATATATATATTTGTTGAATCGCAATTCTTTCATTAATTTTATTATCTACAACAAATTTCAATTTCTTTGGTGAAACGGTAAATTAGAGAGAATATGTTTCGAGTGTCTATTCATTTTTTGCTTTTCAATATTTGTTTTGAACAAGTAGCCCGTGCCATAATTTTTACCCACAGGACTTACGCTAAATCATGTGATAGAGACAAAGAAGAGCAGTTTACATATCAGTATTGGAAACTAAATGTTATTTTGTCGTCGTTGTTCATGAGAACCAATGGTATGGAAAATCACATTTGTGATAAACTGTGATTTCTTGTTACTTGCAGTTATATGCTCGAATAAGAAATACCTTAACGTTTCTTTATAAGGTAAATTTTTCTATGTCTACTGTACTTTATAATTAACTAAGCATTTGGGATTTCCAAAAAAAAATCATATATGTCTACTTTTCCGTGATTTTTTTTTTTCATATAGATATGAGAAGGATACCAGATATAAATCTAAAAATTTTAAGTGAGATAGTATTTGAAAAACACAGAACAAAATAAATTCTATCCGATATTGCTCAACAATCAGTACGAGATGTTGGAAACTTTTATACACACTACGGAGAATATTTTAAGTACGTTTTCTCCATTTTTTTTTTTTTTTTTTTTTTTTTTTTTTTTTTTACCCACAATCTTCACAGCTTTATGAAATTTACTGTCATAAAACACTTTAAATATTTATAAAAATGTAATCATTAAATTTCTATTTTTCTATTTTCATATCATTCTAAAATGATGTATTTAAATTTTAATAAATATTTTAATTATATTTGTATTATCCATAACCTTGTATTGTCAACCTTGCACTATCAAATGTTTATACGTTTAAACGATGGAATTAAAAAATTAAAATTATAGACAGTGAGATATGGTATGTATCCTGTGATATATTAAATTGGTGATTATGTATTTACTTATCGCTTTTATGGAAAACTATGTTGCTGAACTATATTTGAGACAATGAAATTGACTATCCTGTATAATCAGTTAACGCTATAAATAGATATTGTTAGAAAAAATTCAAATTCGAATAGAGGAATAATAATCTTAAAATCTTATATTGTACAAATGGCAATGTGGCACTATAGTCTTTACCGTAAAAGGATGTAGTAATATAGTATTCATTGACTAAGGAACGTAATGCTTAACAATTAAGTGCTGTTTAATCATTATCAACACGCTGCCACAATTCTGAGACTACTGTACTTGATGTCGGTTCTATTAAGTTATAACGAATTGAGTGATTCAGTTTAAATACGGAACATTTACTCGCATGACATATGTCATGATGGACTTTGAGTAAAGTTCTGTTAAGTATTTGGCCTGCATTCACATTACATCCAAGTAAGCTTTTACAATTTAATATTTTATACAGAATGCATGTCTTATACAAACCTCATATACATATGTTGTATAAATACGACAGTGCAATTTTTAAAATTATAGTAGTATCTTCACGTAAAAAGTAACGAAAGGATTGAAATAATCCCATTTCAGGAATTTCACATAATAGAGTTACAATTTTAGATGATGTATTACTTATATAAAAATTCCATTTAAGGATTTATTCGGCTGGAATTCACATTAATTCCAAGTGAGTTTGTCCAAACTAATCTTTTGATCAAAACATATGTCATAAACAAATGTTTTGTACTAATTGTAGTACAGTTTTCTAAATCAGTAGTATCATAATTTGATATGAATAAATAATAATACTTCAGAAAATATTCTTTTTAGGGGACTACAGAATCAGATACAGGGTTACAAGAGTCATTAATTTAACACGTTGACTGCCACGCTACGAGTATACTCGTAGCTTTAATATTTGTGGCTTTAATTTATTACTTTTTCACCATTATTTTAAAATTTAAAAAATGCCTAATTTATTGGCACAAATTTCGCTGTATCAGTAAAGCGAAATTTACCTTTCAGAATTTGTGGTGGTAAACGACTTTCAAGAAGAAATTTGAAAATTCTTACTTTTTTGCGGCAGTGAACGTATTAAATGTTGTAGAATTTATATTACAATCATCACACTTATTCATTTATAATTATTTAGAACTTTATTTAATTTAATGTGGCCCTGGCAAAACATCCAAAATTTAGTTTTCCCCTCTTTTATTATGAAAATTGTCTAACATGTTTAGAAAAAATGACAACAACCGCATGTAGAGTAATTAGATCAAAAGTTATAAAACCTTTCAGGTGGTACTGAATAAAGATTAATAAAATTTTAAATTCATTTATTTCAAAATGTATGTTTTTAAAGAAAGATTTTTTCCCCCTCTTTTATCATGAAAATTCTCTAGCATGTTTAGAAAAAATGACATTAACCGCATGTAAATAAGGTAATTAGATCAAAAATTATAAAACCTTTTTCGGTTGTATTTTATATGGATTAGTTAAAACTTTAAATTCAATTGTCTCAAAATGTATATTTTGAAAGATTCATTGCATTTCAATAAAAGATAATGTTTTGAGACTTCGTACAATTATTTTCAGATATATATTGAATAAAATGTATTCAGGATATTTTGTTTTAAGATACTCTTTTATAAATATGCTTTTCTCGAGAAATATTTATAAAATGACTTTTATTCTCTTAATATTTTTTTTATATATTTTGTTTTGTAATCACTGAAAACATATTAATATTAAATCTTTTTTGTACCCAAACATTAAAAAAAAAAAAAACACAATAAAATTAAATCTTTCATCAATTTTTATTATGGTTAAATTTAATAAATACAGTGGAACCCGGTTAAGACGCTCACGGTTAATACGCGATCCCGCTTAATACGCGGATTTTTTCCGATCCCTTGAATATCGCCAATAAGGCTAATGCAAAAATATCATGTTTAATACGCGAACGGTTAATACGCGATCCCGCTTAATACGCGAGAAATTTTCGGTCCTTTAAAGCAAAAAATCACGCTTAAGACGCGAATTCATTGATCAAGATGCGAATTCCTTGTCTCTTCTTCAGTGTTACCAATTTACCAGATTTTTTTATATTCAAATAAAAAGCACTTCTTACGAATATTAATATTTACTTTATTTAATAACAGATTAATTAAGGTGAACATTACTAATCGAAAATAGTGACATATATTTGAATTTTTAAAAACCCGTTAAATTAGCAACACTAAAATTCTTGTTTGATCCCGCGTCCTAACATTCTTTTGTCTCTCGCTTCGTGTATGTTTTTACTGTAGTAGAGAGAGATAGACGAATTCAGGATACTCAGATATGTTATGAAATTGTTATTCGTTGTTATTATTATATTAATATTAATCGTTTAATCACGAATATTACTATTTACTTTATTTAATAACAGATTAATTAAGGTGAACATTACTAATCGAAAATAGTGACATATATTTGAATTTTTAAAAACCCGTTAAATTAGCAACACTAAAATTCTTGTTTGATCCCGCGTCATAACATTCTTTTGTCTCTCGCTTCGTGTATGTTTTTACTGTAGTAGAGAGAGATAGACGAATTCAGGATACTCAGATATGTTATGAAATTGTTATGATTAAATATTAGTATACCTATTGTTTGTGAGGTTTTAAATGTACGTTATATCTCTACTATGTTTCATAATACATATTTTAGGCAAAAAAATGGAACTCGTAAAGATTAAATAAATACGAGGCTAACGAAAAAGAAAGGCTACCGTGGTGCTTTTTTTACAGACCGCTGGAATCACGTGATGCTCAAATGCACCAATGCAGGTGTACGAAAAGAGGATGATGTCATTCTAGCAGTCTGTGAAAAAAGATATGAGGAATGCACAGCGGTAGCCTGTCTTTTTCGTTAGCCTCGAAATAAATATGACTGCGGTTGTTTAATTCTTTTATGTTTTCTTTACTCCTTGCTATACTAACAATGATTTTATACAAATGCTATTAACAAGTTTTTTCTTATAATGAAACAACGGACCAATTATAATTGTACTCATTATCACAAGTACTAAATATGATTTTAACAAGTGCTTCAAAGGTTTAATATTTATTATTTAGATCTGTTAAAAAAGTCTAGCAGGAGTTTAGTCTAGCATGAAATCATTAATTTTTTTTTTATTTTTGATTGCAGTATATTAATCCATAATAAAAACGTTTGATTCACTTTCTATTTTCAGTTATTATTCCATTTGGTAATATAAAAAGAAACAATGCGTTAAAGTTGAATTCAATTAAATTTTACTCAAAATATACCGAAAAGATACAATTTTCGAAAGCAAACATATAAATGAAAGTTCTAAAGTTCATTCAGACAATTAGATGTTGTAAATAAGCACAGCTCCTGCAACATTATACAAATCACGTTTAATACGCGATCCCGCTTAATACGCGACTTTTGCCCACACCCTTGAATCGCGTCTTAACCGGGTTCGACTGTATAAATTAATTAAAAAAATAAGTTTTTATTTCTTTACTTTCTCACAATTAAACAATAAACATATTTTGAACGTTTTCTAAATAAGTAAATGCAATAATTTAACAAGTATAATTGTTAAAAAGCAGAAAAACCAACGTTTAAAATGCACAAATAATATATGAAAAGCAGCAAACAGCTGTTTCGAATCTACTAGCGAGATTCTTCTTCGGTGCAAAAGGAACAGCGTGCTAGAAAAAAACAAGGCTGAGCAAAATCATAGACAGAGACGCGCTGGCTTTTATACCCTATGCGGGTGGCGAAGGCGCCGAAACAACCAATGAGAGAGAAGCAGTGGAAACGACTGGGTGGACAAGTAGCGACATCTACCGGAGAAGTAGAGAAAAGAAACCAAAAAAAAGGGAATTAAATTAGCGCTTTCCCAATACTTGGAAAATCTGGAGTACTAGATAAGTCATTGACTAAAGAGTGAGAATTTTTAATGATATGGTAAGCTTCCCAAAAATCAAGATCAAGGTTAGAAGAACATTTTTGGATAATGATGGCTGAGGAAAAATCGAACCTATGTTGAGAAGACCAAGAATGTTGAGCAATAGAAGAACGTTTGAGCTCCAGTCGTTTCCACTGCTTCTCTCTCATTGGTTGTTTCGGCGCCTTCGCCACCCGCATAGGGTATAAAAGCCAGCGCGTCTCTGTCTATGATTTTGCTCAGCCTTGCTTTTTCTAGCACGCTGTTCCTTTTGCACCGAAGAAGAATCTCGCTAGTAGATTCGAAACAGCTGTTTGCTGCTTTTCATATATTATTTGTGCATTTTAAACGTTGGTTTTTCTGCTTTTTAATATTGTTGCACAAAGGCTTTATTTGCTACTTTTAAGTATAATTGTTGTTTGGCATATATTATTGCTGTTTAAACAAAATTATTAAATTTTGAACTTTTTAAAATAAATAAGCTACTACAGTAATTTTTAATTGCAATCCGAATTTTATTCTGGAAACCCTAAGTTGATTACTTATTTTTCTCACGAAACTTGCTCAAGGATGTTTAGAGTACTTTTCTCAAAAAGTTCGTACATGAGTGAAATTTTCTTAATATGTTACATGTTTGTTTTAAGTGTTAAAACTTTGAAATATAAATCACCAAATTATAATTATAAAGAAATATTTAGAAAAAACTCAAGATTTATAAGGGTTACACTAATTTTATAATCTATAATCTACCAAGAAGAATGTTTCATTAAAGAAGATACCAGAAAACTGTTTATATTAATTATTATGGAAAGCTGGAAAATACTCAAAAAGACTTTTGAAAATAAATCGTTTTCTCTTTTAAGAGTTTTAATTATTTACAAATAAATTCTAAAATATAATATAATCACACACTGTCATTAAATATTTAGTTAATTATAAGGATTATGACCATTGAAGAGACTTCAAACAACTATATAGACACTATCAAATGAAAATAAATCAAGCCATATATTTCGATCGAAATGAAAGTCGACCTTTCTTCACGCATAAAAGTCGGAAGGTTCAAACGACGAAGGCTGAGGAAACCATTTTGTGTTCAATAATTTTCTGACATAATGAAAATATATTTTCTGCAATATAGAGTATATATACGATGCATATATATGTATATATACGATTTACATGATATAATTTAACTTATAGAAATTCATTTTGCGATGTCCTCATTATAAATTACTTCCTCTTATTACACGTGATTTTAACAAACACAATTTTTAGGTGCGTTCGTAATTATATAAATACGTAATACCTATAGTCGTCGTTCTGTCCGTCCGTCTGTCTGTCTCCCTGTCTGTCCGTCCGTCTGCGTATTTCAGAGAAAAACCTACCCAACCGAATGGTCTGAAATTTTTAATATGTAATTGTTGCAAAATTTTGTCGAGTCTTTTCAAATTTTATAAAAATTGGATGTATAGTTTAATTACAGGGATAATCAAAATTTTTTCGATACATTACGGTCAGTGGGAAAAAAATTATTTCAAGTGCATTTTAATGATGTTACAGCCTTTCGAACAGAATGAAATTAATATGCACTTATGAGGTGCACTAAAATATACATTCAGTACAATATGCGGTGCAAAATATATATATATAACTATTCATAGTATGAACACACCACATTTGCTACGTTTGACGTGCAATTTCCAACTTGTTATTCCTACTAACAAAGTAAACTACTTTTGTTGATGCTCACACCGAGCGTTGAGACCTGGTGCATTTCAAAGACTTATAGGTAAAAGTTAGAGAACGGATAAATTTTTTCTGTAAAAATCGTATTATATATATTTTTATACATAATGAAATATATATAATTTTATGTATAACGTAATGAATTTTTATTTTTTAATTGCATTTCAAAAGAGGGTTAAAACCCTTTCGCGGGCGGTGTACTTAAAAAAGGACACCTGATTTTTGTTTTAGCGGCATCCAGAATATTTCACTAAAAATTTCCTCTCAAAACCTACTTAAAATTAAGCAAGTTCGTATTTTCTAACAAATTCGTTTATAAATTCTGATGTCAGTTCATCACTTCATCAGTTTATACAGAGAATTACTCCGCACCGGAAAGAGTTCAGTCACCAAATTTAGTGCTACGAATCCAATCCACCACTCATACACACAGCAGACGACTATGGTTTTAGGCGAGTGTTGCCAGAAAAAAGTACGATTAAAGCAAATTTCGCGGCGGCCAAAAAAGCAATTATAATGTTGTATTTATTCAAAATAAAATTCGTAGGTTTTTTTAAAGTATTTGTAAACTTTTCTCAAAATTTTCTTCTTATTATGAACTAATTTGTACTTTAAAGTACTTTTTTTCAAAATACTTCTTTGTTAATAGCTCGATAAATGGTCTAAAAATTGTATTTTTAGAAAGTTGTGCTGCGCTTAAATAAATAAATTCGGTTTTTGCAGACAAATTTTATCGCTTATCTATCTTTGGCCTATAGGGCTATAAAATGCACCAAGTCTTGAAGCTATGTGCAATTTCCTCAATATTGCTTCCCTTGTACTTGGAGCCATTAAGCTAATCAATCCACCACGTGAATAAGCTAATTGTACAAACAACTTGCATTAAATACACACACATATATATATATATATAAACAGTATCGTGAAGCCTAAGTTAAGTAGGTAATATTCACACTAAAAATATGTTGGACATATTATTCCTAATTAATTAATTGGCCTGTAATACAAAGACAATGACAACAACAACAACCACTACTAAAAGGTGTTTGAAGTGTTGTGTGTAGTTTGACATTTATAACATCTCTAAATATGTGAATACAATACTTTTAACAAATCTTACGTTTGGCCAGCAAAAGAAAAACAATCGTACTTAAACATGATAGATACCGTAGTTTATCATTAAAAGTTACTGAAACACTGAAAACTGATTTAAAAGGTATGGTAGTTTGAATTTTTAGTATGCACTGAAATACGTCCTTAAAATATACATAATAATAATTACTTTTTGAAATATTTGTTTCAATGTAGATTAACCTGATCGGTGAACATAGTATTAATAAAGTGAAATAAAGTTTGTACAAAAGCAGACAAAGAACTCAGTTTTATAGTTTTTAAAACAATTGTGTTATCTATATTATAAAGGACAAACATATCTGTGCGTAACGCATACGTCATTTTGCGAATGGCAACACTTTGATATTTGAAATGATATTTCGGTTTCGCAATTTTCGCTACTACAAATTTTTAAACTTTTAAACATCGCACATTTACAATTTTTACACCTTCGTACAGAGAAAAAAATGTGCTTTAAAATGCAATTTGTTTGAAAGCTGTATCTCAATTTATTTCTGAGATATTAATTTTTTTGTAGTTTTTGATGCAAATTTTGTAATCGTGGCAACTGAAATACTCCATTTATATTGAAAGTAAAGGGAAAATAGTCATGGTTTATTATTTTTATTGATTATATCCTTATTGATGCCATTTTCACATTACAAATAAATTATAATTTTTGAACAGAAAATGACGTCAGACATTAAAAAACACGCATTCTTCTTCATACATCAGTTACATCTCAATATTTTTACATTACGTTGATACTGAGTTTGAGACGCTTGGCAAAAGGATTCAGTGAGTAAAAATGGTTTCATATTAAAAGCAAAACGATCATATATATATATATATATATTTTTATAAAACTAAATATTTGACCAATACTAAATGGCCAATACTATGATAACTAAAGGCAAATTTCTGAATTTTTTTTTTCGCGGTACTGAGATTAGAACTTAAAGTTAGTGCGAATGTTCACATGAAAAGTTGTATAAGACATACGTGACTTTAAGTTTAAAAATACAATAATTAATAATAATCTATTGCGCGTTAAAATACCTTCAAATTGTGAATTTGAGTGGTACGTATGTAAATTATGAGAATGTGAAAATAACACAGTTTAGATTTTATGGGGTAAATTTTGTATGATGTGACAAAGCGAAATCCTTTTTACTGATTTTTTATCCCGTAAAAACAAACATAAGAGCCTCAATTGATATTTTCATCATAATTACTCATCTTGATTACGTATTCTAATACAGTTTAATTTTTCAATAATTTAAGCAGTTGAAGTTTGTGTAAATAATATTTTGATAATTTTAGGTTAAAAATATTATTTGTTTTAAGAGACAACCAATGTAAGTTGAATTTTTTATTGTAATTATTTTTGAAGGTTTATTATAAATTTGATCTGACAGTTCCTTTCTAACATTTTAGTTCGTCGAATTTTGATGAGTTAAAACTCGTTTACTTAAAGAACTTCTGTCAGCGTATTAATTATTTCTCCTACTGAACATTTATACATAATTTTCACAGCTATTCTTAGAACTTGCTTTGTTGAAATGAGCTATTAAATCCATATTTTTATATGCGTTTTTGTCATTTTAAATTAAATGAAAAAAAATATTCTTGATTTTGCTTGTGTTAAAATTATTTTTTTTTATTTTAAAAAGTATTGGCAAAAACATTTTAAAGTAATTTTTGGATGGAAATAACATTTTTACTATGAAACTCCGAATAATGTAATTCAAAACTGAGCTTATAAAAATAATAAATAATGATTTTTGAAATGCATGTATAAAAACGTTAAAAAAAAGTCGATAAACATTTTCGAAGTGTAATTTTAACAAATCCTATTTTCTACTATCAAAAGAAAATAATCATATCGAAACGTGATTTGAAGCTTAGATTACCAGTACATGTTACTAAAAACTGGGATCTGCTCTAAAATTTATGGGAGTCAGCAATAAAAAGTGTATATATTTCTAAAATGGTCTCTTAAAGCAGAAAAAAAACTTTATGAAATGCTTCGTTTGGTATTGATTGATATGGGTGATGAACATGCTATAAAATATTTGTATTGAACTTTATTTTGTACTAGAACAGCGATTTTAACGAAAGAACTATATCTAGGACTCAACAAAAGATTTATATTAAGAAATATTGAAACCTCGAGTTCATAAATTATTAGTCAATCGATAAAAAATAAATAAAAAAAATAAAAAAAATTGTAATGAAAATATATTTAAAATAGATTATAGAGAACAAATAATGGTGAGTTTTTACAAAAATATATTTATTACAAAATCACAGAGTGAGTCTCGTGTGAGTTTTACAATCAATTAAAAAATCATTATCAAGAGTTACAAAAAAGAGGTTTTTCAGATATTTTAAAACTTAGATACTTTAACTCAAGGTAGAAAAAATTTCCCCTTTTTTGATGTAAAAGCAGAAATCATTTGTGAAAATCTTCTTCATACGGAACAGAAACAAATTTTACAACTGCCCATATTTTAAAAGGAAATAATTCTAGTATCTATTGCTGTATTTCATATACTTCGTGAAAATTCAAGGGTAGATTATGTAGTGTTTTCTCATGATTGGAAGTTTTTCTTTGAAAATAACAATTCTTGTACGAATGCTTATTTTACTTGAACACGGAAAAAATATCATACATAAATCCTTCTATATATAAAAAAAAGTTTTGATTTGGAAATGGACCAATGAAAATCTGCGTAGATATTCCAGGCAGATCGGCATCCAATTTGAATGCTGAAGCATGACCTTTCTTTGTTAATATTAAAAAAGCTGTTGCATACAAAAATATTAAAATCGGTAGTATTATAGAGAAGTGTTTAATAAACACGCTGATGCAGACAGTTTTCAAATCGAAGAATTATTTTAAGAGATATTTAATGCCAAAGTTGAACAAAATCGTTCCATTAAAAAAGTTTTATAGGACAAAAACTGTACATAGGAATTTAATTAATTTTAGATGATTTTATGCGTCAGAATTTCCCGATGTGCAGATTGCATTTAGTGTTTTAATTTGACTCATTTTTTGAGGTTTTATTTCTATTTTAAATTCAAATTTTCAGTATTCCGAGAGATATTTTTTAGATATTTTAGAAAATTGTATTAATTTAAACTGTTTCCAACTGTATAAACAGCGCAAACAGTAATATTTGCTTCAAAGTAAAAATTTATTTTACACGTGACTATTATAAACCGAAAATACAAAAATCAGGAACCCATTGAAAATGACGTCATAAAAACTATATTTACGCATAAATTTTAAACGAGAAAGAATATTGCAAAATAATAAATTCATTAACATGCGTTAGAAGTCTTAAATAGGAGAATTTACGTCACATTACGTAAATTGATACGTTATTACGTATAATGAACAAAAAATAATATTGCAAAACAGTTTAAATTTAAAAATTACGCGAGACATTTATTTGATATTTTAAGATGATCATAATATTTCATTTCTAAGAAAAGTATTTTTACGTGAATATTAAAAAGAGAAAGAAAAGTTTGGTGAAAATTACGTCAGATTATAATTGTCAGATTCAAATTATAATTTAGTCTTCCGAAATCTTTTTAAAGCCGATCAAATTAGCGTGCTGTTAGCGTCTGCGGTGTCTGAGCGGGGGTTGCCGAGAGTAGCTCGTAGGGGGCAGAGACCCCTAGTAACTTAAATAAATTTGTTACTTTTTAAATGTAACATATTTTTTTTGTATCCCCCTAGTGAAAAAAAAAAATAAATAAATAAAACTTGAATTTTAGCTCACGACATTTTACCTCATCACTAGCTTCGTAATAATAAGTTGCAGGTGAACTATAAAAAACACAATTATTTACAAATTAACCGTTTAAGTGCGGAGCAAATCTTGTGGATATATGCTGAAAATGCGAATGTGTTTAGGTATATATATATATATATATATATAAAGTCCTTCCGGCCAGTGCCGGGAGGAAGAGGTAGCTTTCATATTCCTTATTTTAAAAAAGCCAACTTATATTATTCAAACACACGAAGCTCAATTTAGTGGAAACCGAATATAGGAGATTCAGTACTAATTTTTATCAATACTAAATCATTATGAATGAGAATTTCGCGAAATTAGTTATTAATTTCCCGCTTAATTAGTAAGTTTATCCAAGCTGCTTTTATTTAAAGTAATTTATATTTGGCTGCCAAATTCGGCGATTTCTTAAAGTGCCCGCCATTTTAAGACAACATGGTGGATGAGGCTAACCAGTGAACTTGGTCGAGACCTTAGTAATTGCTGTGCACATGCTCACTCACATTTTAATCGGTTGATATATACAAGTGCTGTCGCAGGCAAAAAATCAGATTTTTCAAAATGTCACCCACACATTAGAAATTGAAACTACTATATCTGAGCAATTTTTTAAGATAAAGGCAAACAAAAAATGCTCCTGAATCCTTATATCAAGGTCAAATACTTAAGAAAGAAACCTTTTTCAATTTCTAATTTTTTTGCACCTCACTTTAAATATAATTTTTTAAATTTAATGGCCGCCATTTTGAAACAAGATGGCTGATGAAGCTGGTCAGCGAACTTGGTCGAGATATTGATGTATACTATCCACATGCCTTCTTACATCGAAATAGGCGAATGCGTGTGTTATCGCGTGACAAATACAAGATCGTTTCAAAATGTTAGCCATGCTAGAAATTCAAAGTGCTATAATTCAACCACTTTTTAAGATATAAACAAAAGAACAAATTTTGAGAAACAAAAACTGCTCCGGAATCAAGGCCAAACACATAAAAAAAATCTTTTTAATTTTCCAATTTTTAATACCTCATTTTAAATTTTAAATTTAATTTTTTTTAATGGCAACCCTTTTGAAACAAGATGGCCAATGAAGCTGGCCAACGAATTCGGTCGAGACAAAGGTATGTACTATGTACAGACGAAGTTACATCCAAATCGGTTCACAAATACGCCTGTTATCGCGTGACAAATATCAGGTGGTTTTAAAATGTCAGCCACAATAGAAATTCAAAATGCTATAACTCAGCCATTTTTTTAGATATAGACGAAACAAAAACTGTTCCGGAATCTTTGTATTAAGGTCAAACACATAAAAAAATTCTTTTTCATTTTCCAATTTTTTGGTATCTCATTTTAAATTTTAAATTTTTTACTTTTTTTTTAAATGGCCGCCATTTTGAAACAAGATGGCGGATGAAGCTGGCAAACGAACTCGGTCGAAACATTGGTATGTACTATGTATAAACGAAGTTACATCCAAATCGGTTGATAAATACGTCTTTTATTGCGTGACAAATTTCAGGACGTTTCAAAATGTCAGCCACGCTAGAAATTCAAAATGCTATAACTCAGCCATTTTTTTAAGATATAGACGAAACAAAAACTGCTCCGAAATCTTTGTATAAAGGTCAAATACATAAGGAAAAAATATTTTTTCAATTTAAAATTTTTTGGTACCATACTTCAAATTTAAATTTTTCTTAAAAATTTAAATGGCCGCCATTTTTAAAGAAGATGGCGGATGAAGCTGGCAAACGAACTCGGTCGAGACATTGGTATATACTATGTATAAACGAAGTTACATCCAAATCGGTTGATAAATACGTCTTTTATTGCGTGACAAATTTCAGGACGTTTCAAAATGTCAGCCACACTAGAAATTCAAAATGCGATAACTCAGCCATTTTTTAAGATATAGACGAAACAAAAACTGCTCCGGAATCTTTGTATAAAGGTCAAATACGTAAGAAAAAAATATTTTTCCATTTTCAATTTTTTGGTACAACTTTTCAAATTTTAAATTTTTTAAAAAATTTTAAATGGCCGCCATTTTGAAACAAAATGGCGGATGAAGCTGGCCAACGAACTCGGTCGAGACATTGGTATGTACTATGTACACACCGAATTACATCGAAATCGGTTCATAAATACGAGAGTTACAGTGTGACATAGGTCAGATATATATATATATATATATATATATGTGACATGTAATAACTGGGAATCTAGATATCGTACAAAATGTCGAACTGAAAAATCAAATGAGTTATGGAGCAAAATACAGAATAAAACGGAATTTCACGAAAAGTAATGCAGTTAAACGGTTTAAATATAATATAGAAATCTTTATACAAAAGTTAACTTATAAATACAGACTACCTGGAGAATTATTTGAAGAATGGAAATATCATATTTTAAAGGAACTAGAGGAGACATACGTTAAAAACTTTGAGGGTTTGTCCGAAGAGAAATATATTGATTTAAGAAAAGCTATAAAAAACATCCAAGATGATTTTATAATAACATATGTAGATAAGGCAAGTACTAACTATGCAATTATCTGTAAAAAATTATATGGAAAAATATTAAGAGAAAGTTATGAAAACACAAATAATTATGAGTTAATTAGGGCAAAAATTAATGAGGTGGAGAACAGAATTAGGGCAATGTATAAAAAAATTAAAACAAAACAAGATAATTTGAATTTTCCTTATTTGGTTTTAATACCCAAGTTCCATAAATGCCCTGTGAAATTTAGAACCGTTACATGTGGTTATAATTCCTATATTGAATGTGCGAACAAAAAATTATTAAAGGTATTGAAGAGAATATTTTTGAAGATTAAAAGTGAGAATTCAACTTTTATAATAAGTAATAGTTGTGAACTGTTGGAAAAAGTGAAAAGGTATAAAAATAAGATTACAGGATTGTATGCATATGATTTTGCAGATTTGTTTAACAACATAGAGATTGAGGATTTGAGGGAGAAGATATTGGAGGTGTATAATAGGTATGGTGATTTATACATGGATTTAAGTGAATTTCAAAATTTGTTTCAATTGGTGGTTCAAGAGAATTTTTTATATGAGGGCAATAAGGTATATAAGCAGATTAAGGGTATCCCCATGGGGGGGAGTTGCAGTTCAATTTTGGCCGACATGTATCTACATATATATGAAAATATAAGTGAATTACATAAAGACATAATGAGTTTCAGATATATCGACGACGTTTTGATTGTCCAGCTGAATGGAATAAAGATTAACCATGAATTTAAATATTATCCTAAAAATTTAGAATTGAAACTTTCCGGTAGTCATAATAGTTGCAATACAAATTACTTAGATGTAAATCTAAAATTAGAAAACAGAAATTTAATTACATCGGTTTATGATAAAAGAGACGATTTTAACTTTAAAACAATTGCAATATTGAATTTCAATTCAAATGTCCATATATCGGTATTCAGAAACATTTATATTAACGGTTTAAACAGATTAAACCGATTGACATCGGATAGTGTCATTTTGAATGAGGATATGCTGAAATGGTACGTCACTGCTGTGAAACAGGGTTATCCTGTGAGTCTGGTCAAAAATATGACGTATAATTATGTTAGAACTTGCAAGAACAGAAGTGAATTGATGCCTTTACTCGAAGCGTGTGGTTTACGGAATGTAGTGGAAACAGATCGCTTTTGATATGGATTGATTTCGGTCGGTCGGTTTCATTTAGCGTTAATCTTGTTTCATTTGTTTTTTCAATATGGTCTCGACAGGTAAATATGGGGAATGTTGCATGCTTAAAAACAGTTTTAACCCTGCATTAGTGTGTCATAAGCCACACAGACCTGTCTCCATGTTTAATTAGTTATTTGCCTTGTTTCTTATGGTTGTTTTGTTTAAGTTAAAGTTGGTTAAGTTGTGTTTCTTTAAGTTTGTTTATTAAGTTAAATTATAGTTTTTATTTGGTTTGGTTAAGTTAATTTTGTGCTTCAATTAAAGTTTACAGTTTGTGGTAATGCTTGAAATAACTATTGGAATTTTTTAACTATATATACATATATATATATATGGATATATATATATATATATATATATATATATATATGGATATATATATATATATATATATATATATATATATATATATATATATATATATATATATATATATATATATATATGGATATATATATATATATATATATATATATATATATATATATATATCAATTTTGAACGGAGGGTGGTTTCGGGGTCTGGGGGTCATGATCGATGAAAATATACCAAAATTTTTTGAAATCGCTTTCCTCCGAACGGCTGCAATAGGTAGCTTTTTGTAATGAAAGCTACCTAATACTTGTAAGTTGACGACATACACAGAAATCGTACTCTTCGTTAGCGCAAATAGTTTAAATGCACACCAAATTGAGACAAAAAATGTAAGCGCTATCACACTCTCCTCAATTTTAGCATAAACCCGGAGGGACGCTATTGCACTTCCCGCGATTTCGGCACATAACAAGTGGAGCGCTAAAGTGCTTCTTGCGATTTTGGCACATAACAAGAGGAGCGCTATCGCGCTCGTCCGCACTCAGACGGTTAATGGATGTGACGCGCAAATCAAAACTGATCGAAATAGTTTCCAGAAATCAGTGGAGACTTAGCAGTAGAACTTAGTTTTTATAATTGCTTCATTAAATCTTGAAAATATATTGGCTTTTCAGGTTTTTACAGATAAAGAACCTTTCTGAGAATTTTAGATAACTCGGAAGATGTTTTCATATATTTTCGTTGGTGATTATATTACAGTCTTGTAATTTAAGCGGACACTTCACTCACTTGAAAACACCTATTCGTTGATGTTAAACGTAATTGCAGGCTATTTCCGAATTTTCTCGTTTAAATTTTAATATTTTAAAACGATTTTTGCATAGGAGAGCTGAGCTCGATCTCTAATATGGCCATATTTTACATTTTCGATTTTAGTTGCAGATTTTTTTAATAAAGGTACTTTCGCTTTCCAAACCGGTTCCGAAAGTGAAAGTACCAATATTAAAAACAAGTGGGTAAGTGTTATCACAGATTGCACAGAGGGTTTCGTTTAATATTCCTTTCAAAACACTTTATCCTTTTGCGAAATCTGTTAGTTCCGCATTTCGCAACCAGGGGGTGCACTCTATTCTACACAAACCTCTATCCGAACGAAACTCCGTTTTACAACCTATCTGTAGGTATATTAGTCGAGGGAATCGGGTCTATAGCACCCGAGATAGGTAGGCGCCCCTTGGCGGTAAATAGTGAAACTGAAATATGTAAGGCTATGTGCATAATATGAAAGAGTGGTCAAAGTGGTGTCGGCAAAAGTTAGAAAAGTACCCACCGAGTCCAATAGGGGGAGGTTAGAAAAATTGCTTAAAATACACAAGTTAGAGCCCCGTGGGTAAATAATATAACACTTTTTGAAAATTTTATGATTTTTCGTGTGATCGCAAGTGTTCTGCTATACGTAGGCAAAATTTTAATTCTTCAACTTAAATAGGGACTCAGTTAGAAAAAAAAAACCTTAAAATACACAAGTTAGAGCCCAGAGGGTTAAATATAAGACTTTTTCAAAATTTTATGATTTGCCGTTTGATGTGAGGTGTTCAGCTATAACTATGCAAAATTTCAAGTCTTAAACTTAATTAGGGGATCAGTTAGAACAAAAAGATTAAAATACACAAGTTAGAGCCCGGAGGGTTAAATATAAGACTTTTTCAAAATTTTATGATTTGTCGTTTGATGTGATGTGTTCAGCTATAAGTATGCAAAATTTTAAGTCTTCAGCTTAATTAGGGCTCAGTTAGAACAAAAAGATTAAAATTCACAAGTTGGAGACGAGAGGGTTAAATATAAGACTTTTTCAGAATTTTATGATTTGTCGTTTGATGTGATGTGTTCAGCTATAAGTATGCAAAATTTCAAGTCTTAAACTTAATTAGGGGCTCAGTTAGAACAAAAAGATTAAAATACACAAGTTAGAGCCCAGAGAGTTAAGTATAAGACTTTTTAAAAATTTTATGATTTGTCGTTTGATGTGATGTGCTCAACTATAAGTATGCAAAAGTTTAAGTCTACAACTTAATTAGGGGCTCAGTTAGAACAAAAAGATTAAAATACACAAGTTGGAGCCCAGAGGGTAAAATATAAGACTTTTTCAAAATTTTATGATTTGTCTTTCGATGTAATGTGTTCAGCTATAAATGTAAAAAATTTTAACCTTTCAACTTAATTAGGGGCTCAGTTAGAACAAAAAGATTAAAATACACAAGTTGGAGACCAGAGGGTTAAATAAAAGACTTTTTCCAAATTTTAGGATTTTTCGTTTGATGTGAGGTGTTCAGTTATAAGTATGCAAAATTTCAAGTCTCCAACATGTATAGTTTCTGAGAACGGGCTCTGTGACGGACAGACAGACGGACTGATAGACAAACAGAGGAGCGAGACGAATAGGGTTTCGTAAGATGAACGAAACGCTAAAAATTGCAACCAAAATCGAAAAGAAAAAAAATAGCTATATTAGAGATCGAGCTCAGCTATTCCATGCAAAGAAAAAAAAATCATTTAAAAATATTCAAATTTAACAAGAAATTAAAAAAAAAAAAAAAAAAAAAAAAAAAAAAAAAAAACCTGCCCATAGGTTTAATGTAAGCAAACTAGTCTGGTCATTTGGTAGAAAATAGGGGAAAGTTTTGGTGTAGTTTTGATATTTGGTGCCTTTATGTTTTTTGGGTCGCTGAACACGAATCTGAAGTTTGCCAACAAAATTTATCCCGGGAAACATGTTTTTTATGGCAAAAAACTGGAAAAAAAGCGGGATTTTCTTTTTTTTTTCAAAATAACTTCAAAATTATGCATTTTATGCAAAAGTCCTCAATACATAAAAAGAGGATAAAATTTCCTACATTTTACGTATTAAAAGTTTTTTTCTCTGATCAATGGTTTAGCCGTGACAACGCCGCAAAAATGGGTGTGAAAATAAAAAAAATCTGAAAAAACGGGAATTACGGCAGTGCACGGCGAGTGATTTACCGATTCTAGCTGGCCATAATTATTTTTGGCGTCAATATAGTTGCATCGCCATGAAATTGAAAAATGTTATTGATATTCACTATTGAATGTTAGGTATTGTAAAATGTTGCGTGTAGCAGTCATAATTTCGTTACAGGGACATTCAAAAGTATTTCATTATATTACGGCCTATGGGAAAAAATCGTTTGTGTTTTTTTTTTTTTTTTCAATAATGTTTCATAATTTCAAGCACTTTGAAATTTATATACATATCTATGAAGTGCACTACAAGATGATTTCTTATAGAATATGGTATGGGTAGTATTTATCGATCATTTACAGGGACACTAAAAAGAATTATGTTACATTACGGTATGTGGAGAAAAATTGTTTGTGGTGTATTTTGTTCATGTTACACCTTTTCAAAAGTATTTAAATTGATATATATCTCCGAAGTGCTCTATAAGATGCTTACTATTGAATATGATGTGCCATTGATCTTTCATATACAGGGGCACACAAAATGAATCAGTTATATTTTTCTCTGTATGAACAATAATTGATGGAAGTGCATTTTCAGTTGTGGAACACTTTTTAAATCTTAAAAATTGCATACTATTTAGCGTGTATAAATTCTATAAATTATATATAGGGCTCCACAAGACATCTGTATACCCGCTTATTGCCGGAAATTGCTAACGAGGAATTTTCAACTGTGCTATGCGTTCACTAACAGTTCTAAATTTTAGCATATTGTGAATTATATGATAAATCTATAGTTCATATACAGGGATGTACAAAATTTTCAGCTATTTTTTCGATTTTGGTTGAAATTGTGTTTTCAAACGTGTTATATGTTTTACAAATTATTACTTAGACATCGTTTTTCACGTTATTAAACTGTGAAGTTTTATTATAGTAGCCCGAATGCGTTCAAAAATGTTCCATAATCTGATTGACGCATGATTTTACGTTCTTCTTGATAATTTTAATGATACTTTCTTAACGGTTTGGAAGCTAAAGTGATAAAACTATTTTTGTATAATTATAACAAATTCTAAAATTTCTTTTTCTAAAATTTAAGGTACGGGACAAACATTCGACAGTATTAATGAAAATTGCTGTGTTGCATATTCTGTTGTATATTCATATTTATTTTTGTACAAACCTTACAGGAAGCCTAACAGGAACCTTATGTAAAGATAGGGAATCATAAGATATCATGATTAATATATCATGAGAAAATGCCTATATTATGTTTTGCATTGCATCAAATCTGAATTTGGAGAATTTGTCTGGATCCATTTTGTAACCACTCAGAATTTTCAGCCAGGTAATATATTTTAAATGATTTTGTCCCGATATATCTACATACAACTGGCAATTTTTGTCCAAATTTGGTCATAAATTTAAACATTTCGCTCTTGCAAAACTTCATGTGCTCTTCATTGTAATTTTCCTCTATAAACAAAATATTTCGAACCAAATTCACATTTTCGTTACATTTTAAATCTTGTTGCCGTTGCATAATGGTGCAAAAGTTTATTTATGTGACTAACTTAAATTCTGTTGTCTTTGATTTAAAAAAAAAAAAAAAAAAAAAAAAAAAAGAAAGAAAAGAGAAAAAAAAAATGGTACTTGAACTAAAATGTCAAGAAAAAGTCATGCCAGAAGGTATCAAATATTTTTTATTTATAAAAAATACATTTATTTTATACTGTTGGTAGTAATAAAAACACCCACTAATTCTATACGTCTATTTTCTATGATGTAGATGTCCGTGAAAAGCAGGGACCCTCAAGTAAAAGAAAGCGGAAATAATATTTTTTCGTTTTTTAAATAAATGTACTTTCTAATGTACATGTTTATTTATAATTAAATAATGTTTCATTATGAGTCGTCCTATTTATCATCAGCAACTTCATTGTAAAATGTAGTCATTCATATAATCTTTAGTATCATTTATAGTCAATGCTTGTGTAAAATGGTCAGTTTTCATGCTAAATTTAAGTACAGCGGCGTAATTCCCGTTTTCTCTGAATTTTTTGATTTTCACTCCCATTTTTGTGGCGTTGTCACGGCTAAACCATTGATCAGAGAAAAAAACTTTTAGTACATAAAATGTAGGAAATTTTATCCTCTTCAATTTATGCATTGAGGACTTTTACGTAAAATGTATAATTTTGAAGTTATTTGGAAAAAAAAACAAAGAAAATCCCGTTTTTTTTCGTTTTTTGCCAAAAAACGTGTTTCCCGGGATAAATTTTGTTGGCAAACTTCAGATTCGTGTTCAGTGACCCACAAAACATAAAGGTACCAAATATCAAAACTACACCAAAACTTTCCCCTATTTGCCCTTTTTGAGCACCTAATGCCTGGACTAAACGGGTATTTTCAAGTCAGATAAGAGTCCCCTTAAAAAGTATTTGTCTTTTTTTACAGTGTATATCCTTCTATCTTTCTATATATAAAAAAAATTTTGATTTGGAAATAGACCAATGAAAATCTGCGTCGATCATCCGGGTATACTCCTACTAGATCGGCATCCGTATTTTTTATGACCGGGGGTCTTTCTTCGTTAATATTAAGAAAACTGTTTCATACAAAAATATGAAAATCGATGGTATTATAGAGACATATTTCATAAATACGCTGATGCAGACAGTTTTTAAATCGAATAATTATTTTAAGAGATATTTAATGTTAAAGATGGTCAAAATCGTTCCATTAAAAAAGTTTTATAGGAGAAAAACTATGCATAGGAATTTAAACATTTTTAGATCATTTTATACATTGGAAGTTCCCGATGTGCAGACTGCAATTATCTTTTTAATTTGACTCATTTTTTTGAGGATTTATTTCCATTTTAAATTCAAATTTTCAGCATTTCTAGAGATATTTTTTACACATTTTAGAAAAGGGCAATTATTCTAAACTGTTGCCAATTTTAAAAACAACGCAAAGAATAATATTTCCTTCAAATAAAAAAAAAATATTTACACGTGGCTACTATAAACAGAAAAAAAAAACTTTCAAATTAGAATAAAGTTATTACGTTTTAAAACTCAGGAATATATTGAAAATTACATCATAAAAACTACAGTTACACGTGAATTTTAAAAGAGAAAGAAAATTATTAAATACTAAATTCATTATTATGTGTTAAAAGTCACAAATGAAGGAAATTACGTCATATTTAAGAAGGCCAAATAAATAAAAGTTGGCAAAACACTTTAAATTAAAAAATATATTTGCACGAAACGTTTATTTCATATTTTGAGATAATCTTTTCAACTATTATCGTGAATTCTAAAACAACGCCAATAATATTTCCTTTCTAACAACATAAGTATTTTCATGTGAATATTAAAAAGAGAAAGGAAACTTTGGTGAAAATTACGTCAGATTTAAAACGATACATTTAAAAGAACTTTCTCATAGTGTTGTAAAAAAGTACCGAGAGACAAAGACTGTGTACTTAATTCATATTGCATTAGCTTACTTTAAAATTTTTAACTAATTTTTAACACTTTCCAACAAAGGTGAAAAGTGTTATTGATTTCGGTTTGTCTGTTCGCGCTCTAAATCTCGTAAATATACTCGGATCGCGCTGAAATTTTTCGTTATTGACATTTACCGTAGCACGAACCCTATTTTAAATGAAGTTTGTAGCATGTTTAGTTCATTTACAGGGACAGTCAAAAGTATTCCGTTACATTACGGCCAATGGAAAAAAACAATTTCAAATGAATTTTAGAGATGTTACACCCTTTCAAACATAATAAAAAATATATGCATTTACGAAGTATACTAAAATACGCAGAATATTCTGTAGCATATGCGGTGCAACGAATCGTTACTATTCATTTACAGGGCTACGCAAAAGAATTCCATTACAAATGGAATATGGAGAAATTGTTGCGGCGTATTTTAATTATATAAATTCATATATAATAAAATTGATATACGTCGGTGAGGCTTACTTAAGTTATTTTATATATAATACGAAGTGCATAGCATTCAGGAACATACAAAACATTTCAGACAAGTATTTTCTATGCGAAGTACTGTATATTAGCGACGATGGCAGGGAATTCATTTTTTTATTAAGATATGCGCTTTTCAATTTCACTATATTTATGCATACTATATGGTGTGTGTAAATGTTATAGTTGATATACAGGGCTACGCAAAAGAATTCGTAAAGGTTACTGAGTATGACCGTAAATTGCTGAAAGGTGGGAGTAAAATGTGTTATGCTGAACTGCATGTAGTTTTCTATGAAATGTTTGTAGAATATAGATGAAATGATATACAGGGCCATGCAAAGAATTGGATACATGGCCGCCTACACATGATAAATTCTGGAATAAGAGAGATTTAGTTTGAATTAAAGTTTAGCTAAATCGTGGCGTGTAATAAAGGTACTATGTAAACAACAGGACTAAACAAAAGTATTCAAGTATGTTTCCATCTATTAGTATAAATTGCTGAAAGAGAAATATCAATCTGTTATGCGTTTTCTTGCTAAAATAAATTTTCTATTATATAGTATATATATCAGCCTACAAATCAAATACAGGGCTGTTCGGAAGAATTGAAATAAATATTTGGCTATGGATGGTAACTGATGAAATCAGTTTTTTAAATGTGTAGTTATCTTATTTACCTTATTTCCCTAAATAACGAAGTTTTGTTAAAGCATTCAGGGGGTGTTGGAAAGTGTTTCATAATCTATGCCGTATGCATGATTTTTCTTTCTTGTTTTTAATCAAAGACGAAAACAGCCATTGTATCTCTTAGCAGAGGCTGATTTCGTCTTAAAAATCTACAATCAAAGGAAAATGAATGAAAACCCGTTTACAGGGAGACCATCACTGTTTTTTAAAATTATAATTCAATCTTTTTAAGGCCGATGAAATTAGCATGCTTTTAGAATCTGGGGTGTCTGAACGGGGTTGGTGAGCGTAGCTCGTAGGGGCAGAGCCCCCTAGTATTTAAAAAAAAATGTAACGCTTTGGAAATGGACCAATGAAAATCTGCGTAGATACCAGGAGACGCATCTGATTGGTCAGAGCTTTTTGACACTATAAGGGTTACCAATGGAGGGGAGACACACGGTTCTGTCGCCAAATGTCGCCAAGTTCATCGCCAACGCGCTGATATATAACCCGATTTAGCTTCCAAAAGTGACGCCAACTTGGCGCTATTTACAGTATTTCACCAAATTTTCATTGACTCCCATTGAAATTCAATAGGATTTACTTGTTTGCAGAATATCAACAAATTGAGATATTTTAATGCAACCTAAACTAATATTAGCTTATGAATAGAGCTTAATTGAACTATTTATATTATTTTTAAGCATAAACACTAACTATTTACAATATTCGTAACACTATATATGTAATTTTACACATGCAGTGGCGTTCAAAATTTTCCGGCCAGCATAAATTTTTTGGTTAATTTCTAAGTATACCCATATGAAGAGGAATCTCAAAGTGATACTTATACACTTTATTGACATAACAGTTAATAACTTATTTATGGAATAAAAATTAAATATTAATAAATTTAATTGACAAAACTAATTGCAAAAAAAAAAAATGCATGTTCTCAAAAGTTTCCGGCCACTATGGCAAGTTTGGAAAAAAATGGTGTTATAAAAGAAAATAACAGTGATCAACAACATTTACAATTAGTATTTTGTATTCATACATTTAGCAATAAGTACTGTGGCGCAGCAACGTGGCATCGATTCAATGAACAGTTGTAGATCATCAATGTTAAGTTTTGTTTACGGATCTTGCAATTTTTGTGAAAATGCTGCTAAATTGGAATATTTATAATTCTACACACGTTTTCAAGCTAGTTTCAAAGATTTTTTTATTATATTCAGAATGGATGATTGGGCTGTCCATTTCAAAAGCGAAGTTTTTTTGTGCGAAAGCCACTGCTTGACGAGCTTGGATGTATGTTTTGGTCGTTATCATGATGAAACAATAGTTGCGACCACAATTTTTCCTGCAATAAGGCAGCAAAGGATCTTGCGAGATATCCTTATGCATTGCACTATTCATCTTGCCACGGATTTTAAACAACGAACAGGCGCATTTTTCAGAAAATGCTCCCCACAGCATAACGTGTTCTCCGCCCTTGCTTCATTGTGGAAATAATATATCTCGTACCTTATCTTTTGTTTCTAGGCCGTCGGCTGTAATGTTTTTTATTACTCACAAAAAGATTGAATGTCGATTCATCTGAAAATAGTACATTTTTTCCAGTTTTCACTTGTCCAGTCTTGTTATTCATTGGCAAATGCCAGTGGGGCCCTCTGAATTTTTTTACTTATGAAAGGTTTTTAACACCGAATGGTCCATAAAGTTCTACGTCACATAAGCATCTTGACACTGTAGATGGACTTGTTTCAGCAATAACCATAACACCATAAATCGCTTTTAACCCCATAAATGGCGTCGAATTGCAGCGGCATTTTTACGCGGGTCATCAACTGCTTTACTTCTGATAATTCTGTCCACAAGAATAGTCATTTTCCGGGGTCCCCTGGACCGTGACAAGTTTCGAAGGCCATGACCATCTTTATATATTTTTTTAAATATCGGTTACAGCAAATTTTCCGATCGACAACTTTGCCGCAATCTCACGAGAGGATTGCCCCTTATGCGATAAACAAATCACTCATTTAAGAGCAATAAATTGTTAAATTTTTCCTTTTTGAATTTCAAATACCTTATTAACCTTGATTAATTAACAAACATGGCCAAGAAACGCTTTAGCGATAGCAAAAACTAATGAATGACTAATGGCCGGAAACTTTTGCGCGCGAGAATTTTGAATTCCTCCCCTTTGCATCAAGTATCTTAAGTAACCAATCAAAATGATCACGTGGTCAGAGGTAATTTGCTTATTTCTAACTTTTGGAGCAATTGAACTTCTTCTTCGCTAAAACGTTCTGCCCAACAAATAAAAAAAAACTAACTGGCCGGAAATTTTTGACCGCCACTGTATATGATGGCGGAGAAAACGCGGCGGAGTAAAAATGTCAAAAGAGAGGCGATTTATGTAAGATTATTTACTGAAACCACAAATTAGCTACTGCATTATAAAGATAAGGAAAAATAAGTTCCAAATCCTTTTATATATATAAAAAAGTTTTGATTTGAAAATGGACCAATGAAAATCTGCGTAGATATTCCCGGCAGATTGGCATCCAATTTGAATGCTTAATCATGACCTTTCTTCGTTAATATTAAAAAAACTGTTCATACAAAAATATGAAAATCGGTAGTATTATAGAGAAATGTTTGATAAACACGCTTATGCAGACAGTTTTTAAATCGATGAATTATTTTAAGAGATATTTAAGGCCAAAGTTAGACAAAATCGTTCCATTACAAAAGTTTTATAGGAGCAAAAACTGTACATAGGAATTTAATCATTTTTAGATCATTTTATGCGTCAGAATTTCCCGGTGTGCAGACTGCATTTAGTATTTTAATTTGACTCATTTTTTGAGGTTTTATTTCTTTTTAAATTCAAATTTTCAGCATTTCGAAGAGATATTTTTTACAAAATTTAGAAAATTGTATTAATTTAAACTGTTGCCAACTGTATAAACAGCGCAAACAATAATGCTTGCTTCAAATTAAAAATTTATTTTACACGTGACTATTATAAACAGAAACTATAAAAAGCAGGAACTCATTGAAAATTACGTCATAAAAACTATACTTACACGTGAATTTTAAAAGAGAAAGAATATTGTAAAATAATAAATTCATTAACATGCGCTAGAAGCCTTAAATAGGAGAATTTGCGTCACATTTACGTCACATTACACTTACTACTTAAAATGAACAAAAAATAATATTGCAAAACAGTTTAAATTAAAAATTGCGCGAGACATTAATGTTGTGTTTGGAAGACAGGAGGTTATAGAATAATATTGTGAAGTTATTTTGGATATTGAAATTCCAAATCATTTTTTTAGGATCGATCGTATAGTCTCTACTACTATTAATGTCCGTAAACGTCTGTCTGTATGTTGGTAACACTCGCCCGTGTCGCCGGAACTACTTTTCTCACAGGCGACGCGGAGGGTCTCATTATATGTCGATTCGGGCCGCCATTTTCCGAGAAAAACGGACTTTGTGGTTTCGAGAAAATCTGGCCGTAATTACGGACGTCATTAGCTAATTAACAACTCATAATCGATGGAAAATCCTTTCAAAATTGAATCTGAGACTCGACATCATTAAATTTCCCAAGCACCCCCTCAACATACACCTTAAAATAAAGGTAAATTAAATTCCGAACTGAATAACATACAAGCATACACATACGAGGTACGACCATAAAGTTTTATTGAACTTTTTAATTTAAGCTAATACCTCCCACATAATACACCTTAAATTAAAGGTATTAAAATTTCCGAACTGAAAATCATATTAACTAAGCTTTACGAAGTCTTTCCAGAAAGTTATGACCAAAAAAGCAAATTTTTGCAAACATTTTTTTTCAAAAGACAATAACTCGGTGATTTTTGCTCCTATAAGTAGGAAGTTCCGCCTCAGAGAGAGTTCTCATCAAACTGTTGGGCATCACGATCCCAGTTTTTCCGCATCTTTCTCTCCCCCCCTCCCCCTCTCAGCGTGCCCATAACGGGTTAACATTTGCAACTTCTTCTGGTTTTGACTTAACTCAGCGGTGTTTCATATCAAACTGTTGGACATCACGAGCCCAGTTTGTCCCCCCTCTTGCTACTATGTTTATGCATCTCCGGTGTCCATCCCCCCCAATTCCCTCCACTTTTCTGTATTTATCTGTTACCCGCCATGGGATATATCATAGGAAATGTCTGTGAAGGCTGATTCAAGTTATGCATCTTCGGTTCTCATCCTCCCCCTTTTCACCCCCCTAGGGGAGCATTTTTCTAAATTTCTGAAAATATTGGTTAGGACCGCCACCCTCCCGACCCATGTATCTACGGAAAGTTCTTTTTATTAAGTGTTATGAACTATCTCAAAGTTTCAAACAGATCGCATTGTTAGATTTCCTAATTTTAGCTATATCGTGTTATGTTAGTTCCATATTCCACCACCAGGGAGCGCACTCTAATCTTAACGAAAGCGTATCTGAACGAAACTCCTTCACACAACCTTTCCATAGATACATGGATCAGGAGGGTGGCGGTCTTAACCAATAATTTAACATAATTGCTGAAATTACTACGAAAAATATTTTAAAGGGGGCCTACCCGGGCCCCTAATACAGTTAGAGGAATTTGGAAGACGGCAAAATAATTGCGGGGAAAAGTTTGCTTGGGTGCTTTGGAGCTACTTTTGGCGCGAGATCTAAGCTCTCCGACCAATAGGAGCCGAGATATTTAAGGAAATATGAAAAAATATAGGATTTCTTTGCATTATCATCTCTTCTCTACTACTATTAATGTCCGTAAACGTCTGACTGTCTGTCTGTGCACATCGCCCCTGTCGCAGGAACTACTTTTCTCACAGGCAACGCAGAGAGTCGTATAATATGTCGATTCGGGCCGCCGTTTTCTCAAAAAAACGGACTTTGTGGTTTCGAAAAAATCCCGCGGTAAATACCGAAGTTATTAGCTAATTAAAAACTCATTATCGAAGGAAAATTCTTTCAATCTGGGAGATAAAGCGAAATCGCATTAAATTTCCTACGCACCACCTCAATATACACCTTAAAATAAAGGTAAAGTAAATTCCGAACTGAATAACATGCAAGCTTTGACTTACGAGGCACGACCATGAAGTTATGACTGTTTTTATTGAAGTTTTTAAGTTAAGCAAACACCCCCCACATTATACACCTTAAATTAAAGGTATTAAAATTTCCGACCTGAAAATAACGCTATCTAAGCTTTACGATGTCTCTTCAAAAAGTTATGGCGGAAAAAAGCAAATTTCTGCAAAATTTTCCTTTCAAAAGACAATAACTCGGTAATTTTTGCCCCTATAAGTATGTGGAACTAACATACCGCGATTTCATTTAAAGTAGGAAATCTAACAAAGCGATCTGTTTGAAACTTCATGTTATTTTATAACACATAAGAAAAAAACTATATAAAATGACGCGTGAAATTTCAGGCAGGAGGGGGGAGGAGGAGGGACGAAATATTTTTTTTTTTTTTACCTTTGCCTTTCTGACCGTTTCTGAGTCGGTTTTCTGACGGAGTCTTCAGATAACTGCTACTTATTAAATATGAAAATGTCTAAAGTTAAGTTACCACTATTTCCGAATAGCAATTTCAGCAAATATACTAAATTCTTGCTTAAGACCGCAAACACCTCGAATAACATATCTACAAATAGGTTGTTTAACGGACTTTCAGTCAGATACAGTTTTGCTAGGAATACACTGCGCTCCCTGGTGGTGGAATGTGGAACTAACTGACCGCGATTCCATTTAAATTAAGAAATCTAACAAGGCGATCTGTTTGAAAGTTTAAGACAGTTTATAACACATAAGAAAAGTATAAAAAAATGTAGCGTGAACCAGGTTGGACTTTCGTTCGAGCGCGATAGGCTTTTTAAAAAGAATTTGCAGCACGCCTGCAATAAGGTCCCGTAGGCAGCGAGGACCAGGTTCAACTTTAGTTATAACGAAAGGCTTTTTAAAAAGAGTTTCCAGTGCGTGCGCAGCACGCCTGCTATACGGTGCCGTAGGCAGCGAGGACCAGGTTCGACTTTCGTTAAAACGAAAGGCTTTTTCAAAAGAGTTTGCAGTGCGTGAGCAGCTATACGGTGCCGAAGGCAGCGGGGACCCGGTTCGACTTTCGTTCGAACGCAATTTTTCAGGTTCGAGGTTCATTCGCAGGCAAGTTACGTTCTTTCGAGATTTTATAAAAAAGGAGGGGCCCGCTAGCGGGCGAAGCCAGCTAGTGTTATAATATTTTTGTTGCGGCCACAAAAGACCACTTTGACATAACAGTCATTAATAAAAAAAAAATCTGAATTTACTTATCATACATTTGGAAATTGAGAACAAAAAAAGAAAAAAAAAGGTAAAAGCATTACCTGTATTCACCTGAAAGAACAGAAACTGATGGAGACATTTGCAGAAAGGAAATAAATAGATGTGAAATCTTCCTTGAAAATTTTTTATTTATGAAGCAATTTTTTCTTGCAGAACATAGCACATTATCGTAAAGTACATATCTTATTCTTTTAGATGTACTTTTTTTTATGATCGACACATACAATCTACGTTCATTCTACGTTCTTACTAAAGAAAATAAAATAATTTTTTCACTTGGGAAGTATGGAGGCACAGGCATTTAGATGATTTTTATAGCATAATAATTCTACGACTCGAAATAAAAGCAACACTTGAATAAAAAATAATAATAATGCCGTCAACAGAATTTTTATCCACATTTTACTGAAGAATCAGAAGTAACTGATCAAAAATCTCGCCACAAAAATAAAAGACTAAACTATGCAGCGGAAATATTCTTGCACTTTTAATATTTCTTACTGTAGATACGAAATCCGTTTATTATTTTCTGTAGAATGGGAAGATGCATCCACCCTTTTTCTGCGTTCGTTACAGAACACTCATGCAGGGGCGGACATAATTTCTTCGCAGAACGGCAAAAGGCAGCCATTCTGCATTGAAGTCCCAACTCAACTGCACTGAATGCGCACGAGCTCTCCGAGAAGAGGAGTAAAGGGGTTTGCTTTAATCCTTGAAACACGCCAACTTTGGCTGAAGGAACATACAGGCGCCTTGTATTGGCATGAAATGCAATGCTAAAGAATATAAAAAACTGCTTTAAAAAAGAAAATTTGATAGATTTCACTGAGATAAGATGCCAAACAGTAGTAAAGAGTTACAAATTTTGAAATTATGAATTAAACTGATTTAAATATTATTGGCTAAGGGGTGGAGCTTCAAAATGATATGACTTCACAAATAGAAAGATATGGAACTTTCCAGATAATTCTTTTACCGGAAGTACAGTTTTCAAAACGACGTTTATGATTTTAAAATGAATGAAATGCTATGCCAGAAAGAAAAACATACAGGGGGAAAGTTGAAAAAAAAGGGAATTAAAATAATTCTGGAATGCGAATATTAAAATTAAATGAATATAAGATTAATAAAAATATTTTCTAAATGAAATTAAATAAAATATGGCAGTGGTTCTAAGTAACCACAACAATTAATTTGATATTTTAAGATGATCATAATATTTCATTTCTAACAAAAGTATTTTTACGTGAATATTAAAACGAGAAAGTAAAGTTTGGTGAAAATTACGTCAGATTATAATTGTCAGATTCAAATTATAATTCAATCTTCCGAAATCTTTTTAAAGCCGATCAAATTAGCGTGCTGTTAGAGTCTGCGGTGTCTGAATGGGGGTTGCCGAGAGTAGCTCGTAGGGGGCAGAGCCCCCTAGTAACTTAAATAAATTTGTTACTTTTTAAATGTAACATATTTTTTTAATTTATAATATTTTTAATATTCTATTAATTTATAATTTTATTTAATTATAAATTTATTTAATGTGTTATTATTCAGATGGATTATTAAGTTTTATATTTTTTATTGATTTTATATTTAATAATTCTTATAATTATGAAACTCTGTAGGCCCTAATGATTATTTGCTTGGATATAAGGAAATAAAATTGTCAGGAGTTGGGAAGGAGCGCATTTTTACCAAGTGGAATCTAAAAATTGAATGTCTAGAAAATAAAGGATCGTGAAGCGATCCATATTGGAAACGCGAATCAATTATGTCTGGAGTTGACTAGAAAATAGGGATTACTTCCCGATACCGAATGGAATCGCGAAGCGATTACGAGGGGGTTGGCGAGCGTAGCCAGCAGGTTTGCGGAGCTCCCCTAGTTTAGTTAAATAAAAACATTATTCGAACTTATATGCAATCACCTGTCAAGTGCGAGTATTAGTTGCGCTAAGAGGGTTAAGTACAATAATTATATGGATTAGTAACTGAGCACTGCATTACACACTGTATTATTAAAAGTTGTTATCTAAGCTTTAAAAGCCAATGGCGCTTTGAGTAACTCCATCCGTGTCTTTATGTATGTCCGAACCGACCGTGTCTTTAATGGTTAATATCTCCTCTAAATGCCAACAATTTTCCCCGAAAATCATTATCATCAATCTTTCAAATCTTCTGCGACGATAGGTACAGCCGTGAAAAAAAATAATAAACACCACGCTCTAATTCTGGAACTAATTATAATAGAAGAAAGGTACTAGTACGAAACGATTGGAAATAAAGTCTACTTTTAAATGATGTATATAAAATTTGCTTAGAGGGCCATCTACATATAAAAACCAGACCAAACATTGTTTTTTTTCAAAAGCAATACCCAATTTTCACAATATATTTTAAATCTTCGGTTCCAACTATGTCTAGATGCGAAATTTCAAGTTCTTTGTGAGATAAGTTTTTCTATTATAAACATTCAAAATTTAGTCCTTCTAACGCTAAATTAAATTTTCATGTTTATATTAATATTATAATCCTAATGTAAAAAGGTTTTGCGTTGTTATAATATTAAACAGCCCAAACATAAATACATTGAATTTGTGATTAAAAAATTATAATATGAATTATGAAATTAACATTCGAAAAAAATATGAATTGCAACCTACAATTTTTTTTTCTTTATATATTTATATTTATTATGTCTTGCATTATGCAAATTCTCAATTTTAAAGTTTTCATCCAAGTAGTTTTTGAATTAAGATTAAAAAACATCAAAATGATGTAAATCTACATGAAAGCATAATTTAAAAAATATTACTCTCTTACTCATTTCATTGAACCATGTGGACTGGCAATAGTTGAAAATATTAAGTGAGCGAAATAGTCATATTGGTAAAAAATAATGTTTTATAGACGTTAAATAGTCATTTTGTATTATTTCAACAATCGTAAACCAAACTTCAATTTGAATACAGCCCCAAAAACATGCTCATTTTAAAATAATTATTTTCTCTGAAAGTAAACGTTACGAAGTTTATAAAAAAATTTTTTTAGGCTGATGAAGGGTGTAGAATTTATTTATGTTATCAAACTTGTGTATTGCCATTAAAAAAACAAAGTTAGGGTTCGTTTAAATTTATACGTGCCCGCCCCAAGAAAATTTTATATACATCATTTATAGGAAGACTTTATTTCCTATTGTTTGGAACCAGTAACTTCCTTATATTATAATTAGTTGCAGAGTTCGCAGGGGATGTTTACTTTTTATTTCCACGACTCCATCTCTAACGCTCCTCGACTCCTTTGCTTAACGCTCGCAAATCGAACTTTATGTAACGGAAAAAATGTGATTTTCTCAGTTACTATGAGCCCTTGAGTATCGCAATAAATTTTTGTTTAAATTAACTTTTACTACCCCTATTTCTTTCATTATTTTAATTTCAGTAAATTGCAAATGGAGGGGGGGGGGGGGTATTTTTTATTTTCGACGAATTCTCTAAAAATATAATAACTAAAATTTAATGAAATGCATTTTTGAGTTCGGCGTTACAATTGTTTTCCCACGATATACAAAAAAAGAATTTTTTTTTAACATTGCAATGAATATGCAACGATATTTACCTTGTTTTGTGTGAAATGTTAGTTAGGCCTAATAATAAGTTCGAAGTAGCAGGAGCCGCTCGGTAGCTTCAGGGCCCTATGTCCTACCTTCCTGCTTTTCGGTGTCTTTAATTTCTGTAACTTCCTATTTAAATTTGTCCGGTTTCAATTTTTGATTTTTCTTTCAAACCTGTCTTTCGCTAGAGTGTCTATTACTCGGGACGTGGCTCGGGACCTATGAACCTTGCTTCCGCAAAAGAGTCGGAATAAGTGGAAGAATAAAGGGCTGCGGACGAATAGAGGTCCCTCTCCGCTGCGGTTAACATAAGTAACTAAACTAACATTATGAAAAATTCTGGGAAAACAGGGTGCTCACGCAATCGATGATAACATACACTCTCAAAAATAATTTACTTAAAAATGAGAACTTCCATGTACTCGTATTTTTTAAGCACAATTGTTTCAGTACATTGTTAAAAATAATCTACTTAAAAATGAGCATTTCTATGTACTGATATTTTTTAAGTACAATTGCTTCAAAAAGGAGCATTAATCTACTTAAAAATGAAAATTTCTTTGTACTCGATTTTTTAAGTACAATTAATTCAGAAACGAGTACATGATATTTTGAAGTTGTGTATACTTATACTTGATTTATAAATGTATGCAAAAATGAATACATATATTTTGTATTTTAAAGTCTTAATATTCATGTTTAAATACTATGTGCTCAAAAATATAAGTTTTCTGATAAACCCTTTTCTTATACCGAATTGACAGTAGGGAATTCCAAGCTTTTATTTAAAGATATGTCTCTCTTTGTTATAATATTTAATTTATAATACACACTTTTCAAATTTATTTACAATTTCATTAGAAATGTTAAAGAAGAAAATTTAGTTTAAAAATTGTTCTATTAGAAATTAGAATATTTAAGAAAGGGAAAATTCATCTCTACTGTTCGCGATCTTCCGTCGCTGATTCATAAAAGGTGTCATTTGGAAGCAGCTAGTAACTGCTCTTACAGCACAGTCAGTAAAATACTGATCTCCCACCTGGAGGACGCAGATTCAAATCACGGGGCGGCTCATACACAATATTTCAAGAATTAAAATAGTAAATTCGTTGTTCTTTACCCAAAGATTGTAGTTCTTCGCAATTCAAAATTACCGTAATTAAAAATGGTGATTTGTCGGTTCTCTGTAATTTCGCTTTTTTTTTCTTATAGTGTATGTGTGTTTCTATACATACTTATTTTCGAGTCCATGTATGTACTCAAAAAAATGAGTACATGCGTTTTTCAAATTTAAGAGTTAAGTACTCGGAGCTATTTTAAGATTGGGAAGTGCTCAATAATTAGTACAATTTACTTATTTTTAAGAATAGTGTTTTACCAGTGTATGAACTGGTATTCGTAGACCAAAATGTAGATCGTCAAGTGCATACTGATGGCGGGTACAATGTAAACTTCAACCACTTTTTTGGGGGGGGCTGGGGTGTTGTGTTATTTATAACAAAAGTGAGCTTGTTTATTAAAAGTTTCATTAGATTATACTTCAGTTTTCTCAAAGTTATTACCATCAACACAAATTGTGTTGTGTGAGTAGAACACCTGTATTTTTAACTAAATACAAGGATGCGACCCCATGTTATATGGTAATTTTCCATTCTCTTTATGCCATCTGTCAACCCTCTTAAATTGTCGGTGGATTTTTGGAACACCTTGTATATAAATATAAGGGAAACAATCTTCCTTTTTCTTTATATAATGCAGTAATCTCTAATGTTCCGCTTTTTGAAAACTAGAATTTTCAAAGAAAAATGCATAGTACATTTCTTCAACATATTCAAGAAAAATCTGAAAAAAATCTTTTTTCTTAGATTATACAGGTATTCACAAAGCTGATCATTTGGAAGTCTATTATAAAGGCATGTATTTATCAGTCCTTTAATAATTACTATTTGCTATTATCAGCGGATGATAAGAGCTGCTAATTAGTTTCTCTCGAAATTATAGTTGTGGTCCTTATTAATTTTATACAAAAGATGAGGATTTACTTCTGTATATTTTCCATCTGCAGTAAATATATTACCGCTTAGAAAAGACATGTTTTGATCTCGTCTAACATTTCCAGTTTCAATTAAATGTTAAAATGCTACAATGATAAAGTTATAAATTTGATTAAATTACCTTTAAATTTTGAAATTTAAATAATCAAAATAAATTTAATTAGTAATTAGATAAGAACTGAAAAATTACTTGAATACCTTTATTCTTACTAAAACATTCAGCTCTTCAATTCATTCTCTAAAAGAATGAATAAAAGTGTTTTATGTGAATAACAAAGGTAATTCTTAAATGAAAGTGATAGGATTGTTATATTATTTTCGTTAAAAATTCATCTTCTATCCAGTACAGTAAATGCTAATAATAAAATAATTAAATATGCATTACCAATGTGGTATCTTTTCAGTTGCTAATTTATAAACACAAAGAAAAATGCCTTTATATGAATGGTTTTAGCTAATTGACATTAAATTCGAAAGTTGATTACGTTGAAGATAACTATTTACATTGTATCAGAAAGTAATTTATCCTTGCTTGCAGAAGTAAGCGCGTTTACCTAAATGCTATTATATTGGCTTTGGGATTCTGTATCACAAAAAGATTCTTTGGGGCTGATTTTCAATTGCGAATAGTTTACCAAATTAATTAACATTATTTTAATAGTACATTTTATTTTCTACTTTTAGATAGCAATGAAATATACTATAATGCACTAGTTTGAATTTTAAACATTTGAAAACTAAAAGAATCTTTTTTTTTTTTTTTTTTCATGGGAGTACATTTATTAATTTTTTTTTTTTTTTTTTTGTTACATAAAACCAATAAACAATTTTTAAACTCATATTTGAAAAACTTTCAGAGTTTCTCAGTAAAGTAGTTTTTCAATAATGTAAATTTATCAAACTAACATAAAAATTGCTAATAGTGATAAAAATAACTTTATTTAGATCAACATCCGTTTCATCGCACGAACGGCGACATTTTCAAGATCATTCATGATAGAAATGATTTATTTTTTTTTTTAAACAATAATTTGGTAAATAATATCACGAGACTTCATGTAGTGAAAACTAATGCAAACATAAAATAAAATTAAAATAAACATGAATATTTGTGAGGGTGAATTAATTTCAATTATTGTTACTAAACCTGCAGAGCATCTCTTTCCAAATTTTAGGTAACTCAAGGGAGACTGAATCATTGCAAATATACATTTTATTTTTATTTTATTTTATGTTTGCACTGGCTTTCATTACATGATAACAATATTAGGAATTCATTCAGCACCCGAACTGAATATTTTCACGTCCTCACTTCTTCCGAAAAAACGATAGAATGAACATTAGTTGTCAGTAGGCGTGTCATCTAGGAGTTTACAGCTACTAAAATAATTTGACGCGAGTTCGCGAGTAATGGAGTGTTAATTAACGAACTCATTCATATTAATTGCCATATTAATACACTATCCTAATTAGTTTCTAATTGGTTCAGCATTTTAGACGTTATTGTGATGACAAGATTTGCATTATATAAACAGGGTGTCCACGTATAACTTGACCGACCTTTATTTTCGCAACTGTTGGTCCCAGATGCATACTTCCAATTACAAAAATGGTTTAAATAAGGTAAAGATTTATTTTTAAAGGGATTTGGTTCAAGAAAAAAATATATTAAAAAATTGCGAAACTAAAATTTTTATACTGTCCCCCCAGTCCTAAATGTGATATTTAGTAAAATTTAATGTGACACTAACAAGTAAGACAAAAAAGTCCCATTCATCTAACATTGAAATTGACCGAGCGAGTTATGAAACTTTAAAATGCATGACTAAACCACTTTTTGGCTTCTCAAAAGACATGATTTCGGCCATGCCATCAGGGGTTGTATATAAAGTACTTAAACTTATTTCAAGGTATCTGCGCTTTGAAAGAAATTGTACAACTATTACGATTGAGTTAACTTTTATTAGTTAAGTTTCAGATTAGTTAAAATAATTGTATTTTAAGATATGTTTTATTTTGTAAGGATTTGAGGCTATGATTTATTTTAACAAAAATTATGTTATTTTCATAAGGTTTTACTTAACTTGAAACAATCGTCTTTCCAGTTTAAAATTTGTACTTGAACTTTAACTCCCTTTCAAATGTCCGATCGAAGCTAAATTTTACATACTGACTTAAATCCGATGTCAATGTAATATTATTAAGATTTTCGATACTTACCATCTTATACATACTGATATTAGAGGAAAACACACAAAAAAAAATTCGAATAGATTACCGTCAACAAGTTTAAGAAAGAGTTTTAGAATATATAACATAAACATGCGATTGTTGTGTTTTTTAACTTTTATAATTACGTTTTATGTATTTTTCAACGCTGAATAAAAAAAATTCCCTTCACTTTTAACCATCATGTCAGGATTTATCGCAAATCATAAATTTCACGGTTAAAAAATAGCGAAAAATCTGATACTATAAAATAGATGTAAGACTTTTTTATTCAGTTTAATTTTATTTAATTAAATAATTTATTCATTTTTTTTAGCTTATACTGGGTTTATTACAGATAAACAGCTTAGGCGTCCGATGAGGTTGAGAGGGGAGGGGGGTTCATTTTTAACTTTGAAATTAGCGATTTGAGAAAAATCCTGACGTGATGGTTTAAAATGAAGGTCATTTTCGGATTCAACGATAATAAATACATAAGAATCAATTTTCAAAAGCTAAAAAACATGGCACAACCGAAAATTCGAAACACAGTGTAATCGAACAGCATTTTAAAATATGTATCATTTTCTAATGAATTGAGGCTGTTGTTTGTCACCCTTCTATTCCCCAAAAATTATGTTATTTTTATCCTCTTATATGTTCAGTACAAATTGTTTATCTTGCAGTAATATGTCAGAATGATTCTAGTTTTTACATTTATATTAGATTGCAATGTTTATTTTGCTCTCAACTATTTCTTGGTTATATCTGACGATTATTTATATTTCTACTACTTTTATGAACTCCTGTTTCGCATCAAAAAATATACTCCAACTTTAAACAGCTATTACTCGGTCAGTTTTAATCGTAGAGGAAATCTGTCGAGTATGTATGAATATGTCCCTTATAAAATCTCTCAAGGCTGGGCAAATTCGTGCTGTTCTGTTGTGTTTCCTGAAGTTAGCTGTAAACCAAAACGAGCTCTTATCACTTTGGGCGGCACATTTAGCCGCAGTAACATGTAAAGTAGTCTTTCCTCGAGTTTCGGAAAACTGGAGTTAAACTAAAATTAGTTGATTTTGCTTCGCATTAACGATCTAACAATTAACTCAAACAGTGATCACTTGATTTAACCTAACGACCACAATTATTTGAAGACAAAATCGTGTTTTGAATTTTCCCGATACTTATTATGTCAAAGCATTACGCAGTACTGCTGGATTTGCTGGTTCCTTTGCAAATTTCTCTCACAGCATACCGACTGGCAGACAAAAGATGACGTAAGCCCTTCATTGCTGTATAAAAATGACTTACATCAGGTGTATTTAGTTGAGTTAGACTATGCTTATAGTTAAAATGCACACCACGGAACAGTACGTAGAAATGATATTACTTTATGGCCAGTATAATAGGAATCTACGAGAGGCTGCAAGGCAATACGCAATTAAATATCCAAATGATAACCATCCGTCTAAAAAACGATTTTAAATGTTGTAAAGCGCTTACAAGAAACGGGTAGCGTTAAAAAATATCCTAGTTCTTGAAGATCAAGTATGCATATCTCTGACGAGGAGATTTTGGGATGTGCTCTTGCGTATCCACAGTGTAGTGTTAGGGATATTAGTGAAGCTTGTAGCTGCTCAAAATTCCGTGTATGGAACGTTTTAAATGTACACGGAGCACATCCTTATCGACCGCAAACTGTAAAAGCGTTTTTGCCAGGTGAGGAAGATAGACTGTCCGATTTTAGCAATTTCATTATGAACAAGCAACAAACAGACTCGTCGTTTCTTAATGACATTCTTTGGATACATGAGTACACGTTTTCAAGAACTGGTGTTGTGAATAGGCAGAATACAAACTTCTGGTCTGTGCAAAATCCGAATGTCAAACGACCCAACAAGCATCAATTAAGATGGTCTGTAAACGTTTTGTGTGGCATCTGGAAGGGAGCGTTAGTGAGACCCTTCTTTTTTCCTGACACTTTAACAGGTACAAAGTATGTAGATCTGTTACGTGGACCATTATCTGACTTCTCAGATGATCATTTTTCGTTAGCAGACCTCACCAAGATGTGGTTTAACATGATGGGAGCACCAGCCCACAAAATAACCGCCTCCGGAACACTTCTACGTAGCATGTTTCAAGATAACATCATAGGTTATGGAGGCTTGGTAGAAAGGCATCCTTGATCGCCGGATCTAAATCCCCTAGATTTCTTTCTTTGAGGTTATTTGAAAAGCAAGATTTACGAAGTAGAATCAGAAAGACGAGTAGATTTGCAGAATCGCATTTTATCTGTCATCACATGTGTCACGCCTGTAATGCTAAAAAATTTTCTCACGTGTCCGTCTATTTATTGTAATTCAGCGAAGACACTTGGAAAACATGTAGTGAGAAAGTATGAAATACGATATTTATCTACACTGTTTATTTCGATTTCGTTTTTATTTGAGTTTATCTACGAAAAATCACTACTTACTATGTTATTATTTCAAATTGCGTAAATAAATTTGTATTAATTTCTGCACTGTGATTTTATGTATTATACAAAATATACATTTTTATTTTCAATACCAGTGATTAGACAAATATTTTTTTTGACCTGAACAATAACATTTTTGTCGTAATCACATCTAACTCTAAACCTCCTTGTCTTTCTGATAGGGGATATATTCGTATCTCCATTTGTATACAGTCCTCATACTATGCATGATTACTTAGAGCTCAAATTTCTCAGTGAATATTGATCGTACAGATACGGAACTTTTTGTGTTTGCAATACTTTTGAATATACGTAACGTCCCTAAATATAAATATAGGGACCTGGGGGCTGAACAGAAATTTAGATTCTGTAATTCTTCACTAAACTGTTTTTTTCGCTTCAAACTTCTTTTTTATCTTAACTCTGCACCTAATTTTGACCCATTTTGTATTTGGAAATATGCATGTAGGACCAACGGTTGCGAAAATAAAGGTCGGTCAGGCTATGCGTGGATACCGTGTATATATATATATATATATATATATATATATATACGTTATATAAAAATTTTACTTTTACAATTCATTTAAATTATTCTAAATTGCTGGCATATTTATTATTTCCCTTTTTTTAAAATATTCTCTACTATTTATTTCTAGTTAAATTCCTATAAATTTAAAACGCGTATCTTAATGATGTCTTATTCAAAAACTTAATCTAAACTTTTATTCCCTTCGTTAATTTTTATCGGCTGTCAAACTGTAAAATTCTGAGCGCAGTTACTTTATTTTTCAAATATTTATAAAAGCCATTTTTAATTTTTATTTTATTTCATCTCATTTTTCCCGCCAGCCGGGCGAGCGTCAGCCTATTCCCTTAGGAATCCTTCCATGAGCAGCGCCGGGATTCATTTCTGTGACTTTTCTCGATCGCTCTCAATTGTTTGAGTGACGGATCGCAGTTTCTTTCGAGTCTCGCTGATGAATTTGTTTGGTTAGCCTAAAGTTAGCATTTCAGTCGGAATTCCTCCGCGTATTCTAATAAAACACTCGAGCATGAGCTCAGAAGAAGATTTTTTTTTTGCTGTTTGATTTTTTACCTAATCTGTTATGTGGTGTCCTAAGTCACGTAGAATATTAATTCGTTATTTAACATCTTTTTCGCTTGAATAACTAGTTCGTGCTCCAGCAGAATGGCTCAATAAATCTCATCCTGTGGGAATTGTGTACGTTGATATGTTCTGATGGAATAAACAGTTTCCGATGACTACGTTTTTATGTTTTAATTGGGAAAACCCTAGATTTATTCATAAGCCTTTTTTCACCACTCATGCGCCCTAATCTGTCTTGACTTCATCATGAATCAATGCTTGTTTGATTGGGTTTTATCAATCTTACCACTATCAACAATCGATAGAGTTGATTAAATAAGTCAACTGAAGTATTCTATCGGTCCACAATTGCTAAATTTCCACAGTGTTGACACCTCCAATAGCGATGCTTGCACTAAGTGGTACGACTGCTATACAACCTCACCAATGGCTGATTAAAATATGGTACTAATCCAGTAATATGTCGTAAAAAGCACGACGTGATTGTTCGACTTAACCCATTTATTTGTTTCGTAATATCATATATGTGTGTGTGTGTATGTGTGCGTATAAAGATACATATATAAACAAAGTAATTACAAGAGAAAGGAATTGGTGAAATGATATGTTTTTTATTTAAAATAAAGAATATTATTTAAATTTAATCAGTACATTCGCAATTCCCTGAAATTTTCATAAATCTTTTTTAACACTGTACAATAGTTTCATAAATGGGTGCCTTAAGTCGTTATTTTATTATGTTTCTTGTTCCTAGGTGTTTATAATTAGCTTTTAATTACATACATATTCCCGTCAACCATCTTTTGTGCCTATTAACTACATCCTAGCTTATGCTTCTGTAAGGCATAACATATCTGCTTAATATATACTGTCAAAAATTTTTAAAATATTATAGGCAAAATAATGCTAATAATATCATTCTAAATTTTTGTGATAAGGATATGAAATTTTGTCATCACTCATGTTTTAATTTTCATAACTCATGTTTTAATTTTTTAAGAAAATTTCACTTAGAACCAGCTATGTTGTAAAAAACTTCAATGAAATGACAAGAAAATTGTCATGTAATGATAATGTGTCACGTAATCATAGAGACATAACTTCTTTACCATATTCATATAATGGTTACTTTTAAGCTAAAAATATACATAGAGGAAACAAGTGGATCTTTCATCCCATCACTCTTTTCTGTAAAAACTAAAAAAGATAAAAAAGCAAACAGTTACGTAACAAAATCAATTGTGAACACTTTACTCTGCCTGAAGACTGATTCTTTTGTCTTTCTAATCTTTTACTCTAAGAAAAAAGATGTTATTTAAATTCGTTTATACTGTCAATAATTTTAAAAATATTATTGGCAAAATAATAATAATAATGTCATTTAAAATTTTCGTGATAACGATTTGAAATTTTGTCATTTCTTTTTACTCAAGTTTTAATCTTTTAAGGAAGTTTCACTTAGATCCAGCTATGTTTTAAAAAACTTCAATGAAATAACAAGAAAATTGTCATGTAATGATAATGTGCCACGTAATCATACTGACATAACTTCTTTACCATATTCATATAATGGTTACTTTTAAGCTAAAAATATACATAGTGGAAACAATTGGATCTTTTATCCCATCACTCTTTTCTGTAAAAAACTAAAAAAGATAAAAAGCAAACAGTTACGTAACAAAATCGATTGTGAACACTTTACTCTGCCTGAAGACTGATTCTTTTGTCTTTCTATTCTGTACACTAAAAAAAAGATGTTATTTAAATTCGTTTAAATTCGTCGTCGGATGTTAGAAAATTGTTATTTAAATTTATATTGTCTTTACGGAAGACTTAGACTCTTTCTGTTAAGTCTTTTTTTCTGGTTTAAAAAAAATACAGAACTGACATTTTCTATTCAATGATTTTCAAAGAAAATAATTAAACTCTGAATGAAGAATATTAACTAGCTTTTAAAGGTCCAGTCCCCTAGCAATGAAAGATACATAATATATTACATAATATATTTTTATCATACTTATAAAGTTGCCGCTGGTAGTAAAAATAATGAGAGCGATATATACTAAATTGTATTTTTGAAAATATTTTATAACATACCTAATGCCGAAATGCGAAATTCATACTTCTGTAGTTAAGAGCATTCTCGACTTTGAAACAATAGATCCATTAATTTAAAATATTTTAAAACAGGTAAGGTCTATAACAGAAACCCGTCTGGCAAACGGTGAAAAGAATACCATATAATTATATCTTCGATGGCGGGAAGCTGTCCAAATCGTAAATTTTCCCGGTCCCTAGCGATTCTGTCTTAAAATGTTTTAATGTGGCATGAATGATAAGCGTTCCTATTAAAGTTTCTCTTTCATAAGCAATTCTTTTCAACTACTAAATTTTGTGCAAATTTAAGACAGGAGCACATCTTCCTACTTCTTGTATTTGCAATTTTTCTTCCAAAGTTATTGTCTAAAACGGATTACCAGCGAAATTCCTTTCGAAATCATTTTCTCGCATTTTTCGTCAGTCGTAAGTGGTTTTATGTAACTAAGATGATGACTAAGAATTTTAATTGAGGCGATTTACCGGTCCCTAGCGATTCTATCTTAAAAGGTTATAATGTGGTATGAATGATAAACGTTCCTATTAAAGTTTCTCTTCCATACGCAATTCTTTTCAACTACTAAATTTTGTGCAAATTTAAAACAGGAACAGATCTTCCTACTTCTTCTTTTTGCAATTTTTCTTCCAAAGTTATTGTCTGAAACAGATTACCAGCGGAATTCATTTCGAAGTCTTTCTCTCACATTTTTCGTCATTCGTAAGTGGTATTATGGAAGTAAGATACTCACTAAAAAGTTTAAACAGAATAAACTGCCCACCGGTAAAAATTCAAAGAAAAAAAAATGTATAATTTTATCTCCGTCCATGTCCTTTAAATATGTATGGCAGCCTTTTCCGGCAGAATACCAATTTGTCATACCAATCTCTTTCGGAAAGAGCATAAAATGTTCAATAAAATACTCTAAGAGTGATCAGAATCCGTGATAACGAGAAAACATTATAATTTTTTATAGTAATTAATTTAAATAAACATATTTTCGGCATGTCAAAACCAGTAATACCTAGCTTATTTTGTTCGTATGACTTTTTACTATTCATTTACATAAACGATTTTTAATACTGCGATGAAAGGACTTTCGATGTCGCCAGGTCCCGGACTATCATATTTCGAAAGTTAAGGAACGCTTTCTGCAAACTTGGATAGTTCGGAAGTGGCAACTGTTATAATTTTGCACGTGGCTATATTATATTTTCATCGAATACGAAACATTTTTTTTTTTTTTTTTTTTTTTTCAGTGGGAGTTGAGACGGCTGGCAGTCTATTTCCGAACATGGCCAATAGCTCTCCGGTAACAGAGAAATAAAAAACAAGAAATTAAAAAATATACGTCAAGCATAGATTATGAAACACTTTTAAAATAATATAATTCGAAATAATTCAGAAGTAATATAACTTATCCCATTTAATAAGTCGAAATATGATGAATAGTGGAACCATTTGAAAGTGCATAACACATTGGAAAATCAAATTTCAGCAACTCCCATACACCGTCGATTATCCGAATTCTTTGAGCAAATATGATATGGCGTCCGATATGCGTCCGATCAGGTTGGGAGGGAGGGGGGTTCATTTTTATCTTTGAGCTTTTTAACTTTGAAATTAGCGATTTAAGAAACATCCTGACGTGATGGTTTAAAATGAAGATGATTTTCGGATTCAGCGATAATAAATACATAAGAATCAATTTTAAAAAGCTAAAAAACATGGCACAACCCAAAATTTGAAACACAGTGTAATCTAACAGCATTTTAAAATATGTATCATTTTCTAATGAATTGAGGCTGCTGTTTGCCACCCTTTTATTTCCGAAAAATTCTGTTATTTTTATCCCCTTATATGTTCAGTACAAATTGTATATCTTGCAGTAATATGTCAGAATGATTCTAGTTTTCACATTTATGTTAGATTGCAATGTTTATTTCTCTCAACTATTTTTTGGTTATATCTGACGATTATTTATATTTCTACTACCTTTATGAATGACCCCTATTTCGCATCAAAAAATGTACTCCAAATTTAAACAGCTATTACTCGGTCAGTTTTAATCGTAGAGGAAATCTGTCGAGTAAGCATGATTATGTCCTTTATAAAATCTCTCAAAGCTGGGCAAATTCGCGCTGTTCTGTTGTGTTTCCTGGAGTTAGCTGTAAGTCAAAACGAGCTCCTGTCACTTTGGCCGCAGTAACATGGTATTAGCCGTAGTTATTTATATATACAGTTATTTAGCCGCAGTAACATGGAAAGTAGGCTTTCCTCGAGTTTCGGAAAACTGGAGTTAAACTAAGATTAGTTGATTTTGCTTCGCATTAACGATCTAACAATTAACTCAAAGAGTGATCACTTGATTTAACCTAACGACCACACTACCCCCGGAAGTGTAGGGATCTTGACATAGAAAAAACAAAACATCATGCCCCGACGCATAACGTACCAAAGTATCGTTTGCATCGGAGCAATGATGCAAGTTAATTTGAACAAAATTTAATCCAGCAATTGCCGGGAGAGCCTCAGAAACTACCGCTACAAACCTTTTGACAGCAATGACTCACGATATTTCTTATAGATGGAGCAATCAATGCTATCAGCACGATGATTCGTATCCAGTACTCTATCGTCTTTCGAACAATTAACACAGACCTCCGATTCAGAAGTACAAACCTTTGTCTGATGCTTTCCTGAGCATTTTGAACAAACATGCTGATCATTAGTACATCTAATAGCTACGTAACCGAAAGCCTGACATCTGTAACATCTTGTTATCTGTACATATTCAACCAACCTATATCTTTCAAAAATTATACAAATTCGACGACGTTCAATTAAATAGTCTAAGCAATCATTATCCACATCTATGATCCAATTTATTTTTTCTGCTCTCGTATTAAATTTCCGTATTATCTCCACCTCAATGTCGTCTTCCATTCCCACTTCCCGAAAAGCTCCTCTCATCGATTTCACCACAAATTACTCCGCTACATCCGCATCCACACTCAACAATAATATCCTGTTTCTCCGTCTCTTCGAATTGGTTACCTTCACCCTGCCTGCCCATGTCTCCATCGTTGTTTTCAATTTCTCAGAATCCTGTCTTGAAGTAACTCTAATCACCAATTGATCTGCTTTCGTTGAGACAACATCAGTTAATGTGGGAAACTCAGTCTCGTCTTTTGCTACGTTTTTCAAATCTTCTTTTATTGTCTGTACATCTGTCATTGACTCCTTTGGCGTCACCACCAGCGAGTAACCTCACTCCTTTTTCACTGCTTTCTTCTTCACAAAATGGGCCACAGGACGATCCAATAAAATTTCCGAGGCTCCAGAACGTCGCTTTAACAGAGAGTCATACGCCATGTTTGACAACTAATGTTTTTAATTTTGCATCGCTGGCTATACAGTCCTGATGGGTCTTCACCAGTCGCAGCGATATATAGTCCATACATTTCTTTATAGTCTGTAAAATCTCACTTGTAACTTTACCGCCACCAGTCTTCGTTTGCACAGCTTCCAACATACCGTACATATGCGTATTGACTCGCTGAACTGCAGCCGGAATCTCCTCGTCCCTTAATTCTTCAAAAAATCTTTCCAGTTTACTCATAATTACTAGAAAGAAAAATCCAAAAGACCCACTTCCTAAAAACTCCGTAAAAAACAAAACTACCGTCGAAGACTGAGCAACTGGTAATTAGCAGAATAAACTTTCACTATATATATATAGTGAGCCTTCCTCAATGAGGAAGTAAAACTATAATATAAACCAACTGGACAAAGTAACCGATAAGAAAAACCCTGACTAACCGCCGGAAAATGGATGAAAGAAAAACTCCGCTTAATTGAATCAAAAAAGCGCCCTCTAACAGCACTTATGACAAGTGAAAAAATCAACTAAGATAAGGAAATAAACAGATAAAAGGATACACAAAGATCAATAATTCACCCTAAACATGTGATGCTAAACCAAATACCACGTGATAAAAAACAAAAACAGGCCACACTCTAACCTAGCAACCAAAAGTAACAATTAAGTAAACACCAGAAAACTTAAATTAAAATAGGTCACTCCATACAGAGCAAACTCCCATTTAATACAAATGACAGAACAGAACCAAAACTATAAAAACAACTCAACACTATAAAAATAAATCACAAGAAACAGAAAACAACTCAACTTTAACAAGACAGCAAGGTGGCGACGTAAATATTACAAAAGTGAAACGCCCACCGGAAAATAAAATGGAGATTAACACAAGAATTACTTAACTGACAGAGACAAAACTAGTACCAAAAGATAGCTTAAGTGTAAAGAATAATAACTTAAATTAGATATTTTTAATTAAAGTAGACTTCGAAAAAACTTGAAGCCAATATGCGTACATGTGCTTCAAGCTACACAGAAAAATTTTCAAAGTTCTAAAAATGGGTTTTAAATTGAAATAAATCAAAATAAATGTGTAGAAATATAGATAGAACTAAATAGCACTAGCAAAATAGTCAAATTAAATAATAATTACCGAAAAACTTGAACTGTATGCGAGAGCTCTGAAAAACACGTCATCCATCGGGGAAAGCAAAGGGAACTTTTTTTTTTTTCTTCTTCATCTTTTATTGGACTGAGGGAATGAAACTGTAGATAAAGCGACTTTATCAGTGTAAACGTTTAGTTAGCAGTTTCAAACATTTCAGCTTTTTACAAATTGCTGCCATATTGAGCTTGAAATTAATCGTTAAATGTGCTAAATAAACATAATTTTCTTTCCGTATTGATTCTGCATTTTTTAAAACTCTCCTTCCTATTAGACGGTAAAATATATAATATATATAAAAGTTAATTAAATAGTTCCTAAAATACTTATATTTTTAGATTACATGCATGCTTTTGCAGTCTAAATTCAGCAATGTAACTGCTAATAATATTCGTAGTTTTTAGAAAACATATCAATCCAAAGCAAGAAACATAATAGTGTGGAAACTACATTATATTCCAAATAAAAGTTCTATATTTTAACATATTCTACTGGTATTGAAAACGAACAATTTATTGAGAAGCTTAAACTAAAAGTTCATTAAAAACAAAAAATAGATTAAACATCAACAATTTTGGAAATGTGTATGTATATAGTTTTAGTATTTTTTCGTTTAATGAAGCTCTATTACTTGCAATGTTTTACATAAACTCAAATAACATCGATTGTGAAACACAAGTCTCATAAAGATATCTTATATTTAATTAAAATTGAGTTTAAAAATACTGAAAAAACATATCTTAACTTGTTTGTTTCGCCAGAGTTTCAATCATTTTACAAAAAAATATCACGGTAGCATAGTATTCTTAATTTTAAATTAGTTAATTGAAAATTTCTCTTCCTATTTAAAGTTTTTTTAAAATATTACTTATGTATATTTATGTTATGAAAATTCTTAGATAAATTTCTACGAAAAAACATTTTCTCTTGCAATTTAAGCAGACACCTACGCTTGAGAATTTTGTAAAATATTATATTGAAAACCTTAACTGGCAGAAGTGCTACAGTTACTTTGCTTATTTTTTATAAATATACTGCTTCCTTTGATTCTTATTATTATTACGCAATGTGCAGGATTTTCTATAGAGACAAATACAGTAGTAATTATAGGAGTTATTTGTTACCCTTACAGATAAATTCCTAAATAATTTTTGTAAATATAATTAAAAAAAGATATTTAATATGTTACATTATAAATTTGTGTAAAGTAAATAAATTAACTTTATTTTTTTTCTTTTTTTGTTAATACTTTGAAGATTTTCTACGACATTCGTTTTTGCATATTACAAAATGACGAGATTGCTATCCGTTAAATTAAATTTACTATGTTTTACGAACAGGGTACATACATAGATAAATATTTACTATATTATATCCGAATTTAGTAATCCAAATCATTCAATATTCTGATAAATAAAGTGTACACTATATTATATGAAATTATTAGAAAAACCTTTTTATTTTATGACATGTCTTTTGTTTTGATTATTCGCATGAACCGCAAAATTCGACTTAAACATATATATTTATATAATAGTAATAATTAATTTTATTATAAAGAAGAAACAGAATAAGAAGAGGATGTGATGATAATAAAATAATAAATACAATCATAATTTCTTAAAGAAAATCATTTGGAACTCTTTAGTAATGCGTTCAAATCATTGCTTTAATACAAAGCTTTGGCCCCTTTTAGGTAAAAATATACGGAAGTGTATCCTAATGATTTATTTTACTTAAATATTTTTTTAAGAAATTGCAGATCGTTTAGAATATGATTGTCAGTCAAAGTAATATATTTCTCAGCTTTTACTTTATGTATATTAGTTTAGTAGTCGCATATAGATGTATAAATGTTGATTTGAAATTAATTCCATGTTTTAATTTTTAACTTTTGAATTTGTTTGTGTTCCTTTAATTTCAAATTATACATGGCCTCGTTACTGGAGATTATATGTCTGTGCATCTATTGGATCAAAGCTTTGTTACAAATGTCATTAATAAATTAATTTTTATCGTAAAATATGCATGGCATATTTTATTTCATTTATAATAATAGAAAGTTTAAATTTTCCGACGAAAATGTTACAAATGAAGGGAAGAAATGGGAAATTAAAATCATAGCATGGACAAATCATAGCATAGTCTTTAACCCTTTACTACCCTTTATCTACTATTCTTCTAAGTATCAATAAAATAACCTCTTATAAAATTCATTTAATACATTGATTAGTAGTAATATAGATTAGAATGAGTTGTAGATGCATTATTTTATCTTGTTCCAAAAGCATTATTGGCTACACAAAACAAAACTATTTTTAAAAGGATGATTTTTTTTGCTTTTGCATCTTTTCAGATTTTTTGGCGTCGGGTGTATTTTTCAATTCGGAAATATTTCTATATTTCTATATTTCTATTCTAAGAACATTATATTTGTACATTTCCTAATTCTACAAAATACTAAGAAAAATATTTAAAGTTAAAGATTTGAGTCTGGTTATAAAAATTGAAAAAATCCCTATAAATTCAAATTTAATTAATCCTTCTAAAATCCTTCAAAAATTTATTAAATGATTATGTATATCTTCTAAAGTAGTTTAAAAAATTCACGAAATATGCTTTAGAAGATAAAATTTTCATGAATTCATAATTCAGTACATAAAGGGTTAAACAACATTTTTGCCAAATTGATCCTTTGTCGAAATATTTCTACAACTTATTGTGACTAATTTTTAGTGCCAAATTTGACGATGTTTTGACAAATGTCTCAAAGCTTCGCTGTCATTTGGCGAGTTTTCGAAATAACATGGATTATTTTGGAACGTAATATCATTTACAATAGAGTACATGCTGCAATGGATCTCAATAACATATATGAGTTTTGTAGAAGCCGAAGCACGTTTATGAAGAATATTAATTTCCTTATGTTATATAACTAAATTGTCAAACGTTATATAGGGGAGAGGGAGGCACCTTTGTACATTTTTTTTTTAATCCACATATTTCTCACTTGAATTATATTTATTGAATTTTAAATATTTCGTGAGAGAAATAATGTAATTCTGCATCATATGAAATAAAAAACTACAGTTTTGCAGATAAATTAAATATGATGTGAGGCTTTAAAAAGCTGAATGTTTTCTGTTCAAATCTGCCCCATGTAGGGGTACCTTTGAACAAGCTAGCGGCACCTTTGAACAAATAAATAAAATATGAAAATATTGATAGTTTTTATTAAAAACTGCATATCTTTCCAAAATATAAAGTAATAAGAATAAAATTATACAATTACATTTAACTGAAATTACTATTTTTTTTATTATTTAACCGAATTTGTGTCCATCAAAGTACATTGTTGAGGCAGAACGGATGATCCCTCCAATTATGTTTAATTGTGGCAACTATTTTACATAACATCATTAAAATCCACCAAATTGATATCTGATGCCTCTGGAAAATATATCATATTTTCTTTTTTACGAAGAAACCGGACATTAAGCCATTTAATCTGGCCAACGTAATGAAGAGTTCTTTTTACATGAAATTGAACTAAAATGAATTAATTTACATTCAAACTGTTATAGAAAATGGATTAAAACTTGTTTTATGAAATCCAGAAATAATGTTTACCATTGTAAATGAAACAGTATAGTGTTTGTTAGACAAATCTGCTAAATCAGGAATTATTGTTATGTATCCTGAATTTTCCTGTAGTTGAAGCCCTTCATCAGTATAACTTTCATATTAAGTATAATAACAGTTAATTAATCTCTTAATTTTCATATTTAAACAAATTTTCAACAATAATAATATTAAGGTACATCTACAACTCCTTACTTCATAGTTTTAATTGTTCAATGGTGCCCCAACATTTCTGTTCAATGGTGCCCCATCACATGGAGTTTAGCATTACAACTATCTACCCAACTAGTAAATCTGCAGATCAGGAGCCTCAACGTCATCTTTGCAAGTCATTGTTTTTTAACACTCATTGCGTAATATTCATCTTCCTACAAATCGCTTTTTAAAGTTTTCAAATTACATAAATATTTATAAGAATACAAAATACTTCGTAAAGTTTCACAAATTAAATGTGTTAAACAAGTGGTTATACACTGATGTTCTGAAATTCTGATGAGCTGCTTATTCTGGTAACTTTTTAAATAAAAAATTGCATTTCTTCAGGGGGACTCGCCCCCCTGAACCCCCCGTAGTCTATTTAAATTTATATTCGTAATTTTTTATTGATTGTGCGGATGGTTCTAGTATATCATAGATTTTTTTTACGCTGTGATTTATAAGGATAAGCATAAGTTTTTTTTATAAATTAATAAATTTAAAATTTAAAATAAAATCCTCATGTTAACCGTACGCAAACAATAAATCTTGAAGTGGCGCCAAAAGTGTAACCTTAAAATCCGCTACATTCGACCCAAACACAACGGCGTGCTTAAAAAAAAGAAAGAAAGAAAAGAAAAATATTTTTAGTAATATAGTTTTTAATTCATAATACGATGAAATGCTACATTAGAATGCTTAAAGATCATTTTCATTTTACAGAAAAAATGCACGGATGAAGTCAAAGAATTCGGTCCCTGTTCCACGTGCTTGTTTTGTTTGGGCCGAATGAGGGCATTTAAATCTGAGCGATAACGCACATCATATTGCAAACTGTTTTTACGGCATACTGCATCTCCATCTATCTCATTCCTCCGTGAATAATAGTTAATTTTATTTTAGCCAAGATCTTTTTATTCTAGCATCTTTTTTTTTTTTATAAATGACGTCTAATTCACCTGCTATTCGTACTTACTCAAAACCTTTCATCTTGTTATAGTAAGAAATACTTGAGAGTTTTCTTTTTATTCCCAATATGTCGCCATATTAATTTTTTTATTCTGAATTTTTTTTTCATTTTCCTGTTTCACGTCAAAATCTTTCAATTGAAAATTGTTTAAGAGAAAATATTATTCAGGGTTTTGATTTTCTTGGCAACGATTAAAGAAACATTGATAAATTTTATGAAAAAATGTCACATTATTCTCTATGAAAATAATGAACTTTTGTATTTTTAAGCAAAATATTTGAATAAAATAAATAAAATATTGCCTATTTTTATTTCTGGGGCTAAAATCCATCTATATGTAAAAATACAAATGCATTAATTCATCCGTTTTGACGTTGGCTTTACTGAAACATTATAGATGCATTTATACTAATATTATTAAGACCAAATACGTTGCTAGGCAACTGATGAAAGAAAAGGTAAAAAATGAAATATGTATTATGTCAAATTGATAAAACAAAATGCTTCATATTTTTGGAAAACATGCATAAAGTTCCACCAAAAATTATAAACCTAACTTAAAAAATCTCGCAAATATATTGACATAATTTCAAACTAATTGGAATAATTTAACTAGTAAATCTGCAGATCAGGAGCCTCAACGTCATCTTTGCAAGTCATTGTTTTTTAACACTCATTGCGTAATATTCAACTTCCTACAAATCTCTTTTTAAAGTTTTCAAATTACACTCTAAACTGAAATGTCTGAAATTCAGACACTTAAGTGTCTGAAACGCAGTGTTCAATTTTCAGACGTTTTAAAATGTCTGAAAATTATCAGACACTTCTTGTGTCTGAATTTCAGACACTTAAGTGTCTGAAACAAGAGTGTTCGTTTTTCAGACATTTTAAAATGTCTGAAAATTTTTAGACACTTCTTGCATCTGAATTTCAGACATTTCAAATGTCTTAATTGCGGCCATCTTTGAGCCGGTTTCCTCCCCCCCACCACCACCAATATGAAGCCATCTTTGACCACTTTTCTTTCTAAGCCACATATGCAGCCATATTTGACCACATTGAAACATTTTTTATAAATGGGAATAATTTGTTATCATAAAGCAGAGCTGATCGCAGCACAGGAAATCTTTGAAGCATCTGCCCCCTTATTTTAGGGTACCCCAAATTGGGTACAAAATTTTCGTAAAGCTGATATTTTAAATCACTTTTGAACTTATGACGATTGTAATCAATATTTTGTAGTTTTGGAACAGGATATTATATATATATATATATATATATACAATCACCTAAAAATGTATTTATGTGATATCATATATGCGCGCATAAAAAACATTTATTACTTTCAGTGAGAACTTTAAATTAATTCTAGTCCAAAGATCTAGTATTCATTCATCTCCCCCCCCCCCCCGCGCCTTTCATATACTGTTACAAAAAAAATTAAGCCTATTCAATGCCATTAAATACAAATACATATTTGGATAAATATTTCTTTTTCTTAACCTAATCATTTTCTAAAAGTTCAAAATATTTATTAAAATAAGTATAAGATCAAAACAAATTTAAAATATCAGCTTTATAGAAATTTCATACCAAATGTAGGAGCACGTAAAGCTAAAGGCACAAAGAAACAGCCCAGTTTGTCCATGCTGCAATCAGCTCTGCTTTATGGTAACAAATTATTCCCATTTATAAAAAAAAAATGATTCACTCCTTCAGAAAGAATCTTATCCCTGCTTTGTTGTTCAATTTTTTTCCCATTTAAATTAGATATTCCCAGTGACATTTTTATTTGTGTGTTAAATAAAATGTAACACCAGATTACACAAAATTTTCAGTAGATGAGACCCCAACATAAAAAAAAAAAAAGTATGAAACTCTTACTTTTTTTTTGTTGTTGTTATTATATTATTTATCATTATCAAGAAATATTGAAACATTTGACAACAGCACATTAATCAGCATAATGTTGAAAGACATTCAAAATATCAGTTTTACAAAAATAGAACACCAAATTTGGGGCCACCAAAATACAAAGGGAAGGGGGCATCGCCCAATTTGCTAATGCTTTAATAAAATCCTGCGTCTGCAAAAAATCCATCCAACGTTATGGTTCGTTAAATAGAAGTGACCAGAATTCGGAACTCGGAAGTGTCCGCTAATGAACATTCCCGAATACCAGAAATCTCTGTGTAGAGAAAACCTTCTTAAATCATACTATATTACTCTAACCGTTCAAAATATTCATTATAATCAACGTAATTTCGAAAGGTATTCAAAATTGCAGATTTACGAAAATTGTATCAACGCCCCCCCCCCCCCCCAATAAAAAACAAAAAGGAGCAGGTACCCTTAGCCCATGTTTTAAGCAGAAGCCCTATGATTCGCTAAACAGACGTATCCCCTATTCAGGAATGTCCGTTACGCAGGTTTTACTGTGTGTATTTAAAGTAAAACCTCCATAACGGAAATTGCTGAATAGCGGACACCTCTTCTTTTTTTTTTTTTTTTTTTTTTTTTCTTATCCCCAACACCTTTAAATCTGTACGTCTTCACCTCTTTAAAGTAGACACCACCAAATAGCGGACTAATTCCGTGCTCTCGAGGTGTCCGCTATTCAGAGGTTCTGCTGTATATTCATTTATATGCACATTCTAAAGGGTAAAAAGTATTTACCTTTTTTGTGACAGTATAAGAAATATGTTCCAAATAAATTCTAGGTCCAGTTGTTGATACTATTGAATAATATTCTACAAACTAAATTTAAAAGATAACGTGTGTTGATATTAACGTTGTCATTAACGAACACAGGCACACACACACACACACACACAAAAAAATAAATAAATAAAACTTAAAATCCATATTTTTTTTTTTTTTTTTTTTTTTTTAATGAGTTTCTGTTTTATTATTATTTTCATGGATTCTTATTAGCCCCCAGATATGCTTTAAAAAAATTCTTTGAGGGTTGAAAAACACTTCTAAAAACATTTTTCTTCCCATAAACATCACAATAAAAATAATTTGTATTAAAAAATGTTATAATAATATGAAAATATATACATACTCGGAGCGAAAATAATTATAAGAATAATTAATCTTCAAACCATGTTACTTTTTCAAAATATATTAAATATCAGCATAGTTACACTTTATCAATCAGTCAGAATTATTGGCAATACATGTTTGAAATCTTGCATTAGAAGTGCGTTTTCACAACATGTTTATTTAGGTCTTAAATTTTATTACAAAAATGAAAAATATCTCCTACTGTCATGGGCGAGAATTCTTATACCCATCTTCTTCTTCTTTTTTTTTTTTTTCATATTATTGAAATTTTTTGCATGATGTTATTTAAATTGATTTTTTTAATATTTTCCGCACATATTTAATTAATTACGCCGATTTTTATAATTTGTTTATAATTACTTTCAAGATCGCTTCATGTTTTAAAATTTAAGTATGGTGTTGAGATGCAACGCAGGAAATACATACTAGGTATATTCCATCTTGAAATAAATTTTCATAAGGATTATTAAATATATATATATATAGTATCGGCGTACAGTTGAATACAATAAGAGTGATTTATTTCCAATAGGAAAAACTCCAAGTTTACAAATACTCCGAAATACACGATAACACAAACCCTTATACTTTCGAGATTTCTTTTCATACTCTATATCCACCATATAAAACAAAAAATAAAAAGTTCATGGTTTCTCAAAGATAAATTTAAATTTGTTAATATAAAAAAAAATCACTTCAATAATATACTCTGTAAGATAAATAACTGGCACTCTTGTCACTAAAAATGAAAATTTGTATGTAAAATTATATCACTAATATAAAATAAAGGAATTCGCAAGGAAAGAACTTACTTGTGCAAAGTTATATAAAAATTAGCTTCTTTTTAAACTTATACTGAACAATTTTTTAATATGTTGTTCAGATGATACGAGCTATTTAACAATCATTAACAAAATTATAAATATTCTTTTTTAATAGCATGCAGGAAACATTAATTCTATAATTTCAAAACTTCTTTACATCTTACCAAATCTAATTGAAACTGTTGTATTTTTCACGTTATTATTCAAACAATAAATAGATTATTTACTACATGAAACTTTAATTTATAAAGTAAAGATCTAGATGAGAATTAAATATATTTATTAATACTGAAAATCATATGCACTCATTGAAAAGCATCAGAAATAAGCAAACAAATCTTTTCACACAAAATATATTTATTTGATACAAAAAAGACAAAAATATTAAAAATGCAAATTAGTCTAATAAGAATAATTTAAATAATAAATAAATAATAATATATATGTAAGAACGTTCTGTGAATTATCATTCCAAACCTGTGGAATACCTTACCTTGGCGTAAATATCCAAAACTGTAACAGCTAATCCAGTTTGAAGGACATATTATTTTACGATATTGAACGCCATTTAAAAAATATATGCGTATTCATATTATTTTACCACTGTATTTTTATAAATATCATGCTATTCTTTTGAATATTTGGTGAGTCTTGAATAAAAATTATCGTAGAAATATGGAAAATTTTATATTTCCATGAAAAATATAATTCCCAATTGATTTTTTTTTCGATCTCCATTTATAAGCACGTACTGACAAACCATTCCAATAAACCGAATATAAATTTTCGTCTTGTATCTATAAAATGACGACACAAAGATATAAAATACAGACATCCGATCACTATGCTAAAAAAATTTTTTCTCTAACGACTAACACACCAACGGATGTAGGTGTAGATGTGCATACTATTTCACAAAAGAAAGTAAATGCTGCGTCACTACTTTCTCTTCATTAATGATGATACACTCACTTTCTGACTCATCTTCGATTTACAAGTAAGAGAATTCAAAGTTCAAATCTTCAATCAGTGTAATGTTTTGGAAATAAAGCAGAAATTTTAAATGCGTTATAAGGTTATAACGACGATTGACGATTCCACTTATTATGTGAATAACAAACGTCATTATAGAGATTTCGGATTGAGGAAAAATATATCGTCACACCTTCAAATAATTTATCAAATGTTGATAAATTTAAAAGCAATTTTAACACTTCAGACAAATTTACTGTACTGAGATACTTTAATTCACTTTCGCCAATCCGTTGAGTAAAAACCGTTGCCCGCCAAATCAGCAATAATCAAATCCGGTCGCGTTCTTCTCGCGCACCGTTCATGCTTGCAACAACAAACAAACCTACTCACTTCAGTTCATTTTACTTGGTGAGTGGTTCAAATGGCTGAATTCCTGAAATGTCTAAAATTGCAAGTGTCTTAAATTCAGACATATAATCATAATTCTAACATTTTTTTCAGTTCATTTATGCCATGATCATAATAAGACGTTTATGTGTCTTAAATTTAGACATCTATCACGTCTGAAATTTTATTTTCAGACGTTTAAGTGTCTTAATTGCTTTTTCAGTAACATATCTGTTTGAATTTAAGACGCCTCTATTTGCAGTGTACATAAATATTTATAAGCATACAAGATACTTCGTAAAGTTTCAGAAATTAAAAGTGTTAAACAAGTGGTTATACATTGGTGTTTTGAAATTCTGATGAGCTACTTATTCTGGTAACTTTTTAAATCAAAAATTGCATTTCTTCAGGGGGGCTCTGCCCCTCTGAACCCCCCGTAGTCTATTTAAATTTACATTCGTAATTTTTTATTGATTGTGCGGATGGTTATAGTATATCTTAGATTTTTTTATGCTGTGATTTATAAGGATAAGCATAAGTTTTTTTTTTATAAATTAATAAAATTTAAATTTAAAATAAAATATTCATGTTAACCGTACACAGACAATAAATCTTGAAGTGACGCCAAAAATGTAACTCTGAAATCCGCTACATTCGGCAGAACACAACGACGTGCTTAAAAAATAAAACAGAATAATATTTTTAGTAATACAGTTTTTAATTCATAACACGATGAAATGCTACCTTAGAATGCTTATTGCTTAAATATAAGCAGATCATTTTCATTTTACAGAAAAAATGCACGGACGAAGTCAAATAATTCGGTCCCTTCCCTGTTCCACGTGCTTGTTTTGTTTGGGCCGAATGCGGGCATTTAAATCTGAGCGATAACGCAGATCGTATTGCAAACTGTTTTTACGGCATACTGCATCTCCATCTATCTCTTTCCTCCGTGAATAATAGTTAATTTTACTTTACTCAAGATATTTTTATTCCAGCATCTTTGTTTTCGATAAATGACGTCTAATTCACCTGCTATGCGTACTTACTCAAAACTTTTCATCTTGTTATATTAAGAAATACTCGAGAGTTTTCTTTTTATTCCGAATATGCCGCCATATTAATTTTTCTATTCTTAATTTTATTTTTCATTTTCCTGTTTCACCACAAAACATTTCAATTGAAAATTGTTTAAAAGAAAATGTTATTCCGGGTTTTGATTTTCTTGGCAACAATTAAAGAAATATTGGTAAATGTTATGGGAAAATGTTACGTTATTCTCTATGAAAATAATGAACTTTTGTATTTTTAAGCAAAATATTTGAATAAAATAAATAAAATAAATGAAATATTGCCTATTTTTATTTCTGGACTAAAATCCATCTATATGCAAAGATACAAATGCATTAATTCATCCGTTTTGACGTTGGCTTTACTCAAACATTATACGCGCAATTATACTAATATTATTAGGACCAAATACATTGCTAGGCAACAGATGAAAGAAAAGGAAAAAAATGATATATGCATTATGTCAAATTGATAAAACAAAATCCTTTATATTATTGGAAAACATGCATAAAATTCCCCCCAATATTATAAATCTAATTAAAAAAATCTCGCAAATATATTGACAAAATTTCAAATTAATTGAAATAATTTAATAATCTTATTTAAAAATTTCAGCATCAAAAATTTATCATTTAAATCTATTTTTCATATGAGCCATTTCTTTCAACAAATGAAAATCTGAAAATCGTCTGACTTGCCATAGAAAAGCATTATAGAGCAAAATAAAATGTTCCATATTTCCCGAACGAATGAACCAAATTTAACCAAAAACTTTACAGCTAAGTCCGGGTACATCATCAACATGCCCAGTGAATTTCAAGCCGATCGGATGCTTTTTGCGGCAGTTATCGCGGAACACACAGAGAGACTAACAGACAGACTAACAGACTGACTAACAGACAGACTAACAGACAGACTAACAGAAACCAAAACTTTTCCTGTCTCCACAGTAAGCCTTCACTGACGTTTCGGCAATAATCTTATTTAAAAATTTCAGCATCTAAAATTTATCATTTAAATCCATTTTTTATATGAGCCATTTCTTTCAACAAATGAAGATTTGAAAATCGTCTGACTTGCCATAGAAAAGCATTACAGAGCAAAATGAAATGTTCTATATTTCCCGAATGAATGAACCAAATTTAACCAAAAACTATACAGCTAAGTCCGAGTACCTTATCAACATGCCCAATTATTTTCAAGCCGATCGGATGCTTTTTGCGGCAGTTATCGCGGAACAGACAGACAGACAGACAAACGGAAATCAAAACTTTTCGTGTCTCCACAGTAAGCCTTCACTGACGTTACGGCAATTAGGTTTGAGAATTTTAATAAAACAAACCTTATAAGTTAAAGCTAACATCTTTATTTAGGTATTAATTAATAAATTATAATTTTAGGGATACAAGATTATCAACAAAACGCTTACAACTTTATTTTGTTAAGTTTAGATTCAAGAAAGCAAAATATGCATATCCTGCTTAGACAGTAGTGTGCATGAAAATAGCAATGCTTTGTATTCTTGTTACATTGAAGCAGTAGAACTGTGCTGCCATATATATTTCAAATATATAATTTATCTAAATGAAAATATTTAAAGTGTTCAAAGGTGCCTCCAGTTCAAAGGTACCCCCCTCTCCCCTACAAAAATAAACATCCAACATGTATGTGTACTTGATAGATACGTGTACAGATAAATGAGATATAAATTTAAGTTTATTTCAAATGGAATGTGTTAAAAAAATCGGTATCATTTTAAAGCAAAGTATACCAAACGTATGAAGTATATTTCATACATATTTTGATTAAATACAATATATAGATTTTTAGATACTCGGACATTATTCTTTTAATTTCTCATTACTAAAAAGTTTATGGAAAAGTTCGTATATTTGAAGTAAGTTCATGTTCCTTTTATATACATAAATATTTCAATTTAAATTCTACTATGGTATTTCCTTATATTTGAAATCCTATGAAAATATTAGACATACCGAAAGGAGGAACGTTTCCATTATATTTTAAACATTCGACGTGTTGAGATTCTATTGTAATTTATATGTCACCATGTTACTGAAATTCTCATGAATAGGAAATGGATAAGCGATATTTAAACTAATCTAAACCTAACTGAAATTATATGAATGGAAATTCATTAGCAACTAATAATGCTTCTAAATGAAATCCGTTCAATGTAGTGTATTTAGAGAAACTGCAAGCATTTGCATTGTTATTCATAACAGAAGATGATACAGAATGCATTTTATCCATATATATATTAAACATTGATGCAATTTTGAATATTAGCCCTATTTTGAAATATAAATGAGAAATATTCTTGTTGATGTCACCACATGAACTTATATCTTATGCAATAAAAATCTGACATATAACTGGAAAATATATACGGAATATTATTAGATTTACATGTAAAGAATGCATTTATATGAAACGCATTACCAATGTGCGGTGTAACGAAATTTGTGCATATTTAGTTGGCATTAGTTAAAAGATATATTCTGTTGCAAAAGGATATAAATTTAATGCAAAAAAAGTCCCTCTATATCATAAAAAAAACAATTGTGCAATATCAGTAACGTTTATGACATAAAAAATCGTGTATAAAATGTATGGGGCATTTACAAAAATGGATTTAATTTTTTCTTTTAAAAGTAAACAATCGTAATGTTATCTCTATAGATTAACTAAAAATGTAATAAAAAATTAAATAGAAAATTGACCAAAAAATCTCAAAACATTGATGAGCATGTCTGAAGACATAGGGCTACCTTCCTTCATAATCTTGTACCTCTATGTTCAAAAGTCTTTTCAGAACATACACACACAGATAAACTTTTTTCTTTATTATTATAGATATCATGAATAGATTGTGCTATAATGTCTCAAACTGTAACTAAAAAATCTTGTGGTTTCAAAGCAAAAAGCTTTTTTTTGTGGTTTAAATCGCTAAACAAAATGCATTTCCGTTCTGTCTATCGTTGATATTTGATTTGGAAACAACCAACTCAGTAAATAAATTCTCGTCTTTACACATTAATCTCCACAAGAATAGTAGCTATCCCCTTTTACGTATTTCTTAATTAAAAAAATATTTTATCTATTGTAAGATGAACTGTTTAAAATCTGAAATTGAATCACATATATTTATATTGATAAAAAGGTACTTACGTATTATCATAACCAGCTCAAATTCACTGCGATAACATTGGAGCCGAAAATATCAATCACTTGTTTTTAGCTTTTTTCATTTTAACTGCATGGTTAATATTATATAGTAGCCATATTAATTGCTGTGGCAAAAGTGTTTATATACGTATAACAATATAATATGATATAGAATAGATATAATACATTTCATACAATCATACAGTATGTTTATATTATATAATATTTATATTATATTCATTCTTGGTAGGCATAACAAAATGCTGCAAATAAAACTACCATTTTTAATATAGTTTATTGCAAAAAAAAAAAAAAAAAAAAAAAAAAAAAAACGCCAATTTGATGTTGTTATGTATTTAATAAATGTATTCTAAAAAAAATATTTTATATTATTTTTATTTGATTTTATGTTATTTATCATTTTTAAGGATGCTATATATTTATCAAATGTAGGGGAGACTGCGAACGGTTGACCATAGGGGAGATTTGACAGACCCTTCAGTTTTCATATTTAAAAGAATTTCAGAATTTTGTCAATAGGTGGCAAAGTTACTGAAATGCTCAAAAATGTTTTCCTTTAATGCTGGTAATTGAAACAGGTATAAAAAAAACAATTGCGAAGCCATTTCAACTTAAAAATTGCATTTTTTTAGCAAAAAGTTTTAAGATTTTCTCAGATAAAACTTATTATAGAAATTTAAATAAGTAGGTTTAAGATTTTCTCAGCTAAAATATATCATAGAAATTTAAGTAAATAGGTTTTGAGTGGTGCAGAAATATTGAGCTTTCATTCCAGACATACAGATTGGACAGCAAATTAGACTAAACATAACCATGTGCTATACTTTAATAAGTAGCTATGGGGGGACACTTGACCCAATCAATGTGAAGGAGTGTTGACCAAATGATCAAAGCTCCCTTAATGAACTGTGTATGAAGTGCGTTACGAGATATTTTTTCTATACACTGTGCATTATGAAAGGTCAGTGGTTATATTTCTAAAATAATGTAAATTAATTCTGTACAGATACAGTAAAATGGGGTGATAAAAAAAGAAAATGTTAAAAAATTGATTAAAGGAAGATGTAAAAAAAAAGTTATAGAAGCAAAAAAATACTGAAATATAAATTGGAAAGTTGAGAGAAAATTTTATTTTATTTAAATAGTAGCCATAGTAGGTAAATAAAAGATATGGGGAATACTAGAAAGGATGAAAGCAGTAGCCTCAAGAAATATTAAGTGTTCACGCCTCTGCAAAAGAACATAACATTGAACAAAAGATTTTAAGAAAGTATGTACACAAATTTCACCACGATGAACAGAATGAGATGAAGCCAAACTATGTGCAAATAGTGTTGCCAGGTCGAGTGTCACAAAATAGTGTGCGTTTAAAACGGAATATTTCTCCTGTGCCTTTAATTCCGTCTAAGTAGATTTGTTTACAGATCACATTTTCTCAAATAATTTTTAATAATATATAAACCATGTGGCATAAAGTTTTTCTGCCTTCTTTAAAATTGATTTTATTTAGCAAGTATATCAATTTAAAATAAAGTGAACCAAGCCTCTCATATGTGAGAAACCTTGATCCATTATTTTCTCATCGTTAAAATCCATATTTTTTATAACTTCTTCGATATTACACTTATATCTCAATTTTATTTTGATACCTGATTGTATAACGAATAAAATGATATATGAAACTCTTTTCTATGTTCAGTATTTAAAAAAAAACCCTTTTGTAAACAATGTGTCAACCGTCCACAGTTTTCCCCACATGAAATTACCATTTCGAGCATGATTTGCAATTGACAAGGTTAAACAAAACTGGCTGTTAAGAAAAAATTTTTTGCAATGTATCTACTTCGTCCGGATAACACATAAATAATGATAAAAATATTCTTCTTGCTTATTTAAAATATGTATTTGATGAGATGGATTTACCATTTTTTAAAACAAATTTGATTGCCGGAATGAAGTCATTTAACTTGTTAGGGGTTGTGCAAATATAAACTTATCACTTTAGGGGGTAGGGGGAGTCTGGCACATAATATCGTGAGATATCTATAGGGGGAGGGGGTTAGGTTTTTTATATCTTTATCATTTTTGATGGACCCAAAGTTTTCTCTTTTTTTTTGTATATTTGTTCTTTTTAGTCTGTTAGCTTTTTTTTTAGTCTGTTATCTATTTTTATGAAAATACAAGGTTAATATTAAAATGTTTAAATGATTATAAAATTATTTAATTCCAAAATGTGGAATATCTTACATTTGACATCCCTATTCTTCTGTCATATGTGTATGTGTATATAATCCGCTGTTCGACAAACCAGGTCCGAAGTATGTTTTAAATTATACTTATTGTGTTTACTACGTGAAGAAAAGAGACAGAATGCCTTCTACCCCCGTTTTGTTAATAAAAAGTTTTGAACCCTCCCCTCCCACTCCGCCACCCTGTGCAGGGCAAGTGCAAGATTGCATTTTTACTTCTGAAAGCCTTATGTAATAAAAAGCTGAAAAAATAGTAGCTATTTCTTTTACATATAATTTGATATATAAAGTTATTACATATATAATAGTGATATTTTGTTGACTAATCTTCATTTGAATGAATAAAGTGTGCGAATTATAAAATAAATGTTTAGTGATATCTGTATATCGCTAATAAAACAAAAACAAAAGAAAAGATTAAAAAAAAAATAGACATCGATAACGATATCATTACAGATGGAGGGTGGGTCGTTGGATGATAACGTATGATATCGTACAGGGAGAGAGGATGCAAATTGCTAAAATTTGATAACGTTATATAAGTGCAGCCCCTTATCCTAAAAAAATGATGGAAAAAAATAAAAATGTATTTTATTCTGGAACGAAAAATATATAGCATAAACAACTACACCAAGGAAACATAAAACCTAATCTTTTGTAAACTTTATTACTGTTAACATACTCCTAAAAATGTACTTCTTTTTCTAGGCTTTTAAAGGATAATTTAAAAATAAAACTAAATAACTTTTAGAGGTAAAACTGATATCGTTATATCTTTTCTCCGCACATTAAACAGCACTTTCCCATTTGTTCAAGATTCGCATTCTGTTAGAAAAAAAATATACATCGCGATCTTTCACATTAATTCACAGTATGAACATAATACACCGATTATATTTAAGGTTGACATATTGTTATTTTCTATTGCACGTAAACCCGTAAGTTATTTTTATTTAAATTCTGAATACAAATATTTATAAAGAATAATATTCGCATTACATTGGAAATTAGATTTCTTTAAGTGAATTTGCTGCTATTGCGTTTTCAGTGTTTTTATATAATTAAATTTTATATAAAATTATAAATATTTTCACACAGCCTTGAGAAGAAAGAATCAATGAAGAAAGATACTCTAATTTCTAAGATAGGCTAGTAGTATGTTTTTTTAATATTAGACATGCAAGGACATGCTTTCCTCTTCTCGATTAAAGTCATCGTTATGATATTACAGATAATGTCCTTATTTAACTCCACTGATCCCTTAACCGCTTCACTACCTGCGTCCGCATATGTGGACTTCTATTCTTTTCCTTATAAAAACTAAACGGTTTGATATTTTCGCATTTCGATTTCATTTTTTAATCTCTGAATGTTTTGTGCTAAAAGAAAACCAATAAATGGCAACATCTTTGCTGATTTCATTATAAAATAAATATTATTTTCATCTGATTTTGTAAGATGCCTTCAAAATAGTGTGGCCGAAAAATTGAGAGTTTTTCATACTTATGGGGGTCCAGGACAAATTTCAAAATAATTTTTATTTATTGATTAAAATTTTCAAATAGTTTGTAACGATTAATCATATCATTTGTAAACAAAATCACATGATAAATCTTCTCTAAATTGTTTGTAACGATTAATCATATTATTTGTAAACAAAATCACATGATAAAACTTCTCTAAATTGTTTTAAAAAAATTAAATTTTAAATTTATGAAAAAAGTTTGAGAATTTAAAATCGTTAGAACTCGAAATATTATTTGTAGAATTTCATTTTGTTTTCATTTAAATAAACAGAAATTTATATCTTTTAATTTGATTCAGCATTTAAAAAAATATTAATTTAACTTAAAATTAAAAATATTTAAAGTAAAAATTTAAAAAAAAATGTTACTTTTTTTCTAAAAAAGTCATATTTTCAAAAGTTAATATTTTTATTCAAATTTGCTGAATCAAATTAAAGTAATACAATTGAAAAAGACACATTCTAAGTTTGAATCATTTACCTTTAACGGTTCTTGACTTATAACAATTTTAATACGAGAAATGGGGGGGGGGGAATCCGTCATGAAGAAAAACGCATTTTCACAAGAAGTCGTTTAAACGACAACCATAGCTTGAAAGTTAAATTCTGAAAACAAACCAAAACGAAAAAAATAATATTTACTATTCCAATTAAGATAGAAACAAGATTTAAACGTTATTGTAAGCAGAAAAAAACCAGAAAAAATTTTAATGCAATATTTTTTCTAGAAAATTTAATAATTTTTATGTCCTGGATCACCTTGAATCCTTTACAATAAAATGCTTTCAGGGTTTGTATATCATTACTGTGTCTAAAGGGCTTAAATTTGTGATTGTGCGAATTTAGGTTAGTGATAATTAAATTGGTGTTTTAAGGGGATTTGTAATTTTAGATCCCTATTGTACCGTTGGTCGTAGACATATAGTTTCAATTTCAAAAACGTTTCAAATGAGCTAAATATTGATGTTGTGGCATTATTTAAAGTAAAAAATCAATTTGATAAAAATTACGAAAACTAACTTTTTATATGGTCCCCCAGTCCCTATAGTTATATTTAATAAAAATTTACACATAACATAACAGATGTAACACAAAAAGTTTGACATCGGTACTACAAAAATTGACACAGTTATTAAATTTCAAAGTTGATATTTTTGCACATGATTTTGTCTTTCATTGAGGGATCAGTTAAAAGATGAATCAAAGTAATTCGAGGTGAAAATCAGGGTGCAATGTCCTTTTTACGGCGAAGCCACTTTTAACCGGTGTCGTCGGTACTTTTGAATGTTGTTCGACCCATAAAAGTTAGCTGAAATTTTTAGATGAAATAACCCTATTTGGTTATTCCACGATTTGGTGATACCAGCTAAAGGTAGTTTCGCCGTAAAAAGGACATTGCACTCTGATTTTGATCTCGAATTACTTTAATTCATCTTTTAACTGATCCCTCAATGAAAGACAAAATCATGTGCAAAAATCTCAAACTTTGAAATTTAATAACTGGGTGAATTTTTGCAGTACAGATGTCAAACTTTTTGTGTTATATCTATTATGATATGAGTAAACTTTTACTAAATTAACTATATAGGGACTGGGGGACAGTATATAAAGTTAGTTTTCGTAATTTTCATAAAATTGAGTTTCTACTTTAAATAATGCCACATCATGAATATTTAGCTCATTTGAAACATTTTGTAATTGGAACTATATGTCTACGATCAACGGTTGAGAAATTAAAGGTCGGCGATAGATAACATATTGCACCCTGTATATTACCTGTCGCCTGAAGGATCAATTTCCAAAAAATTCCTTTTTTTTTTTAATCTATAATGTCATTTTATTTCTTTAAAACCAATGAATTATTATTGGAAATATTATTTTAGCTTCGGGAATGACAGACGATAAGTAACAAAATAATAATATTAATACTAAATTGTCCTTCTCAAAAAAAAAAAAAAAAAAAAAAAAAAAAAAGAAAGAAAAACTGATCAGTGCTAGCCCAGTAAAAAGAAGAAAAATATGTTTGACTCTGATGAAGTAGTGGTTCTGCATTTACTACTACATACCGTAAGTGAAATGTATTCCTAGTGATTCCTACTTTGAAACAAACGTAAAAATCTGAGCTGAATTGTGAAGAAAAATCTACACAACCATCTACAGACAAGTAAAAACATTCTTCTATGTTCTTTTCCTAAAATCAGATACAAATCACTCGAAGGAAAATAATACGTGTTTTTACTAGATAACGACTTCAAAATAAGTTTGCGTAAAAATTGAATTGAAATACCAATCTGCTAGAAAAAAATGGATGTTTTGATGTTTCAAGTAGATAAATGATATATAAATGACCTGTAATAGCAATTGTACATTTATATGATAATGGTGATTTTTTTTATTTACTAAAATATTTAAAAATGAAAGCACCTTCTAATGTACAATTTTATGTAATAATAGTTCTTTATGCAACAGTTTTTTTTTTCTTTTTTTAGGTTTCAATACCCATACAATTGTTTTCGTGAATACAGCATCGCAATAACGGAAGAAACTATTTTTTGACGAATGGAGTGATTGTGCTTTAGAATAATGGAATAATCCATATTATTCTCTATTACTTTCATTTTTTGAATATTCTTTTAAATACCTCTTTCATTTTTAAAATATGCGAGGGCTGTTCAATAAAGAATTATCATATCAAGGAGGTATGACACAATGTGCAAGTATGCTCTTGCCTGATGTAAATTTTCACTTCGCCTGTAGAAATCGTTAGTCAGTGTGTATTGTTACATTAGGGGATTCATCTCATGTTCATATAATATCATCTTCAATTCCAAAAAACCGCCAGGCAAACGTCCTCTTGTTCGGGTATGAGGAGCATCGGAATTAAAGGCGCACAAACACGTCTCATGTTCACTTTTCTGTTTCCAACGTGTAGGTGGCACACAATTATAACTTCATTATTTTAAACAATTCTCATATCTAACAATCTTCTCTGATAATAATAGCGACGGTATTATGTTAACTTTTGTAAGCTCAATTAAAGAAACTCCGGGTCCATCTTCCTTTGAAGATGATTGTTTTTATCTTTCTTCAACATCTCAAAGCATTATCTAATTGTGCTAGAATTAAGAACGAACTCTCTATAAGTCTCGTATAACTTACTCTTCGATAGACAACTTTTTCTGGCGAAAACAAAATTTCCAGCCAGCAAGAGCATACTTGCTCACTGCGTGTTACCTCCATCGTCTCGTTTTCAACTTTGATGGCTTCCTACTGACGTACTACTGGAAATAAATGAATAGCCAAATTACCAGGTGTTCATTACAAATTAAGCTAACAATGAGACATAAAAGTAAATTTGTATGAATAATAAAGTATGTCAATAAAAAAAATTTGATAATTCCTTATTGAAGAGTATATTTTATAGGTATTATATAGGGTGACAGAGTCAGTAATTAATCAAATAAGGTCGGTACTACGGGGGTTTTATTACATTTCCTTCCTTTTAAGTTTTAGAAGTAAACTAACATAATTGCGACAACCCTTACTGAATGTCCTATGATGGGCAAAAAATAAATCTACTGAGATTAAATAGCAACAAAATTACAGGTAATTCTTCAGTTGTCATTTTCCCAGTAGATCAATCGATGAAATCAGACGAAAATTCAAAAATTAATCTTTAAAATATCATGCTTAAGCTGTGATTAACAATAATTCATATAAAATTATTATTTGAAATAAGCAAGATGGAAGTGAATTATTTTAACTTAATGTAATTGTCTCCAACTAATCAAAAATTAATTTTTACATTTTCTAATTAAAATAAATTCATAAAATGGCTTCTCTTTCATCAGGCAGCTGGAAACAATGTGAAAACAGGCGCTCTAACATTCAAACAAAAATATTATGTCTAGTGCTACGTGTAAAACTCATTTCCGCCTGAAATGGCGCAATATTTCAAAAATTTGATCAACTACGGCGCGGTCACCCTATATCAATCCATACTATATACTTAAAAACATGCAATTTTCAAAATTATAATTAATTACTTATATTAATCATTCTAGTGCATGCATAAAATCTGACAACATATTAATTTTCCCTCGTTCTTGTGTTCACTTTCATAAGATTTTGAGGCTATGTTTATTCGAAGAATATAGAACTTTTTTATTCATCGCCTTATACGAGAAGATCTGTAATATAGAAATGTAAGAATAGAAATTTTCATCTCTCCTTTATATTCTCAATAGAATTATTCATTTCCGAATTAATCAAATCGCATTCAAAGAATTTTGATTAGTTGGAATTTCCATTCTCAAATATGAATGAGTTTCTACGATGATAAGTGTGTCACTTTAACGTTCTGTATTGAATATATGAAGTGCAATGTTCAAAACTTTTCAAGAAAGATTTAAGAAATCTGCTTTGAAAGATTCATGAATAAAATGCTTTATGGTTTATAAATCCCCATACGCGTAATCTCAAAATGTATGATATTAATGTAACATAGTTAATGTGATAATAAAGATATTTTAATTTATAGTGCATTTTAAATATAAATAATCTCTGTTGTCACACATTAGAAGACCATTTCTTTACAGATTTTTGTTGAATTTTTTCATTTATTTATTAATTGAGCAGCTGAAACAAGTCATAAATTTATTAACCGAGTGTTATTTAAAGGGTAAATTAAAAGTAATCTTTAAAAAAAAACTGTGGTAATACGATTAATGAAAGATCACGGCCTACAGTGTCCAACTCTGTTTACTGGACGGTGGATCCCGAGGTCCTATGCAGCATGTGTCCCGGCCGGATGGTCAGCCCAACACGAGACCATCGGTGTTTAGTTCCCAAGCAAGCTTGGTGCTCATTTTATCGACCCAAAGTGATGAAAGTTTGAGTGAACCTTGCGCAGCCGGGAGCCAAACTCGCGACCTGTAGCGTGGCAGACAGGCATACTGAACACTACGCTACTGGGCTGACGCTGTAGGATCTTTAAACTTTCAAAAATTCATTTTTTTAATTTTGTTTTATTCTGAATTTTTTATATATTTCAATAATATACAAAAAACTCCTTTCAAGAATTGCATTATTTCTTGAGTTACCACCATTCATAGATGGTGAATAAAATTGAAGTTCCATAAATATTGATACTTTAAAACGCGTTTTTTCAGAGTATTTAATTTGGAGTTTGTGCGCACTGTTACTTTCAAAATATATAAGCTAAAGCTTAAAAAAATTAACCAAATGTACATTTCTTTATAGTCTGCATGCTAAAACAAAACAAAAATACATATTTTGGTTATTTATTTTTTTGCACATGAAAAACTTTTGAAATATTTTGAAATTATATATATATATATATATATATATATTATTTTATGCTAAAATTAAATGTTTAACAAAACTGTTTGTGTATGTTTTGGTTTGAATTTAGAAGTAGGTGTGTTATGATTCAATTTTGGCCAAAAATTGTTTTCTATCAGCATAATTTAGAGCTTTACCATGCGCGCAGCACTCATTAATGAGATGGATTTTTAAATTAAAAATTGAAATATTAATTTTGTATATACAATATTTATTTTTCTCCATAATATAGTTAAGAATATGTACTCTAGGCAGAAAGAAAAAAAATAATATTAGATCCTAGAAAAGAAGGCGATGCTTTTGATCGTATCGACAAACTCAAAGGTTCGGTGTCCCCTTAATATAAAGGAGTTGATTTTAGCACAGGTCATATACCAATATTGTTGAATTATGCATTTTCGCGCAGATAAATTTTAAGAGGAAAACTTGCGGGAAACACAAATCTGCGATGGGTGTATTTTCATACATATCTACTTTCATGTGCTTATTGCGCATATTTTTCACGCGGATTTGTATGCTTTCGTTTTTGTTCTTAGTCTTAAGAATATCTGTTTTAAAAAATGGCGCAGCAACCTTAAGTGGACCAATTTCAGTTGCTGAAATTGGACCAGATATTGGACCAGACATTTGAAAGGTAAGTAATGAATTTCGAGGGTTGTAAGCTTTGAGCACTATTAGGTACATTTTGTATGAAATACTACCTATTGGCGTCGTTTATATGTTGGAATTTCTGAAAAATGTTTGCAGATCTACACCGATCATGACCCCTAGAGCCCAAAACCACCCTCAGTAAAAAACTTTATCTGTCTATCCATCTATCTATCTATGTATGTATCTATGTATGTATATATATCTCTTTCTTCTGGACACGATAACTTCCACAATTCTGCACCAATCTCTTCCAAACTGATACATAAAATCAAGGGGCATAAAATCTCGGTCAAGTTCGTTAATATGCAAAATCGGATCAAGGGGATGGAAATACGGAGGGGTTTTGTGAAAACCGAAAACTCCCCATAACTTCTTAATTTTTTAGCATATCAAATCAGTTTAAAGTTTTTATTACTTCTAAAAATATGGCCAAAAATTTATGTATCACAGATTTTTGATAAAGTTAAAAATGGGCTAGGGGCGCAAAAATAGGGTTTTTGGGAGAAAAAATTCATAACTTCGTTAATTCTCAAGATATCAAATCCATTTAATTTTATCATGAATCTCCTTAACATTATCTACAACTTTTATATTCACAAGTTTTTGATAGGCCCAATTCGTACCGCAAAAACAAATTAAAAACGAAAACAAAAGGGCGTTTGAAGAAGAAAAAAATCCATAACTCCCTCAATTCAAAAGATATAAAATCCCCATGAATTTATCATATAGCTTCTTAATATTGTCTACAACATCTATGTAGACAAGTTTTGGATAGGACCAATTCTTGCAGCAAAAACAAATTAAAAATACATAGCGGTTGAAGAAAAAATCATCTTAGTAAGGGTGTATTCAAATCCAAACTGCTTATTTTCTGACTCATTTTACAATTCATGTTTGCTCTCAAAGGCTTCCAATTGGTACCTTTTCTTACTCAGAAACTATATAATGTACTATAATGGTCAATTTTTTGATAGAGGCAGAACATATTTTAAAGCATGCTGTCAAATTGGGCCTTTTGAACCGAATTTCCCGAAGCGGATTGTGTTGGAAAAATCATCGTATTAAGGGAGTATTCAAATCCAAACTGCTTATTTTCTGACTCATTTTTAAATTCATTTTTGCTCTCAAACGCATCCAATTGGTAGATTCGCTTATTCAGAAACTATATGATGTACCATAATGATCGATTTTTTGACAGAGGCAGAATATATTTCTAAAAATGATGTCAAAGTGGGCATTTTGAAAGGAATTTACCGAAGCGATTGTGTTAGAAACGAAAAATATTGTCTTACTGAGAAAATAATTATTTATATATCAAGTTTTAATTAATTGAACGAAAATTAAAAACATAGGTCGCTTATAAATCTCTTCAAAAATCACGTCAACAAGTTTCATATTTTTCCTATTAAAAATGAATCTGGAGTTATGCCAGAAAATATCGAGTTGTTGAGCATGGAAAAGTATTTTTTTGAATACCGCCCTAACATGATTCTGATAAAACCAGTTAATATAAAAATGAAATAAAAACTCGTCAAAAGCGGCCAGATAAAATTGTTAAAGTGGGTTTATCTCTAATGATGATTTGGTTTTTGTTTGTGAAATTAGTATACTTAACTTCGAAATCTACCTCCGCCTGTAGGCCGGGCCAGCAGGGATTTTTTTTTTTTTTATATATAAACATCCCTATTACATAGAGGCTTTGAGCAGATAAAGTTTTCCTACTAACAACTTTTCAAATCCACCAGCTTTTAACTATGGCTTACAACAGATCAGCAACCGTTGAAACTACCGTCCAAGATATTTAAGGAAATGGCATTTGTTCACCGAACAGATATGCTTTTTAGAGTCATCTTTTTGGAGATGCTTCTGCACTTATTCGTGGCGGGGAGATAGGCACTTCAGATAGATCCGTTAATTCTCCTGTTACTGAGACTTCGGAGTCGGAGTCAAAGTCAGTAATTATGAAACCTTCTAAAACTAAGAGAGTAAAAAAAATGATGGAAATGACACAGACAAACCGTCTGGAAGAAAAATATCAGTGCCAACAAATGTTGTTAAAACAGATAGGAAACGAAAAGGAAAATGGAAGTTGTGAAGAGTTGACCCGCAAGGAAGGTTTCAACACTTCCTCCCCTCCAATCCCCTTCCCCAAAGAATCGTTAGAAATGTTTTCTCTCTTGCAAAAACCAGTTAAGTCAAAGTGCAGAGTGAGGCAAAAATCAGGTGTGTTAACATCTTCGCAATATTAAGTAATCCTTGAAATGAAAAAAAAAAAAAAAAAAAAAAAAAAAAAAACATCAAAAAGGAAAATTTGAAATCACAAAAGCAGTTGGAACATCAAATTAAAAAAAAAGTAGTTGTAATTCAATTGGAATGAAAATTATGGATTGGAAGAACTACAGACATAAGGTAAAGAAAACTTATGTTGTAAAACAAATGTCTAATGATTGAGAACCTAAAAAAGAAAAATCAATACAGTGATGATTATTTTTTCCTAATTTCTAAGAGAAATAAAATAGCAGATATGATTCAGTATTCAGATTGACAAATATGGTTCCATGTTGTGTGCCCTGGAGTAAAAAATGAACAAAAGAAATTCATGTGTAAGCCTTGCATAACTTCTTACATGACAGTGAAGTAACTGATAATTAGTTCCATAATTTCTATTCTTAATTATTTATAACTTTGGTTTTCATTTTTAATACATTTTGACTTAAAACAATTACTCTTACTTTCAGACATTTGATTTCATTATGTTTAGTTGCTGTTCTTTTCTTTGATTGTTTCTCTAATCTCAAACTATGCTTATAATACAATTAGTTATATTCCCTATTCATTAAAACATCCTAATATTGTTTGGTTCAATTTAGGATACTGGGGTCCAATTTATGCCACTAGTTGCTGAATTTGCACCATTTTTTGACAAATTTTTCAAATTGAAATAAAACTTAATGTTTTGAAAAAGAAATTGCTCTAAAGATTTATTTATTTTGTAGATCAATAGATTGACCACGTGAAGTGATATTTTCCAGATAATCCACAAATGAAGCTATTTACAACTGAAAATAAGTGAAGCAGTCCAAATTCGGGTACTCTCCCCTATATTCTACTCGTATAAAAATAAGAAAATGTTACCCTCCAGTATTTTTAACAGCGGCATCCCCAGAAGACCTCGTGACAAATAAATTCTCAAAAGATTTCATTTTAATTAAATCTCATAATTAAAATATCATATTACACAATTATCCTGATAGAATGACAGAAACTCATACTAACAACAAATTAAATGTTGTAAATGAATATCACCCGGATAAATACTATTTAGTTAACAGCCTCTATAACGAATGTAATTTTCAAAACCATGAAATTCCCTGCAATGGAACATTTTAAATACTTTCATGATTGTAGTCAAAAATCAATGTTCTATCCACTTTTTGTGTTTCAAATTATTTATGTAGATTTCGATTAATTAATAAATTTTCGTGAAATTCATTCGATCGTATCTCTTTTAAATATTTATAGATTATAGATTTAATAAAATTGTAAACATTCATTAAAATTGTGTTTTAACTTTATAAATCATTCCTTATCGATGTGAAACCTTTTACAAGTCAATGAATCTTCAATTATGGACGTAGATAAAATTCTCACAGAATATTCTGTTCTAAGGTTTCTTCCACACCCATACTAAAATTATATAGGTTCACAAAACAGGAGGAATGTATTACGAGTTCGAATTCGAATCATGATTCGTGTCAGGTTCCTTTAAAATCTGGTTAACGCTTTCACTACTAATATTTAAAAAATGAAATAAAAATTATGAAATTTTCACACATTATTTTTAATGCTCCCAATAAGGTAAAAACCATCTAATAAAACATTTTAGGCAATTATTTTTATTGTTATAAAATGGACAAACCACGTTGACACGCGTTTTAATCTAATTTTACAACAAAATTAAAATTACTCAGAAATATCGCTATAAGTTTAAATCAAATTTTCTAGATTTCTTAACAAAATAATAGATGTATGCAAATGTTTCTGATATTAACTTATATGAAAATTATATGATTTTAAGAAGGCCCCAAAAAATTCCTCGGTGAAGTTTTTCATTAAAATTTTCTGCGTCTATCAATTTTATTTCTAAATATTTGCGTTTTTGTTACAAAAATGATTAAAAATGCAGAAAAAAATTGTAAAATTTTTTTAATTTAGATTAGATTTCTTAAAAAAAAATTCTAAATGTGCGTCCTTTTAAAAGGACACTGGTAGCGAAAGAGTTAACCAACTAAATGTACATTTTAGTACTTTATTTTAATCAGGGTTCGCAAAAACACGGGTTTTTCTAAAAAAACCTAACCCACGTGAGTTTTTTGAGGTTTTTTCATGAAAAACCCAATTTTCCCCGGGGAAATTCGGGTTTTTTCAAAAGTATAATGTATGCATAATTACATTATTGTATACTATATTTTCTTTATATTATATAGGCTATACATAAAAAAATACACTGTTCCCTTCTATATAATATAATTGTAATGCTATTTTACAAATTATAAAATGTATAAATTATATGAATTTAAATTAATTAAATGTCAGTGTTTCTCACAAATTAGTTTTAAATATAATAGAAGATATAAAATTGTTAATTTGCTTTAAAATCAAATAATGAATAAAATACTAAAATTTAAAATATATAAGTAGGAAGAAAAAAAAAGGTAAACTAGTCGGGTGTGCCAATCCCAAATGTTTCTTCTATCTCATGCATGTTAATAATTGAAAATTCGTTATAACAGTACCAAAATTAAATGACAATTTATGCCCATCATGAGAATTGTAAAATTAGATTTATTGAATGCATTTAACAAGGAGATATAAGTATCATCTGTTGTGTAATTTACAACAAAACCTGATCAGTAACAGTTTATGTCAACGTCTAACTGAATCTGAAGTTTGATGAAAATCCATGCATTATTAGTTCTTGAGATAAAGCTATTGCAAAAAGTGAGATAAATTTAGCGCCACTGTTGGGCGATATACACCAAAAACTAAAAAGCTCCAGTTTATATCAAGGTCTAACTGAATCTAAATTTTTATTCAATTCCGTACATTAGTTCTTAATAAGTGCTGAAATTGGGGAAAATGCAGCATAGCAGCACTACCTGTTGGGCGATATGCAGCAAAATTTAATAAGCAACAACTTAAATTGTAACTGAATCTGAAGTTTTATGAAAATCCATGCATTAGTTCTTGAGATAAAGCTATTGCAAAAATTGAGATAAATGCAGCATAGCAGCGCCACCTGTTGGGCAGTATACACCAAAAACTAATCAGCACCAGTTTACATCAAGGCCTAACTCAGTTTAAAGTTTTGTGAAATTCTGTGGATTACTTGAGAAAGAGCACCCACAAAAACTTTTCACATACAGACAGACATTTTCTAAAAACCATCAAAAATCGTCTTCAGGACCTTTTTAAAACGTATAAATCCATCATAAAATGGAAGTCGAAATTTTTCACGAATCCAATACTTTCTTCTTGTAAAGGTAGAAGAAAGTAAAAATACATATTTTTTAATTCCATGAACATAGTTGATTTGAATTTTTTTTATAAAGAAATTCTTATGATATAACCTTTACCTATGATTATGTACTATGTATGTTGCCAACTAGGTTCTATGTTAGTAAAGTATTTCAATGTGCTGGAATATATTTTTATTTTACTTCAGATGTGTATGTAATGGCTTTTATATATTAATTTTTTTTTCAAGTTAAACTGAAATGACTTAAACTCATTAAATGTATATGTTGTTTAAATTTTTAAATTATTTCTGATAATTGAAAAAACCCACATTATGGGTTTTTCAGTGGGCTTTTTCAAGTGGGCCCATTCTGAAAAAACCCACCTGGTTTTTTCGAACTGGGCCCAGCTTTGCGAACCCTGATTTTAATGCTTAATTAGTTATTAAAGTTATTTCATTTTGAAAACAAAAACTTATCGCTGCTATTTAAGCTGATATTTCTTAAATACTGCCAAATTAATAAGTCTGATTTTCCTTTTCAATCCTTTAAGCGATACAAATAAAAATTGCGAGTAAAAGTAGAATAAGATTTGTTTAATATCAAGTGTTATCTTTTACGGCGCATATGGCGATGTGACACGAAAGCGAATACCTCCAAAAATATATTAATAGACTATACATTTAGACCAATGTCAGACAGGCGTCTTTTTTGCTGCTTTTTTGCTTAAGTATTATCCATTCACAATGCTATACATTAGTCTTAGTTAAATGGTCAAATATTTTCTATTAAGTGTCAATTAAAGCTCATTGAATGCACAAACACAATTCCGAAATTACTGTATTTGGTATCCGTGCTATAGTGATATGACAAATTGAAGTGAGTCAAATTATATACGGTACGATTTGCATGTAGAACATAATTCTTTACAGACCCTGAGCGAGAAAAAAAAACTAATCATTTATCTGGACTGAATTCACATTATCTCTAAGTAAATTTGTACATCTTAATCTTTTGAAGGAATTACAGGTTTAGACATATGTTGGACAAATAACAGAGCACACATTTTTATATTATACTTGTATATTAAATTGACAGGGAAAATGTAGGGTATCGTCTTAAAGTGTTTCAATTTAGGAATTAAATTCATTTTAGTAACAATTTTAGATAACGTGGTATGTATGTATCGTATATATGTGCAGTAAACAAATAAGTATCCCAGAGTAATTTTGGAAAATATCAGTGTGATAAATTTGCGTAAAAAGTAAATAAAACTTTTCAAATATTTTTTAAGGAACTATATTTGTAGGGGTTAATGTTTTAATTGAAGTAGTGTTCATTTTATATACTAGGGGGCTCTCCCTCCTACGAGTATGCTGAGTCAACACCCGTTCAGACTCTGAAAATCAGTAAATTTGATCGATTATAAAAAGATTACGGAAGTTTGAATTATAATTAAAAAAACCAGTGGCGATCTCCCTGTAATCGGGTTTTCATTCATTTCTCTTTTACTGATGGATTTTAAGCACAAATCAGCTGCTGTTATTTAGTGTTTTCATGCTTAATTCAATAAAATTAGTTAAATGTATGAAAATTAGCTAATATAAAATGAACTAAGTCAACAGATTATTTGCTTCCCGGTATTTTTTAAAATTGCTATAAGAAAATGATTTTAAATGTAAAAATTTAAATCAGACGTAATTTTCACCAAAATTTTCTTTCTCTTTGTAATATTCACATGGAAATATTTTTATTGTTAGAAAGGAAATATTATTGTCTGCGTTGTCTTAGAATTTGCAATAATAGTTAAAATATCCTCTCGTGTATGTGTAAATATATATTTTAATTTAAACTGTTTGGGATATTTACTATTTGACTACTTGAAACAGGACGCATTTACTGCTTTTAACACATATTAAACAATTCTTTGTTTTATAGATTACTTTCTTTTTAAATATTCACGTGCAAAAACAATTTTTATGACGTAATTTTCAATATTTTCCTGCTTTTAACCCGTAGTCATTTAATTCTAATCCATAGGGTTTTTTTTCTTTTTACAACAGTCACGTGTAAATATTTTTTTTATTTAAAGGAAATATTATTCTTTGATAATTTTTACAATTTGCTGCAATAAATTGAAATTTAATATACCCAAATATCACCAAGCTTTTTTTTTAAAGCACCAAGGCCCATTTCACAAATGAGAGCCGAGGATTTCATTATTGTAAGCTTTTCGGCTTTTTTCCGTAATAATTTAACATATTTAGCTATATTTTGGTAATAAATAACGCTTATGTAGCGATCTCATCTCCCATGATCAGTATAAAGCAAGTTACTAGCTTAGAGTAACTGGCTTGGCCTTTTGCTCGACGCTAACGTTCTCACCTCCTGATCATGTGATCCTTTATTCGTATCCCGGCTGAGCCAAACCATCACTCTCTTCGTTATTATGTCTCAAACCATAGTAGCAGTAGCAGGCGGTAAATGCGCTACAACATAATTATACTTAGTTTTAGGCTCAATATTGGCTTTAGGAGTAGGTAATTCAAAAGTACTTTCCAGCATATGAAACCATAAAGTAGGGTCCACAGAAATACAGGGCGGAATGACTACGGCAGATGTTTTAGAAGTTGCCATTTTGCTAGTGAAACAAAACGTTCTATGAAACAGTCGAATAGTTCATCGTTCTATGAAATAGTTGAATAGTTCAAAGATCCCCGGTCACCATTTTTAGAATATATTAAAGCGGATGATAAAATACCTCGGTGACTCGAATGATCAGAAGGTTTTCTTTAGAATAATAAACTTTATTTAACAGAACAACATATAGTCAAATATTCGCCAACGCCCTGACGGAATAATCTGCGGCTTCTAGAGAGCTCGAATTTTTACCGTGCCACGTGACTTCAAAAGCACTCCGAAGAAACAAGGGGAGAAGGAAAATGCGCCTCAGCGCTATTGGCTGGAATAAAAAAGTTCTTTTTGAGAGAGAGAGAGAGAGAGAGAGAAATAGCAGACGGCTACAGAATATGCCCCCAGTGACGTAGTCACGATTACAAAAAGGTATCAATTAATAAGATACATAAGAAAGGTCTTGAGTAAAATTAAAATATATATGATGCAAAAAAAGCAATAGAAAATATATTATGCATTACATGAAAACAATATTTTTGAGAAGGAAATAATATGCACACTATATACATCAAATGTTTTAAACAATATAATCCGTAACGAGATGTTTCGGAAAACGAAATTTACGACCAGATTTGGTGGTGGGGTGTTCGACAGGAGTAGTTGGAAAATTTGTGGGCTCATTTTGTTTTTGAGTTTGTGAAGGTGAAATAGAATCTGTTAATTAATATGCAGGTTTAATGCGATTAATAGATACAGTACAGCGCTTACCGTTTAATTCCAAGTCAAACCTTTTCTTAGACATGTCAATCGATGGGGTCCTGTATAAGGGGGCGATAAGGGAGGATTGACTTTATCTGATCTGAGAAATATGTGTGAGCAGATTTGTAATGAAGGATTATCATAGATTTTAGGATTGCCGTGCATTGCAGTGGCAATAGGATTTAACTTTCTCATATTTTCAGTTAACCCAGTCACGTATATAAGAGTAAGAGGTTGATTGATAGTTTCAGTGTTAATGAGATCAGAGTGTAGTCTGATATTTGTGCCATAAACAAGTTGAGCACAGGTCGCTTGGATATCATTTTTAAGAGCAGTGCGTAAACCAAGTAAGACAATGGGGAGGATTTCGGTCCATTGAATTTGATTGTGAGCTTTAAGCGAACTCTTAAGATGGCGATGGAATCTTTCAATCAAACCGTTAGACTGTGGATGGTATGCTGTAGTTCTGATGCGTCTACAACCTAATCTATTAGTAAGCTCTTTGAAAAGAGTGGACTCAAAATTTCTATCCTGATTAATAGTGATGGTAACAGGGGATCCAAATATGGAGATCCAACTGTGTATTAATGTACGAGCAGTTGTTTCTGCAGTCGTATCAGATGTGGGTATAACTTCGGGCCATCTCGTTAACCTATCAATGATGGTCATGCAGTACTGATTGCCATCGAAGGATGGTTGGGGTCCGATAAAATCAACATGAATATGGGCAAAACGAGCATCAGGTTCAGAGAATGTACCAATTGGTGATTTGGTGTGTTGAAAGATTTTAGCTTTTTGACATTTTGTACAGCTGCCAACCATAGATTTTATGTCCTTACACATGCCAGGTCATACAAATCGTTTGGAAATTAAATCTAATGAAGCTGAGATACCTGGATGAGAGAAATAATGTAAGGTTGAAAAAACTGATTGTCACATACTTTTAGGAACAAATGGTCGAGGATGTTTTTGTGACATATCGCAATACAAATGTACATCTTCGAGTGGAAAATTGTGTTTCTCTAGTTTTAATGAAATAGTGCCAAGTTCGAGAAGTTGTTTTAGCTCTTCATCATTGGTCTGAGCACTAGCAAACTCTTTAAAATATAGCACATTGGGAGAAATTGAATCTATCTCAATTCGAGATAATGCATCGGCCACAATGTTGTCAGAGCCTTTAGTATATCGAATATCAGTAAAAAACTGCGAAATACAGTCAAAATGTCTCAATTGACGTGGACTAAATTTATTAGGGTTTTGTTGAAATGCGAATGTAAGAAGTTTTTAGTCGGTATAAATAATGAAATTTCGACCTTCTAGAAAGTGTATGAATTTTTTATCGAACAATAAATAGCAAATAGTTCACGATCATAAGCAGACCAATTTCTCTGAGACTTATTTAATTTACAGAAATAAAATGCTATTGATTCCCAGTGGTTTTCAGAGAGTTGCATTAAAGATCCACCAATTGCGACATTGCTAGCATCGATCCATAAACTTGACTGGGCGTCATGAATTGGATGTCGTAATAATGTAGCTCGAGCTACAGCTTCTTGAAGCAGTGAAGGAAAGAATGTCTTCATCGTTCCATTGCAATTGCTCAGTTTTGTTAGAATTGGAACGGGGATGTTTCTTGTTATTTTTGTGCCCCTCTAAGAATTTAACGAGTGGAGCTAAAATATCGGCAGCTTTGGGGATGCAACGTCGATAAAAATTGAAAAGACCTAAGTAACGTCTTAGTTGTGTTAAGGTCGAGGACTGGGGAAAATCTAGGATGCATTTTACGCGATCAGGTAAGGGTTCCATTCCTGCAGCTGAAAGCTTGAATCCTAAAAAATCGATAGTGGATTGACCAAATTTATATTTATCAACATTAATACACAGACCATACTCTTTAAGTCTAGAAAACAACAACTCAAGATGTTTTAAATGTTCAGTTTCATTATCTGATGCAATTACAAATCCTCAAGAGATGCGTAAACAAATTCTAAGTCACGAATTACGTCATCAATAAATCGCTGAAAAGTTGAAGAAGCGTTACAAAGGACGAATTGCATTCAAGTGGTTTCGAAAAATCCAAATGGAGTGCAAATCGCAGTTTTATGTACATCAGGATTGATGGGAATTTGATGGTAGGCTTTTACAAGATCAATGTGACTGAAGATTTTTTTACCATGTAATTCAGCAGTGAAATCTGCAATACAAGGAATAGGATATTTCCCTTTAACAGTTTGTGCATTTAGAGCACGATAATCACCAACAGGTCTCCAATCGACAAATCCTTTCTTCGGCACCAGGTGCAAAGGCGAAGAGCAATTACTTTTAGAAGGTCTCATATGACCGAGTTGTAGCATGTGCTGAAATTCAGCTTTGGCAATTTTTAACCGATCTGGGGCTAGCCGTCTAGGCTTAGCAGCGACTGGAGGCCCCTTAGTGTTTATATAATGCACAGTATTATGCTTAACCGGTTGGTTAGGATCCGGTAATTTTGGGATTTCAGGAAATTTAAATAATAATTTACCATATATAACATTTACAAAATTGGGTTTCACAGAAAATATGTTACAAACACTTAATACAGCAGGAGCTTTTAAATTAGTAGTGGAATCAATAAGACGACGATTCCGTAAATCAAGTTTTAAATTAAAATTATGCAAAAAATCAGCTCCTAAAATAGCACATAGAACATCCCAAATAAAAAAAAAAGAATAAGTAAAATTTCGGCGTAGGCCTAAGTTGATATTAATACATTTACGACCATACACATTAATTTTGGTGCCATTAGCAGCACGAAAGGTTTGCAGTTAGTTTTATCATTTTCATTTGCCGCTACGAGTGAGGCATCCGATCCAGAATCAACTAGAAAACCCATACCTGAATTTCTGTCTCTAACGAAAAGGTGACGAGAAGGTGCTGGGGAGAAGTCCGTCGCCGCTACTCTTCTCGCTTCTGGTTTTCCGAATATGAACAAGGCGCTAGGCACTTTTTTGCTTTTTCCTGAAATTTTTAATGATACCAACACAATTTTGCATCCCTATGGCGGGACTGAGAACGATTACGCTGATGATTATCACCTCTAGATACACTCCTTGATCGTCGAAGCTGAACGACTTCTTGGCGTAATGCTTGGATTTCTTTTACGAGCATATCTATGGCTGGCTGTGTCTGAGATTCAGTTGTAGGTGTTCGAACCGAAACAGAACGTTGGAAGGCGTTAATTCGATTACTCTATCAGCAATATCCGCCGCTTTATCAGGAGATTTTTTTTCTATGGAAGCTAGAATTGTTTGAACGGTTGTTGGCATTTGTTGAGTAAATAGTTCTAAAAGAAGATTGTCACTGATATTATGATTTTTTGCCCGTCTTTTCATTAAGCGAAGTAATTCAGATGGTTTTCTATCACCCAGGCTTTCTCTAGCTAGCAGCTTCCGAATTTCTAGAGTACGACTTTCTCCACAACGTTCGATAACTTTTGATTTCAAAATCTGATAAGAATCAGTGGGATCAGGACTCATTATTTATCATTATTATTTATCAGTCCATCGCTCTCCTCTCTTACATGTGAAATATAATACATAAACGTTACATTATCTCTTATATGTTCTGTTGGCGATATTCTAAGTAAAAAAAGAGTAAATCATAATTTTTAAAGGTCATAAATCTAAAATGTGAAAGGAAAAAATTATCAGAGTAAAAAACCGAGTAACCTACTCATTATTTTCAATATTTGTCGGTAAATGTATTGTAATTTATAGAACATTCGAAAGACTTCTATTCATTTTCTGATTATTTTAACAGTCTCATACAAAGACATTTTGTGAGACAAGTTAGATAATGGAATTTGTAATAAGTTTAAATTGAAATCGTAAGTGATCCGCTAATGTTTAGAAAAAAGTTAAGAAATTGTCTTTGGAAAATGTTTTTAATATGATGTATATTATTATGCATTGAAATATTAATAAGAGAAATATTTTTGTAGTATGGAATATCTTTACAAAAGGAATGCAGCAAAATTCCTTACATTTTAAGACTATATTAATATTTTACATAAATATATATATATACATATGTATATATATTAAGGTTAGTTGAGGTAACTGGACCCACGAGGTAACTGGGCGATGGGCTATTTAATAAAAAACAGTTGATGCCTTTTATTTTTTGTAAACATTGCCCCCCACATCTCTACTTCTTAAAACAACGTGTGTCAACTCAGTCATAATTCTGTCTTTCCTGTGATAGGTTGCCGAAAATTTAGGTTTCTTTCTTCAAAAACAACGGCAATTTGATCGAACTTTCTCGGCATTTTAATGAAATATGGTAAGTACTTTTATCAAACAATCTTTCTTTTTTAAGATTAGACATATAAATACATAAATGTTGTTAGGTCCCTATGTACTTCATGTTTCAAATGTAAGACCGGTGTTCCAGATACCGCATATTTTTTTAAAAAATTGAGGTAACTGGTACATGTGTCAGGGGTAACTGGACTCTGTGGGATCCAGTTACCCCAACATTTATAAAAAAAAATTTGAGTTTTTCTTACTACGGGAAATTAATTTCTCAATTGTTTTTCCATTACAATAAAGAAATTTATATAACTTATTAAAATTACATAATAAGATTTTAATAAAAACATGTTGGTGGGTATGAAACCAAATTTCTTAAGTGAGATAGCCAAACCTCGAAATTTTAGAAAAATTCGATTTTTATTATAAAAAAAAGAGTTCTGTTCGATATAAAAACAAGGTTAGATTCTCCACAGATCTGTCGAACTTATCGAACATTTATTGAATTAAATGAAAAAGAAAATGAGACTCTTACTTACTTACCCATTTGTTCATAGATTTTTTAGTTGTTGTTGTTCATTTTTTTTTTCATAAAATATCAATGTAACATTTTACTTATTACTTATACTAAAGTACAAAAGTACTTACTTAATTCTTGTGTCTTTTGTATAAATAAATACAATAATTTCACATTTGGTACTTTTCTTAGACACCTTGACAGCAAAGGTTTCCCTTACAACGCTCTTTAGTTTATATATAATTTACATAATCTGTCTTGTTTAATTTCTTTTAAGTTATTTACACTTTTTCAAACAGGAACTGATACCCTATATTAAAAAAGCAAACGCATGTGGGACATAGACCCCCCCTGGTCCAGTTGCCCCATTTTTATGGGGCAACTGGACCCACAAGGAAAGAAAAAGTAAATATACATTTTTTTTTTTTTTTTTTTTTAGAGATTAAAATGTAACTTTGAACATTATTGTCTGATAGAGGGAACCTAACTGAACATATTTACTTAAGTTCAGATTTTAATTCAAATGAACATTAGCTTTTTGAAGCTGGATTGTCAGAAGCTCCAGAGTGACATTGCAAAATGGAGTTCCCCCAACTAACCTTATATATTAAAAAATACCTGCCGGGCCGGCCTACAGCCGGAGGTAGATTTCGAAATTAAGTATACTAATTTCACAAGCAAAAATAAAATCATGATTAGAGATAAACCCACTTTAACAATTTGATCTGGCCGCTTTTGACGAGTTTTTATTTCATTTTTATATAATAACTGGTTTTATCCGATTCATGTTCGGGCGGTATTCAGAAAAATACTTTACCATGCTCAACAACTCGAAATTTTCTGGCATAACTCCAGATTCATTTTTAATAGGAGAAATATGAAACTTATTGACGTGATTTTTGAAGAGATTTATAAGCGACCTGTGTTTTTAATTTTCGTCAATTATTTAAAACTTGATATATAAACAATTATTTTCTCAGTAAGACAATATTTTTCGTTTCTAAGACAACCGCTTCGGGAAATTCCGTTCAAAATACCCACTTTGACATCATTTTTTGAAATATATTCTGCCTCTATCAAAAACGATCATTACGGTACATTATATAGTTTCTGAATAAGCGAATCTACCAATTGGATGCGTTTGAGAGTAAAAATGAATTTAAAAATGAGTCAGAAAATAAGCAGTTTGGATTTGAATACTCCCTTAATATGATGATTTTCCCAACACAATCCGCTTCGGGAAATTCGGTTCAAAATGCCCACTTTGATAGCATGTTTTAAAATATATTCTGCCTCTATCAAAAAATTGACCATTACGGTACATTATATAGTTTCTGAGTAAGAAAATGTACCAATTGGAAGTCTTTGAGAGCAAAAATGAATTGTAAAATGATTCAGAAAATACGCAGTTTGGATTTAAATACAACCTTACTAAGATTTTTTTCTTCAACCGCTATGTATTTTTAATTTGTTTTTACTGTAAGAATTGGTCCTATCCAGAACTTGCTACATAGATGTTGTAGACAATATTAAGAAGATATATGATAAATTCATGGGGATTTTATATCTTTTGAATTGATGGAGTTGTGGATTTTTTTCTTCTTCAAACGCCCTTTTTGATTTCGTTTTTAATTTTTTTTTTGCGGTACGAATTGGTCCTATCAAAAACTTGTGAATATAAAAGTTGTAGATAATTTTAAGGAGATTCACGATAAAATTAATTGGATTTGATATCTTGAGAATTGGCGAAGTTATGAATTTTTTTCTCCCAAAAACCCTATTTTTGCGCCCATTGAACTCATTTTTAACTTTATCAAAAATCTGTGTCACATAAATTTTTGGACCTATTTTTAGAAGTAATAAAAACTTTAAACTGATTTGAGATGTACAAAAATTAAGAAGTTATGGGGGGTTTTCGGTTTTCACAAAACCCCTCCCTATTTCCATCCCCTTGGTCCGATATTGCCCATTAACGAACTTGGCCGAGATTGTATGCCCCTTGATTTTATGTATCAGTTTGGAAGAGATTGGTGAAGAATTGTGGAAGTTATCGTGTTCAGAAGAAAGTGATATATATACATAGATAGATACATAGATAGGTAGATAGATAGATAGATAGATTTTTCGTCAATCGAGGTCATAAAAGAAAATTTGATGAAGAACCTGAAAACCATGCTTCAGTCACCGTATGGAGAAAAGATAGAGAATTTTTCAAACCCTGACTTAGATGTATTGGATACGCTGGAGTACTTAATAAGTGGTAACTTTTAATATTTGAAACGGTGAATAAGTAAAGTTTCAAGTTGCATATTATTTAATACGTCTACCATGACTAATTATGTAATATGATCTCTGTATGCTGAGATAACGAGCGGTATCCAAGAAATAAAAATTTATCTTTAAACATATTTAAAAAAATCTAAATCGATCGTTTGAGAAACAAATATGTTAGAAGATTTCATGATCTTCCCTTGGATTATCTTCTTCTTCATGCTAAAGTGTGCAGCAATGGTTTTCTAGGCACAGTATTAAAAAGACACAGAAACAAAGAAAAAGCTTTTATTTATCAAAGTGATTTCATTAAATGCTACCTATAAACAGTTGTTTATTTGTATAATGAGATTAGTTTTTTTTAGCGATGCACATGAATATATTAACTGACAAGCGCGAGCTCATGATTGGAAATATATTTAGTAATAACCTATTGCATGTTAAAATACATTTTAGTTGGAGAATATGGATGTAAATGGTTTGTGTTTAAAGTTTGAAATGTTTCAAATGACGTTAGATTTAGATTTCAAGTGAAGAAATTTTTAAATTAATCCAAAGTAAAATCATATTTGCTTATTTTCCATTCTTTAATATCAAATATAAATCTCAATTTATAAGTTCATTCATTATATTTAAGAATTCAAAATTAAGAGGATGGTATAAAAAAAAGGCAAGTTATTAACAATTTAGTGTATAAAAACTTAAAAATGCCCAGGGTTCCTGGTCCTTAAAAAATTAAAAATCTGAGCCTCAGGTGCATCACGACCTATCTTGGATTATTCACATTTAAATTTTAAGACTTCTACGTGCAGTAGTTTTCGCTAGCCATCGCACACACACAAACAGACACACACAGAGCTGTTTGTTCTTTTAATATTATAGATGGCACATGAACCGCTATTACAGCGCCCCCTTCCGGTAGGTTTTTTCCAAATAAATGGAGGACCTCCTAGCCATAGCCAAAATCTAAAATAAAATGTTTGAATTCTGTGTATAACTTCATACACTTTTTGTTGGTACAATGGCGAAAGTCACACGGACATACGATCGCAAGAACAGACAGACAGACATTTTCTGTAAACATGTTTTTTGGGATCTCTGATCTCTAAAATGTGTAAATCCGTCGAAAACCGGAAGTCGAAAAAATTTCGATTACAATACTTTCTTCTATTGCAGATAGAAGAAAGTAAAAATCTAAATCGATCGTTTGAGAAACAAATATTTTGAAAGTTTTCATGATCTTCCCTTTGATTATCTTCTTCTTTATGCTAAAGTGTGTAGCAATGAACTTTCTAGCCACAGTGTTAAAAATACACAGAAACAAATAAAAAGCATTTATTTGTTAAAGTAATTTCCTTTAACCTATATATATATAAGAAAGTCAGGATTTTGTATTAATCAACGCGTAGCCCAAACTACTGAACCTAAAATCTTGAAATTTGGGGTTCAAATACTTCTTATGACATAGAGTGCCGCTAAGAATGGATTTTTTAAAATTACATCCCTAAGGGGGGTAAAAAATAGAATTAAATTTAAAAAAATTCCGTAAAAATCTGATTTTAGAGTTATTTTTCACCTGATAGCATATTTTAGTGTATTTTTGTATGTTGAATCAAATGGCACTAACCAAATTCTTTTACGCCTAATAGTTCATGAGATATTTCATATTTTTCTATTTTGGCGCCAAAACATCAAATTTTCAAGTGATAATTTCTAAAAACTCATTCTCTTCATTCTGTAGCAAGGGAAGTAATTTAAATTTAAATTTTTTTAAATCAGTTCTTTGGTCAAATAATTAAAACAACTATGTCAGTTATGAAAATATAATACAAAAACCTCGAAACTCAAACTAAAAAAAAAAAAAAAATAAATAAATAAAAAACCTGTTGTACTTTTTCGTTCTACCAACACCATGCCAAAATGTACGTTATCATGCCATTTATTTCAACCCTAACCGTGCAAACGATTTTTATTGGAAACCGTGAATGAATATTTTGTATGAGTATTATTCCATCGTAATCTCGTAAAACTTTTTAATTTGATATTTTTTTAATAGAAAATATTTATTATTAATTATAACTTACATTTATTACTGATAGTGACACATATTTTACCATTTGGCATTTATCTGATGATGAAGAAGCTACAATAAAATGATTTCAGAAGTTGGGAATTATACATATAAAAATGTTTTGTTCAAAAAACCATGAATGTCTTCATTCAAAAAATGAAATGTTTACTGCAATGTGAGACATACGTATTACGTACGCCACGCTGAAAAAAGTGTACTAAAAGACATTTACAATTTCGAGACTGCAGTTTAAATCTATATATATGTAAGCCATTCTCTGTGTGTATGTTCTTTATACAAAACTTCAATTTTTGACCGATTTGCACGAAACTGACTGTAGAATATAGAATAAGTAGCTGTAAACTTAAAAAAAATCATCACATCTTTATTTACCCCTTTTTTCTACCAACTTCCATAATTTAACGTTATAGGAAGATCTCTTTTTAAATTTTCTAATTCAATCATTTCTTTCTTGTTGCCACACCTTAAAAAAATGAGACAATAATGAAAAACAAACGAAACGCATGGATTTTGTTTTTATTTGCCAATAAAATATTAGATGTCTCGCTATAATGTTGCATTTTTTTTTAAATTGACGTCATTCAAAAGCAGAAAATGCACATATTTTTATATAAAAAATAAAAACTATAAGAGCGGTAAAATGACGTAGCACCTTAATTTGAATGTTTATTAAATTAAAACATCTACTTTATTACAGGAAGTCAAATTTCAGGAAAACGATTTAAGAAAAAGAAAGCTAACTATGAAGTCACATTCTATCAAATCTTGTCAACGTATAGCCAAACTCACTGTAAATAAATGGCTCATATATTTTGTTTACTACTTTGATTGTATACTACAGCTATATCTTATAGCTATACGTTATAGCTAAAAGTTTTATTGGTTTAGATTTAGTGGCAGCATTTTCTGTGATTTATAGTAAAAAGAGAGCAGTTATTTCCCTTTTTAAAAAAATTCTTGACTAATGTCACGACTTAAAATTTGTGCAAAATGGCAACATTTTCATCTAATCATTGTAGATTTAATTTCTATTAATGAAAAATTTAAGTTTACGTTTAAGAGTGATGTTTTATTTAGTGTGGAAACCCTCTTGATCTAATACTTTAATTAAAGCTTATAATTACACGTAAAGTAAAGGTTTTAGCTTTAAGCAAATAAAATTCCAAATTTTCCAAATGAAATTTCTTTCACTGCTACCTCATTTGGATGCATTTATAGTATTTTTCCCCGTATTGTGAGAAAAATCGATACTTCTCTTACACGTGCTAAAGAAAATATGTAGTTTAACTTTAAAAGCTAAAAAAGTACCTAAATTCTGTCAAAAGAATTATTTTTTCTGAATGTGAGTTTTTTCATAAACGTCAAGTTAAGGTTATTCATAAAGGTAAGGCTGTTCTCAAATCCAAATGAGCTACTTTCTGATATAGTTTTTAATTAATTTTTGTTCAGAAGCGCATAAAACTGGCAGGAGTTCTTATTCAAAAACTATATCATCGAAAGATAGTTTCCATTTTTTGGTAAAGGCATAAGATCTTTCCGTTGGTGTTTTGAACTGAATGTCAGGCGCAACACCGCGATAAAGGAGAAAAACCGGTTGTCACGTGACCATAATTGCTCATAATTCGATAAGTAATTTATTTATTAAAAAATAATTTTAAAAAAAACCTCATTTCAATTCCAAAACGCTTCGATAGTCAGGCCTACAATTTTTAATCTTTCACGTTTAATGAGTCAGAAAATGTGTCAGGAAGTTTCGCGTTATTGAGCAGGGACTGGAGAACCACTTTAAGCATTATTGCATGTTAGTGTTTTGTAATCGAGTTGCATGGTAAATATTAGCTTAAAACATAAACTATGCTATATTTTTTAAAACAAAAGTGCATGCCGTAATAGATGTCAGGCGCACTCATTAAAATACGAATACACCAAGTAACGTACAGCCCGATTACTCAATATTAAACCATCAGCACTTAGATCCATAAACCATCCATAAAGCATCAGCATAAAGATATAAAAATAGTTCTGCATTTTTCATTCAGGTAATAAGACTAATCTTTCATAATTGGGTTCACATGATTATATAACGCTCCCCTATAATTCTGTGACTAAGCAACAGAAAACAATATGTTACGCACTAGAAACTTCCCTAGAAAACTAATAGTGCAAGTCGCATGGAAATCTGTTCTGAAAAACTCAAGTTATATGCAACCGGAACGAAATTTCCATTTGTATTTTATATAATTATTAGATTAGATTATTTTGAGTAGTTTGATTTGATATCTGTTAAAATCGTCTTTTCTTTTATTTTATTTTTGGCGTTTTAATTTCGTTTGCCAATTTAATTATTGAATATTACACAAAAACATACAAATTCTGAATTATTTACAATGTTTTTGAACTATTGAGTTACTATTTTGTAATTGAGTTGTAAGCATATTAAAAAAAATATTCATGCTTGAAAATTACTTTAAAATCCATAAAAAATTTGTAAATTGAGATAAGCATTATAAACAAATACTACTGAAAGTACTTTTGTTTTCTGTAAGACGTTGGAGCAAAACATTACAAACAAATATTACTGAAAGTAGTTTTGTTTTCTATAAGACGTTGTTCAATCAAATGTGCGATGTTTAGAGGTTAAATTGCAGTAAAAGGGAAATTTATTGTTGTTTTAGGTTATTGCCACCGAATATATGATGCCAGAGTTACTCATAGATATGTATTTTCTTTATACTATTGCATTAAGAATAAACGGGTTCATCTTTCGTAATCGGTTAGAACGCAAGTTTATAAATATCCATGCTTGAAACTTACTTTAAATTCCATTAAAATCAGAAAATTGAGATACAAATTTGAAACAAATTTCATTTCAATGAACTTTTTTGTATTATACATTGTAAAAAATGAAATTATGTGATGTTTAGAAGTTAGAAAAATTGCAGTAAAGGTACAATTTATGGGTTAAGTCATTGCCATCATCAGTATGATGTCTGTTTCTTTTACTCTATAATGTAGATATATGGCATACAAACGAAGATTTCGCTATATGCTGAGCGATTTTGTAGATTTTTCTTTTTCGTACTGTCAGAAAAATCACACATTTTTTCTGTTACGTCCGCCAGATAAATTCTGTAATTTCGCATTCTGTAATTAAAGCTTTTACTGTGGTTGCGAGACAATAACGGCATGTTTTCTGATTGTTCTTAGAATTATGTCTGATATGACATGTCTTTGTGGATTGTAATGCACAAATTTCAGTTAATGTGATAGCGGTATTATTTCCTTTTAATTTATTTTACCTGTGTTCAGAATGCCAACTTTTCGATACTTGCCATTTTCTGTCAGTCGTCCGCTGTGCAACCCCCTTTTATTGTTTTCTGATTTTCTTTTCAAGGTAGAAGTAAAAATTTGATTTGAACCGTCTGTCGGTAAAAATGGAGCTCTCAAATGAGATTAATAATATTAATATATCTATATATTTGTAAATAAACTGTAAATATACGTTTTTTAAAGGAAGTGCTTTAATTTAAGATCTAGTGTGTGAATTTATTAGAGTTGATGTGAGTGTGCCTGTCTTGGATTTCATAAGAGAAACCTTTCAAATTTGTAAAAGTTTCGAATTCCGACACAAAAGAATATTATCATGTATGTTTCGAGCCTGCAGTTTAAACGACGTGTAGTATCAACCTGGAAGGTTTCTTATAATTGACACGGGCGAAGTCGAGTAGTTCTGCTTGTACTACCTATAAATAGTTGTTTAATAAAAGTAAATTTTTCATCGAAAAGCTGTTTTTATATTAAATTTTCATAACATAAAAAATAATGTAAGTTATGTAAGGGAATTGATAAATAAGAATTTTATTTAACATGTTATATATACTTTAAAAAGTCCTTCCGGCCAGTGCCGGGAGGAAGAGGTAGCTTTCATAATACTTATTTAAAAAAAGCCAAATTATACCATTCAAACACACGAAGCTCACTTTAGTAGAAACCGAATATAGGAGATTCAATACTAATTTTTATCAATATAATGAATGAGAATTTCGCGAAATTAGTCAGCTTTATCCAAGCTGCTTTTCTTTAAAGTAACTTATGTTTGGCTGCCAAATTCGGCAATTTCTTAAAGTGCCTGTCATTTTAAGACAACATGGTGGATGAGGCTAAGCAGTGAACTTGGTCGAGACCTTAGTAATTGCTGTGCACATGCTCACTCACATCGGAATCGGTTAATATATAGGAGTGCTGTCGTATGCAAAAAATCAGAATTTTCAAAATGTCACCCACAATAGAAATTGAAACTGCTATATCTGAGCCATTTTTTAAGGTAAAGACAAACAAAAAATGGTCCTGAATCCTTATATCAAGGTCAAATACTTAAGAAAGAAACCTTTTTAAATTTCTAATTTTTTTGTACCTCACTTTAAATATATATATATTTTTTAATTTAATGGTCGCCATTTTGAAACAAGATGGCTGATGAATCTGGCCAGCGAACTTGGTCGAGGTGTTGATGAATACTATCCACATGCCTTCTTACATCGAAATAGGCGAATACGTGTGTTATCGCGTGACAAATACAAGATCGTTTCAAAATGTTAGCCATGCTAGAAATTCAAAGTGCTATAAATCAACCATTTTTTAAGATATAAACAAAAGAACAAATTTTCAGAAACAAAAACTGCTCCGGAATCTTTGTATCAAGGCCAAACACATAAAAAAATCTTTTTCATTTTCCAATTGTTTAATACCTCATTTTGAATTTTAAATTTAATTTTTTTTTAATGGCAACCCTTTTGAAACAAGATGGCGAATGAAGCTGGCCAACGAACTCGGTCGAGACATTGGTATGTACTATGTACAGACCAAGTTACATCCAAATAGGTTCATAATTACGCCTGTTATCGCGTGACAAAAATCAGGTCGTTTTAAAATGTCAGCCACAAGAGAAATTCAAAATGCTATTACTTAGCCATTTTTTTTAGATATAGACGAAAGAAAAACTGTTCCGGAATCTTTGTATTAAGGTCAAACACATACAAAAAAAAAAATCTCTTTCACTTTCCAATTTTTTGGTATCTCATTTAAATTTTTTTATTTTTTAATTTTTTTAAATGGCCGCCATTTTGAAACAAGATGGCGGATGAAGCCGGCCAACGAACTCGGTCGAGATATTTGTATGTACTATGTACACACCAAGGTACATCCAAGTCGGTTCATAAATACGCCTGTTATTACGTGAGAAAAATCAGGACGTTTCAAAATGTCAGCGACGCTAGAAATTCAAAATGCTATAACTCAGCCATTTCTTAAGATATAGACGAAACATAAACTGCTCCCGAATCTTTTTATCAGGGTCAAACACATAAGAAGAAAATATTTTTTTAATTTTTTGGTACCACATTTCAAATTTAAATTTTTCTTAAAAATTTAAATGGCCACCATTTTTAAACAAGATGGCGGATGAAGCTGACCAACGAACCCGGTCAAGACATTGGTATGTACTATGTATAAACGAAGTTACATCCAAATCGGTTCATAAATACGCATTTTATCGCGTGACAAAATTCAGGACGTTTCAAAATGTCAGCCACGATAGAAATTCAAAATGCTATAACTCAGCCATTTTTTAAGATATAGACGAAACAAAAACTGCTCCGAAATCTTTGTATAAAGGTCAAATACATAAGAAAAGATATTTTTCCATTTTCAATTTTTTGGTAGCACATTTCAAATTTAAAATTTTTAAAACAATTTTAAATGGCCGCCATTTTGAAACAAAATGGCGGATGAATCTGGCCAACGAACTCGGTCGAGAGATTGGTATGTACTATGTACACACTGAATTACATCCAAATCGGTTCATAAATACGCCTTTTATCGCGTGACAAATTTCAGGACGTTTCAAAATGTCAGCCACGCTAGAAATTCAAAATGCTATAACTCAGCCATTTTTTAAGATATAGACCAAACAAAAATTGCTCCGGAATCTTTGTATAAAGGTCAAATACATAAGAAAAAAATATTTTTCCATTTTTAATTTTTTGGTACCACATTTCAAGTTTTAAAATTTTTTAAAAATTTTAAATAGCCGCCATTTTGAAATAAAACGGCGGATGAAGCTGGCCAACGAACTCGGTCGAGAGATTGGTATGTACTATGTACATACTGAATTACATCCAAATCGGTTCATAAATACGCCTTTTATCGCGTGACAAAATTCAGGACGTTTCAAAATGTCAGCCACGCTAGAAATTCAAAATGCTATAACTCAGCCATTTTTTGAGATATAGACGAAACAAAAACTGCTCCGGAATCTTTGTATAAAGGTCAAATACATAAGAAAAAAATATTTTTCCATTTTTAATTTTTTGGTACCACATTTCAAGTTTTAAAATTTTTTAAAAATTTTAAATGGCCGCCATTTTGAAACAAAACGGCGGATGAAGCTGGCCAACGAACTCGGTCGAGATATTCGTATGTACTATGTACACACCGAATTACATCGAAATCGGTTCATAATTACGGGAGTTATAGTGTGACATAGGTCAGATATATATATATATATATATATATATATATATAGATATATATATATATATATATATATATATATATATATATATATCAATTTTGAACGGAGGGTGGTTTCGGGGTCTGGGGGTCATGATCGATGAAAATATACCAAAATTTTTTGAAATCGCTTTCCTCCGAACGGCTGCAATAGGTAGCTTTTTTGTAAAGAAAGCTACCTAAAAACTTGATGAAGATTGACTTATGAAAAAAATGTGCAACTGAAATCTCTGGTCTTTTCAAATAAAAGATTTAATTTATTTGAAAACTTAAAGAAATAGACTATAATTAATTCTACACAGTGAAAGAAGTTTAATTTCTATCATTAATTTTTTGCAGTGAAATAATTTTGAATGTCCTACCTAACTGAGTAATAACTTGTATTTCTTAAACGTAACTAGAAAGAATAAAATATTTTGTGAAAATATTTTTAAATAAATGTTAGTCTTTTCGAAGGAAATAACTAAAGAACTATTTTTTGATGTTACATGATTTACAATTTTTTTTCAAAAGCTGATTGTTTTTCTAAATAAGAAATATTTAAGGGTTGGGTTGATTTTTGACGGCCAATTATCTACACGAGGGATATAGGCCCGGGCGGAGTGCCCTCCGTGGGGGTCTTTCTAAGGGAGCCTACTCCGTATTAACGCATGGAAGATCCACGTCTCGAAGAAAACCACGAAAACTCCGAACGATTAGGCCGACGGGCGCGATTGGGATCGAACCCAGCACATCCCGTCTACCAGCTTCGAGAGCAGAACCTCTCGGCCACTGGTGGTGCCGAAATATTTAAGAAAAATAGATTTAAAAAAGTCCTTCCGGCCAGTGCCGGGAGGAAGAGGTAGCTTTCATATTCCTTATTTTAAAAAAGCCAATTTATATTATTCAAACACACGAAGCTCAATTAAGTGGAAACCGAATGTAGGAGATTCAATACTAATTTTTATCAATACTAAATCATTATGAATGAGAATTTCGCGAAATTAGTCAGCTTTATCCAAGCTGCTTTTATTTAAAGTAACTTATATTTGGCTACCAAATTCGGCGATTTCTTAAAGTGCCTGCCATTTTAAGACAACATGGTGGATGAGGCTAACCAGTGAACTTGGTCGAGACCTTAGTAATTGCTGTGCGCATGCTCACTCACATCGGAATCGGTTGATATATACGAGTGCTGTCGCAGGCAAAAAATCAGATTTTTCAAAATGTCACCCACGTTAGAAATTGAAATCGCTATATCTGAGACATTTTTTAAGATAAAGACAAACAAAAAATGCTCCTAAATCCTTATATCAAGGTCAAATACTTAAGAAAGAAACCTTTTTCAATTTCTAATTTTTTTGCACCTCACTTTAAATACATATATTTTTTAATTTAATGGCCGCCATTTTGAAACAAGATGGCTGATGAAGCTGGCCAGCGAACTTGGTCGAGATATTGATGTATACTATCCACATGCCTTCTTCCATCAAAATAGGCGAATACGTGTGGTATCGCGAGACAAATACAAGATCGTTTCAAAGTGTTAGCCATGATAGAAATTCAAAGTGCTATAATTCAACCACTTTTTAAGATATAAACAAAAAACAAATTTTCAGAAACAAAAACTGCTCCAGAATCTTTGTATCAAGGCCAAACACATAAAAAAAATCTTTTTCATTTTCCAATTTTTTAATACCTCATTTTAAATTTTAAATTACATTTTTTTTAAAAAATGGCAACCCTTTTGAAACAAGATGGCGAATGAAGCTGGCCAACGAACTCGGTCGAGACACTGGTATGTACTATGTACAGACCAAGTTACATTCAAATCGGTTCTTAAATACGCCTGTTATCGCGTGACAAATATCAGGTCGTTTTAAAATGTCAGCCACAATAGAAATTCAAAATGTTATAACTCAGCCATTTTTTTAGATATAGACGAAACAAAACCTGTTCCGGAATCTTTGTATTAAGGTCAAACACATACGAAAAAACTCTTTCTCATTTTCCAATTTTTTGGTATCTCATTTTAAATTTAATTTTTTTTAAATGGCCGCCATTTTGAAACAAGATGGCGGATGAAGCTGGCCAACGAACTCGGTTGAGTTATTTGTATGTACTATGTACACACCAAGGTACATCCAAATCGGTTCATAGATACGTCTGTTATCACATGGCAATAATCAGGGCGTTTCAAAATGTCAGCCACACTAGAAATTCAAAATGCTATAACTCAGCCATTTTTTAAGGTATAGACGAAACAAAAACTGCTCCCGAATCTTTTTATTGAGGTCAAACACATAAGAAAAAAATATATTTTGAATTTTCAATTTTTTGGTACCACATTTCAAATTTACATTTTTCTTAAAATTTTAAATGGCCGCCATTTTTAAACAAAATGGCGGATGAAGCTGGCCAACGAACTCGGTCGAGACATTGGTCTGTACTATGTATAAACGAAGTTACATCCAAATCGGTTCATAAATATGCCTTTTATCGCGTGACAAAATTCAGGACGTTTCAAAATGTTAGCTTCGCTAGAAATTCAAAATGCTATAACTCAGCCATTTTTTAAGATATAGACGAAACAAAAACTGCTGCGGAGTCTTTGTATAAAGGTCAAATACATACGAAAAAAATATTTTTCCATTTTCAATTTTTTGGTACCACATTTCAAATTTTAAATTTTTTTAAAATGTTTAAATGGCCGCCATTTTGAAACAAAATGGTGGATGAAGCTGGCCAACGAACTCGGTCGAGACATTGGTATGTACTATGTACACACCGAATTACATCCAAATCGGTTCATAAATACGAGAGTTACAGTGTGACATAAGTCAGATATATATATATATATATATATATATATATATATATATATATATATCAATTTTGAACGGAGGGTGGTTTCGGGGTCTGGGGGTCATGATCGATGAAAATATACCAAAATTTTTTGAAATCGCTTTCCTCCGAACGGCTTCAATAGGTAGCTTTTTGTAAAGAAAGCTACCTAATATAAATTTATTTAGATGAAAATTTCTTTTTCTATCTACTTATTTGGGATTAAAATGTCAAATATTTGATATTACATATTTGTAATTTATCAAAAAACTGACGAAAAACATATTATCAAAGAAAATTTGTGTCCGATGAGGAAACATTTTTATTCAAAATACCTGCCATCATTTATAATAGTAATTTTTCGTTCATTTAATTACACAAATTTCATGATTAAATAAAGCGATTATTACTAGTTTAAAAACGTGGTAAATATTTCGTAAAATATAATTCCGCAATCTGAAATACTGAATCTATGTAGACATAGCACATTTTACATGTGTTATTAAATTCATTTTATGTACGTAGGAGACTATTTTTCTATATTTGTCTATTATGATTTTTTGAATTTTTGATTTTTTACTATGATCTCGGTAATCTGTTTTAAGAAAGCTAAAAGGGCTGGTAATGGTTAAGGTATAAACAGATTTATTTTGTCTGAATAATATACAAATTAATATAAAAATTTTATTGTGCATTCTTTTGACATTAACTGATCAAATTATATTGGCTGAAGAAGAGAGGGATTACGCGCAAAAGCAGGCAAATGCTTTTAACCCTTTGAGGGGCAAGTCATTGTGTTTCTGTAATGTCTAACTCGAACCGGAATCTTCAAAAACTTTTATTGCAAAATAAGAAAAAACAATTTTACGACTTTTTTCCCCACCAAAGTTAGAAAAGTAAAATGTAATAATTTTTTTCTGATGCAGATCTTCATTAATCTTAGGTGGGAGAAAATATATCACACCGCCCCTCAAGGGGTTAACTTGTGAGTCTTAATGTAGCTGGAATACGACAACCGATGGCATGTTGTTTTGTGAATTATAAGAATAGGTCAGCTTATGTCACTCTGGAATAAATTACTATTGGGTACTGTCGGTCTTTATGAGTTCGGGCGGCCTGATTGTTCCACGCTTAAGAAGATTATGATATGATGGTTCTATATCGTCCTAACGTTTCCTGCTATGACTGCTGAAGCAAAAATGTAGTAGCAAATTAGTTGGCGGGGGTGTTTGTTTGTAAACATATCCATTTCTTATAACAGAGATTAACAGCATGTTGAAAAAAAAACAATCTAAACTACGTTTGAAATCAAGTAAAACATTCCTTTATAAGGAAAAATGCTTTATTAAGGTGACCACTACGCGCGTAGACCTGTGTGGATACTCCTTTTCATTTAACAATTTGTGCGGACCAAGGAAGATGGTTTGCTGAACATTGATATTTGATGCGAATTAAATGAAGAAAAGTGATATTCTCTTTAAGCGTGATAATCTAATCTATAGTTTCAAAACAGACACGTTTTGTTTTAGAGTTAAAGAAGCGTTCAAAAAACCTGTGCTCGTAAATGAAATATCACAATTTATACTAAGTTTATTGTTAGTGTAGGCTAGAATCTCCAGGGGTAAACGTATGTGTCGTACGATTCTTGCATATTGACTACTGTTTAACGGTCCTAAGTTTTGAAGGGGTGATATTTTGATGTGTTGCATCTTAAGCTGCAGTTTTCATTCAATTTAATGCACTATAAAGCCATACAGCTAAAATTGCGAAGAACGCACATGAAATGGAAACAATACATTATACAGACTGAGATTATTTTTAGTTGTTCTCTGAAAACAGATAAATGATAAGGGCTTTTCCATAAATTGTCGCTTTTAATTTTTACTTTTTTATTTTTCATTTTTTATGGGTGCTTTAGATCTTCTTGGAAAATCACCAGAACGAACCTAATCGAAGAAAAAGAGGTGTATCAAAATCTATGCATTTCTTCTAAATCACTCTTTGACATTCATTCAGCAGATACTCCTTTGCCGAAAGTCAGATAATAAAAAATGACAATTTGTTGAAAATCCTTTTTCATTCACAGCTTTTAGAAATCAACAAAAAATTCGCTCAGTGTATTGCCGAAATCTTTCTGAATTTTCACGATATTTGACTGGCTTTTTTTTATGAGCTGCTCCATAGAGTTGACTATCAAATCATGAAAAAAAAAAACTTTTTTTATCGAGCGCGCAAGCGCAGATAAAAAATATTTCATTAAACTGCTAATATTTCATATAATATTTAATATTCTTACATTCCAATTATACCATATTATGTCTGCTATATTTTATCAAATGTTTTGAAACTGGCGTTAAATTTGGTAAAAAACCCTGCATGATATAAACAAAAAACATGCAAAACATTTTTTAACTTAAAAAAATAGGTTGATCTCCATGAATATACGTTCTATTCTTCCACAAAAGAATATATATATTGTAAAATATACATATATTCGTAAGCTATAGCGATAGATAATTTCGTGCATTTTATTTTACAGGGTAATCCCAAACATTATTATTTTTCTTTGATTTTTAATTGGCCCTTAATTGCCTTTTCGATAAATATAAAATCGAACACATTCTTCATAATCCTGAATTTCCAAAACAATCCGACAAATATATCTTTAAATGTTCGACAAAATGTCTAAAATTTAAAGTGTCGGGACATGGCCATATAGTGTATATACACTGGTAGAAATTGATTTATGAAAACACGATTTTTTAACAATAACGTCTATATTATTCATTAAAAATTAATGAAATATAATATAGTATACATTGCACACATGCTATAGTATACATACTATATTCTAACCAATAATTTAGAAAAATACAATTTCATACATAGTAATAAACTAAAACATAACGTCAAAAAATAGATTTTAGTAACGTAAAAACATGGAAATTGATTTATGAACTATCACATTTAATTGAAATTAATAGTTAGTAAAGCCGCCTTTATTCATCAGAGTTTCTTTTATTAGAGTTAGCATTGCTAAAACAACAATTTGAATACATTTCTGATCAATTTATTGCCAGTTTTGACATATTGAAGCTTCTAGTTCTATAAGTGGTGTATATTGCATCCCATTTGCATATTCCATCCGAACAAGCTGTCCCCAAACGTTTTTGATGGGGTTCACATCAGTACTTAAAGGTGGATGATCTAAAAGAACAATATTATGTTTGTCAAACAAATCTTTTATTGCATTTAAAATTGAATTCTTGCTTTGTCTTGCATGAAGATGTAATCTAAATCATAATATTGCCATGCAAATGGAAGGAGTGAATTTTCTAAAACTAAATTTTACTCAAAGGGATTCTGGCGACTGTTTAAAAATACAATTTCACATTTGCCTTCATAAGCGTCGCTGCCCAAATCATCAAACTTCCGCCACCAAAATTTCTGCTGAATGTAGGTTTTGGTTCTTTTCGGAGGTCTCCCCAATAATACATCAAACCATTCGGGCCATCCAGATCAAACCTTTTTTCATCGGAGAAGATGACTTTCATCCAATTGCCACCCATTAACATGTACTTCTCGCAATACTACAAAGGCATCTGCTTTTGACGCAGAATCAACTTTGTACCAGACTTCATTTTCGACAACATCAAGCTCCGTGAAGAATAAAAAAATTGCCTAACTCTTCTAGAAGTAACAGGAATGGATTGATCTGCACAAATATCTGCATGGATAGATCTGCTTTGAATTGTGACCGGCTTTCGATGCAAGTTGAAAAATCCTATTTTCTTTCTTACTTAAACGTGGATTACCTTTTTTTGTTAAACTATTTGCCATAATTTGCTGGATCTTTTCTATAGTTATATTTCACACCAACTGATCTTTTAATTTTTTACTAATTTCCGGAACAGACTTTCCACATTCTAGATATGCATCGATTTTAGCCCTTTCTTCCTCAGACAACATCATTCGTTTACCCATCGTGAAAAGAGTGACTGAAACGAATTGCTTCCAAGATACAAAGCTTTTTATGTCTACTGTGTACTTTTGTCACATTACTTCAGAAAAACCAATGAAATGTGATATTTTATAAGTAAATTTCCATGCTTGCATACCACAAGAATCTAATTTTTGACTTTTTGTTTACTTTTAACATTATGTATGAAATTTTATTTTTGTAAGTCATTTGTTAAATATACCATGTATATCCCATGAAAGTTCATTCATTTTTAAGGAATATTATAATGGTTTTTCTTAAAAAACCGTGATTTTATAAATCGAATTACACCAGTGTATAAATATTTCAACAGAGGTTGGTTTTGGGGGGGCTGAAGATCATGATCGGTGAAAATATACCAAAATTTTCCGGAATTGATTTCCTCCAGACAGCAGCAATAGGTAGCTTTTTACCTTTTGTATTGAAAGCTACCTAATATAGGTAAATTGTACCGACTAAAGTGTAAATTTTATTACAAAGGTATAATGTTACAAACTTACCCATATACGTATGTAAAAGTGACTAATTTACACATTTAATTTTTAGAGTGTGATGTATTAGGAAACAGTTCTGGAAAATAAAATTACCAAAAAAAAAAAAGTAAGACTATATGAGTACTAAAAATGGAAAATGGTGAAAATGCCAAAAAACCGAAAATCTTTCTTTTTTACGAAAAAATGTCTTTAATGCAAAACTTAACAAACAGGATAACTCTTGAAGTGCTAAACTTAGTAAAAATAGTTCAAAAAAGAGTACAAAAATGCCGCTGGTTAAATGTGCCACACTAAGTGCAGTGGATAAATGTAACTAAATGCGCAAGCTCCATACATTATATGGAAAAAGCTTTTGTAGTTTTATTGAAAAATATTTTGTCCAGCTCTCATGATGTAATTAATTCAACTTATAACTTTATTCAATATTTGAATAGCATTCATTTACCTCAGAATTATTTAATAGCCAGTCTTGCTGTAATCTCTTTATACCCATCTATTGATGCTCAAAAAGTCGTTACAAGAATAAATAACTGCATTGACTGCATGGAGAATATTAACGAAAATATGAAAACTACATTAAAGAACGCTCTTAATCTTATAGTTATTGATAATTACTTCACTTTCGACAACGGAATCTACAAACAAAATAATGGGGCTCCAATGGAGTTTCCTATATCAGGATTATTAGCTGAATTCATATAATATGATCTCTTGAAACCGATATATACAAATTGGATTATACCGCCCATACAAGGATGAGATACGTGGATGATATCGTCACGTCACCTGGCAACATGCAGATACCTTACTCAATAACTTTTAAAACCAGATTAATGGCTTTGATTCTAAAGTGAAACTTTCATTGGAAATAGAACAGAATGCTACGTTACCTTATTTAGATGTATTATTAACCAAGACGCACCTGGGAATAGTTCGTACTGTTTACAGAAAACCCATAGCCAGTCAATCTATTATCCCTCATAGTGTTCAAGCATCCTTTTCATACAAACTTTCTACTAGACATAGAGTAATTCCGGGATTTATGCCGCATATTTATTTGAATTTGTGTATAAAGTCCCATGCGGCACGTCACCCGTACATCCAGGCTGAGACGCCGCACTTGTTCGGTAGTTATGCCGCATTATACATAGAATGACACAAAATGTATAACGCTTCCGGGGTTGAACTCATCCGTTTCCTGATAATCCAAACGCGGCCACGTTAGGCTTAAGCATTCCAATGCCGTATTTGCCGACTGCCTTATTTAATCTGTCTATCTATTTGTTATGTAACATATTCTTCTTCAACTTTTCTCAAACCTTCAAAAAGTATACAATTATAACGCTTTAAGATCTAATTTAAAAATAACCAGATATCAACAACACGGTTCCGATGTATACAAGCGATTACCGTTGCCATTCATAAGCACAAATTACAAATCCAAAAACAAATGAATGACTCTTTCAGCTATTCATTAAATGCTCTTAAAATATTTTGCAAAAGCATATTAATGTTTTGAAATACGTTTTTCACTTTTGTTTACATTTATTTACAGTTTGAATTCAGTATACACGGTTAAAAATATCGCGAAAAATTACCTCTGTTTTTCAAGTCTATCTATTTTCTGACCAATGAGAACACTTTATGGTGTTCAGTGAATATAGCTATATTCGGTGATTCATTCCCGTGAATTATTTTGTACTAGATTAACGTTTCCTTTCTAGAAACAAACGTATTTCAAATTATTTAAAAGCTTTATTATGGTTTTACAAATATTTTAAGAGCAAAATCGGATGTCGACCGTATTTTTTAATGAATCGTTCAAAGAGTCATTCAATTGCTTCTGGATTTGGAATTTGTGTTGTACATGTGGCATCACGACACACGAGTGATTGTTGATTTGATTTTCAATCTTAAAACGTTGAGTAAAACGTGCTTTCTTTTCCACTATTCGCAAAAGTTACATTTTTAGACAGATTATTCAAAATAAATTAATATTTAAAAGATTACATTCAATTATCTAATATTCTGCTGCGATAACTTTAGTTTAAATTAGATTGGTAGCTTTATCTATCCCTATATGAAAGTAAACAAACAATTGATTCATTCGTCTTGAACTTTTAAAATATTAAAACAAACGTTTATATGCTCTGTTGCGCCATCTGTCGGTAGTTAAAAAAAGAAATTTTCTTTTTAAAATGTTTTTTGAATTCTGAAGACATTGGGGGGGAAAATGAATATTTCTTATAAAATTAAATTAGAATATCAGAAATATGTAATGCCGTGTATTACATTATATATGTATATAGTATATCAATTCATTATTATAATAAATAAAATTTTGTATTTTGTAGGGAAAATAAATTTGTAATTTAATAACAGAATTTAAGAAAATAAATTGTTAATGTAATTAATAGTTGCAATTTACTTATGTGATAAAAGATGATTTTTAATTATCAAAATTTATTACAGGTTTCTTTTATGCATGTTTAAAAAAAAATCAGGATTTTCTCTGTTCAACTTTTTAAAATTTAAGTTATATAATTATTATTTTGGCAATTAATAAAAACAAATAAACTTTCTGTTGGAATTGTCTTTTATTTTACCACATACCATCAGATAAAATAGTTAATTGACAATATGTTTTAAAATAACATTATTAGTACTAATTTGAATGTTTTTGTGAAATATTTCTTCAAATTTTGTGAGTGAAGTTCATTTGCATACTTTATATCAGTATTTTCCCAATTCAATTAATAATTTTCTTGCCAATTAAATTTCAATGAAAAATGGGCTGTTTTTACTTTACCCCACCTGACCCTATTAATCAGACAAGACAAAATTTATTACTTCACAATTCTTTTTATAATGCAATGCTATATAATTTTTTTGAAAATGCAAACACGTCATTCTGACGGGCTATATTCTAGTTTGTAATAAAAACAGAATGAAATTATAAATAAAAATATAAAAAAAATAGTCATAGCTGGACTATAATTAACGATGTAATAACAAAATGAAACTAAATGAGTACAATAAAACATATTAGTAGATTCAAATTAATAATTGTTTGTCTACTTTCACTATTAAAATTATCAACTTATTTTTTTTTACATTACATTTTAACTGTTATTTCAGCAACAATGTAACATCAATGTATTAAAGAGGGAAAAGAATAAAAGTAAAATTGTGTTTACATAATTTATTTGTTTATCCTTTCGGGAACGGCTTTTACACAAATTTTATTTGATTGGCACTACTTTTTTAGAGAAATTACTTTTACTTAAATAATCATGAAAATCCTCTAATTGAAGAAAGGAAATACCACTTTTCTTTTTTACTGGTGCCAGAAACAAATTTTGTATGCTCTTTATGAATGAGCTTATATGCACCTATGGTACCGAATGGGTTAATAGACCTGCTTTTTCGACTACAATCTGCACAAAAAGTATCGAAAAAGTACAGTCTTTATGTAACTACATTTGACACATGATACAATGAAGCCAATTACACTTCCTCTTTTTTGGAGTAGTTTTCGAAACATTCCTTACAAAGAGCATCTGCGTTACGCGTAATCCGATTTTTCATTATTATCATCTTGACTTGTTTCTTTCTTGCCTTTTTACTTTTTATTTTCCCCCCTTTTCTCCTTTGGTTTTAGTAAACCTGATAATAAACCCTGACCTAACATGGTTAGACTGTTCAAAAAGAAAAGGAAAAGTTAATAACACTTAATCCTCCCGTGCAAAGGAAACTGCGGCATGTATACTGGAATTGCAGTACGCCATGTATCCCATTTTGCATGGCGCAGATGTTGGCCATCACAGTTACATGCCATCGCTAAGGGGAATTGGCGTAACCATACACACAGTACTCTATACAAACGCAACACTTAGTTTTGACTTCGAAATCATGCATGCATTTAGTAATTAGTGTATGAAAATTATTTAAGCATAACGTGTTTAAAAGTTTGGACAGTGAAATCATGCAATTACGTCAAAATAAGAATTGTACTTCTGCGAATAAACATCGAAATGGGATTCACGCTATATGCTGGTTAAAATAATCTTATTGCGCACCTATACTGCGCGTTTGAAGACCATCTATCGATAATTACAAGAAATACAAAGGGTGCGGCGACTCTCACGGAGTTACCCTACTATTGAAAGAGCTTTCACAGTCTGTACCCCTAGCAGTTAAATAACGAAAAAAAATGTGATATTGGAAGAAACAATGGATGCAAATAAAGCACCATAGAAAAATTAATTATGAGCTTGAAGAATAATAAGAAGAGAAATTTAAATTCACAAAATTCCATGTTCTTCACTTTACAGTATTTCCCTGGTTTCTTCGAATGTTTGAAATATAAATTAAAAAAATTCAGTATCTTCCGTGTTGCAAAACCTTCTATGAAATTAAAAAATATAGTATGCATGAAAATAGATGCAGTTGAATCAAACCAGTTATCAGGAGTACACGAAATATCTTTAATCAAAGAAGATTGAACAATCCAGTTTTATATAGATATGACAAGCAGAAAACTTAAAACTAGAATCGCAGAACAGAAAGCAGACATCAAATACAACAAGAGAACCACAGCTTTGGTCATATTATGCAGCAAAGAACCTTTACAGATCGAATTTAAAAATAGCAGAATTATTTATCCGTCAAGGTTTTATTTACTCTCCATTATCGTAGAATCATTAAAGATATTTTTACGCAACGAGAATATTTACAATAATTCAGTGTCCCTTGAGTTACCTAAAATTTGGAAAGAGATGCTATGCAGGTTTAGTAACAATAGCTGTAATTAATCCACGCTCACAAATATCCAATTTGATTTTTTTTATTTTATGTTTGCACTGATTTTCATTATGCATGAAGTCTCGTGACATTATTTACCAAGTTTGCGAAAATATTTCTATAAAGATTGATTTTGGAAATGTCACCGTTTGTGTCACCATTTGAAACGTACGTTAATCTAAATAAAGGTATTTTATCACTTTAATAGCCTTTTTAACTTAGTTTGTTTCATTATAAGTGATTATCATGCATATTTTTACACATATTGTTAATCAATCTTGCCTGTAGTTGCCTAATATTTTTATACGTGCAGTTTCCTTGCAAGCACTATTAATAAAACGAAGTTTCATATCACATAATTTAAATTGTATTTTATATCTTATAAGTTTTAATACTATAGCTAATTATCGCAGTCGATTTTTTTTTTCTGAAAATAACGCCTAAATTAACTAAACTTTTTTTTTTCGATTCGTTTGAAACTTTATGCATTTTTGATTACATAAAAAAAGAGAAAAAAGTAAACTCTATATGTTTGAATTATATATAAAAACAATTCCTAAAATCCTAAATTTATTCAAATAAGCGATATGTTTGGTAAATATTTAAGTATATAGTTAACGAGTTTTCCAGATAATAGATTAGGATAGTGAAGTACACTTTGTTTATCTGAACAGTAATATTCTGAAAAATTAAGTACTTCCTTATTACACAAAAAAGAAACAAAAATTTATTAACAAATATTTATTTTTCAATGTCTTAAGTGTACATAATAGTGTTTATTTAAAAATGATTGAAGTTCAATTAATAAAATAAAAATACTGTCTTATGTGAAATAATTTCAAAACATGGAACTTATCATTTTAATTATCTTTTTTCAAATAAGATCATATTACCATCTGTTTACATTTAAAAAGAAGAAAAATAAATTAGCAAGGAATTAGAAAAGAAATGATAGGCAAACACAGAATTTGGAAAATATTCGTGTCATTAAGAGGCTACTTTAGTCAAGCGAAAAGGTTCGTTCGCTAATGCAAGTCCTATGGAAGAAATTTCTAAAGGTATCTCGGCTGAATTTCAACATCTTTAAATGATTTTTTTTAACCTTTTGGAAAAATGGTTATTGTCCTCGCCAGAGTAGGAAATCAAAAGCATATCTGAAGCTTTTTATTGGTTTAATCTGCATTTTATTCGTTTTCTCATTGGTCTATACAGTAATCTGTATTTCCGTTTACTTTCAACAGAGATGGATACTTCTGTTGCCATTATGACAAAAAAGTAATAAAAACAACAACAAAAAATTTAATAACTCAGAAACAAATTGAGATACAGCTTTCAAACAAATTTCATTTAAAAGTACATTTTTCTCTATATATACGACGGTGTAAAAAGTAATTTTGTGGGATGTTTAGAAGTTTAAGAATGAAATTTCATTTGGAATTGGTAGTCAGATTTCTTGGACAATGGAAAAGCCTTTTCTCGAACAGCTAATGAAATGCTTGGATAATACGTAAGTTTCAGGTGGATAATACGTAATTTTTAAGAAATCTGACGGGCCACAGGCGATTTTTGTCGCTTACAATTTTTACGTGTAATAACACTATTAATGTTTAATTCATGGCATACGTAATGTATGATCGACTCCGTGTGATTTTTTATGTCTTAAATTTTAGTCTTAGAAAAAATCATTTTCCAAATGGTCGTTGTAATTTGTTAAATTATTTTTTTTTTTAATTTATTATTATTATTTTGCATTGGATAGCTGAGATCAATCTGTACAAAGCCCGTTTTTTACTTTTTCAATTTCATTTACAGATATTTTTTATGAAGACACTTTCCTTTTTGGAACCGGTTTCGAAAGCAAAAGTATCTTCAAAAGCAAATCTGCAATCAAAATGGCAAATGTAAAAAACTGCCTTTGTACAGATAGATCCGCTATCCAATGAAAAAAATAATATTTGAAAATATTGAAATGCAACCGAGATAACCTTATAAATTTCTTCCATCGGATTAGCATTAGCAAAAGGATCTTTTTGCATGACTGAAGTAGCTGCTTAATAAAAAATATCAGAAAGATGAAAATTGAAGAAGCATCTACCTTTTATTATAGTTTTCTTTCTATGTTATCAGAGGGGTTTTTTCTGATTGTAGAATATTTTTCTCATAAATAGAATAATATTTCCATATAAGTAGGTGGAGATATGACTCACATACTAGATTTTTTTTCATATTTGTATAAAAAATAAACAAGAACGAAAACGCATCAAGCATAGATTATGAAACACTTTCGAACTCAAACAAGATTGTAATAAGAATTTTCACATTTATCTAGAATGAAATGAGATATCTAAAAAGGCAACTGAAAAAAACAACCACGCATAACTCCATAAAAATCCATTTTAAGAAAGTGGTATTGGAATACGGTAATTTGTACGAAGTATTTCGTGTAGTTCTACATGCAATATGTAGATTCTCATATTCATCACACCTCCTAATATACTTAAAATTAGGTCAGTTTAAAAATGCAAACCGACACCATAGAGGAAAACGCACTTCTAACAATTATCGAACAAAGTAAAAACTTTAAACAAATGGTATTGCGTGACTTTGTAAATGAATGATAAAATATATTAAATTTATAATCTATAGGAAACATTCAATTCATTTCGTTATGTTTAAAGTATCATAATATCATTAAAATGCACAGCAAACGATTTTCCCCATAAATCATAATGTTGTGGAATACGTTTGTTTTTCCTGTAAAGTAAATACGAATGCTACTTATTCTATACTCCTGAAAAAGCATGTTGTGGTCCATCTAAGTGATGTATAGCAATCTCATTAGGTTTTAAATCTCATAAAACCAATAAACTACACAGCAAACGATTTTCCCCTACAGACCGTAAGGTAATGCAATTATTTATGGGTCTCTGTAAAGGAAGTAGAAATACTACGATCTTCATGTTCAATACCAAATATTCTATAGCACACCTCAATAACATACACAATTTTTTGATGGCAATTCGAGTATAATCTCGAGGGTACGTAAAGACAGGCGGCAGACAGACAAACAGAAGTCAAAACACTTTTCAACTTTTTTGGAAAGTGTTAAAAATGCTTATGTTGCATAATTTTAAATTGATTTTCATCAACTTTTTAGACATGCTATGTAAAACACTATATTTATGCACAGATTTCATAAATCGTTTTAATGTTTAGTTTATTTTCCAATTATTAATGCTAAAAATACTCTTATTTACCGTCAACTTATTTATGTATTTTGAGCCACTTTTTCCTGGTTCTACTCGCATTTCCATTATTAAAATATAATATATAGATTTTTCAACGTCGAAATCGAGTTGTAAACAATTAACATGAAACAATGAGGCAAACTGTATGGTTTTAAAAAGACAATTTTTTATTATTTTTTTTTTAACTATTTTTAAAATTTGGAACAAAGTAGCCGCTGCTGGGGGCTTCTTTGGTCCATACACTTAGTTTTATATAAAATGAATACATTTCATACGTAATTGAATACATTTTTTATTGAAAACCCCTTGCAATATCATTTGCTAATAAATTAACACTGCAAACGCGATAAATAAATATATTTTTAACTTTTAATCATTATAAAACAATTGTTAATATTAAAGAAACGAAAAACAGTTTTCGGTATGTTTTCCCCAGCAACTGGAACAAAAACAATTAAGTAACATTTTGCTACAGTAATATTTAAAAAAAATGTTAGTTAAAACATGTTTTAAAAGATTTGGTTGTATAAAAGGCATTTCTAAGTAATTGGGGCTATTTTCGGACCAAAAAAGGCCCGGCACAAAGTAGCCATGAAATACTAGTTTTCATGTTAGCTTTATGAAAACGCAAACAGTTGCTGTCAAAATAAAAAGTTAAAGGAAAAACTATGATCATACATGAGTTACAGGTTACTGAAGGTAATATTTTGACACTTACCTTATTAGTAGCTCTTATCCAGATTGTTTCACTATGGAAAGCTCGGAGAGTTAAAATTTACACACGAAAACAGTTGTTTACAAACACATCCAGTGTTTCCACTAAAAAAAATTAAATTACCCCCAAACTATTTAATTACCCTATAGTAGGGTATAAAATATATTTCACGGGCAAAAACGTCAAATTATCTTGTATTCTATAAAGTATATTTCATTACCCTTCCTTTTTTCAATTAATCAACTACTCCGTTTATTCCAGGCAGCATTTTTTAAAATATTAAATTGAATGTGTAATAAAATAAAAATATATATATTTAAAAAAATCAATATTTATCAAAAGAGAAAATATTAACTTTGCTTAAATGAAATACTTAAATTTGCTGCAGTGAATCATTTATAGAAATGCTCGAACGCGAATTCAAGTGATGCGACGCATACACAGGTGAACAGTCAGCTAGCTAGTGTCGGATCGTAATGGCATAATAATGAACAAAATAGGAATACCAATGGTTACAGGAACAAATTTGTTAATACAATACGGAGCATTGTATAAACATACACACAATATATATAGAAATTTTATGCACTAAGAATGTAAAAATTCGTTTATATATTCAGAAAAATCTGAAAATTCAGATGATTGAATGAACGGAAATCTTCCTATAATCATTCACTCTATAAACCGACACCGTCGGTTAATCTCTACCACCTCTCTATTTTTGAAAAAAAATTGGAAACTATCATTGGCCTAACATTGTTGGTACCATACAAGATGCTGAAGCAGCTAGTGATAATTTGGAGCTATTGATCTTAGTATCAGACGTACCATGTTTAAAAAATATTTCAGCGGATGAAATGATAGACTAGCTTGATTGGGAAAAGAATGATATATGTTTATAAAAAGTTAACGGATGACGAAATTATTCGAAATGTTTTGAATCCAGAGTAACCTTGCTGCAGCAACAGCCCAAACAAATAATGTATAATGGCTTAATTTGCAAAAAAAAAAAAAAAAAAAAAAAAAAAAAAAAAAGTTACTGCATATTCATTATATAAAATTCTAAATTTGTATTCTTACATGATTTCTTTATATCAACTAGTGGGTGCTGCCTCCTACGAGCTACGCTCGCCAACCCCCCCCCCCCCTTTAGACACAGCACACGCTAAAAACACCCTAATTTGATCGGCTTTAAAAAGATTTCGGAAGATTGAATTATAAGTTAAAAAATAGTGGCGATCTCCCTATTAACGGGTTTCTATTCATTTCTCTTTGATTGGGGAATTTTAAGGCCCAATCAGCTGCTGTTAAAAGATACAATGGCTGTTTCCGTATTTCATTAAATAAGATCAGTTAAACATTCCAAAATAAGCTATTATAAAATGAATTAAATAACCAGAGTCTTTGTTTCCCGGTATTTTTTAGCAAAGCAAAAAGAAAGTTTTTTAAATAAGACAATTTAAATGTATCGTTTTTTAAACTGACGTAATTTTCACCAAAATTTTCTTTCTCTTTTTAGTATTCATGTGAAAATACTTTGGTTAGAAATGAAATATTATGATCATCTTAAAATATCAAATAAATGTCTCGCGCAATTTTGAAATTTAAACTGTTTCCCAATATTATTTTTTTTCATTTTACGTAATAAGTGTAATGTGACGTAATTTCTCCTATTTAAGACTTCTAACGCATGTTAATGAATTTATTATTTTACAATAATCTTTCTCTTTTAAAATTCACGTGTAAATATAGTTTTTATGACGTAATTTCCAATGAGTTCCTGCTTTTCATATTTTCTGTTTATAATAGTCACGTGTAAAATAAATTTTTAATTTGAAGCAAACATTATTGTTTGCGCTCTTTATACAGTTGGCAACAGTTTAAATTAATACCATTTTCTGAAATATGTAAAAAAATCTCTCAAAATGCTGAAAATTTGAATTTAAAATAGAAATAAAACCTCAGAAAATGAGTCAAATTAAAAAACTAAATGCATTCTGCGCACCTGGAAATTCTGACCCATAAAATGATCTAAAAATGATTAAATTCTCATGTACAGTGTTTGCTCCCATAAAACTTCTTTAATGGAACGATTTTGTCCAACTTTAGCATCAAATATATCTTAAAATAATTCTTCGGTTTGAAAACTGTCTGCATCAGCGTGTTTATCAAACATTTCTCTATAATACCACCGATTTTCATATTTTTGTACGCAACTTTTTGCTTAATATTGACGAAAAAAAAAAAAAAAACCTCCGGTTACAAAAAATTCAAAACCGTCGGCGGTGACAGCGTTAGTTACTTTTTTTAGAATAGAGAGATTCTGCTTTTTATTAACGAAAGTAGTAGAAAACGTTTAAACATTTTTTTTTATAAACTGTTAAATACAAGAGCAAGTTTTTAAGCGGTCTTGTACAGTCTTTCCATTATCTGTTGATTTCGATTATCCGCCGTAGTGTTGCGTCAGTCGGAAAAACTACAATCGGTTTGTTTTAATCATCTGATAAATGTGTCTTTTTAAACAAATTAACAGATTTAGATAAAACAATATGACTTTGGTTTTTTTTCATATTTTAAGATCTATATTACTCAGGGTGTGTTCAGTTGTGCTATAATTTTCGTACAGAAAGTTTCGCCTCAAAATGTGACAGAAAAATATTAAAAACTCCTCCATTAATCGCATAAAGACTTTATATTTGAAGACATTAATTAAGATAGTAGGCAAATACTTCTAAATTAATACAGTGGCAGAAAACTCAAGGACATTCTACGCTTTTTACGCACCTTGATATAAATATAATAATAATAATAATAATAATAATAATAATAATAATTAGCAGTAGTAGTAGTATTAGAAATAATAATAGTATTAATAGTAGTAGCAGTAATTGTCAGCCAAAGCAATTTTTGCAATGCAAAGTGCACGTTAAGCGGAAATATTTTATAGGAAAACTTCAGCTACTTCAAACCATTTTATCTAAGTTCATAATCTTGATAAGCCATGTTTTCTAAAAATCGTTCCTAAAGAAATTTAGTGATTTATTTCATCTTTTAGTTTTTTTAAGTGGCCTTGAAAATTACGTTCTTTGTGTTAGTGCCTTAGGCTAAGAAGAAAATTCCATTAATGATATGTCGTTTATGCACTGAAAATTATTTACGCATTGAATAAATAAATTGTTAACGTTTTTAAAACTTATATATATATATATATTTTTTTATTCAATATCTATGATAAAATGATGTAAAATTGTTCTGATATTATTTCGCGTTGTCAATTTCTTTTATGTTGTATAGGAATAAAATTGATTGTAATACTGTATCATCAGCATTTTCCATTTCATTCAATAGAAAATTTTATAAAAAATGGAAAATGAAAGTTATGAATAATATCCCCAAAATATTTCTCGTACTGAACTATAGCGAATTGATTTATATATCTTAAGAAATCAATAATCTCCTAGAATTTAAATATCTTGCGATAAAAATCATGTTTTTCTTATCACGTTATGAAAACAAATACTTATATTTTTAGATCTTAATTGATTCGCTTCAAATAACTTCTTTTTTCCAATTTTCCAAATTTTTATATCTTTGAATTTAGTAATTAGTTTTTGATGTTTTTAAAAAAAAAAACAGTTGAATTGTAGTAAAATTTCCCTTTTATTTTACGCATTTTATTCGATAAAATTGATTTTCTGAATGTGTCCAAAAAATATGGATTTATGAACTTTTTTGACTTATATGGCTAAATTTAGAAGTTACCCAAAACTATGAGATTTATTTTTAGAATTATACTGCAAAAGAAAAAAAATCCGTAAAATTAGAGTCATTGTGCTGGCAAAATATGAATGTTTTTTTTTAGAGTGTAAAATTATGAAACAAAAATCCCAAGGTTTTCGTGAAAACTATAAATTAACTAGACATTTAGCGTTATTAACGGTCAAGGATATCCTTAAATCTATACTTGTTATTTTCTGAGAAATTGACAAAATGATTTCATCAGACAGTATAATTCTGTAAAAATACGGAAATTGCACTGGAAATCAATGTATTTTTTTTTTTTTTTTTTTTTTTTTTTTTTTTTTTACAGAGTAATATTAGCTTTGTTACTAATTTCTTAAACATGCTACTGTCTTACTTAAAATCAGATTAGGAAATTTGAAATGAAGTGATATTCTTATTTCTACTTTGTTTGTGATTTATGATTAACTGTTATATAAAAATTAAAACATGAATTCTTCGTATTATTCGATTGATGGTAAAAAAAAAGGTGTTAATTAAAAAAAAAGAAGTTAGAAGTTTAAACGTAGATTATGAAGGCTATAATTATTTAAGACCATTTTAAATTTATTTATTTATGTTCTGTAGTAATAAAAATATTTGTTAAATTGTAAAAATAAAAAATAAATAATAAATTGTCAAGTGCGAGAACTACCCGCGCTCAGAGGTTTCCTTATAATAAATATGTGAATTATTAACTATATTATAAGAAAAAAATCATGCGTTGAGCATAGATTATGAAACACTTTCCAACACATCCAGAATAGCGTAACAAAACTACACCGTTAAAAAAATGATAATATTATGCCTAATTCTCCCATATGAAGAAAAATAAATGTATGTTTGAGTTCAGCGTTAAGAAAGCTTTAACACGATACAATACAATGAAAAAAAAAATTCTAGTAACTTAATTAGCCGCGCTACATTATTCCAAAATATATTTGTGAATGTCTAATAATCTGTAAGTATGTTGGTGAATAGTCATTACTACTTCCCCCAATTTAAGCTTTCCACGTAGCATAGTTTACGAATGAAATGGCTGTCATAGACAGACAGATACAGGTGTGATCTTGTGATGGTTCCGTTTTTACTTTTTGAGTACGAACCCCTAAAAATTAGAAAATGAAAAGAGTTTTAATAATTTTCGACAAAATAAACTTGAAAATTAGTTTTGAATTTTTTTTGCTACAGTTTTGAATACCAAGTTCCTGGTTTCTGAGTCTTGATTTTATTTTTGTACTGCTTATTATTTTGTATCTCGAATATACGTGGGAAAAGCACTTATAACATAAAATATGATAAAATTTTATAGATTTTGAATTTTTTATTAAACATTTAGGTAGCTTTCATTACAAAAAGCTACCTATTGCAGCCGTTCGGAGGAAAACGATTACGAAAAATTTTGATATATTTTCACCGAATGAATCGCCCCCAGACCCCGAAACCACCCTCCGTTCAAATGTTGATATATATATATATATATATATATATATATATATCCATATATATATATCTGACCATTTTCATACTGTAACTCTGTATTTATGAACCAATTTGGATCTAACATGATATGTAGATACTACATACCAATGTCTCGACCGAGTTCGTTGGCCAACTTCATCCGCCATCTTGTTTCCGGGCACTTCAAGATATCGCCAAATTTGGCGACCAAATATAAGTCACTTTAAAAAAACAGTTTGGATACAGCTAACTAATTTCGCGAAATTTTCATTCACAATTAGAATAGACGAAACTTAGTATTGAATCTTGTATAATTGGGTTCCACTAATTTGACCTTCGTGTATTTGAATAGTATATGCTGGATCTTTAAAACTATGGAATGTGAAAGCTACCTCTTCCTCCCGGCACCGACCGGAAAAAAAAACTTTTTTTTTTGTTTCAGGTATAGTCGAGGCGTTGAGTGCCAGAGTGCACCAACTTCGCCAATTGTGATTTCGAGAATTTTTTTTTCAATATTTCATTTGTACACAATTAGTATTGACGAAAATTAGTATTGAATTTTTTATAATCGGGTTCCAATAATTTGAGCTTCGTGTATTTGAATAGTATATGCTGGCTCTTTAAAAATAAGGAATATGAAAGCTACCTCTTCCTCCCGGCACTGGCCGTAAGGACTTTTTTTTGTTTCAGGTATAATCGAGGCGTTGAGAGCCAGAGTGTACCAACCTCGCCAATTGTGATTTCGAGAATTTTTTTTTCAATATTTCATTTGTACAGTCGAGGAAAAAAAAGTAAACACCCCCTACTAATTCCTCAACAAATTATCGTAGAAGAAATTTACTGGTACTAAGAAGGGAACTGGAAATAATGTCTACTTTTAAATGATGCATATAAAATTTGCTTAGGGGGGCATCTACATATTAAAACGAATACAAACTTCATTTCTTTTAATAGCAATACCCAATTTTAACAAGATATTTCAAATCTTCGGTTCAAACTATGGCTAGACACCAAATTTGAAATCATTTGAATGATAAGTTTTTGAATTATAAACATTCAAAATTAAATGCTTCTAACGTTAAATTACATTTTCATATTTTTATTAATATTTCCTGAAATTATACTCCTAATGTACTAATTTTTTGTGTAGCAATAATACTAAAACACCCAAACATAAATACGTTGAATTTGCAATTTTTATTATTTTAGGTAGCTTTCATTACAAAAAGCTACGTATTGCAGCCGTTCGGAGAAAAGCGATTTCAAAAAATTTTGGTATATTTTCATCGATCATGACCCGCAGACCCCGAAAGCTCCCTCAGTTCAAATGTTGATATATATATATTTGTCACACTGTAACTCTTGTATTTATGAATCGATGTTGATGTATCTTGGTTTATACATAGTACATACGAATGTCTCGACCGAGTTCGTTGGCCAGCTTCATCCGGCATCTTGTTTAAAAATGGTGGTAATTTAAATTTTTAAAAAATATATAAATAATGAAATGTGGTACCAAAAATATAAAATTGAAAAATATATGTTTTCATACGTGTTTTATATTGATACGAAGATTCTGGAACACTTTTTGTTTCGTCTGTATCTTTAAAAAGTCCTTCCGGCCAGAGCAGGGAGGAAGAGGTAGCTTTTATATTCCTTATTTTTTAAAAGCAAGCTTATATTATTCAAACACACGAAGATCAATTTAGTGGAAACCGATTATAGGAGATTCAATTCTAATTTTTATCAATACTAAATCATTATGGATGAAAATTTCGCGAAATTAGTCAGCTTTATCCAAGCTGCTTTTATTTAAATTAACTTATATTTGGTTGAGAAATTCGGCGATATCGTGAAGTTCCTGCCATTTTAAGACAACATGGTGCATGAGGCTAACGAATGAACTTGGTCGAGGCCTTAGTAATTCCTGTGCACATGCTCACTCACATCGGAATCGGTTGATATATACAAGTGCTGTCGCAGGCAAAAAAATCAGATTTTTAAAAATGTCAACCACATTCGAAATTCAAACTGCTATATCTGATCCATTTTTTAAGATAAAGACAAAACAAAAAATACTCCGGAATCCTTATATCATGGTCAAATACTTAAGAAAGAAATCTTTTTCAATTTCTAATTTTTTTGCACCTCACTTTAAATAAATATATTTCTTAATTTAATGGCCCCCATTTTGAAACAAGATGGCTGATGAAGCTGGCCAGTGAACTTGGTCGAGACATTACGATATAATATCCACATCCACATGCCTTCTTATATCGAAATAGGTTAATAAATACGCGTGTTATCACGTGACAAATATCAGATCGTTTCAAAATGACAGGCATGCTAGAAATTCAAAGTGCTATAATAATTCAACCATTTTCTAAGATGTATACGAAACAAAAACTGCTCCGGAATCTTTGTATCAAGGTCAAACACATAAAAAATATTTTTCAATTTTCAATTTTTTAATAACTTATTTTAAATTAATTTTTTTAATGGCATCCCTTTAGAAACAAGATGGCGAATGAAGCTGGCCAACGAACTCGGTCGAGACAATGGTATGTACTATGTACACACCAAGTTACATCTAAATCAGTTCATAAATACACCTGTTAACGCATGGCAAAAATCAGGTCGTTTCAAAATGTCATCCCCAATAGAAATTCAAAATGCTATAACTCACCATTTTCTTAGATATAGACGAAACAAAAACTGTTCCCGATTTTTTGTATTAAGGTCAAACACATATAAAAAAATATTTTCCATTTTCCAATTTTTTGGTACCTCATTTTAAATTTTAAATTAAAAAAAAATTTAAATGGTCGCCATTTTGAAACAAGATGGCGGATGAAGCTGGCAAACGAATTTGGTCGAGACATTGGTACGTATTATGTATACACCAAGGTACATCCAAATCGGTTCGTAAATACGCCTGTTATCGCGTGACAAAAATAAGGTCGTTTCAAAATATTAACCACGCTAGAAATTCAAAGTGCTATAACTCAGCCATTTTTTTTAAATATAGGCGAAATAAGAACTGCTCCGGAATCAAACATATAAGAAAAAAAAATGTTTTTCAATTTTCAATTTTTTGGTACCACATTTCAAATTTTATTTTTTTTTAATTTAAATGGCCGCAATTTTGAAACAAGATGGCGGACGAAGCTGGCCAACGAACTCGGTCGAGACAATGGTACGTATTATGTATGCAGCAAGGTACATCTAAATCGGTTCATAAATACGCCTGTTATCAAGTGACAAAAATCAGGTCGTTTCAAAATGTCAGCCAAGCTAGAAATTCAAAGTGCTCTAACTCAGCCATTTTTAAGATATAGACGAAACAAAAAATGCTCCGGAATCTTTGTGTCAAGGTCAAACACATAAGAAAAAAAATATTTTTCAATTTTCAGTTTTTTGGTACCACATTTCAAATTAATTTTTTTTTTTTAAATTTAAATGGCCGCCATTTTGAAACAAGGTGGCCGATGAAGCTGGCCAACGAACTCATTCGAGAGATTGGTATGCACTAGGGTGGTGCGAAAAAAGTCAAGTTGATATTTCCGAGTTGCTATAGTGCGGAAAAAATGCGATTGGTAAATACAAGAAAAACAAAAAAAAAAAAATTATTTTAATCGGACTTTATCTTCCGATCCCGCAAACCGCCTAAAAATTTAAAAAAATTGAAAATTTCCGATTTTTCCAATTTTTTTTTCTTTTTTTACGTATATATATATTTTATCGCTATAGTGAAAAATATTTGCAGATTGTAATGTTTAATAATAATAAAAATAAACAGTTGCGTTTAAAGAATATCTTCCGATCACGCAAGCTCAATAAAAATCGGCAAAAATTCAATTTTCAGTGATTTTGATGAATAAAGAAAATAATCACCTGAGATCAGTTTGCGTTCCAATATTAACATTTGCATATAAATTGTACAATGTACAAATCTTTGCTTGTTTAGATATTTGATAATGTTTAAACAAACCAGAACTCACCACGGGAAGGTAGCTGCACTTCGAATTCAAATCACACCCTATCCTCCATCCAACCAATGAGGTTGTTTGCTATTTACATTACTTAAATACATAATTTGTTATAATAGAATCAAAACACTGTATTAAAAAACTAGTGTCGTGACAGTATAAGATATACAATTTGTTATGTCATCTGTTTAATTCTGACTTTTAGACGCAACTTTGTACTGCGATTTGGTGGTAATGTCTGGTATTATGGACATTGATTTCAGTGTGGCCCTGATGCTCTCTTGATTGGGTCCCACATACCTTAAATGATGCTTCCGTTACCGATTTAATGCACCGCTGGACATCTTACGTGTGGTTGAAAAACTTTTTATCATCCTAGACTGAGGTATTATCTGATTGAACGAAGAAATGTATTTCTTCATGGGTTAATCTCCGAAAAAGCGGTGGAAATGTTAATTTTGCTACATTACAATCAATTAATTTTGGATTGTAGGAGTGATAAAGATTCAGATGCCTTTACCTTTTGAAACATTCTGCCTGGCTTTTAACAGCCCTACCTCTCTTATGTGCATCCTTTTATAAAAGACCATTGCCATCAGTAGGTTTTCCGGGTGAGCAAAGAACGAGTTTCATTCAGTTTCAAAGACTACACTTTCTTCAGGGTGTCACGAATGTATCGAGATGTTTCAATTGCTCTGTACAGATGAATAGGCCCGTCTGTAATGTACTTACAGCATTTTATTTCAAAACATACTGGCAAGTAAAATTAACGAAAAACTTCAAAGTTTGAATTAGTCTATCTTCAAAATCTTTTTATGTATAAACATGAAATTTTGGATATTGATTAAACAGATTGTGCTTTTTAATATACTACCAACAGAACTTTATTAACCCTTTACAGAATTTGTGTATTGTTGAAATCAAAATAGCCCTTTTTTTACCCCATTAGTCATTGCGCGCATGATATCTTGAGAAAGTATGTATGGATTCTCATGAAATTTGGTAAATACACTAAACAAATATGTGTGTTTAAAATGATCTACTTTTAAGTGTTTATAATGGTAATATTTTTAGTTATGGCTATTTTTATTCATTAAAAATAAAAATAAAAATATTTTTTTTTTTTTTTACGAAAATATTTTTTTATATAGTTAACGAAATAATTTTAGCCTAAGAGTAGGTCATTTTAAACACACATATATGTTTAGTATCCTTAAAAAGATTTCATGCCAATCCAAACATACTTTCTCAAGATATCATGCGCGCAATGACTTATGGGGTAAAAAAAAGAGCTATATTGATTTCAACAATACACAAATTCTGTAAAGGGTTAATAAATTTCTAATGGTAGCATATTACAAAGCGCAATCTGTTTAATCAATATCCAAAATTTCATGTTTATACATAAAAAGGCTTTGAAGATAGACTAATTCAAACTTCAAAGTTTTTCGTTAATTTTCGACGCGTTTAAAAGGTACAAGACCCCTTAACTGGGGTATCGTCCTTTCTTCCGTCAAAATAGTATATGCCATGTAGTTCATCTGAATCCAGTTGACTTTTCTGTAAATTTTATGGAGTTAGGTGAAACTAGGTGGGAGCGCGTATGCCGGCTTCAGCGCTGTTTTCCAACGTGGCTAACGGCAGTTGGGTGCACTACTAAACTTTTCAGACTTGAAACGAACTCTTCGTAAGTTCTAGGTTGTTTAAAAATAACTTAATATGCTCAATAGTATCAATTAACATTTAAACTTAACCTGAGACTGCAAACTGACCTCAGTTGATTATATTCTTAATGCATGAAAATCACTCAAAATTGAATTTTTGCCGATTTTTATTGAGCTTGCGCGATCGGAAGATATTCTCTAAACACAATTATTATTATTATTATTATTATTATTAAACAGTACAAACTGCAAATATTTTTTCCTATAGCGATAAAAAAAATATATAAACGTAAAAAAAAGAGAAAAATTCTGAAAAAATCAGAAATTTTCAACTTTTTGGAATTTTTAGGCGGTTTGCGGGATCGGAAGATAAAGTCCGATTTGAAGAATTTTTTTTTTTTTTTTTTTGCATTTCTTGTATTTACCAATCGCAACTTTTCCGCACTATAGCGACTCGGAAATATCAACTTGACTTTTTTAGCACCAGCCTAGTATGCACTATGTATAAACGAAATTTCATCCAAATCGGTTCATAAATACGAGAGTTACAATGTGACAAATATCAGATCTATATATATATATATATATATATGTATATATGGATATATATATATATATATATATATATATATATATATATGTCAATTTTGAACGGAGGGTGGTTTCTGTGTCTGGGGGTCATGATCAATGAAAATATACCAATTTTTTTTTTAATCGCTTTCCTCCAAACGGCTGCAATAGGTAGCTCTTTGTAATGAAAGCTACCTAAAATCCTGCATTATAGCACTTTGAATTTCTAGCGTGGCTAACATTTTGAAACGGCCTGATTTTTGTTACGCGATAACAGGCGTGTTTATGAACCGATTTCGATGTACCTTGGTGTGTACACAGTATATACCAATGTCTCGACCGAGTTCGTTCGCTAGCTTCATCCGCCATCTTGTTTCAAAATGGCGGCCATTTAAAAAAATTTTAAAAAATTAAAATCTGAAATGAGGTACCAAAAAATTGGAAAATGAAAAGATTTTTTTGTATGTGTTTAACCTTAATATAAAGATTCTGGAACAGTTTTTGTTTCGTCTATATCTTAAAAAATGGTTGAATTATAGCACTTTGAATTTCTAGCATGGCTGAGGTTTCAAAACGATCTGATATTTGCCACGCGATAACACGCGCATTTATTAACATAGTTCGGTGTAAGAAGGCATGTGGATAGTATATAGCAATGTCTCGACCAAGTGCGCTGGCCAGCTTCATCAGCCATCTTGTTTCAAAATGGCGGCTCTTAAATTAAATATATATATATATTTAAAGTGAGGTACAAAAAAATTAGAAATTGAAAAAGGTTTCTTTCTTAAGTATTTGACCTTGATATAAAGATTCCGGAGCATTTTTTGTTTTGTGTTTATCTTAAAAAATGACTCAGATATAGCAGTTTGAATTTCTAATGTGGGTGACATTTTGAAAAATCTGCTTTTTTGCCTGCGACAGCACTCGTATATATCAACCGATTCCGATGTGAGTGAGAATGTGCACAGAAATTACTGAGGTCTCGACCAAGTTCATTGGTTAGCCTCATAGACCATGTTGTCTTAAAATGGCAGGCACTTCAAGATATCGCCGAATTTGGCGACCAAATATGAGTTACATTAAATAAAAGCAGCTTGGATAAAGCTGACTAATTTCGCGAAATTTTCATTCATAATGATTTAGTATCAATAAAAATTAGTATTGAATCTCCTATAATCGGTTTCCACTAAATTGAGCTTTGTGGGTTTGAATAGTATAAGCTGGCTTCTTAAAAATATGGAATATGAAAGCTACCTCTTCCTCCCGGCTCTGGCCGGAAGGACTTTTATGATATGAATTATAAATTGTGAAATTAATGTTCGAAAAAATTAGGAATTACAACCTACATTTTCTTTTTGATGGATTTAGATTCCTGCTTTATGGAAATCCAAAATTTCACATTTTACTTCCAAGTATTTTTCAAATTATGCTTAAAAACGGAAAAATGATGCTTTGATGATAGAAGTGATTAGATATTTTGAAATTTCTTATGCTATCCTGTAATCTAACAGTCTTCAATGACTGCTTGAGTGGCGCTTAAGATGCCTTGATCAAGAAGGGGACTGTCTCGCTCAGCAATCGAGTACCGAACTTCAATTTGGATAGAGCCCCTAAAATTAGCTCGTTTTAAAATATTTCATTTCTCGGAAACTTATCGTACGAATTGTATAAAAATTAATTTTTAGGCTAATTGAAGGGTGTAGAATTCATTTATGCTGTCAGAATTGTGTACTGCTATTGAAAAAAAAAAAAGTTATGGTTCGTTTTAATATGTAGATGGTCCCTAAGAAAATCTTATATACATCATTTAAAAGTAGATTTTATTACCAATCGGTGGTACCAGTAAGTTTGTTGTAAGATAATTTTTTGAAGATTTATTAATGGGTTTTTTTTTTCCACGACAGTACATTTTTTGCTAAACTCTTTTAACTTACAAACTTTATAATATACTTATAACTACTTAAAAGGTTGCTCAAACTTATAAAAATATTATTTAATGCAACCCTGAGATCTCTCAAACACACACGCGTTCATTTTCAAAGGAAAAAAAGAGGACTTACTTATCCTCAAATTCCGGCAATCAGCCGGAAATATTTTTATATGTTTGAGTCTCCTTTTAAGGAGTTATAAGTCTATTATAAAGTTTATTAATAACAAGGTGAAAAATTCCTTCACGACACTAGGGTTTAGTACAGTGTTTTGACTCTATCTTTTCACCTAGTTCTGTCAAGGCCAGAAAAGTCTAAGCACCTTCAACAAGCTCAGGTGAATAAGTTAGCTATGAAAGAGTGGACCAATCTAGTGTATTTACATTCGTACTTCCAAATTGATATCCAGTTACACTGGACCATCTGTTAAACTGCCGCTACAGTTTGATTAGATTCGAAATTAATAAAATTCATCATACAGCAAATAAATGTCAAGACATACAATGTTTTCACAATTCCGACTAATTTTTTACAAATATATGGGATAGTTCACTCGTTCTCAGCGTCCCAATTGAGAGACAGACATCGTAATAAACAGCATAAAGATGAAATAACGACTCAAAAATATGGAACCGTGAGTTCAAACTCGAGGCAAAACTAGTTCTCAAAATTAATTTTATTTTAATTTCAATTGCTAAAAGGTGCAAATTAAAACTTTAAAACTAGTAAAATTACGTTTATTTCGACTGTTTGCATGTTTCGACTTTAGCCGAGGCATTTTTAACACAAATAAATAAAAATATTCCAAAATTGTACGGTCTATGAAACGCCATCATTCAATTTTCCACGTATTTTTCCATATAATGCACGTTTTTTTCAATTGCTACTATTAGTTCACACTCTTCCTATATATATTTATATATCTTGTTCAAATATTCAATCGTTAATAAAATACTCATTATTCATCCTATCAAGTTGAAATATTTTTTTTTAAACTTGTACTGGATGACAACTGATGTTAATACAGATTTTTTCAAATATTAATTAATTAATTAAATTTTAATTAATTAATTTTAGTTTTGCATGGGAAACAAAATGGCGGCCATTGGTTATTGCAGATCAATGAAAGTATTTTCAATGAGGTGTTACCATAGGGGGGACCCTGTTCTGTCGCCAAATACCGCAAAGTTTGTCGTATTTAAATGTCGTGTGCAAAGTATTTACCGCAAAATTTGGCGATATATCGCCAAATTTGGTGGCCAAAATGAGTCGCCAACTTGGCGATATCTCTAATATTCCGCCTAATTCCCATAGAGTGCTATTGTAAACCTACTTGCTTATAGAAAATCAACAAATTGAGATATTTTAATGCAACAAAAACTAATATTAGTTTAATCGATTGTATTAAATTTTTCTTTGATGACCTAAGTAGGAATTGACTTTAAAATCAAAATTTTTATATTACTCGTTTTTTATTTTACTTGGAGGTATATTTTATTCTTATTTTCATAATAATTGAGTAGCTCGAGCCATAATTTGGGGAAGTTAAATTATGCTGCATCGTTACATATTGAATTTTTGCGCGTTATAATCTCTATGTTTTCTCTTATAATGGATTGATAGTATAGACTAGAGTGAAAAATTATTTAACTTATATAAATCAAACTAGATACTCTTAGTTATGGGAATCCAATACTTCATAGTTTTAATTCAAGTTTTAGTAGTTATGATTGAGGCAGATCTGCTTAACCCATTAAGCTCCGACGGTACTTTAACACTAGAAAGACGGCGAGCGGTCATTTTGACCGCTGCCAAATGAATATATTTCGATTGTGACCAGAAATTTCTTTGTAAAACTAGCTTAAAAGATAAAAAAACTAGTTAAATAAATAAATTAATAATTTAAAATAAAAATTCTGGTGCGAAATATTTTTTTTTTATAAAATTTTAGTAAATTTCCCAGTCTTTCTAGTGTTAATGTACCTTAGTTTTCTATCCCAATTAAAACACACACATTGAATGCATTCGCAAAGGTACTTTTAGCAACCAATAGTAAAACTTTCCTTGACTATTTCTAGGCAGTAATAGCAGTTCCAGTAGCTTAAAGTTGTTTACGAAGCTTTTTTGGCGCGTGTGTGTATCTATTTTGCTTCCATTTTCTTGTCTGACATAGTGTCCCTATCTTTTTCTTGGAAACACCATACATTTTAAAGATAAGGCTACATATTTTTTTTGGCCCCCGGTATGCTATTTCTTTCTCCCAGCTTATTTTGTGTCATCATTAAAAAATAACGTTACCTTACAGAAGCCAACCGTAAAACAATAATTACGATTAAATACTCTATAGCATTTTTTTTTTTTTTAATTTCTAAGCATCGCACATTTTCAATTTTTTTACCATCGTATTGGGAAAAAAATTACTTTTGAATGCAATTTGTTGAAAACTGCATCTCCATTTATTTTTGAAAGATTAATTTTTTTTTGTTGTTTTTGGAACCATTTGCTTAATATTGGCAACAAAAGTACACGATTTCTGTAGAAAGTAAAGGAAAAATAGTAAAATATTAATTATATATTTTTGTTGCCATTTTTGTTATAACAACCATTGCAAAATATAATTAAAATACGTGCTATTTTGAAAAAAATATAAACGAATGATTTCTGTTAAGACATGGAGCTATTATAAACTATATTTAATTTTAAGTAGCTGTATTAATGTTACAAACAAATGAAGGCCTGTGAATCATTAGATAGCCTTTATTGCAAGTTTCTTTATTGACGACATCTTTTTGCTGCATTTATGTATTATTTCGCGATAGTGACGTCCTATGCATGATTTAACTGTCGATGTTTAAAAGTGGATCGTAAATGTGGGATTCCTAAGCGGATGCAAATGACGTCATTTTACATAAAATAAAAGCGTGTGCTTTAAGTCTTAAAATTGAAATATGTTTTGTACTATTTATAGATACATATTTTTTTCATCGGAGGCGACACTAAATTCTGAAAAAGCAGAAATCCTGTTTTCTAGTTTTCTTGATTTAAATGGATCACTTAAAAATATGTTATGCTAAAAATTTAATTTTCAGTTTGTTTACTTTACGAAGCAATTTTCAAAGCGGTACTTTTAAGAACCGTCGGTATTACGTTGAACATGATTTTTACATAGATTTTTATCATTTGAACACATATGGCGCATAAAAACGTATATATTTACTAGGGATGTGTGATTGCTAGACAGATGGAAATTTATACAATGTAGGGGGATATATTGCAGAATTTATGTACGATATTGATGAATAATAAAGTAAAATATATAAAATTAATTTTATATCTTTAGAAATAATATTGTATTTTTGTAAAACAAAATGGAAAAATATTACAAATTGGGAAAAAAATTTAAAAAAATCTTTTCGTATTATTATGAATCCTTTTGAGTTTTCTACAGCTAAAAGTTTGAAAATTTCTTACAGGTATGCTTTTCATTCGACGATAGTGCTACAACTGACGAAAATTCTTCTGATGGCGAAATGCTCATTGATGCATAAACAGCATTATCAGTATCAGCTACACTATAAATTAAAATGTCTGAAATGGAGTGTTCAATTTTCAGACATTTTAAAATGTCTGAATTTTTTCAGACACTTCAAACGTCCGAATCACATCCATTTTTTGTAAGCATCATACGTAGCCATGTTTGACCACGTTGAATCCTGGAAAAAATATTTGGCTGTGGTCCTGCTCCTCCCCCCTCCAATACAGCCTGATTTTTTTGGTGCTCTTAGTTTTGGTATGCAATTTTCGTTACGTTGATAATTTAAATCTTTTACGGCATTGTACTGATTATAATCAATATCTTGGACTTCAGGAGTAGAACAAGATTAAAAAACAAAAAAATATTTATCTAAATATTAGATTTTTTTTATTTATTTAGTTTTTAACCTTATTTTACTTTAAAAGTTCAAAATATTGATTATAATCAGTACATTTCGAAACAGATTTAAAATATAAGCTTTACAAATATTGCACATCAAATTTGGGGGCACTACAGTCGTAGGGGGACGGGGCACTTCCCAGTTTGCCCATCCTTTAATCAAGAAGTACTTTTGCAAAAAACGCAACCCTGCATTATAGTTGTCTAAATCGAGATGTCCGGTATTCGGGAGTATCCGTTGTGGAGGTTAATGGACATTCCCGAATAGCGGACACCTCTATTTAACGAATACTTTTTTAATTAGTAGACATACATATTTGTATATTTTTACCTCATAAAAGTAGACATCTCCAATTATCGGACAAATTCCACGGTCCCGAAGTGTTCGCTATTAAGGGCTTTTTAAGGTACATAGACAAATCTATACTCCTATTATAAAGAGGAAAAAATTGTTTATTTGTAGGAGGTAAGCTCTGGAACTACCGAACCGATTCCAAAAGTAATGGTATCAAAATGATGGTGTTAGTCCAACTTAGAACATAGGTTATATCTTATGTCGGTGCCACTACCCCAAAGGGGGTGTAGGAGCAAAAAACGTTCCAAAAATGCGATTTTAGCGTTACTGAAGGGCCTAAAAATATGAAACTTTGAATATTAGTTACTTATAAGATATAAATGATGTCTAAGAACAGTTCTTAAACAATTCGAAATTTAAAAGGGGTGAAAATGCGCGAAAAGCGTTCTAAAAAACGTTCTAAATGGTGGTTTCTGCACAATCTCAGGAAATACCGAACCGATTTAAAAAATAATAGTGTCAAAATGACGGTGACAACCCTTGCTCCAACATAGGCTATGTTTTATGTCGGTGCCACTACCCGAAAGGAGGTGCAGGAGCAAAAAACGTTCTAAAAATGCGATTTTTGCGTTACTGAAGGGCCTAGAAATATGAAATTTGAAATATTAGCTACTTATTAGATATAAAGGATTTCTAAGAACAGTTCTTAAACAATTCGAAATTTGAATGGGGTGAAAATGCGCGAAAAGCGTTCTAAAAAACGTTCTAAATGGTGGTTTCTACACAATCTCAGGAAATACCAAACCGATTTAAAAAATAATGGTGTCAAAATAACAGTGACAACCCTTGCTCCAAAATAGGCTATGTTTTATGTCGGTGCCATTACCCGAAATTGGTTGCAGGAGCAAAAAACTTTCTAAAAGTGCGATTTTTGCGTTACTGAAGGGCCTAGAAATATGAAATTTGAAATATTAGATACTTATTACATATAAAGGATCTCTAAGAACAGTTCTTAAACAATTCGAAATTTAAGAGGGGTGAAAATGCGAAAAAAGCGTTGTAAAAAACGTTCTAAATTGCGATTTCTATGCAATCTCAGGAACTACTGAACCGATTTCAAATATAATGGTGTAAAAATGATGGTGACAGATCTTGCTCCAAGATAGGCTATATTTTATATCTGTTTTCACTACCCCAGAGGAGATGCAGAAGCAAAATGCGCGAAAAGCGTTCTAAAAACGTTCTGAATGCCGATTTGTCAGCAATATCTCAGGAAGAATGAATCTGAATTCAAACGTAATTGAAGGATATTGATGCTGACAGTCTCTGCTGTAACATAGACGCTATTTCATGTCGGTATCACTATCACCAAGACGTTGCAGGAGCACAAAAGCGTTCTAAATTTCGATTTTTGTGATCGGTAGGGGCTAGCAACTTAAAATTAGGCACGGTACATATTTATTAGATATAAATGTTCTTTAAGAACAGTTTCGAAAAAAATTGGAGATTTAAAAATTGGTGAAAATGCGCGAAATGCTTTCTAAAAACGTTGTAAATTGCGATTTCTACGCAATCTCAGGAAATATTAAAGCTATTTCAAAAGTAATGGTTGCAAATCAATGGTGACAGTCCCTGCTATAACATAGGTTATATTTTATGTTGCTGTCACTACCATCTGAGGGTTGCAAAGTAAAACATGTTCTAATTTGCGTTTTTTGCACAACTGAGGGGTCTAACACTTTGAAGTAGGGCATGGCATTTACTTACAAGATGCAACTGCTTTCTAAGAACAGTCGAAAGAAAATTCCAAATTTAAAAAGATGAAGTGAGCGAAAAGCGTTAGAAATTACAATTTTTAAGCAAACTTATAAAATACCAAACTGATTAAAAAAATAATGATGCCAAACTGTTAGTGATAGAACCTGTTCAAACATAAGCTATATTTTATGCCTGTGCCACTTCCACCAGAGGGTTGCGGGAGCTAAAAACTTTCTAAATTGCGATTTCTGTGATACTGAACAGGCTAGAAACTGTAAATATGGCATGGTAGTTACTTATAAAATATAAATGCCCTCGAAGGAACGTCGAAATTTAATTCGAATTAAAAAGGGGTGAAGCGAAGTGGAAACGCGAAAAGCATCCTAAAAAAGTCCTAAATTACGATTTCTATGCAATTTCAGAGAATATAAACCGATTATAAAAGTAATAGTTGCGAATCAATAGTAACAGTCTCTGATCCTACAGGCTATATTTTATGCCGATGATTCTACCACCTGGGGTTCACAGGAACAACAAACGTTCTAAAAAAGGTTAAAAGCTTTCTAAATTACGTTTTTGTGGAATATTAGGAAATAACAAACCGATTTCAAAATTAATGTTGGCAAATTAATGATGACAGTTACTATTTCAACATAGCCCTTTATGTTGAGAGAGGTGGTAGGACTTGGAATTTGACATGATAGTTAATTTTAAGATGTAAGAAAATGGTTTCTAAAAAATTCAAAACTTCAAATGAATACTGAAATGAGCGTATTAAGAGCAAAAATGTTTCAAAATATTTTCTAAATTGTCATTTTTTTAGTTTTATTTCGCTTTATTAATTTAAGTCTCATTTCTGCCTAATGCAGTGTAATGAAGATGTTTAGTCAAACTGTGTTTTAAATAGTAATTTTTGAATTATTCCTAAAAGTAATAAGTACCTTTTAATAAAATAAAATATTACCTTTTAATAAAATAAAAATTTAGTTAGTACCTTTTAATAAAAATTAGACATATAAATATCACTTGGCATATTTCAAATATTACGCGAGCAAAGCCGCGGGGTTTGTTAGTATATATATATTTTATAATCTTGTCCTACTCTAAAAGTTCAAAATATTTATTATACTCGGTTGAATGTCGAAAAAGATTTAAAATATCAGATGTACGAAAATTGCAAACATCCCCCCCCCCCCCCCAAAAAAAAGAGGAAATAAATAAATAAATGAAAATTCATAATTTAAAAATTAGATTTTTAAAAAAATGTATTGCCACATAGGCAATTTTACATACACATCACTTGATAATCACAACAGCTATTTAACTATGAATAATGAAAATAAATAAGTAAATATTCTACTTTAATAACATTGGGGTAAAAATTACTTTGGTATTTTGTTAAATATATTTGCGTTTTTAATCTTCTCCTACTCTAAAAGTTCAAAACTTTCATTATAATCAGTGCAAGATTTAAGATATCAGCTTTACGAAAATTTCATGCAAAATCCCCCCCTCCCCCCCCAAAAAATGAAAATACTTATTTAAAAATTACGTTTTTAAAAAATTTATATTTCCACATGGGCATGTTTTTATGTAGATAATAGGGTAATCACAAAAGCTATTCAACTATCAATAAAAATAAATAAATACATATTCTATATTAAAAACATGAGGAAAAAATAACTTATAGTTTCCAAACTTCTTTCGTCTTAAATATATACAGTATCACTTGTCATTTTTGTATTTTTCGTATAAGTGCATATAAATAAAGTTACCACAATTTTAAATACGAAATCTAGTTATAGGTTTTTACTTTTTCCCATTATAAATTTTCAATTATTTTTTATTAAAAATAATCAAAAAATCAGTATTGGAGTTGATTGCAAATCAAATACATATGTACATTTTTACAGGCAGCTTCACGTGATAGGCGAGTCTTATGTACTTTATTTATATTTTTTTAATCTGCGGTTTTATGCCAGGAAGTAAGAAAGCATTAGGTCATCTTTCAAAGTTTTTTTTTCTTTACTTCCTTGTAACCGTCGTTTACTGTGAGATAAGAATTATCCATTGAAACTAAGAACTGACATTGAATCGTAATAAAAACAACGTCATAAGTTTTAAAAAAATATATACTTCAAGAATTAGTGGGGTTTTTTGCAAACAGATTCAAAACTAATTAAATTTCATGCAGGATTTTGTTTAGTACAATAAATAAAATCATAAATACACCAATTTTAGTATTATAAAGAAATTATGGCACTTACTTCAGTTGCAGCAAGAGGTAAGAGAAATTCCTCGATTTGAAATTTCAAAAACTACCCCAATGAAGGAGAAAGGCTTGCATAATTTTAGTACGAAATCCCATAATATATCCGACTAGCCATATTTAAAGAATGTAATGTTTCATCCTCAAAATAGGACCCGCCAGACAAAAGTTTCTTTTTTTCCCAGCTTCGACAGGACGAAGATGAATAACACAATATTATTGATATAAATTAATACGAATTAACGTAAGTCCATTGCACACGTTTTGTAGAATTTCCGGGTGTAATCTTCAAGCGTCGTCTACTTCTGTTCTGTGTCTATCTTGCCCTTGTATCGACGACAGCTTCTAAGAGACATTTGATGTCGAGCACACACGTCAGATGTATGTATTCAATAAATAAGTAATCCAAGTGAATACGAATTTAAATCACAGAACTTCACATTCCGCAAAAAACGAATTAAAATACACGCGTACATAAAAACAAACTTTGTTTGAATTACAACGTATGCCAAATTTGAATGAAGACATCTAAAACGCATGCGCGACTGGCAGTGGCCCCTAGTGGTTATTGCGTCGGAAGAATAAAAACGTCTTAAATTAATACACGTTTAAAGCAATGAAGTGTCTTAAAATAAGACGTTTGCGGATATTTTAGACATTATTCTCAGTTCGTTTACACCATGGTCATAGTAAGACACTAATGTATCTTAAATTAAGACATCTATAATGTCTTAATTTTCAGATTAAGACACTTAAGTGTCTAAAATTCTTTTTCAGTCACATATGCGTCTAAATTTAAGACGCTTCTATTTGCAGTGTAGTCATATATACATCATATATATATATATATGTTACCATAAAAGACCGAAATTTGGAGAATGTCGAATTTCACCGGTGAACGTCAACTTTCGCACATCGATTGGTGTATGTTCGAAATATTTGCTAAACATCCTTATTTCTCACTTACACTGGCAAATGTCGACATTCACCATGCCCTAATGGTGAATGTTGAATATATCGGAGATTTGCATTTTCTTCTCCGTTTTTCAGGCGGAATAAAACGTCACAAATGTGGTGTAACTTTTCGCGTCTCTTGCTGACCAATCACGGGGAGGAGAGGGTTTCGTCACACTGTAGAGGAGTTTCACTGAGGGGCTAACTAACGCCCGCTAGATATTGGAGAAAGCCTTGACACACGAAAACGCCACACGAAGCAGGCAAAACAAAGAAAAAAATCATTCATTCGCTCGAGAATATCGTCGAGCTAATGAAGGATATTTTTTCTTTATTTTGCCGGCTTTGTGTGACGTTTTCGTGACGGGTGTAAATATCTAAGGGTTGTTGGGCTAATCCCGGAGAATTTAAATGCCATGGTAGATTTTAAGGGCAACCCGGAATTGGTTTTTTGGACATGTAGCTTTAGATTCTAGATTGAGAAGAAGAAGAGATGTTCTGTATTACTTGCCTTCTTAATAATGATGGCAGTTGTACTTGGATAAGTTGTGCGATGTACTTTAAGCATTAATATTATACTTTTAAATTTCACAAATAAAGAACTTGGCATTTATACCGTAGTGGACTTTCTTCTATAAATCGTACTTTATTATTAAAACACAATACGATATTTTTCAAAATAGAAATGATACTACACGTCGTTTAAACTGCAGGATTGAAACATACATGGTAATATTCCTTTGTGTCGAAAATTCGAAGCTATTATATAAATCAAATTCGAAAGGTTTCACTTATGAAAACGAAGACACAACAACTCTAATAAATTCGCACACTAGATCTTAAATTAAAGCACTTCCTTTAAAAATGTATATTTACAGTTTATTTACAAACATATAGAGATATTAATATTATTACTCTCAGTTGAGAGTTCCATTTTTACCGACAGACGGTTCAAATCAAATTTTTACATCTACCTTGAAAAGAAAATCAGAAAACAATAAAATGGGGTTGCCACAGCAGCCGACTGACAGAAAATGGCAAGTATAGCCAAGTTGGCATTCTCAACACACTGCCCCCGGCTGAACACTTAGTTAGTAGCATCTACATTAAACAATTTAATAAACATAAGAATATACTTACATACATGACAAATTTTCATTTAACATATTTACATACAGCTACAGATATACAAGAAAATAATAAGAAGGCTGCAATTTAAGAAAGAAAATAAAACACATGAATTGAATGCAAATTAAACAATAATAAAAGTAAATATGAGTAACAAGAGAAATCAAAAGTTTAAGAAGAGTTTTTTTTTTTTTTTTTTTTTTGTCTAATAATTTAGTCCACCAAGTCCACTTCCAGATTATACAAGAGTTGCGCAGGTCGTTTGAGATCGCCTTTTGCAATCTGTAATACACAGGATCTTATTTTAGAGTCACGACCAAATACGAGTTCTTTAACGTGACCACATTTCCACATATGTTTTGGGGGCTTTTCATCATGAATTATCAGTATATCATTAACTTTGAACTGAGGCGATGAATTTATGTTTTTTACTTGAAAAGCAGATCTAAGTTCTAACAAATATTCATTTCTCCACCTTTTCCAAACGTGGTCAGTAATTAGTTGCTTATATTTATATTTTTTCGTCAACAAAACCTTATTGGATTTCTCTTGTGTACAAATTGGTAATCCAAAAGAAGGTAAGGGCATTAATCGTTTGCAAACCAAAAAGTGAGATAGCGTTAAAGGTGATGGTTCAGCATTTTCTTCGTAGAGATAACATAAAGGACGTGAGTTGACCACATCTTCAATTTCTGTAAGTATTGTTTCTAGCTCTTCGTAACTCAGAAAAGTTTTGCCTAGAACCTTTTTTAAAAGTGTTTTGACTGATCTGACCATTTTTTCGCAGAAGTCGCCACATCAGGAAGCATTGGGAATTATTAACTTCCATGTTATCATATTCTTTCTCAAATAATCAAAAATGTCTGGCTTAGAAATTCTTTTCCAAGCCTCTTGTAACACCAAATTAGCCTTAGAAAACACATTGGCATTGTCACTGTACATTATTTTGCAGAAACCTCTTCTAGAGAAAATTCTTCGTAGTGCTAAGATAAAGGTTTCAGTACTTAGATTGGTGACTAACTCTTGATGTATAGCTCTAGTTACAGCACATGTGAATACGACAATATAAGCTTTCCCAGTACCTTCAGAAGTTTTATAATATATCGGACCGGCAAAATCTACACCAGAGGTTTTAAAAACTGGTGAATTGATGATTCTGTCTTTCAGCAAATGTAATATTTCCACCTTTCCAGGAATAGCATTAAGTTCTCGACATATAATACACGATCTTAAGACGGATTTTACAAATCTTCCTCCCTTTATTATAAAATACCTTTCACGAAGGTGAGCTAAAGTGACAGCTACACCAAAGTGGTGCATTCTTTTATGAGCATCCTTAATTAGTAATTTCACAAAATAAGATTTATTAGGAAGTATCCACGGATATTTTTCCTGCTCTGTAACTTCAGAAAACTGAAGTCTTCCGGATAAAACAAATAAGTTATTTTCATCTAATTGTGGATTAAGGTTGTATAAAGAAGAAACTTTATTAAGTGTTTTTTTTTTTTGTTGTTGTTTAAGTGTTTCTATTTCAACTTTAAATAAAGTTTCCTGAGTTTGTTTAATCCAGTATTTTTCTGCTATTTCTATTTCTAAAGTAGTTAAAGGTTCTAAAATTTTAGAGTTTTTCGAATTGGTATTATATATAAAACGCATTATCTAAGCAGTAACATTATATACGTGATTTAAACTATTAAACTTTGTCATATCAAATACTGGCTTAGGAGTAGAGTTTGATTCGTTGCACAATAGTGTTAAATTTGGTTTTGATTTCATTTCATTAAAAGCTTCGGGATCAATATCTATAGCACTTTTTGCAGGCCCCATATCTTCTGGTAGTGATAACCAAAGTGGGCCGTACCACCATACTTTATTTCCCATTAACTTTGATAAGTTTACCCCTCGCGTAAGCAGATCTGCAGGGTTTTCTTTTCCGGGACAATAATTCCAGGCCTTTGGATCTGTCAGTGACTGAATTTCGGTTACACGATTAGAAATAAAGGGTTTCCAGTTTGTAGTGGAACCCCTAATCCAACAAAGAGTTATTTCTGAGTCTGAACATAACTTTATATTTAAATTCGGAATATGTAATACTTGTTTTAAATATTTCCACATTTTAGAGGCAACTACTGCACTGATCAATTACAGCCTTGGAATGGTTAACGTCTTGAGGGAAGCTATTCTACATTTACTCCAAATAAAACTTGTTTGAATTTCACCAGTTAACGAAATGGAACACAGATAAGCAACTGCTCCATACCCTTTGGGACTAGCGTCACAGAAAATGTGAATTTTCAGAAATGTTTATCCCATTATAAAAATATTTTCAGGGTATTTCAAATGTTCATAAATGTACAACTTGTGAACACCAAGTGTTCCACTCGCATTTCAAATCTGCGGGTAATTTATTGTCCCAGTCTAAACCTCTTTGCCATGTTTCTTGCAACAAGGCTTTAATACGTATTACAAATGGATTCACACATCCTAATGGATCATAAATTTTCTGTAACATTTTAAGCACTGTTCGCTTCGTGGGATCATCGATATAACACTCTTCAAAGGGCTGCGCATCTAACATCAAAACATCAGATTCAGTATTCCAAATCATTCCTAGCACTTTAAAGTACTACCTGTGGTTTCCTCACTTATACCTAAGTTACCAGATTCCCACATTTCCCTAAGTTTAATAGAATTTGTTTTAAATTTTCTCAAATTCATCCCAGCTTTTTTAAGAATTTCAGAATCTGTAGCTGATAAATAATATGCTTCGTTATCTAAATCTGATCCGGAAATTAAATCATCGACATATAGGGAATCATCTAACATATATAGTCTGTCCACGTATAACTTGACCGACCTATATTTTCGCAACCGTTGGTCCGAGATGCATACTTTCAATTACAAAATTGGTCAAAATTAAGTGCAGGGTTAAGATGCGATTTAAGATAAGATTTTGAAGCGGAAAAACAATTTAGTGAAGAATTAGAGAATGTAATTTTTTATACGTTCCCCCGGTCCTATAAGTTATATTTATTAAAATTTCCCTGTTACACTGAAAAGTAAGGCAAAAAAAGTCCCGTTATTCTACGATTAAAATTGACCAAGTAATAGCTGTTTAAAATTAAAGTATATTTTTTGCTGCATATTAGGAGTCATTCACAAATTTAGTAAAATTATAATTTCGTCAGATATATTAAAGAAATAGTTGAGAGTAAAATTTGCATTGCAATATAAATTTGAAATCTTTAATCATTCTGACATATTACTGCAAAATGTACAATTTGTACTGAACATTATAAGAGGATAAAAATAACAGATTTTTTGTTAAATAAAAGGACGAAAAACAACAGCCTCAATTCTTTACAAAATGATATAAAAAACCTGTGGAACCAGAGAGAAAAGTAAAGCTTGATCTAAAAAAGTTACAGTAAAAAATTGGCAAATAGTTTCAGTCTAAAAAAGTAAGTAGTGCGTAGAAAAGTAATGGAAGCAGATTATCTGTAAAGCTCATGAAATTACCCAAATTTTTGTTGATAGCTGAAAATGTGGACTGAGCTTTACTGGTGCCTAAAAATCAATCAGGGAAATAAATTTCATTTTTAACACATTCTGAATTCCAAACATTCATAACCAGTTTAAAAATTTGGCTTCATAAGAATAGATTAAAGGCTGATTTGGTAATGAGCGAGAACCTGAGAGATCAGTTCAGTACGAAGTATGAACCAAATTCCATTCCAGCGGTCAATGATAAGCCAGGAAGATAAAAGCCTAAAGTAAGCTCAAAACCTTAAGCATTTACGATTCAACCATATGCTTTACAGTAGTCATAGTACTTAGCAAATAATTGTCTGGCTTAAATCCATTGACATAAGGTTCCCTTTTCACAGTAATTGCATGAAATAAAAATTATTACATTAAATGTGTTATGTCAGAAATGTTAATAACAACAATACCTCAGCAACCTGACAATATTAATCTTATACTTAAAATATTACTTCATGGTTTACATTCTTTTAGCTTTGTGGAGTTATGCTTGACTTGATGTAATTACGTCCACAATTCTGGGACTGACAGAAAATTTTTAGTACATAACTACACATTCTGTTTACTATACCCAGTACTCATTTTGAGTGGATAATATGATTCTGAATATAAGGCACCAGTAAAGCTCAGTCCACATTTTCAGCTATCAACAAAATTTTGGGTAATTTCATGAGCTTTACAGATAATCTGGTTCCATTACTTTTCTACGCACTACTTACTTTTTTAGACTGAAACTATTAGCCAATTTTTTACTGTAACTTTTTTAGATCGAGCTTTACTTTTCTCTCTGGTTCCACCAGTTTTTTATATCATTTCACACCTTTTTCAGATCCTTTCTTAATCAACCTTCTTCTTAATCAACCTTATTCTTAATCAACAAACTTCAACTAACCAAACAACCCCCCCAACTAACACTACAAGTGAGCTCAATCAACTGACCAACCAATTGCCCCAATAAAAAACTAGCAGAAACATTGGTTCACCAGCGTATTTCAGAAGCTCTGATGACCCCCATATTGTTATACTGCCGAATTTACTCAGGACTTTGCCGCCAGACTAGTCCTTAGACGAAGTTTTATACATAGTGTGATTTCTTGAATTTTTTTGCTACGTACCCACGCTCCTCTGGTTTAAAGGACTATACAGTATCCTAGGTCAGCACCTCAAACACACAAAAAGCTAGGGTAAGAAACAGTTATAAGGAATGAATTAAAACTGCGAAAAAACTATGAAAAGGGAAACATGAATGAACTATGAAAAGGGTTACATCTAACTGTAACCATTGATAGAAAAAAGCAGGAAAATTGGTAAGTACGTGTCCTTTGTAAAATATGCATTTATAAAGGAGATAATTTACGTAATCGAGTCTTCAGACAATTGGCGTATTTGGTACGGATAAATTACATAACTGAGTCTACGGACAATTAGCGCATGGTACCGGGCGTCGCCCAGCTAAAAATGAACTGCAGTGAAACTTTAAAAAAAATGTAGTTGGAAGACTGCGGTGATTTGGCACAAATCCCTGCAGTGTTTTTGAAGTCGACATAACTATAAATTAACCGCAGTAAATGGGTAGTTGATAACTACACACTCACCGCAGTAAATTTATAGTTATGTCGACTTCAAAAGAACTGCAGGGATTTGTGCCAAATCACCGCAGTCTCCCAACTAGATTTTTTTTGCAGTTTGACTGTAGCCTTTTAAAAATTTATTAGAAAATATGGGGAGAAATGCCGGATGTGCATAACATAAATAAGTCGTATTAGGCCTTTCCAACAAAATGCCACATGATGGGTGACTCCAAAATTTAGAAAAAGTGCCCCGTTGTGGGGGGAGGGAAACTGGATGTGCATAACATGAATAAGTGGTATTAGGCCTTTTCAACAATATGTCACATGATGGGTGACTGCAAACTTTAGAAAAGTGCCCCCTTGGGGGGGGGGCAAAGTGGGGTGAGGGAAGCCGGATGTGCATAACATGAATAAGTGGTATTAGGCCTTTCCAACAATATGTCACATGATGGGTGACTTCAATATTTAGAAAAGTGCCCCCTTGGGGGGGGCAAAGTGGGGTGAGGGAAGCCGGATGTGCATAACATGAATAAGTGGTATTAGGCCTTTCCAACAATATGTCACATAATGGGTGACTGCAAAATTTAGAAAAGTGCCCCCCTTGAGGGGGGCAAGTGGGGGGAGGGAGCTGGATGTGCATAACATGAATAAGTGGCATTAGGCCTTTCCAACAATCTGTCACATGATGGGTGACTTCAAAATTTAGAAAAGTGCCCCCTTGGGGGGGTGCAAAGTGGGGTGAGGGAAGCCGGATGTGCATAACATGAATAAGTGGTATTAGACCTTTCCAATAATTTGTCACATAATGGGTGACTGCAAAATTTAGAAAAGTGCCCCCCTTGAGGGGGGCAAGTGGGGGGAGGGAAGCTGGATCTGCATAACATGAATAAGTGGCATTAGGCCTTTCCAACAATCTGTCACATAATGGGTGACTGCAAAATTTAGAAAAGTGCCCCCCTTGAGGGGGGCAAAGTGGGAGGAGGGAAACCGGATATGCATAACATGAATAAGTGGTATTAGGCCTTTCCAACAATATGTCACATGATAGGTGACTGCAAGCTTTAGAAAAGTGCCCCCTTGGGGGGGGCAAAGTGGGGTGAGGGAAGCCGGATGTGCATAACATGAATAAGTGGCATTAGGCCTTTCCAACAATCTGTCACATAATGGGTGACTGCAAAATTTAGAAAAGTGCCCCCCTTGAGGGGGGGCAAGTGGGGGGAGGGAAGCTGGATGTGCATAACATGAATAAGTGGCATTAGGCCTTTCCAACAATCTGTCACATAATGGGTGACTGCAAAATTTAGAAAAGTGCCCCCCTTAGGGGGGGGCAAAGTGGGGTAAGGGAAGCCGGATGTGCATAACATGAATAAGTGGTATTAGGCCTTTCCAACAATATGTCACATGATGGGTGACTTCAAAATTTAGAAAAGTGCCCCCCTTGGGGGGAGCAAAGTGGGGTGAGGGAAGCCGGATGTGCATAACATGAATAAGTGGTATTAGACCTTTCCAACAATATGTCACATGATGGGTGACTGAAAAATTTAGAAAAGTGCCCCCTAGGGGGGGGGTGGAAACCGGATGTGCACAACATGAATAAGTGCTCACAGGGCTTTCCAACAATATGTCACAAGGCATGATGGCAAAATTTAGAAAAGTTCCCCCTTGGAGGGGGGGGGTCAACGCGGGTGAGGAAAGCCGGATGTGCATAACATAAATAACTGGTGATGGGTCCTTTCTAACAAGTTACATGAGGGATGTCGGCAAAATTTTGAAAAGTGGGGGTTGCACCACCTGGAATACATCCTCACTCCTCTATGAAATTTTTATATATTATAAATGACATTTATCGGAGGGCTCTGTAAAAAAATCCAATCTAAAAGGATGAAAATGTTAAAAAAGTTCAAAAAGTAAGAGAAATAATGAAATTCTCCGATCGGCCGTGGTGAAAATCTGTGAAATTCATCCATCGACAATATGGAAAAAATCGCACGAGTTTTGCAAATCAATCGCAAGGAAGCTCCCGCACATTTCCCCGATCAGTAGAAATAAAATATTGCAAAACTCGAGAATTGGTACCGTGAAAAAAATTGCAAAAATCATTACTCACTCAATGAAAATATTTATGAAATTCCCCAGTCCATTATTGAAAAGCCCCACCAGTGGCCGAGAGGTTCTGCTCTCGAAGCTGGTAGACGGGAGGTGCTGTGTTCGATCCCAATAGCGCCCGTCGGCCTAATCTTTCAGAGTTTTCTTCGGACATTGGTTTTCCAAGCATAAATACGGGTTAGGTTCCCTTAGAAAGACCACCCACGGAGGGCACTCCCCCCCCGTTAGGGCCTATATCCCTCGTGCTGATAACTGCCATAATAAACGCAACCAACAACCATTATTAAAAAAAAAAAAAAAAAAAAAAAAAAAAAAAAAAAAAAAAAAAAAAAAACAGAACAATTCTTTAGTCGGCTGCTTTAAAATATTGTGAAACTTGACAACCTGTTGCAGAAATCAATCGTGAAATTCATCAATCGAGACAAAACTCACAAGATTCTTCAGTTGGTGGCAGGAAAAAATGTGAAATTTGTCGACCGATTGCAGCTGAAAAACTGCTAAATAAGTCACATTAACTGATAATTGAAAAATAGTTATTGAATATTAATATTTAAAAAAAGGAATGCATAATAACATTAAATGGGAGAAAAATCGCAAAATTCAATCTGTCACAGGAAAACATTGCAAAATTTTATTGATAAAAAATAGAGCTGTACTGAGTACTCGGCATACTCGGCGAAATTTTGGCCGAGTACTCGGCCAATACCGAGTAGTTGTAAGAATTTCAAACTGATCAGAAAAAAGTTATTCGAATATCAATGTATAATATATGTAATAATTCATAAAACTATTTACTCAGTATTTAACAATATGTGTACAAAATATAGAAAAAGTTAAGCAAAAACCCCTCATAAAATAATTCAAGATTAAAATTTAGTTTCACACATACAAATAAAAGTAAGTTTTTCTTATTACACAACTACTCGGTATTCGGTACTCGGTCGAGTTGTCAGTGGCCGAGTACTCGGTACTCGGCCAAAGTACTACTCGGTACACCACCAATAAAAAAAAGAGTCTAAGAAAACCAATTCAAATTATTTTTTGTGAAGAAGGTACACGAATGCAAGAAAAAAATTTAGGTGCCAATGGGCAGTCTCTCACCACTAAATTTTATTTGTTATTTTTTGTCTAATATTTCACCTAAATTTTTTGTAAGAATTTAAGTGAAGAGAGAACTAATAAAATTTAGTGGTGAGAAACTGCCTGCTGGCGCCTAGATTTTTACACTTGTGTTCTGCGAGTGCCCTTTTTTAAAAATTCGCACACAGCAGTCCTTTTTTCTAGAATCATCACTATCCTAGTGTTGATTCTAGATAAAAAGGGCCACTGGGCGGAAATGTTTAAAAAACAGCACACTTGTACCTTGTCGCTTGCAGGGAAAATCTGAAAAAGTGGTCTGAAAGTCGAAATTCATTCATCGACCATATGATAAAAATCCCACGAGTTTCACAAATCAGTATCAAGAAAAAACTAAATTTTACCAGTGGGTAGAAATATAATATTGCAAAATTTGTCAATCAGTTGCATGAAAAAAAAACTGAAAATAGTCATTAAGTCGTCAGAAAATTTGGTGAAATTTGCCAGTTGATTGTTGGACAAAAAAGAGAAATCCTTTAGTTGGGGATTTTGATCAAAAATTTACCTTAACACTTTGGCTGCCCTCATTTTTCAAAATCTGTTCCCAGGCACCGAATGCGTGACTTAGAGATCTGCACGGGCAGTCCCGTGGCCCCAGAGTTGATTTCAGGGGGTGGACGGGGGGGCTCTCATTGCTTTGGAAGGAATGTGTGTGTCCCCTCCCCGGACCACCCCCTGAAACCAACTCTGGGGCCACGGGTCTGCCCATGCAGATCTCTTAAGCCACGCATTCGGTGCTTGGGAACAGATTTTGAAAAATGGGCGGCAGCCAAAATGTTAACGTAAATTTAAGGATATTGTCATTGGTTTAACATTAGCTTGTGAGTATTATAACATGACAGTGTACTAAGCTCATTCAATATCCTCCTATGCACAAAAAACATTTAAAATAATTAAGGATATTTTCAGTGGTTTAACATTAGCTTGTGTGTATTGTAACATGACGGTGTACTAAGCTCACACAAATCAGTATCAAGAAAAGACTAAATTTTACCAGTGGGTAGAAATATAATATTGCAAAAATTGTCAATCAGTTGCATGAAAAAAACTGAAAATAGTCATTAAGTCATCAGAAAAATTTGTGAAATTTGCCAGTTGATTGTTGGACAAAAAAGAGAAATCCTTTAGTTGGGGATTTTGATCAAAAATTTACCTTAACACTTTGGCTGCCACCCATTTTTCAAAATCTGTTCCCAGGCACCGAATGCGTGACTTAGAGATCTGCACGGGCAGACCCGTGGCCCCAGAGTTGATTTCAGGGGATGGGGGGGGGGGGCTCTCATTGCTCTGGAAGGAATGTCCCCCCCCCCCCGGACCACCCCCGAAATCAACTCTGGGGCCACGGGTCTGCCCGTGCAGATCTCTAAGTCACGCATTCTGTGCCTGGGAACAGATTTTGAAAAATGGGCGGCAGCCAAAGTGTTAACGTAAATTTAAGGATATTGTCATTTGTTTAACATTAGCTTGTGAGTATTGTAACATGACAGTGTACTAAGGTCATTCAATGTCCTCCTATGCACAAAAAAAACATTTAAAATAGTTAAGGATATTTTCAGTGGTTTAACATTAGCTTGTGTGTATTGTAGCATGACGGTGTACCAAGCTCATTCAATATCCTTCTTAATAAATGAAAAAATCATTTAAAAAATTTAAACGCATATGAAAACTCTGTCATGTGGAAAAAAAATAATTCTTCGATCACTTGCAGGGAAAATCTGAAAAAGTGCTCTGAAAGTCTAAATTCATTCATCGACCATATGATAAAAATCCCACAAGTTTCACAAATCAGTATCAAGAAAAAACTAAATTTTAACAGTGGGTAGAAATATAATATTGCAAAATATTGCCTTTATTATTTTATTCTGAGAAGTGTCATAATTGACGAAAAAAACTAATTTGGCCCTATTACCATTCAGAAGTGTAAATTTTCTTTTTAAAATAACACAATTCATATGACAGTAAAAAAAGATTGCTTCATTTAAAAAAATTAATATTTTACATAATTAGTGAGTATGTACTCATTAAATAAAAATTATTATTAACATTATGTTATGTTATTAACACAATGTGTCAAACCGCTTTGTATTACATAAAACTGTTTCATTCCTAAAAAGAAAATAAGTTACTTACCTGTGAAATGTTATGCACTTATTGTAGGTATCCTAGGCAGGCATCAATTTATAATTTGAAGTTCAGTATTGGTTTTTTGTGTAACTGAACATCAAAACATACTTTAATACAAAGCACAGATAAGTATCTGTGTAAGATCTTGGTAAGATATTTAAAAATTCTGAAACTTTTAATCTAAAAGAACATACTGATTGAAGCAAGTGTAAATCTGAAATAAAACATTGTTAATTACTATAAATAGATAAGTGCACTAAATCAAGTAAAATCGAACTATCTGGATTGTCAGAAACAAAATTTTATCAAATGTTTTGGATGACATTTGAATTTAATTAATCCTGTTAATATGAAATGGACCTATTTTTTTTTTTTTTTTCGCATGCATTACCGTTAATAGTACAATCTCATCTAGATTTGAAATACTAACGATGATTGTACAAAAATTGCGACGGTTTATAAATCGTTATCACTTTATTCAAATTAACTCAATCGTGTGGATCTGAAATTAATTTCTTTCGATTGAGAATGTAAAAATACCCATACAGCCACTTTATTTCAATAAACAGTGGTGATATTTTTCGCCAAACTGCAAAATAAACGAACTTCTTTTAGCAAATCAACGTGGCACTCCGCGCCGATTTTCATAAACAAGCCGGCGTTTCCGTGAGTTGAGGTCTTTCTTTAATGCTTCTCCTGCAGTTGCAACGAAACCATGGGGTTAGACATTCAGCTGTAAGGGGTTGAAAAATAAATCATATGTCCAAATGAGAAATTTAAATAAAATAAAGGAAGAAAATTATACTATTCTTTTGTTGTTCTTCTTTGTTTTTATGAGGTAAAAGTGGAAAACTGGAAGTTATATGTATGTCCGATATGGAAGAAAGACAATTTATGCAATATGCAATGAGTAAACCCACCTGTGTTTCTAATTTCTAATCATGGGCGACATATAAAAGAATGGTTGGGCCACTGTCCCTCTCGATTTTGAAATTTATCTAATTAAATTTCCTTTTTCTTCGATTTTGAAAAACATAGTAAATTTTTTTCGAGTAATTTAAAATAAAAGAGGAACTAAAAACTAGTTATGAAGATAGTGGGGCAGTGAGCAAGGGAGACCTATTGCCCCTCCCTTGATTTTGAAATTTAATTAATAAGAATTCCTTTTCTTCCGTTTTCAAAAACATTATGTGAATATTTTGAGTAACTTAAAATGAAAATAAATAAGAAATTTTCAGTTAAGGGGTGTTGGTGGTGGTGGTGGTGGTGGTGTGAGTGTGTGTGTGTGTGTGGGGGGGGGGGGGGTGAGACTCATTGCCCCTTCCTGGATTTTGAAATTTAATTAGCAATTTTTTTCTCCAATTTACAAAAACATAGTAAAATTTATTCTTTTCGAATAACTTAAAATAAAGGAACTAAGAACTTTCTGTTAGGGGAAGGGGGCATATGTGAGTCATTGCCCCTCCCTCGATTTTAAATTGTAACTATTTTTTTTCTCTGATTTTTGAAAAACATAGTGAAATTTGATCTTTTCTCTTATCTTAAAATAAAAGAATAACTAAGAATTTTCTCTTATGGGAACGAAGTTAGAAGAGAGCTGCCCTCCCTAAATTAAAAAATTTAATTAATTAAATATTCTTTTTCTTTTGTTTTCAAAAACATAGTAAAGTTTATACTTTTCGAGTAACTCTGAATAGAAAAATGAGAAATTTTACATTAAGAGGGAGGGGGGGGGGTGAGAGGTTCATTGCCCTCCCCTCCCTGGATTTTAAAATGTAACTAATAAAAAAAAAATTCCACTTTTGAAAAGTAGTAAAATTTATTCTTTTCGACTAACTAAAAATAAAGAAACTAAGAATTTCCTGTTAGGGGAAGGGGCATAGCTGAGCGATTGCTCCTCCCTTGAATTTAAATGTTAACTATTTTCTTCGCTTTTGAAAAACATACTGAATTTTTTTTTTTAATTATCTTAGAATAAAAGAGGAATTAAGAATTTTCAGTTAGGGATAGGGTAGGGGGTAGGAGAAACCTATTGCCCCTCCCTGGATTTCAAAAGTTAATTAATTAAAATTTCCTTTTCTTCTATTTCAAAAACATAGTAAAATGTATACTTTTCGAGTAATTTACAATAAAAAAATGAAGAAATTTCTCATTTCCCGCCCCCCCCTCCCCCTGGCTTTTGAAATTTAATTAATATTTTTTTTCTCCGATTTTGAAAAAAAAAAATAGCAAAATTTATTCGTTTAGAGTAAGTTAAAAAAAAAAAAAACTAAGAATTTTCCGTTGTGGGCAGGGGGACAGGTGGGTTGATTCCACTGCCCCTCCCTCGATTTTGAAATTTAACTAATTTTTTTTCTCTGATTTTGAAAATCATAGTGAAATTTAATTTTTTTTATCTTAGCTTAAAATGAAAGAGGAACTAAAAATTTTGCGTTAGGTAGGAATGTGACTTTCAATTAAGCCCTTAAAAGTCTTGGAAAGAGTATTAATTATCATTAGTATTTAAAAAGTGTGTTTCATAACATGCAACTCTCACAAAATCAAAACAATTTTAAACACTTTAGAAAATTCGGGAAATATCACACAATCATACAGCATTGTGTCTTGCAAAAGAATCTTACAGCAACTGCTGTTATACTGTAGTTACTATTATACTAATCATACTTACAAAATTAAGACCTGTAAAGTTCTTCAGAAACTGCAGTCAGACTGCAGATACATCATCGAAAATTTTTGTGAATTAATTGCTATAAAATCACTTGAAATTCACTGCCGTTTTACTGTAGACATAAAGTCTTACTATTTTTTAAATTTTCGGTTGAAAAAATACTTGTCAATAACTGGAAAATAACTGAAGTGTTTTTACTGTTGATATTGCACTACAAAAAAAGCTACAGTTGACCGTAGAAAAACTTGAAAAATACATCATTTCTGTAAAAAACTACAGTTCATTTTTAGCTGGGCGTTTAGCGCATAATTAACTCAACCCTAAGCACACGCACCTACTTTTGTAACGTTACCACACACTTGGGGGTAAATCTCACCTTATTTTGTCTCCCATTATATTTTTGGCTAAATGCGGTTTAAAAGCATGTCTACTACTCGATATTGTAAAATGCATCAGTACTACTTCTTTTTAGGGAATAATCAAGCGTTTCATATTTATTTTCCGTTTTGCAAGTTTCGGTAAAAATCACTTTTTTTTTTTTTTAGTAGAACATATGCAACGATTTGTTTTATCTCGTAAAACCTGAATTATTTTATAAAACTTACATTAATTACATTTAATACACTTTCATCAACATATACAGGCAACTTTTATGTCACGCTTTCAGTAACATTATTTTAATGTGTGTTATCCCATAACGAATGAGCATATCGAAATGAAAAGTTTCTGCACGCGCGGGATTATTTAATCCCAAAAGGCATATTTCTCCCCTTCTTGCCAACAAAGAAAAGACCTATCTGAACATTGACTTTGAAGTGTACAAGGAAGGTCAGAAGCGTCCTCGAGAAATTTTTCATTTTTTTATCATATTTTTTGGCAGTTTACAGAGTGCTGGATAGCACGGTTTTGTATTTAACGCTTTTGTATCAGTTTTTTCTGAATCTGAATCGAAAACTGTGGTTTCATTTTGAATTTTGTATTCATCTACGTTTGAATTGACTATTATTTTTTTCATTTTGATTTTTATTAGAGTGAATCTGGTGCTTTTTAACACTTTTATTCCATTTTTCCGCTACTATTTTATCAAAATTTCCAAATACTCAACTTTTTCCCATGTATGCAAATTCCTTGAAGTACGGTTCAGAATATACTGTGTAACCCTTGCCCACATACATCTTCAACATAAATTTTGTCCTTATCATTCATGCTGGATAATATTGCTGAACACATATTTTTTTTATCTTTGTAATATTTGATTTCAGCTCAAAAACAAAAAAATTTCGTTTACTAAGCGCCCTTGTTACTATTGTTTTTGCTTGAAGCTTTTTGATATGGAACTGTGCTTTATTTTCATCCGAAACCTCTAAATGTGATAGTGGCTTTTTATCCATATTTGACAGTAACTTTTGGTACTTCTTAGTTGTCCCGTCGACCAATTTACTGTCGCCAAATTGTAAGATTAAATGCCAATAATGGATGCCATTGATTAAATAATTGCAAGATTAAATGGCCAATACAACCATTAATTCGGCGTTTTATTTGTATTTTTATTAATGTTTTACTAATTCATTTATTCTTTCGTTATTTAAAATAAAAATTACGTCAATGTGTATAATTTGGCGAAATTGGTCGACGGGATAACCAAGAAGTACCTAACTTTTTTACAAGATTTTGCTCTGAGACCCGACGGCTCGGTTTTAAAAATGCAAGAATTTTTTTGTAATAATATTGGAGGTCTATCACTAAACTTGTACAATACCTTTGGCGCCTTTTTGCGTTTTCCACTTGCCTTTTATTATATGTACGTTTGAAGCTATAGCGCAGCTTAACGATATACCGCCGGTACCATTTAGATTTAAAATGGAAAATTTCCAACAAATTTTTTCGTTGACAGAGTTTATCAGAAGCTAAAAGCTTTTCCTTTTTTTTTTTTTTTTTTTTTTTTTTTTCCTGCCATTTTTTGACCTCCCATCTTTTCTTTGAAACACTATGTTTTTCTCTCTTCTGTTTACTCCAGTCTTTATAATATACAGAACGAGCTTCTTTGTTTTATTTTTGCCACTTCCTAAACTTCCATTTTGTGGCTCTTTTTTTACAAGACATCTTATAAAGTAGTTATTTTTAACGTTTTAGTTAATAAGGCGTAACGAAAAAAAAGTTATTTTCCCAGTGTTCATCTTTTAATAAAACTAGTTGGCATAGCAGCCCACTGCGTTGCATTTAAATTGCATGAGATCTTACAATTATGTTTTGTTGGAAGTATAAATCTAGTTTTATTACACATTTCGACAAAACTATAACATAAATTTGACTGAATACAGAATTTCAAGTAATAAACAATATTATCATGTAGATTAAACGTTTATTAAGTTAAAATACACATTTCCAAAATTCATTTATAAAAAGTATTGCGTTCTTTTAAGAGTTCACTTTTTTATTAGAAACTGCTGATAACCACATGAAATTATTTTGACGAAATTGGATAAAAATTACGTCATTTGGCAAATCTAGAAGAAGCATTTCAGATTTGTGAATTAAAATAAATGTTTATCAAATGACATTTTTCTTGCTTAGTCATTCTGCCTTATAGTGGCTTTGTGAAAAAATTTAAGCGCGTCATTTTTAAGAAAAAATTATATGAAAATCGGTGTTCCTTGTTTAAACTTGTTCTTAATATAAGTCAATAATTCTATCGATGTACGCAAAAAACTTAAATTTGATTTTGCCGAGCCTCCTTGGATAAATATTAGTAATAAAATAAAAATCTATGATCTAATATTTGTAGATAACAATTGTAAGCAGACGATTTTTTCTACCTAAGATTAAGTTGTTTCGTGAAGATGAATGTGTAAAATTATGTTTTATTCCTCACAAGGAAGGTCTCCATACGGGCATACTCAGAAAAATCTGAAAAAAATACAGAATGTCCTTCTCCCATGGGTATGTATGTTTATAAAAAATTTTTTTTGGCGGAACCTCGGTAGAACGTCCGTAAAAAATAATGAAAATTTCGCTTATTTGGCGACTTATCACCGTTTGGCGAATAAATTAAGTTTTAAAAAAAAGACGCTTGTCGAATACTCTTTAAGGAAAAAACTTTTTATGTTGAATTTGTTTAAATAAGTTTAATTTAAATAACTTTAGCTTTGTCATTTTTAGTTTGTTTTAGTTATAGTTTTGTCATATATATTTATATGTACTTATAACAAATTTTAGCTATCATATTTTACGATTTAAAACAAAATTTAAATTGATTAAAATTGTTCCAAACTCTAAAATATGCTCCATCGAGCACTGTGGATTCAACTTTGTTGCTATGGAAACAACTTCTTCGGTATGGAAATGTATTACGACAGCATTATTCATCTGGCGTTAAAAGTTATTTTTATAACCGATAAAGCCATTTAAATTTTTAAAAATGTGGATCGGAGAATAAAACAATGGCAAAATTTCATTCAAATCGGCAACAAGCAACAAGTATAATATAAAATGTAATAATAATAATAATAATAATAATAAATTCTTTCATGGTTTACGTTTAAATTCTTTAAATGCCGCATATTCTCAAAATCAATTAACAAACAATTTTCAGATTCATTAAAATCGTTTGCTTTTGGCGAGGAAAAGTGCTGCTCGCCAAATTGCGTGCCGCTTTCGTCTTTTTACGCCAATTATTCGAAAGTATTTTATTTTTTTACAGATTTTCTACTGTAATTCCGCCGCTAATTTTAACTGATCCTTTATTACATACATGAGTAGTTTCACTTGCATTTTTTTTTCAACATATTCTGAGTATGCCCAGTATGGAGACCTTCCTTGTCAGTTTTTATTTCTTAGCCCTTCTTTCTATTTGATACTATGAAAATTTCAAAGGGTAAAAATGAGCGAAAGCATGATAGGAAATGTCGAAAATGTAAAGTTGTAGAACTAAGAATTAATTAAAAAATACACTAAATATCTTTGTTTTTCATTTATTTATGTTTCTACTGTAATTCCCTTTTTACTTATTTCTTCTTTATTTCACGAAAAAATGGTTAGCTTCCTCTTTTTTTTCTATTTTGATTTTGGTTATAGCTTTCTAGAAATTTTAACACTAATTTTAAAATCGCTTAAGACCCCTAATACGTAAACTGATATGCAGTTTTCAAACAAATTATATTTGGAAGTACATCTTCCCTGGTATTCGACGGTGTAAAGTTTGAAAATATTGCGATTACATAGATGTTAAATTTTAGTTTTATTTATTTTATTTCATTGTTCATTTTAAAAATTTGTTACGGAGTATTAACTGGAGACATTTTTATTATTGAAACTATTTGTATCGCTTTAAGTGATAATGGATCATTATTCTTCCATAATAGAGCCTGCATGCAATAGAGATACATTTAAAAGAAATCGTGCTTAAAACTTAAATTTAAAAGCCATAAAAAATGAGTAAATTGAGTAACGGTTTTCAAACAAATTGCATTTGAAAGTCCATATTTTCCCCACACGATTGTGTAAAATTTGAAAATGTGCAATATTTAGAAATTTAAACCAAATGACCTAGCATTTACCGAAAATTTCTGAATTTTTATTGACTTATAAAAACAAAGTACTCGTATTATTCCTTTTTTTTTAATTATGGTGCTATTTTTTAGGGTGTGGCAACACAAAAGAAAAGATTTAATTAGAAAATTAAAAAGGAAATATTTCTATAATGTTAAATTATGGAATGTATAGTGCTACGTAAAGTTTAAATGGGTGCCATTCCCTTAATATTAGATATTTTTAAACCCGACCTTCGAAAGGCACATCACTAAATTAAGAGCTTTCCAACAAGCCATTATTCATCCCTGAATGTTTTCTGGTTCGGATTGTAATCTAGTTGTTGTCTTTTCATCATGTTTCAAAACGTAAAAGATGCGGCTGAGCTCTACTATACAGTACTACCGTGCTGTATGATGATACAGATTTTAAATTGCTGTTAGATTACACTGTCTTTCAAATTTTGGGTTGTGGCATATTTTTTAGCTTTTGAAAATTGATTCTTATGTATTTTTTAGCACTGAATCCGAAAATGACCTTCATTTTAAAGCATCATGTCAGGAATTTCCCCAAATCGCAAATTTCAAAGTTAAAAAGCTAAAAGTTAAAATTTATCCCCCTCGCCTCCCAACCTCATCGGACTACCGAGCTGATTAGCTGTAAGAAACCCAGTATAAGCCAAAAAATCTAATAAATTATTGAATTAAATAAAATTAAACTGAATAAAAAAAGTCTTACATCTATTTTATAGTATCAGATTTTTCGCTATACTTTAACCTTGAAATTTACGATTTGCAAAAAATCTTGACATGTTGGTTAAAAGTGAAAATACTTTTTTTTATTCAGCGTTAAAAAATACATAAAATGTAATTATAAATGTTAAAAAACACAACCATCGCAGGTTTAAGTTATCTAATCTAAAACTCTTTCTTAAATTTCTTGACGATAATTTATTCGAATTTTTTTGTGTTATCCTCCAATATAAGTATGTATAAGATGGTAAGAGTCGAAAATCATAATAATATTGTATTGTCAGCGGATTTAAGTCAGTATGTAAAATTTAATTTCGATCGGACATTTGAAAGTGAGTTAAAGTTCAAGTACAAATTTTAAACTGGAAAGACGATCGTTTCAAGTTAAATCAAACCTTATGAAAATAACATAATTTTTGTTAAAATAAATCACAGCCTCAAATTCTTACACAATAAAACATATGTTAAAATACAATTATTTTGACTAATCTGAAACTTAACTAATAAAAGTTAATCGTAATATTTGTACAATTTCTATCAAAACGCAGATACCTTGCAATAAGTTTAAGTACTTTATACACGACCCCTGAAAGCATGGTCGAAATCATCTGTTTTGATATGTAAAAAAGTTGTATAAGTCATGCATTTCAAAGTTTCATAACTCGGTCAATTTTAATGTTAGTGAATGGGACTTTTTTGTCTTACTTGTTAGTGTCACAGTAATTTTTTAGTAAATATCACTTATAGGACCAGGGGACCGTATAAAAAATTAATTTTCGTAATTTTTTAATAAATGTTTTTCTTGACCCAAATCGCTTTGAAAATAATTCTTTACCTTATTTAAACCATTTTTGTATTGGAAGTATGCATCTAGGACCAACGGTTGCGAAAATAAAGGTTGGTCAGGTTATACGTGGACACACTGTATACAACACTTAGATGTTGATCTCGATATTTCTTTATATGATGTTTAATTGTGGTAGCCAAAATAAATGGTGAGCATGAAACGCCAAATGGTACGCGTTTAAATCTTAAAATTTTGAAACAGTTGTTTGCGTCATTATCGAACCAAAGAAATTTAAGGTAATCTCGGTCATCTTCAGCTACAGAAATTTGAAGAAAGGAGTTTTCAATATCTGTACAAAACGCACTATTGAATTTTCTGAAATTAATGATAATTTCTAATAAATCTGGGTTCAAATTTGGGCCACTGTACAAATAATCATTTAATGGTTTGTTCTTTTCTTTTGAGGAAGCATAAAATACGATTCTAATTTAAGTTGTAGGTTTATCATCTCGCAAGACAGGTCGGTGGGGCATAAAATAACCGCTATTTACAGTTTCATTAGAGCATTCTTTCACTATGTTATTTAATTCCTGATCAATCACAATTTCTTTATATTTCTGCAATAATTCTTTATCTTTAAGCAATTTTCGATTTAAGTTAATAAATCGGTTTCTAGCATTGCTATAATTACTTCCTAAATCTCTTTTATCATATTTCCATAACAATTTAGCTTCGTAATGTTGCTCAACAAAATGCAAATTGTTTTCAAATTTTCCGATTATCTCTTTATCTAATTCAGAAATATTTTCTTCTGTATTGATCCCTAAAGTTTCTAACTCCCACAATGTTTTCAAATCATTTTGAATAGGTTTCATAACCTGAGTAGATAAGACCCCAGCTTGTTTACTCTCACTATTTTTATTTACGTCAATTTTCGGAGGGAATGCCCAAATAAATTTTCACAGATGAACATTGATTTATTTATGGGATATGTTCTACCATTAATTTGATATAAATAGTCAGCTCCTATTAATATATCAGCATCACTATTTTCAAGATATTCCGACCTGTCAAGACGAAATTTAGAAAGTTTTTTCTTAATTTTGATTTTAAGAGGAGGAATTTATATCAAATAATTGGTTATTAGCGGTGTGACTAATGCTTCAATTATTATACTACGTTTTCTGTCCGCCAAGTGATTTAGCTTTAGCTTAAAGATATCATAGCATCGTTCTTCAGATTTTCTCGAGCCGAAAGTATAGACAATTAATTTTGCCTTTCTAATGAGCTCAGGTTTTAATTTTGAAACTAAATTTTCTGTAATGAAAGTTCGGTGACTAGCAGAGTCAAATAAACAAAGTGTAATTTCTGAATTTTCACCCGCTTCTACTTTTAAATGAATTGTTTGCAATATTACATCTCTACTGATATTATTTATATTGCTTTTAAAATGAGATACGGAGGAAATAATACTATCTGAATGTTTTGATACTTCTGTTTTTTTTTTATTAGAATTACAAAGTATAGTATTGTGATATGTTTTACAACAAACTTTGCAGTTTTCATTCGAAAATTTACAAAAAATAGCGATGTGAAATTTACGGAAGCATTTGAAGCATCTTACTTCCCTTTTCAATTTTTCTCGCATTTCCGGAATGGTGAAAGGCTTACAATTTTCAGTATTGTGATCAGTCTTGTTACAAAAAATACAGTTATTTTTAATATTTTTGGTTAAGGCAGAAGCTGATGGAGCGAATCTTTTATAATTTTTCTTAAAATTTTATTTAATAATCTAATAATTTAATAATTTATATAATCTTTAATGAAATTTATCAGCTCATTAACATACCAGTCAGTATGTTTAATACGTTATCTATTAAATTCTAGTGCAATATCTCGTGGAATAAGTTTGAGAAGAATTGGACATAACAAGTGCCCATATGAACCTGATGCAACACCTAAAGAATTAAAATTTCTTATTTGAATTTCGCATTCATCATATAAATCTCTGAGCGCTTTAATATTACTAGAATTTCGTACAGGTTTCAAATTTAGTAGTTTAGTCATGTGACTATTTATAACCAGTTCATTACGACCAAAACGATTTTTCAATAATTGTATAGCATGAGCATGATTTTCCTTAGTCAGCGAAAAGCCTGCTATAGTATTTGCAGCACTTCCGCCCAAAAGTGACTTTAAGTAGGAAAATATATCAATCGGAGTTAAATGTTCATTATTATCAATCCCATTCGAAAATTAACTCCAAAATTCAAGCCATAAACACGAATCACCATAATATTTAGATATATTAAGTTTAGGAAGATTTTGATTCAGAATTTTCTGACTTTTTAGTAGAGAAATATCGTTGCTACTACTATCACTTTCATTGTCTGAAGCATCTCGTTTAGTTTCAGGAGTAACGGTGTTATCATTTATAAGTTTGGAAATTTTATATTTCCATTCAATAATATTTTCATTATAAGATTCAGATTTCTCGATTTCTTTTTCAAATTCAGTACTTTGAACCAGTGGTTCAATCTCAGCATTTAATGATTTTAAAATTTTCATTTTATCATTCAACTGCTGTTTTAAAATATCCAGCTTTGATTTTCTATTCTGGAGAACAAAATTTTGTGTATTATCTAATAAATCACTTATTTTATGATAGTTTAATATTTTTGTAGTTTGACGACGAATCGTGGCTCTTTTTTTCTTAAGAGTTTCTAGATCCATCGTAAAATAAAGAATTTAATCAATAAAATATATATTCAATGTACTTTAATTTATTCAATATAATTTAATTTGAGGTACTTACCTCATTCGATGAGGAAATCCAGACATCATTAATTCAATCCTGGAGCAGAGACGCCAAAAAATGATACTACACGTCATTTAACCCCTTAACAGTGTAGCCCGAACTGGATTCGGGCAAGAATACTTTGCTTGCTTCGTTATTAAAAGCACTTTGATACCACTAATTTGTAACTGTAAATTTATCTTTATTGATTGTCAGATATGTTTCGATTAAGTAAGCTAAATATTTTAGTATGGAAAAAGTGGTGTCCAGCACCATTTTTAATTTTTTTGTAAGAAAACAAATGTCACTGTTAAGGGGTTGAACTGCAGGCTCGAAACATACATGATAATATTCCTTTGTGTCGAAAATTCGAAGCTTTTATATAAATCAAATTCGAAAAATTTCACTCATGAAAACAAAGAAAGGCACACTCACAACAACTCTAATAAATTCGCGCACTAGATCTTAAATTAAAGCCCTTCCTTTAAAAACGTATATTTACAGTTTATTTACAAATGTATAGAGATACATTATTACTCTCATTTGAGAGTACCATTTTTACCGACTGACGGCTGAAATCAAATTTTTACATCTACCCTGAAAAGAAAATTAGAAAACAATAAAATGGGGTTGCCACAGCAGCCGACTGACAGAAAATGGCAAGTATCGCGAAGTTGGAATTCTTAATAAAAAGAGATCATTAGTAACAACACATTTAAATAAAGCGTTGAACTTAAAATAAACAGTACATTCTAAATGAGAAAAGAAAATAATACCAATAAAAACTTACTTAATTATGTGATTGAAATCTTATTTATTGCAAAAACTAGATTGTAAAAGAGTCTCTTGCTTTTACAACTGCATTTTTTATGGAACACTTCCTTTTGTAATGACAGCGTGTATAGCGTTGTCCTCCGCTTCTCTAATTAGCTGCTGCTGCTTGTATAAACAACAATTCTTGAAAAGAAATAACATCTATGTAAATAATTTTTAATTATAACTTACAAACTGATTACGAATATAAAGCTGCTTGAAGGTACCATTTTTGTTCGGTAGTTTATAAAAGTCGGAATCTTCAATTCCAACATAAACTGCTAACACATTTCGGCCATCTCTACGACTACCGTCGACATCAGGGACTTGTATTCATACGTATCACCAATTTGAGCAGGAGGATTTTTTTTTTTTTTTTTTTTTTTTTTTTTTTTTTTTTTTTTTTTTTGAGGTTCGTAACATTTTCGTTGCTTGCAATAGGAGGTTCTCTTTCGCGGCCGCTCTTTTTGTAGAAGTAAACTCGCATTGTTCGATCAGGGCTTGATATGAAGGTGTGGTAGGTTGCAGGTCCTCTTCAATATTTTTCTTTGGAATATGGTTTTCGTTATGGCCACTGCTCAAATATTCTTCAAATGTATTGTGAGTTTTTTCAAGCTGTTCTTCGGTTTTTAAAGTATTAAAAATTTTGACGAGTTGTTCTTCGGTTTCAAAATTTACGATTTATTTGCTAGGAAAAAAGACGATCCTATGCATATTTTTGTTTAACCCCCAAACATGGCTTTACAAGGACAATGGCGTATTCCTTCGTAGTATGTAGTGTTCTTTGTAAATTGAACAAAAGGCAATATATCTGACAGTTTATTAATATTATTATTTTTCATTCATGCAGTTAATATATTCTGTATATCCTGATTGACTCTTTTAACTGAACCTTGTGTTTGTTAAATGTTTTGGAAGAACGTGATACGCTACTGCTTCAGCTGTCTTAGTTTTCAAATGAACTTGATACACCATTATGAACTTATATTTGCCATCTCTGTGTAACTGCAGGTCTGTCAGATCGACACGACATCTTGAGGTTAACTGACCATTAGTTTCACAACAATAACTTTCTTAGGTGCACTATATTTCATTTCTAATTGTTTGCAAAAATTTAAATACTACATTACAACTTCATATGTAATATTTTTGTATTTAACTTTTAAAAAATTATGCATACGTGTTCTTCCTCGGTAGCCTGTTCTGGTGTGTTTCAAGTAGTCTACTGAACAATTCATCATTGGTAGCATAATACTATCTATGCATTTCTCCTGGTTTTAATGATACAATTAACTTATCCTCATCATAAATTTTTAAAACGTCAAAACGTTTTAATCGTCTGTAATCCAAAGGTGTGCCGCACTTGGTTTCAGCAGAAATTACTTCCGAAAGTATTTTAGAGTACTTTTCTTGCGAAAAATAAAAACTGGTCTTCTGGTTTACACGCAATTAATGTATTTAACTTTTCAAAATAAAAAAATCCCTATTCACTGCAGTATCCATTCAATATAAATTAGGATATCGAATAAAAAATAAAATTTAAGAAAACGTTGTACGCCCCATCAAACCTTGAATAAGGCTGACAAAGCTGACTTACTCGCAGCAAAACAAACGATTTGGTGACAGACATTCGCCTCTCTGTTGACCTCAGCTTTTGTTTTCGACGACCACCAGAGAATATCTGTATTTGTCGACATACAACGGTGATTGTCCGAATATACTGGGATTTAATAAGATATTCGGACTTTCACTGACGTGTTTGGTATGTGAAAACATTCACCGGTGAACGTCGACATTCGCCAATTTCGCCGGTAACATATACACTAGATCTATGCAAGATAATTCACATTAAAATGAGAAGAAAAAATTCGAAGAAAACAGACGCTATTACATGAATTTTTGCTGTTGCCGTTACATAAAAAGTTCTAGGAATCCCAGTTTCCTAGGAAAACTTTAGTTCCTAGTTACTTTTCAAGAACCACGGTATTGAAAACCATTGTGTTTGTGCATATATTATGTTTTGATCGAGTTTTGGATATTTTCAGGAACATGTATAGCTTATTCATGAATTCTTTTCTTTATTTTTATACACCTCATGCAAATTTTTATGGAGTTTTCTTTGTTTTGTTTTTACATTAAATTTAGTTTATATTAATTAATGAGAATATCCGAATTTTCTAAATGCTGCATAAAGTGATGTAATATACAAATAAATTTGCTAGCCGCATTTCTTTTATACCATGTGACGTCACATTAAAATTCTCCGGAATGAAAATTGTTTTAAATGTATTATTTTAAATTTCGACTATTAAATGCATTTGAAATTTAATAATTAATTTATTTATTATGAAATTTTAATTTTTTTCTGTTTTAAGATTCACAGGAACATACATTATTCAATTAAAAAAGTATGTAGCCTCCATGAATTTTCAAAATCTCGTTATTATTTTTATTGAAATTTAATTCATCTTGTTGTCATGGGGACACCTCCCCCCCCCTCCCCCCCCAAAAAAAAATTGCAATTGAAGTCTCGCATAGATATATTTTTAATTTTTAACTGTTCGTCACTGTTACCATTAGTCCATTTTAAATACGACTTAATTACTCCCACTTGCTGCTTTTAACGAATATTAATGAATTCATCATTTTTCTTTCACTTTTTAATATTCATGTGAAAATAGTTTTGTTGTTAGAAAGAAAGTATTATTATTTGCACTGCCTTAGAATTGACGACAAACGTTAAAAAATGCATCTCGAAATAGAAAATAAAAGTCTCGTAAATATATTTTTTAATTTAAACTGTTTGGCAGATTAATTACTTGGCCATTTTAAATATGGCATAATTTCCCGCATTTACTGCTTTTAATGCCTATTAACGAATTTATTATTTTAAAATTTTCTTTCCCTTTTTATAGTTATAGTAAATCCGATTTTTATAAAGTAAATTTCAATGTTTTCCTGCTTTTAACATGTAATAATTTAATTTTGAAGTTTTTCTGTTTTAAAAAGTTACGTGTAAATAAATTTTTAATCGTAAGGAAATATCATTATATGCATTTTTTCTACGATTGGCAACAATTTGAAATAATACCTTTACTAAAATGTGAAAAAAATATCTCTTGAAATGATGAACATTTAATTAAACAATAAGAAATTATTATTCATTTAGTATTATCATAATTATTATTTAATGAATTTATTTTTACATATTTTCCTGAAAAATATTTTAATCGCAATAACCCATTTAAATAAAAGATAATCTCTATTTTAATTTGAAAATGGCAGAAAAGAAGAAATCTAATAATCCCTATCGTCATCCGTTTTCTCTCTTTTTTCTCAAAAACCGAGTAATTTAGGTGCCATCATTAGAATAATTAAATTCAAATTAGAAAAAATTAATATTTCGAAAACTAATTCAAATACCAATTTTGATATTGTGGATCAATACGGATTTTTGGTGTTAATTTCATCGCATAATATTCAGTATTTTAGGAGAAATAGCCATGAAACATAATCAGTCATTTAATCAATCGTTTCATAAAAACGTTTCATAAACTCGTTTCATTATGATTTTATATGTATAGGGTAGATATTTTTTCTTCTTTAAATTTATGTTTAGTACACACACACACACACACACACAAAAAAAAAAACTTATAAGGTATTTATAAGATATCGGAAAAGTATCCTGCTTGTTAAATTTGATTTGCTATAGCAATATAAATAAACCTGCTTTGTAAAAAAATTCTTGTGTTATTCTGTTGTTGTTTTCACAGGATTATGATTCTACTCTGAACGGTAAAATTACATTTTAATATTTTAATTAAAGAAGAAATATTTACAATTAATTGAAAAAGTCACAGTTAAAGTACGTGTTAGGATTAATTACGAAGATGAAGTAAGCGACACATCTAATCCTCAAAGTCAAAAATATAATCTTCAAAGTAAAATACTTGTTTTGGGACTTAAGTTTAAAGTGAGAGCCGTTTATCAGTTTTGAAACAATCATTTCATGGAATTAAATTCGATAAACAAATCATTTTTAGCATCTTTTTAATTCTAAGAAATAATTAACAGTCTAAAGATAGTAAAGTATTTTCTGCTAAGTAATTTAAAATAAATCTGTGTATTTTAATTTGCAATATTGTTATTTCGGAGAAAGAAATCGCTACTTTTATTCCAGATAAATAAAATAGAATAAAAATATATATGTTGTATACTTTATCATATAATTGGGGTTTGCAACATGAAATGAATTTTAAAAGTTTACGATGTTAATTTTTATATGGCTAATTTTATGTTTAATTTTGCTTCAAAATTAAGAAAATGATATGTTTGATGATTAAAAACATTTAATATACTCATCCGCGTACTACATATATAAAATCAATATTAAACACACATTAAAAATATACCCAACGTTTCTGACTTACTATAATAGGCCATCATGAGGGGTTTCTTGACCAATACGGAGCTTACGTTACAAACATCACAGCATAAGCTCCGTACAGGTCAAGAAATCCCTGACGAAGTCTGGATAAAATAAGTCTGAAATGTTGGATATATTTTTAATGTGTGTTTAATATTGATTTTACATATGTAGTACGCTGATGAGTATCTTAAGTGTTTTTAATCATTAAATTAGAGAGCGTAAGTCCAAGGTTTTATGATACGTTTATAAAGAGTTGTGCATAATTGTTTGAACTGAACGTGTTGAACCCGCCGCATAGCCTCCACGTAATTTTTATTTATATTTATATTACTTTTTTTTTTTAATTTTTCATTTATAATTTCTGACACCAAATTATTTCCATTTTATATCTTGAATAGGAAATGGCCAATTATCCCCTAAAATACCTGTTCCAAACTGAATTATGAATTGAAGTAATATGAAGAGATTTTCAACCATGAAAATACAGCTTGCTGCTGCCTTCTGTAAGGTTTCCTGTATTTAAAATCAGTTATATGGAGCAAAACTCTCTGGAAACATCGTTGATGGAATAAACTGTAAAAAAAAAAAAAAAAAAAAAAAAAAAAAAAGATATAATTTAAGAGATGTAAAGTTACAGAAATCTTTATACTTGCTAAAGTTTTATCTGTACGCTGTAAAAAAAAAAAAAAAAAGGGTGTAAATGTACAAAATGAGTATTTGAAAAGCTACAGAAATCTGTAGCTTTACAAAGAATATACTAAAATTACAGTAATCTTACTAAAGTTTTATCTGTAACCTGGATTGCAGTTACATAAAAAGTTCTAAGCATCCCACCTACTTCTATATATAAAATTCAAACGGAAATTTCGTTCCCAACCTCTATATTTTGAGTTCTACTGCATGGATTTTGACAGAACGTACACTGTTAGATAAATATAGTTTCAGGGTAGGTTTTAAGATATAACTCACAGTTCTGCGTAGATAAGACAAAAAGTTCTGTTATTTTGGGCGAAAGGTTTACCATTATTTTATTGGCTATAAATTTCGTTGATAAATGAATTGAAATGGCTGTACATCTCAGGAAAAAACAGTTACTAATTTTATAAAAAAAAAGAAAAAAAAGAAAACAAGTAAGAAAAATCATGCGCACAGCATAGATTATGAAACACTTTCCAACACTCCCTGAAAGTTTTAACGAAACTTCGTTACTTAGGGAAATAAGGTAAATGAGATAACTAAGTAAACATTTAAAAATCTGATTTCAGTAGTTACAGCCCATAGCCAAATATGTATTCCCATTCTTTTGAACAGCCCTGTATTCGATCTGTATGTTGATATATATACTATATAATGGGAAAATTTATTTTAGCAAGAAAATGCATTACAGGTTGAAATTCATCTTTCAGCAATTTATACTAATAGATGGAAACATACCTGAATACTTTTCTACAGCCCTGTAGTTTACCTAGCACCTTTATTACATGTCACTATTTAGCTAAAATTTAATTCAAATTAAAACACGCTTAAAACTACTGAAATTATATTTCCAGAAATTATCACCCATAGACGGCCACGTATCCAACTCTTTGCGTGCCCCTGTATATCATTTTATGTATATTCTACAAATACAGTCGAACCCCGTTAATACGCGCCCTTCTTAAAACGCGAAACCGCTTAATACGCGGATTTTCTTCGGTCCCTTGAAAAACGCCTATCTTATGCATTAAAAATGCCCTTCTTAATACGCGAACCCGCTTAAGACGCGAAATTTTATCAGTCCCGTGGCAAGAAAAACCTACGTTTAATACGCGAATGAGCTTTTTTTTTAAACAAAGAACGTTTTAGAGGAAATAATGTCCCAAGCGTAACATGCGACAATTCTTTAAACTAGGAATGTTTTTTTTTTTTGTCCAAATTTAATGCCACCATGAATAGCTTTACTAAAAGTATCAGTTTGTACCTCTGCTACAGGCCAGGAAGATAGAAGAGAAATTTTTACAGCTAAAGACTGCACAAAAAGTAAGCAAACATGTTGTTTTCACCTTGATCAGTTAGTGCGAGTTGAGGCCTTATCCGATTTGGAAGCGAAAAGCAGACCCCTACGTTGGGGAAACTATTTAATCCCCATCCTAACTTAGAGCAGTGCCGATTCGCTGCTTGAACAGTGCTGTGATATCTAAGGCAGGCCGCACAGTGAAGCGACCCATGCAACATGTTGCTTGACTTCGGCGTAAAAACGGGTTTAAAACAGTTTTGAAACAGATTTCTTCTTTGTTTCGACCTGTTTCTCCTCCTAATTCGCACTTCATCTTCCCCCTGTCGCCTTAGTATGCATCCTGCCTTACGAAGGAAGCGAGTCGCTTGCGCACCCGGTAGAATCTGGTCTACGATGTCCACGAGCTCTTTTAAAAGTTTAATCTGTTCTTTACCGTGATAAAAGTAGCAAAACATATTAAAAGAAAGGCTATCTCTATCACTGAGAAGTTACAAATTATAAATCAGTACGATTACCCGCCTATCCATAATAAGTCGGCTTTCTCCAAAGAAAAATTCATACAGAATGAACTTTAAGGACTTTCTTGAAGATTAGGGATGTCATCGTCAACCAAGCTGCATTTGGTGGAACAAAGAACAAGAAAATAAAAACCGCCAAGTTTAAGGACATGAAGATGGCCCTCCACGAGTGGTTTGTTCAGGCGCGAACTACGAATATCCCAAAATGCGGCATGCTAATCCAAAAGAAATCTTCGGAAGTCACAACAAATACGTTATTGTTAGATTTCTGTGCCTCTAATGAATGGATGAATCGATTTAAAGTTTGCCCCGGAATAAAATTACAGAAAGTGTGAGATGAATCAGCTGCTATCAACAATGAAGACGTCGCTTGTTGGAAAACGAATCTGCTTCCGCAGCTGGCAAAAAACTACTCAAATTGTGATGTTTACAACGTGGACGAAATTGGGCTTTTTTACAAAATGACATCCAACAAAACAATGATAATTAAAAAAAGCATATTCTGGTGGTAAACTAAGGGAAGACCGACTTACTCTTCAAATCGGATGGATCAGAAAAGTTGAAGCTACTGGTTATAGGGAAATCACGCAACCCGCGATGCTTTAAAAACGTCAAAAAAATTGCCTTCCTGTGTGAAAGTCAGCGCAAAGTGCGGATTAGGGGCAACCTTTTTACTTTCTTTTATCTTCAATAGAAAAAATTATTGCAATAAATTTTTTTCTATTTCCGGTTTTCGACGGATTTACACGTTTTAGAGCAAAGATTCCAAAAAGCATGATTATACAAAATGTCTGTCTGTCCGTGTGTCTCCATTGTATCATCAAAAAGTGTATGAAGTTATCCATAGAACTGAACCAAATTTTTTGTGTAGGTTTTTGGCTGTGGCAAGCAGGTAATCCTGCAATTTAGAAATATTCCGCTGGAAGCGGGTGCTGTAATAGCGATTATTGTGAAATTTTCATTATTGTACAATCGAAAAGTGTATGCAGTTACGCATAGAATCGAACCACATTTTTTGTGTGTGTTTCTGGCTATGGCCAACAGGTTCCCCTTTAATTTGGAAATATTCCTCCGAAAGGAAGCCCTGTAATAGCAAAGTCTGTCCATATTCATTATTGTGCCATCGAAAAGTGCATGACGTCTTATGCATAGAATTGAAACAAATTTTCGTTTGTGTTTCTTGCTGTGGCAAGCACATCCTCCCTGAATTTGAAGAAATTCTGCTGAAAGATAGCGCTGCAATAGCAATTTTTGAGTCATTTTCATTATTCTACTATCTAAAAGTGTATAAAGTTATGCATAGAACTGAAACAAATTCTGTGTGTATGCTTTTGCCTATGCCTAGCATGTCCTCCTTGAATATGAAAGTATTCCGCCGAAATGGGGCGCAGTGATAGCGATTTTTGTATAATTTTCTTCATTTTGTGTACTTTTGTCCATCGGCGGCCCTTGAAGCGACGGGAACTTTTGTCTTGCTAAGCTGGCTATTCGCAACCAGCTGATCTAAGACAGAATAACAAAAAACTATTGATTTTAATAAATGTGATAATCGAGATTAACTCGTTTTTACTCCGCTTAATTGACTGAAGCAGAAATTTAAGAAGAAAATCAAAGTTGGTATAGTATTGAAGTAATAATATTGAAAAATTAACATCTGTAACTATTTTTTTTAAATGTTCTGATGTATGCGATAGAAGAAAGTTTTGGTATTGGCTTATCCAAATAGTTCCAACATGGGTTCATAATATTGACCGGCGCAGTGTATGAGAAAAAAAAATCATGCCATGTGTTACTGCTTGTGGACAGTTGCCGTGCGCATCCGAAAGATAACGAAAGGCCTGAGGAAGTCCAAATTGAATTTTTACCACCAAATTCGAGTTTCATCCAGAGAATAGATTAGTGAATCATTAACAGCGCCAAGGTAAATTACAAGACTCACGTAGTACGACAATACCTTTACCAAATAGAACATGACAGCAACCATTCTTGCTAAGAGGTCGTCCTATTACAGCTCTTGACATTATGCACGTGCTTACCGTAACATGGGAGAGCGTCACACCAATGACGATTGTAAATTGTTTTAGAAAAGGGGATTTTAGAAGTAGCGAGGACATCATTTCTAAAGAGCCGACCTCGCATACTCTAATGTTGAAGAACGGCCTTGGCGAAAAAGAAACCGTAGGGGAAGATTTTGTCTAATAAGACACGTTTATTAATATTGACAAAGATCTAGTAGCCTCCTAGCTCATAAGTCTGGATGACATCAACGGCGCCTGATAAATCTGATGATGAGGAAGAAGAGGATGAATCTGTTCCTCCGATCCCATCTCCATTCTCCAAAGTTACGGAGGCGTTCAGTTTTCTCAGACAATATTCATCGTCACTGGACGGAGGACGTTCGACGAGCGAGCCTTACCATCACCTGAACAGGGCTGAAAACACCATGCTAATGGTACGGCCGCATGTCAAATAGGACAAAATTGATAGCTACTTTACTGCCAAAAAGTAATTTTTATGTAATTATTGACTTTATTAACTTTAAACTTTTTTTTTTTTTATCGAATATTGAGTTTTATAGACACCGTTCTCTATTTGCTCTGTATAGCGACCAAGGATTTTGATTTTGTTAATATTAGTTTTAGTTTACATGGATAGCACAAATTTTCGTGTTCGCTTTGTTGAATTTTATGTAACGTACATAATAAACCATATTTCGAAAAGACATAGGATTTTTACGTAAGGCATTTATTTGAATTTCCTGATTCGAAACACATAATCATAAAAATAAATAAAATGTCATTTTATGTCTTAAAACTGCTAAAAGTTATCATAAAAATGCGTTTTATCCGTATAAGTCATTATTATATTGACCACTGGACAAAAATTCGCGAACTTCCGTTAATACGCGAATTTTGATCAGTACCTTGATTCGCGTATTAACGGGTTCGACTGTATTTCATAGTACACTAAATTCAGTTCAGCATAAAAATGCATAACTCCTTTAAAAGCCACCTTTAAGCAATTTATGCTCATACTCAGTAACCGTTACGAATTCATTTCTGTAGCTCAGTATATAAACTATGGCATTTATATGCACTTTATAGTATGCATTAATATAGTGAACATGTAGATAAGTGTGATCACAGATCGCATAGAGGGTTTCGTTTAATATTCCTTTCAAAACTCTTTATCCTTTTGAAAAATTTGTTACTTCCACATTTCGTAACCATGGGCGCACTCTATTCTAAACAAACCTCTATCCGAACGAAACTCCGTTTTATAGACTATCCGTAGATATATTAGACGAGGGGTTTGAGCCGATAGCACCCGCGATAAGTAAGCACCCATGGCGGTAAAAAGTGAAACTGAAACATGTATGGCTATGGTGCATAATGTGAAAGAATGGTCAAAGGAGTGTCGGCAAAAGTTGGAAAAGTGCTCCCCGGGTGAAAAAGCGGAGATTAGAAAAATTGCTTAAAATACACAAGTTAGAGCCCAGAGGAGTAAATAATATAAGATTTTTTCAAGACTTTATGATTTGTCGCTTGGCCTCAGGTGTTCTGCTATAAGTATGCAAAATTTCAAATCTCCAATTTAATAAGGGGCTCAGATAGAAAGAATTGTTTAAAATACGCATGTGGGAACCCAAAGGGTTAAATGTTCGATTTTTTTCAAAATTTTGTGATTTGTCGTATGATGTGTGGTGTTCTGCTATAAGTATGCAAAATTTCACGCCTCCAATCTAATTAGGAACTCACTTAAAAAGAATTGTTTAAAATACACATGTGGGATCTCAAAGGGTTAAATGTACGGCTTTTTCAAAATTTTATTATTTATCATTTGATGCGAGGTGTACAGCTATAAGTATGCAAAGTTTCACGCCTACAACCTAAATAGGTGCTCACTTAGAATGAATTGTTTAAAATACACATATGGGAGCCCAAAGGGTTAAATGTACAACTTTTTCAAAATTTTATGATTTGTCGTTTGATGTGAGTTGATCAGTTATAAGGATGCCAAATTTCACGCATCCAACCTAATTAGGGACTCACTAAGAAAGAATTGTTTAAAATACACATGTGGGAGCCCAAAGGGTTAAATGTACGACTTTTTCGAAATTTTATGATTTGTCGTATGATGTGTGGTGTTCAGCTATAAGTATTCAAAATTTCAAGTCTCCAACATGTATAGTGTCTGAGAACGGGCTCTGTGACAGACGGACAGACAGACAGAGGAGCGAGGCGAATAGGGTTTCGTCAGATGAACGAAACCCTATAAAAGCGCATATCATAATTAAAAATGCATTTCGAGAAATCATTACTAATATACAGTAATTTGGATACAATATAGTATCTGAAATCTTTTCAAATACACCGCAACCAATTTCCCCTATACCATTATGAACGGAGGCCCTGTAAATGAACAATAACTATTCTTTGCACAGCATATTCAACAGAATGCATATTTTAGTGGACTTCATAAATGAATATCAATTTTACTATGTTTGAAAGATTGTAACACCATTAAAAATTATTTGTAACGATTTTTTCGCATTTTCCGTAATGTATCGGAAAACTTTTGACTGTCCTTGTAAAGGAACTAAACATGCTACAAACTTTATTTGAACTAGGAAACGTGCCACTAACATCCGAAAATTTCAGTACGATCCGAGCATATTTACGAGAGTTGGAGCGTGGACAGATGGACAGACAAACCGAAGTCATAAACACTTTTCAACTTTGATGGAAAGTGTTAAAAATGACAGTACTTGTGAGTTACATATTGTGTGTTTATTTACGATCTCATTTTACCGCCAAACAATTTAATTTTAAGTCAAAAATGCATAAGCGTGGCATCGGTTTGAGCGACGTTCTCAATACTGGTTATTTTTGAAGTAGACGACTGCATTTTTGGAAAAATCAAATTCTACTTATATATGTGTATATATAATGCAAATGAAATTTCTTTCTGGCAGCTTAGAACTCGAGTTCTGCTGAACTTACACTGTTAGACAGGTAATTTTTGGGGGAAGGTTGCAGTACATAACACGTCGTTCTACGTTGTTTGTTACTGAATTATGGTTTAAAGTTCTTTAATGAGATGAGCCTGACGAGGAAAAAATAGACATTTTAAAAGATTCTGCCGAATGTATTTCGATGGAACTTGGACTGTTAATTAGATAATTTTCCAGGGAAGGCTTCAGTATACAGTATGTCCTTCTACGTTGCTCAGCCATACAGTTTTGGGGGAAATTCTGTAATCTGGTGAACTCAATTATCACAAGTTAGCCTTTTAAAAAAGTTATAATAAACGGCTTTTGATAGAATTTGCATTGTTAGTTTGGCAATTTTTCAGAGATAGTTTCAGTATATAATACTAGGGGGGGATCCGCCCCACTGCTCGCTACGGTCACCAACCTACCGCGTAATCACCTCGGGATTCCATTCGGTATCGAAGTAATCCCTATTTTCTAACCAAGCCCAGATGTAATTGTTTCGCGTTTCCATTCTGTATCGGGCACAGATGTCATATACGATATGTCATACGCGATTTTTTTCTGACGCCAATTTCATATACGCACGGCGTACTTAACGGCGCCAAAGTTTTGTTATTTTGCTTGATATAGTAACTCGCATATACATGATAAGGTAACGAGGTTTTCGCTAAATTAGCGTCAGAAAAAAATCACGCCAATATGGGGTGTATATGACATCTGTTTCCAGGATCGCTTCGCGATCCCTTATTATCTATGCATTCAATTTTTAGATTCTACTTGGTAAAAACGCGCTCCTCCCCAACTCCTGACAATTTTATTCCCTTATCTCCAAGCACATAATGATTAGAGCTTACAGAGTTTCATAATTATAAGAATTATTAAATATAAAATTATATAGGGTAAATGCACCAGTAGTCGGCCAGTTTGAGATTACGTTATGAATGGCTTATTTTTGATTTCAAATGAAATATTAAAATCCCCCTATATGTAGCCATCCTTTATACGTCATAAGCCATCAGCAAAGAATTGTGGGTATTTTTATTGCGTTAGTAATCAGCAATTTTTTATTTGTTTGCGGTCAAATAACCGTTTTTGCTATTTTTTTGTTAACCGATGACAAAATTTTTAAAAGACTAGTATTAATTTATTTTTTCTTATTTTCTAAAATTAGAAGACTCTACTATTAAAAAGTTTAATAAACTAATGTTTTTGAGTATCAAAATTCAATAAGTGTGTTTGTATTAATTAATTTTAATGTGGCCGACTATTGGGTATTATATTTACTTACATGTTCAGTAATCGGCCGCCACGGTTGACTACTGGCTAAAAGGCTATTTCACTTTTTTGAGTCTACTTTTAATAATTTGATTTGTTTCATAATTTGATTATCGCAATTTGAGATTTATATAACCTTTTACTTGCATTTTATTTTATGTACACTATATATAAGGTGTTCTGGGGTAATAACGCCACGTTAAGATTCTACCAATTTTTACGACTTAGTTTTAGATTTTTTTCCCCAAACAAATATAGGATTTGATACAGTAATCTATTGATTATGTATACAAGAAAGACTAATTTAGCAGATAGCTATTCATAAAATATAGTGGCATGATTTCTTGACCAATGCTATTAAGCGTTATTACCCACCTGTTGGGTAATAAAATAGCGTCTAAATCTCGGCCCTCAAAACGGCTCTTATCACAAATGCGCACAAGAAATTCCCTTGCACTTTGCCCTGGCTCATACGATGTCATTATTATTTACTTTAGTGTTGCATTTTTAGACTTCATAGTGTTGTCTTCATAGTGTTCAGACTTCATAAAAAATGAGAACAAGTAAAAATTTAATTTAAAAAAACAAAAAACCCGACTGCGTAAAAAGCGAATTAATTAATTATTTCCCATCTATGTGAAACTATTTTTATATTACTTACCTATTTTTTTTTATTTACTTGTATGGATGACTTTTAAGTTGTGTTTAATTGTTAGTTCCTATCTATAAACACAGTTTTGATGAGGTGTTTTTGATGAGATGTCTATGATGGTTAGAGTTGCAGTCAAGTTAGAGATCCTACCTACACGACTTCCAGGTTGTGTCATATTTAAACGGAGCTTCTGACTGTAAAATAGTCAATGAAACATCGTCTTCATTTTGAAAGACCTATCCAATGGTATGCCACTCAATAGGGTGCGAAAAAAAATTTCGTCTCTACCGCCATTTTTTATTTTACGGCCGCAATTTTGAATTGATAAAAACAATACCTAGCCTATAACCATCGGACGGTTAAGGCGAATCGATAGAGACCTCATTCATTAAAATCCATCCAGCCGTTGGGATGTTTCGAGGGTATAAAGAAATCCACTTACCCAGATATGCGTGAAACACATAACCCTTCTTGGCAGTCGGGTAAAAAGACTTATAAATATCATTCATGCACAAGTTAAATGAAATTGATTTGCACTCATACGTTCGTCAGTGACTGCAACGTTCACGAAATTCGTTCGTTTGTGATCGTGGATTTTGCGAAATTAAAGCGTTTTTGAGACTGCTGCATCCAGTGAAATTTTTTTTGCTTTTATGAGTGCTGTGCGCTCATTCGTTCTTCAGTGTTTGCGGCGTTAACGAATTACCGCTTTTTTGAGACAGCTGCACGACGAGGTTGTTGCACCCAGTGATGTTTTTTTTCGGTTTTCAAGAGCGCTATGCGTTCATACGCTCGTAACTGATTGCGGCGTTAACGAATTTCATTCGTTTCTGATTGTGGTTTTCGCGAATTTAGTGCTTTTTCGAGACTGCTGTACGACGAGTTTGCTGCATCCAGTGATGTTTTTTCAGTTTTCATGAGCGCTATGCGCTCATACGTTCGTTGATGATTGCGGAGTTAACGAATTTTGTTCGTTCGTGACCGTGGCTTTCGCGAATAATTGCGTTATATAGACTGCTGCTCGACGAGGTTGCTGCATCCAGATATATTTTTTTTATGAGCGCTACGCTCTCATACGTTCGTAACTTATCGCGGCGTTAACGAATTTCGTTCGTTTGTGTTTGCGGCTTTCGCGAATTTAGTGCCTTTTGAGACTGATACACGACGAGGTTGCTGCATCCAGTAATTTTTTTTTTCGGTTTTGATGAGCACTTTGCGCTCATACGTTCGTTACTGATTGCGGTGGTAACGAATTTCGTTCGTTCGTGATCGTGGCTTTTGCGAATTACAGCGTTTTAAATGCTGCTGCACCCAGTGATGTTTTTTGTCGGTTTTCATGAACGCTATGCATTCATACGTTCGTTTTTGATCTCGACGTTAACGAATTTCGTTCGTTCGTGATCGTGACTTTCGTGAATTACTGCGTTTTAGAGACTGCTGCACGACGAGGTTGCTGCACCCAGTGATGTTTCTTTTCTGTTTTCATGAGCGCTATTAGCTCATACGTTCGTTGATGATTACGGCGTTAACGAATTTCGTTCGTTTGTGATTGCGGCTTTCGCGAATTACTGCGTTTTAGAGGCTGCTGCACGACGAGGTTTCTGCACCCAGTGATTTTCTTTTCAGTTTTCATGAACACTATGGATTCATACGTTGTTACGAATTGCGGCGTTAACGAAATTCGTTCGTTCTTGATCGTGGCTTTCGTGAATTACTGCGTTTTAGAGACTGCTGCACAAGTTTGCTGCATCCAGTGATGTTTTTCTTCGGTCTTCATGAGCGCTGTGCTTTCATACGTTCGTTACTGATTGCGGTTGTAACGAATTTCGTTCGTTCGTGATCGTGGCTTTTGCGAATTACTGCGTTTTAAATGCTACTGCACCCAGTGATATTTTTTTCGGTTTTCATCAACGCTATGCATTCATACGTTCGTTTTTGATCTCGAAGTTAACGAATTTCGTTCGTTCGTGATCGTGACTTTCGCGAATTACTGCGTTTAAGAGACTGCTGTATGACGAGGTTGCTGCACCCAGTGATGTTTCTTTTCTGTTTTCATGAGCGCTATTAGCTCATACGTTCGTTGATGATTACGGCGTTAACGAATTTCGTTCGTTTGTGATTGCGGCTTTCGCGAATTACTGCGTTTTAGAGACTGCTGCACGACGAGGTTTCTGCACCCAGTGATTTTTTTTTTCGGTTTTCATGAACACTGTGGATTCATACGTTGTTACAAATTGCGGCGTTAACGAATTTCGTTCGTTCTTGATCGTGGCTTTCGCGAATTACTGCGTTTTAGAGACTGCTGCACGACGAGGTTGCTGCACCCAGTGATTTTTTTTTTCGGTTTTCATGAGCGCTATTAGCTCATACGTTCGTTACTGATTACGGCGTTAACGAATTTTTTCGTTTGTGATTGCGGCTTTCGCGAATTGCTGCGTTTTAGAGACAGCTGCACGACGAGGTTTCTGCACCCAGTGATGTTTTTTTTCTGTTTTCATGATCACTGTGCGTTGATACGTTCGTTACTGATTGCGGTTGTAACGAATTTCGTTCGTTCGTGATCGTGGCTTTTGCGAATTACTGCGTTTTAAATGCTACTGCACCCAGTGATATTTTTTTCGGTTTTCATGAACGCTATGCATTCATACGTTCGTTTTTGATCTCGAAGTTAACGAATTTCGTTCGTTCGTGATCGTGACTTTCGCGAATTACTGCGTTTTAGAGACTGCTGCACGACGGGGTTGCTGCACCCAGTGATTTTTTTTTTCGGTTTTCATGAGCGCTTTTAGCTCATACGTTCGTTACTGATTACGGCGTTAACGATTTTTTTCGGATGTGATCGTGGCTTTCGCGAATTACTGCGTTTTAGAGATTGCTGCAAGACGAGGCTGCTGCACCCAGTGATTTTTTTTTTTTTTTTGGTTTTCATGAGTGCTATTAGCTCATTCGTTTTTTACTTATTGTGGCGTTAACGAATTTCGTTCGTTCGTGATCGTGGCTTTCGCAAATTACTGCGTTTTAGAGACTGCTGCACAAGTTTGCTGCATCCAGTGATGTTTTTCTTCAGTCTTCATGAGCGCTATGCTTTCATACATTCGTTACTGATTGCGGCGTTAACGAATTTCGTTCGTTTATGATCGCGGATTTCACGAATTTAGGGCGTTTTTGAGACTGCTGCCCGATGAATTTGCTGCATCCAGTGATTAGTTTTAGTTTTGATGAACGCTATGCGCCCATGCATTCATCACAAATAAAAGATTGCAAAAAACAAGAATTTTTTATATAAAATCGCATAATTATATCAAAACGACTGTTACTATAAAATCACAAATCTATAATAAAAAGATAACTACTAAAATAACAATGATAACAAACGATTGCTTTGTCACAAGTATTTAAAATATCGAATAGGGGAAAAGAACTGAACAAGAAACCATATCTTCCCTTAAGTAAGAATTGGCGCCTCATTCTGCTCATATTGTTCAAAGATACTACGAGACAGACTGTTATATTTGTAATGTACTATTCGAGATAGGCAACTTATTAAAATTACATTTCGAAATTCGATTACGGCATAGTAACGCGAAAATGAAGAATTGGAGCCGCGTTCTGCAAATATCTAACCACAAAATCCCAAGATAAACTGAAATATGTGCATTGTACTAGTAGAGCCATGCAACATATTAAAATTTCATCCCGATACTCGACGACACGATAGTAACACTAAAATGACGATTTTGCGCTCCCTACTGCTGATATCATAATAAGATATGCACTGACAGATCAGTCATTCATGTTCTGTTAATAATCTTGTCCTACATCATAATTTCATTTTGAAACAGGATGACATAATAATTTTTTTCTCTTCCCGCAGCCTAGACTACAACGGTTAAACAAAAAATTTTAAACGCCCACTACTAGATAATTTGGTACTTTTAACTTTACTTTCCATATGAAACAAGAATGAAAAATCTTGCACGAAGAATAGATTATAAAAGCATTTCCCATGACTTGCAGAATTCTTCAACGAAATTGAGTTTCTTTACACCGTAAAAAAAGTAAACATTTTAGAAAAGGCATAATACTTTTGAAAACCAGATTACGGTCCCTAACCGAAAAAGTAGTTCAATTCATTTGCGCAGTCCTGTATTTAATCTAAAGATTTGTATATCATTCTATACATAGTATGATAAAACTTAGTATAGTAAGAAAATGCATAAAAGGTTGAAAATTTACCTTCAGCAATTTCTAACCCTATAAGGAAAACATACTTGAATTATTTTGTACAGCCCTGTATATTACCAATAGATTTTTATATGCCGCACATATTAAGCTAAAATTTAATTAAGGCTAAAACGTGGTTAAAACTACTGAAATGATATTTCCACACATTATTATTCCTGGGAGGTCATGTATTCAGTTCTTTGCGTGGCCCAGTGTATGTTTTATTTATATTATACAAACATCTCTTAGTATACTAAATATAGTTCAGCTTGAAAGAGCATAAAAGCCTCTTTTAAGCCATTCACCCTGATACTCCACAAAGCTTACAAACTCTTTTGTGTAGCCTTGTATATGATCTATATCAGTTATACACCGCATTAAAAGTTAAGGTTTAATTAAACTTAAAAACGCACGTCATAAACAAAATCACACTTACAGCAATTATCGCTAATAGAAAGATACAGTACCGAATTTTTTGTGTTTCCCTGTAAATGAACGATAAATGCTATGCATATCATGTTATACAACGAGTATTTTGTAGTAAGCCTCAGTAATGTTGTATATCAATTTCATTCTATTTGATGTAGTATAAGAGAAATAAATTACGCTGCAAACTGCTTATCCCCTGACACTATTATGTAAATGAATTCTTTTGCGGGGCCCTATAAATGAATAATACGTTCTTTGGGCTCCATATTGTCTAGAACGCGTAGTTAAATGCACTTCATAAATGCATATCAATTTCATTATATTTGAAATGGCCAACATCATTAAAATAAACTTGAAGCAATCTTTCTCATTGAGCGTAATGCATCGGGATATTTTTCACTGTCCCTGTAGATGAACTAAAAATTCTACACACTTTATTTTCAATTGCGATTGTGCTATTGTTAACGTCAAAAACATGCAAAAATTTCAAGGAGATTCGTATATATTTGCGAGTGTTAGAACTCGGACAATCCAAATTCGCAAACACTTTTAAACTATGTTGGAAAGTGTTAAATACTATTATAATATTTTAAATTATTACAGCAACATTATAAGAAAAGAATAAATTAACACATTTTATCATTAAATTGTTGTTCTGTTTATAAAAGTTATACTTTAAGTTATTTAAATAACAAAGCATTTAAGTGGCCGACTACTGGTCCAGTGATGGCCGAACACTAGAATTGAGTGGACGACTACTAGACCTTTGCTACTTTTAAGTTTAACTTTTTATAAATAAAAAACTATAATCAGTTTTTTTAAAAACAATTGATGAAACAGTAAAAGAAAAGTGTACATTAACATGTGTCACTGTGAAAAATGTTGTATTGTTTTTTTTTTTTTTTTTAAATTACGCTTTGAGCTATAAGCTTAAAGAGAGAGCTTAAGTGGCCGACTTTTGGTGCTTTTACCCTATATAGTATTAAGAATATTGTAAATAGTTAGTGTTTGCGCTTAAAAATAGTGTAAATAGGTCAATTAATCTCTATTCATCAGCTAATATTAGTTTTTATTGCATTCAAATGTCTCAATTTGTTGATTTTCTGCAAGCAAGTAAAACCTATTGGATTTCAATGGGAGTCTATGGATATTTGGCGAAATGCTGGAAATAGCGGCAAGTTGGCGTCACTTTTGGTGACTTATTTTGGTAGCCAAATTTGGCGATATATCGCCAAGTTGGCGACAAACTTGGCGAATTTTGTGACAATGTGGAGGGACCCTTCCCATTTGGTAACCCCCCTTATAGCGTCAGAAAGCTTTGACCAATCAGATGCGTTTCGCGGTATCTACGCAGATTTTCATTGGTCCATTTCCAAAGCATTATTTTTTTTAATATACTAGGGGGCTCGGCCCCCTACGAGCTAAGCTCACCAACCCCCGTTCAGACACTGCAGTCTCTAAAAGCACGCTAATTTGATCGGCTTTAAAAAGATTTTGGAAGATTAAATTATAATTAAAAAAACAAAGGCGATCTCCCTATAAACGGGTTTCCATTCATTTCTCTTTGATTGGGGAATTTTACGGAAAAATCAGCTACAATGGCATTTCAAAATCATCTAATATCATCATGAATTAAGTAATCCATTATTGACATTTAATGTTATAGTGTGGCGAATGATAGATTTTTGGTCGACGGGATAACTAAGTAGTACCAAAGATACAATCGCTGTTTTCGTCTTTGATTAAGTAAAATAAGTTATACATTTCAAAATAACCTAATATAAAAGGAATTAAGTAAACTGTCTTTCTCTCCCGGTATTTTTTAACAAAGCGAAAAGAAAGTCCTTTTAAATAAGACATTTTAAATATATCGTTTTTAATCTGACGTAATTTTCACCAAACTTTTCTTTCCCTTTTTAATATTCACGTGAAAATACTTTTAATTATTGAATAACAAACATACGACTTGTGTGCTTGACATGAGAGCCCGCTTATAAGTCGCAGACAAGATAGCACAAGGAAATATTACAACACAAGAGAAATACACCCTGGGAGTTCCACACAAAGTGTGTGTGCAATGGAACCAGCGGGAATCGAACCCACAAACTCTTGCGCACAAGCGATTGGCTGACTGGTGCTTTGACCACTCAGCCGCAGAGCCCCCGGCCATGATCTCCCCGGCCGCAGACCACTCAGCCCCCGAAAATACTTTTATTAGAAATGAAATATTATTTGCGCTGTCCAAAAAAAAAAAAAAAAAAAAGAAGTTGAAAAGTTCATCTCAAAATATCAAGTAAATGTCTCGCGCTATTTTTAAATTTAAACTGTTTTGCAATATTATTTTTTGTTCATTTTACGTAATAAGTGTAATGTGACGTAAATGTGATGTAATTTCTCCTATTTAAGACTTCTAACGCATGTTAATGAATTTATTATTTTACAATATCCTTTCTCTGTTAAAATTCACGTGTAATTTTATAGATGAAGTAATTTTCAATAAGTTCCTGCTTTTTATACGTAATTATTTAATTCTAATTTGAAAGTTTTTTTTCTGTTTATAATAGTCACGTGTAAATAAATTTTAAATTTGAAGCAAACATTATTGTTTCCGTTGTTTATACAGTTGGCAACAGGTTAAATTAGTACAATTTTCTTAAATAAGTAAAAAATATTTCTCGAAATGCTGAAAATTTGAATTTAAAATAGAAATGAAACCTCGAAAAATGAGTCAAATTAAAAATATAAATTAATTCTGTACACCGGGAAATTATAACGTATAAAATGATCTAAAAATTATCAAATTCCGATGTATAGGTTTTGCTCCTATAAAACTTTTTTAGTGGAACGATTTTGTCCAACTTTAGCATTAAATATCTCTTAAAATAATTCTTAGATTTGAAAACTGTCTGCATCAGCGTGTTTATCAAACATTTCACTATAATACTACCGATTTTCATATTTTTGTATGGAACAGTTTTTTTAATATTAACGAAGAAAGTCCTCCGGTCACAAAAAATTCAAGACCGGCGGCGGTGACAGCGGTAGTTACTTCATTTTAGAATAGAGAGATACAGTATTCTGTTAGAGACAGGTTCCGTTTTCATAGGGTTTCATGTACTTTTATGTCTGGGTCAAGAAGCCATTATCCCGCTTTTTTTGTCTCCATGTCCTACTTTTTGTGACACTCGACATGGCAACACTAGTTTTCATATAGTTTGGCTTTATCGTACTGTATTGGTCTTGGTGAAATTTTTCTATATACCTTCCTAAAGTTTTTCGATCAATACTATGTTCTTTTGTAGCCGCATGAGCACTTAATTGATCATTAACAATATTTAAGACTGCTGTTTTTATTCTTTATACTTCTTTCTAGTCTTTTCTGTTACTTCTATTTACGTACTGTAGGAAATATTTATATGGAAAAACAATCAACTTCCCCATTTATATTTCATTAAAGGCTTTCTTCCATTGGATACTATAGCAATTTTTAACATATTTTTTTAATCAGTTTCATACATTTTCTTTTCCATTAACCCCATTTTACTCTAGCTTTGCAGAATAAATTTACATTCTTTTTTATATATAATCATTAACCTTTCTTTATGTACAGTATATAATAAAAAGATTACAAAACTACTTAATTACCACGCCTTGACCATCTGGTCAACCTTCCCTCACATTGGTTGGATCAAGCCTTCCCACATAGTCCTTTTCTAAAGAAGAGCACATCGTTATATTAAGCATAACTTATTGTACAATCTTTATGCCTGGAATGAAAGCTTAATATTTCTTCATTACTTAAAACCTACTTACTTAAAGCTCTATGATATGTTTTATCTGAAAAAGCTTAAAAATATTTCTAAAAAACACAACTTTTAGGTTGAAAGCGCCTCACAATTGAATTTTCCCACACCTATTTCGATTATTTGTATGAAACAAAGACAGTTGTGTGACCAATAGAGTAGCTTTGGTTGACACCTACTGCTAAAACTCTGTAATTCTTTTAAATATGAAAACTGAGAGGTGGGTCAAGCCTCCCCTTTGGTCAACACTCCCTAGTATCCCCTACATATAATTATAGACCTATCCCCCATAATTCTATAACTAAGAAAATAGATGAATATGATGTACACTGAAACCTTGCCTGGACAATTATCTAATTATAAATGCAAGACCCATGAAAATCCATCCAGGGGAACTCAAGTTATAAATAGCGTGAACGAATTTCTCATTTGCATTATATATGTATAGTACAGGATTTGTTTCTGCAAGAGCCAAATTATGTTGAAATTTTAAATTAAATCCTTATATTTCTTTACCTTCGAAATAAATAAGCCAATTTTACCCACATAAATGTATATATTTTTTCTTGTTTTATGGGTTTTAAAAACATCACTGTAACAATTTAAATATTTAAAACATTTATAATTTTAAAAACACCTGTTTTAAGACATTATTATAACAATTTAGGTAATGAAATCTTTTTAATTTTATATATTACTAGGGGGCTCTGCCCCCTACGAGCTACGCTCGCCAACCCCCATTCAGGGACACCAAAATCCAAAAAGAACGGTAATTTGGTCGGCTTTAAAAATATTGAATTAAAAAAAAAAAAAAAAAAAAAAAAAAAAAAAAAAAAACAGTAGCAATCTTTCTGTAAACGGGTTTCCATTCGTTTTTCTTGGATTGGGGATTTTTAAGACCATATCTGCTGCTGTTAAAAGATACAATGGCTGTTTTCGTATTTAATTTAAAAAATTAGTTAAACATTCGAAAATAAGCTAATGTAAAATGAATTAAGTAAACAGCGTCATTGTCTCCCGGTATCTTTAACAGCGGTATAAGATAGTTCTTTTAAATAATTCATTTTAAATGTATCGTTTTAAATCTGACGTAATTTACACCAAAGTTTTATTTCTCTTATTAATATTCACGTGAAAATACTTTTGTTGTTAGAAGGAAATATTATTTGCGATGTTTTCGAATTCAAATTAATAGTTGAAAAGATTATCTCAAAATATCTCGCGCAAATATATTTTTTAATTTTCTCTTTTAAAATTCCAGTGTAAATATGGTTCTTATGACGCAATGTTCCTGCTTTTAACATGTAACCATTTAATTCTAATTGTAATTTTTTTTCTGTTTACAATAGTCCCGTGTAAATAAATTTTTAATTTGAAGTAAACATTGTTGTTTGCGCTGTTTATAAAATTGGCAACAGTTTAAATTAATAACATTTTTTTAAATTTGTAAAAAATATCTCTCGAAATACTGAAAATTTGAATTTAAAATAGAAATAAAACGTCAAAAAATAGTCAAATAAAAAAAATAAATGCAATCTGCACACCGGGAACTTATAACCTATAAAATGATCTAAAAATGATTAAATTCTCATGTATAGTTTTTGCTCCAATAAAACTTTTTTAATGGAACGATTTTGTCGAACTTTAGCATTAAATATCTCTGAAAGTAATTCTTCGATTTGAAAATTGTCTGCATCAGCGTGTTTATCAAATATTTCTTTAAAATACCACCGATTTCCATATTTTTGTATATGACAGTTTTTTTAATATTAACGAAGAAAGGCCATGCTCAAGGCATACTTGGATACTACTACAGGCAGAATGATTTGCGTTTAATGTATGAAGTCGCTCGCCAGAGGACTCTGATACCCTGCCCAAAATTGAAATTTGACTCTGACAGTAACTGAAACAACCTGGGAAGGGTAGATATGTAAACAAACACCAAAATTACGTCATGTCGCCATGGTTACGTTTACAGTTCTGCTGACATTCCAATCAAGCTTAGAAATGACAGCTAATTCGAATACAGCTGTTAAGGGTTATTATAAACTGTCCATATCAATGTAAATGTAAAGTTCTATTTATTTAAGTGACTAATATAATGTGTTTCTCTTTAAAACTGTTAAACCAACACACATAAAAATATATAAATAAAAAAACACATGCTTAGTCTAAAACATCAATGTCACAAATTTATTTGGTACCACTTAGTTTTCCCGTCGACCAATTTCGCCAAATTATATAAATCGCCAAAAACACTCGCCAAATTATGCAAATTGACATAATTTTTATTTTAAATCACGAAAGAACAAATAAATTAGTATAACATTAATAAATATACAAATAAAACGTCGAAATAAAAATCACTTGATGACATAAACACGTGTAACTTGCTTACAGTCAAGTGAATGTGACAGTTACGATCAAGCATTATTGGCATTTAATCTTATAGTTTGGCGATAGATTTTTGGTCGACAGGATAACTAAGTACCACTTATTTACTATTTTCACTGCTGAAACAATAAAACTGATGGAATTTTTTTAAATATATTAAAATACTCATAAAATTCGTTGTAATAATTAATAAATGTAATTTATTAAGTAACAAATACCCTTACATGATTTAATCAAAATTGCTTGGATAACATAGAATATTGCAACGATATTTAAATCCGTGATCACCATTTCTTTCTCTGATTAAAAATAAGAATATTTAATGTTTAAGGAAGATCGGCTTTTTTTTTTTTCTTCTTCTTAGTTCGGGCGATATTAAAAACAAATATTTTACCGGCAACAGTAAATTAATAAAAAATAGCTGCTTCAAGTCAGTTATGAGAACTGTAGTTTGATAAAAATCAAATTTTAATTTTAAAACGTGTATATGATACCAAGCTATTTTTATATAAATACGGGACATTCAAAAAAGAATAACAGAACCGGCATTTTTCATGAATGGACCAAACGATCAAGGTAAACAATAAATAATTTAGCTAATCTTAAAAGTATGTGTAACACTAAAATGCTACAATTTGTGTAAAATAGCCTTTTAAATCGAAGGAAATTGAAGAATATAAATATTTAATTTATTACATGAAAATGATTCTGAAACCTCGACGATGAGAAACAAGCTTCTGTCTGGGCAGGGTATAAATGTAAACAAAGAGCACGTTGTGAAGTTTTGGTTCAGGGTTTGAAGTTGGATCCGACTTCACCTTTTCGGCGAAATGCGCGGGCCGTTATATATCATAGTAGGCTATGGCCATGCTTAAGCCAAGACTTTACTATTATATCATAAAACTTATCATAAAAGCCCTTATCATAAAACAGACTTGACAATCCGGAGAAAGTCTATGGGTGAAAATGTCCCCGATAATTGCCAACTTATTAGCTGACTTTGTCCCGTAAGTTACGCCACCTGGTGTATACTCCTGGTAATACTCCATAAACAAATGCATAGTAAAAAATTGAAAATGTTGTGTTATTGGCAAAATTGTATAAAATATTTTTCGAATTCCAGTAAAATAAAGGCGTAAAAAAAATATTTCGCACAAATATGTTCTGGCTTTAAAAAATGAAATATATCAAAAATGAAGATTTAAATATAAGATTTATTGATATTTTTTCAGGGTACTTGTTAGTTATCCCCTCGACCAATTTCACCAAATTATATAAATCGCTAAGCTACTCGCCAAGTTCTACAAATTGACACAATTTTTTATTTTAAATAATGAAAAAACAAATAAATTAGTATAACATTAATAAAAATACAAATAAAACGTCGAAATATTGGTTTTATTGTCCATTATTGGCATTTAATCTTAAAATTAATTAATTTATGGCAAACCATTATTGGCATTTAATCTTACAATTTGGCGACAGTAATTTGGTCGACGGGATAACTAACAAGTACCATTTTCAGTATATATGACATTGCGGGTTATTTGTTTTTAACCCTAGAACTACCGAAAATTTTACTCAAGTTTTATAAAAATATTACACATCAGAATTCTTATTTAAAACTATTGAACTTATTTACTTAACTCATTATTGTCTGGTTTACATATTTAGTTTATTTTAAAGAAATTTCTGGTTAGAATAAATATTTCGAATGTACCCATCGGGTCCATTGGACCCGTCTGGTAGACGGAGGGTTAAATCTTGGCACAATTTGGGCTTCGGAAAGATCGATTTGTTGCGGATTGATATAAACAGTTATGAAAACAAAACTTATGAACTGTCAGGTTGTTTTATAAGAATTTACGGCACAGATGTCATGTGCCCCATATTGGCGCGTTTTTTTTCCGATGCCAATTTTGCGAAAACCTCGTTACCATATCATCTATATCCGGATAACCGTATCAAGCAAAATAACGACACTTTGGTGCCAGTTAAGTATCCGGTGCGTATATGACATTGGCGCCAGAAAAAAATCGCGCCAATATGACATCTGTGCCGAATTTACATGTATAAATTTAGTTTCTAGATATTATTATTGTTTTTTATGTACGATTTGTTTATATTTGTATATAAAATAGATAATTGCCTTCTTTATATTAAATAAATTGTGTACAAATATTGGAAAATATTGCTTCTTTATGTGAAACAGTGAATATGCTTCCAGAAATTACGTTGCCAAATTTTCTTCTCTCGCCAAGGCCCCTATACTTGAAAAATACCGATTTATTATTATATAATGTAGTATTAGCTAATGTTCTGTAATCTGTTCCACAATCAAAGTTGACTGCAAAAACGCGATGCTGGAATAATGTGGTATCAAATATACGGTTTAAAAATAAAATTAATTTTGCGCCAAACTACACTTACGCCAATTGGCTCTAGGTCTGATTAAGGAAGAAGGAACAGATGTCATATTCGCCCCATATTGACGCGATTTTTTTCGGTTGCCAATTTGGCGAAAACATCAACAGCATAAACAACATAATCCGGGTTACCACATCAAGCCCTTTGGCGCAAGTTAAGTACCCGTTGCCTATATGATATTGGCGACAGAAAAAAATCGCGCCAATATGGGGCGAATATGACATCTGTACCAGGAAGAATACTCAAATTAAGATTTACAAACACCAAAATCGTAGCATGACAAGAATACGGTATTTGCGGAAAGTTGAGGGACATGTATAAATTTAAGTGATTATTAAACTTTATTTTTCCCATTTTTTAAGTGTTTATGACTTCAGTCTGTTTTTTTGTGTATCGTGTTTTAACTTTCCTAAAATACTTTGATACATTTTACTAAAACTTACATAACATATGTGAGTTAAAACAAGGAAATTAATTTCGCACCAAACTATGCCTGCCAAGATATGACAATTGGCTGTGGAGCCAATTATGAAACTTTCCATAGATTAATACATACAAACTTTATATGAATAAACAGTGAAGCTTTCATCTAAAGTATGTTAAACTGAAATGATCCCCCATACCTTCAAAAATAAAACAAATGATAGGCCAATAAATAAATAAATGAGACTGTGCTTTGAAACAAATTGAAGGAGCGATGTTAAATTAATACTGTAAGGTGAAATTAATTGTGAAAAGAAAAGAAATAGCAGAAATAAAATAAATCACATATTTTAAAATATAAAAGAGAAAATGAAATATTTTACATTTTCCGGATCTAGATGCCATTTATTTCAATAACTAATATCACTGAGAAATTCGGCACAGATGTCATATTCGCCCCATATTGGCGCGATTTTTGTCTGACGCCAATATCATATAGGCAACGGGCCCCACCAGTGGCTGAGAGGTTCTGCTCTCGAAGCTGGTAGACGGGAGGTGCTGGGTTCGAACCCAATCGCGCCCGTCGGCCTAACCGTTTCGGAGTTTTCGTGGTTTTCTTCGAGACCGTGGTTTCCCATGCGTAAATACGGGTTAGGTTCCCTTAGAAAGACCCCCACGAAGGGCACTCCCCCCCAGGGCCTATATCCCACGTGTTGATAATCGGCCGTCATAAACACAAACCAAACATATAGGCAACGGGTACTTAACTTGCGTCAAAGTGTCGTTATTTTGCTTGATGTGGTAACCCGGATTATGTTGTTTATGCTCTTGATGTTTTCGCCAAATTGGCAACCGAAAAAAATCGCGCCAATATGGGGCGAATATGACATCTGTGCCAGAAATTCATGGTAAAATAATTTTCTTTCCTGATTATTATTATTATTATTATTATCATCATCATTTATTTACATAACGGAATACAGCAGTAAACATTTTTTGTTTAACAGTAAAATAAGTTCATTTTTTAAATAAAATGTCTAGAACATATGAAAATTTTAAGATTAACAACTATCATTTGCAAACTACAAAGCACATCGTAAAGAAAATGGTAAAAGACAAATGGAAAACAAATTAAAAAATATTTCTGTTTCTCACGTTAGATGGCGTCACGGGAAACCATGTGGTTTCTAACCACGTGTACAGCGGACAAAGTAAACTTAGCGATTGCGAGGCCTGTTATTTCGATAAGGAGGCCTTGGCTTAAGCATTTAAATTGGATGAGTTCTACCCGGAATATCTACGCAGATGTTCATTGGTCCATTTCCAAATCAAAACTTTTTTTTATATATAGAAGGATAGAAGGATATTTTTCGACACTGTTTAGTCATAGAGTATCGGGGTAAATTCTGTAATTTCCCAAAATAGGGCCCTTTGCGAGGTGAAAGATATGGGCTTGGCGAGACAAGGAAAGTTTTCATGCATATTTTCTGTTCAATAATTCTATAATTTATTTACTATAAAGAAGACATTATCTCTTTTTAGAATAAAAACAGAAGTAAATTGCATATAAATAACAAAGATATCAATATTCATAAATAAAAAGTTTATGTATAGGAATACATATATTAATAATGTACCGATAAGTTACATAATTGAGTCTACAGACAACTGGCGTATGTTACCGGGAGTGGTTTGGCACACAATTAACTTAGGAAAAGGTTTAAGTTAATTCTTTGTTTTTAAAGCGGACACCTATTCCCTAATCGAGTTTTAAAGAGGATTAGCGTAATTTGGGACACATTTTTTGAGATTTTTTACGACTTTTACGTTATACCAACACCCTACTAAAATGTATTATATATTGCGCCATTTATTTCAATCCTAAATGTGCAAAGATTTTTTGGTACTTTTCCAGTATAGGGAACTTGGCGAAACAGAGAAAATAGCCTTGGCGGAGATGGAAATTTGGCAACTTATTTTCTGGCAACCTATTCACTGTTCCATTTCATGTACAGTCTTTCTATGTTTATACAACTTATTTAACATAAAGATGCTATTTACCTAATTTCATATACAAACAGAAGTAACTTGTATATAAAAAAGATTAATAATATACATAAATAAACAAACAAAATATTTCATCAAGTTTGTTTTCTTAACTCTTTATATCAGTTGGCAAGAAATCTCACTTTCTGATGCCCGAATTGCGCCAAGCTGTTTAAAAAAAAACGCCAAGGCGCCTATAGTGGAAAAGTACCAAATTTAATGGCAAACCGTGCTAAACATTATGGCTTGCTATTTATTGAACGCGAATTTATTTTGGCTTTAATTGTTATTTAATCGTAACAATGCAAAACATTTGAATTTACTATTTTTTTGAAATTGAAAGTATTTTCTATTAAATAAAACTAAGTTATAACTTCATTTTTCACTGATAGAAAAACGGAAATGTTTACTGCAGTGCTAAGAGACACTTAGAATTTCATGTGCGTAGTTTTAAATGGCGATTTAAAAGAATATATATACACAGTAGTCGTTCGATTTTACGAACTCGATGGGACTCATAAAATGGGTTCATAAAATCAAAAGTTCGTAAATGGGAGTAACATTAGTTCAATGGTATGCTGGTTGGGACCAGTATATCAGTTCGTAAAAACGAGTAATTCGTAAAAAAGAGGTTCGTAAATTCGAGCGTCTACTGTATATATATAGTTTATAATATCGGAACCCACACCAAACTGGCTCATTTTATCGAGAATGTTTAGATACAAAATGAAATACATTTGTTGTAGACATGATCGTAAATCTCAATGCTCGCCGATTGAAAAGTCTTTAAAATTATTCAGCAGATGCAACGCGAAATAACTTGCAGTTTCATAAATTTTAAGAATCGATATTCTTATCTATCTATCTACTTCTGCTTCTACTATATATACGAGAGTAAAATGCAAATGCGAAATTCGTCCCGGCTGCATATAACTTGAGCTCACCTGAATGGATTTTGATGAGAATCGGAATTATAGTTAGATAATTTTTCAGGGAAGATTTTAGCATATAACATATCGTTTGCTTAAGCATAGAATTATGTTTTAGAGCTATATAATCAGACGAACCCGATTATGAAAGATTAGCCTTTTTAAAAGATTCAGCCGAATGTATCTCGATTAAATTTGCAGTGTTAGTTAAATAATTTTTCAGGCAGGGTTTTAGTATATACCATACCCTTCAGCATTATTTAATAATAGAGAGTTGATGGAATGTTCTATAACCAGTTGAATCCGATTATGAAAGTTTAGCATTTTTAAAAAGTTATATAGAACGGATTTTGATAGTAATTCCATTGTTAGATACTTATTCATATATGGTTTTAGTATTTTGCTTATTGTTCTACGTTGCTTAGTTATAAAGTAATGGCGGAAAGTTCCTTAATCACGTGAAATCTATTATGAATGATTAGAGTTTTCAAAATGTTCCAGATCGTGGATGTATGATTTTCCTTTGACAGAGACTTTAATATTCAAAAGTCATTATAGATGGCAGCACTAAAAATTTGCAAGGACTGTTTTTCTGATCGGAACTATTTGCTGCATTAAAAATTAAGACTTTAATTAATTCAAAATCATATTATTTTAACTCTTTTTACTTTCTTCTATCTTCAATAGAAGAAAGTATTATAATCGAAATTTTTTTCGACTTCCGGTTTTCGATGGATTTACATGTTCGAGGGGTCAGAGATCCCAAAAAACATATTTATAGAAAATGTCTGTCTGTCCGTCTGTCTGTCGCCATTGTACCATCAAAAAGTGTATTAAGTTATGCATAGAATTTAACCAAATTTTTATTTTAAGGTTTTAGATATGGCAACCAGATCTTCCTTTAATTTGGAAAAAAATGACCGGTAGGGGGCGCGGTAATAGCGATTTTTGTGCGATTTTGAATATTGTACCATCCAAAAGTATATCAAGTTATGCATAGAAGTGAACAAAATATTTATTTTAAGTTTTTGGATATGGCAGGTAGGTCCTCTCTAAATTTGGAAAAAAATCGCCGGTAGGGGGGGCTGTAACAGCGATTTTTGTGCGATTTTGAATATTGTACCATTGAAAAGTGTATGAAGTTATGCATAGAATTGAACTAAATTTTTATTTTAAGTTTTTGGCTTTGGCAAGCAGAACCTCCCTGAATTTGGAAAAAAATCGCCGGTAGGGGGCACTGTAACAGCGATTTTGTGCGATTTTGAATATTGTACCATCCAAAAGTGCATGAAGTTATGCATAGAATTGAACCAAATTTTTATTTTAAGTTTTGCTTTCGCAAGCAGATCCTCCCTGAATATGGGGAACATTCGCCGGTAGGGGTCGCTGTAACAGCGTTTATTGTGCGATTTTGAATATTGTACCATCCAAAAGTGTATGAAGTTATGCATAGAATTGAACCAAATTTTTATTTTAAGTTTATGGCTATAACAAGCAGTTCCTTCCTTAATTTTGAAAAAAATTCGCCTGTAGGGGGCAGTGTAATAGCGATTTTTGTGCCATTTTGAATATTGTTCCATCGAAAAGTGTATGAATTTATGCATAGAATTGAGCCAATTTTTTTGTGTTTCTTTTTGGTCATGGCATGAAGGTCCTCCTTCAATTTGGATAAATTCCGCTGGAAGGGGGCGCTATAATTACAATGTCTGTACCATTTTCTTTATTGTACAATCGATAAATGTATAAAATTATGCATACAATTGAACCAAATTTTTTGTGCATGTTTTTGGCTTTGGCCAACAGGTCCTTCTTGAATTTGGAAATATCGCGCGTAAAAGAGGCTCTGTGATAGCGATTTTTGTATACTTTTCTTGATTTTTCGTACTTCTATTGTCCATTGGCGGCTCGTGCAAAGGCGGGAACTCACTTCCTGCTAATCCGGCTATTCGCAAACATCTGATAACAACAGAATAAGGAAAAAATATTAATTTTAACAAATATCATGATATAGATGAACTCGTTTTTAGTTCATGTAATTGACTGAAGCAGAAATTTAAGAAGAAAATCAAAGTTGGTATAGTAATGAACTAATAATATTGAAGCATTAACATGTGTAACTAGTTTTTGAAATATTAAGATGTATGAGATAGAAGAAAGTTTTGGGATTGGCACATCCAACTGGTTTAATTTTTAAATTCTTATTGTAATTTTTAAGTATTGTGTATATTAATATTGTCTTTTGTTTTTATTTTTATTAGATAACTTTCTTCTGTGTTTTTGTGCTTTTGTGCGAACCTATGACCGAAGCTTAGAATGTTTTGATTCGTGATGTGAAGTGGTTTAAATCTAAATCGAATTCTGTAATATTAAACAATATGAAAGGCCAGTTAATTCGTAATTCATTGAAGTGAATTCTTTATTTTTTAAGTATGTTGTTTATCTCGACTCACCAGTGCACATTTGATAACGTTCTCGTTTAATTCAATTCATCTATTCCTGAAGTCGCCTTCTCGGAATAAATTATTCGATGACGAAGTTTGGCACGCACTCAAAGGTACTGTTTCATTTTTATTTAATTCTTTTCAATAAAGAGGCAATCTATATTCTATCATTCTTAAAATCTTACAGTGGATATTGATAATAGTTGCGTTGTTGATTAGACAATGTTTGGGGAGGTTTTAATTTATTGCGTATCATTTTACGTTGTTTAGTTATAGAATTAGGGGGGGGGGGGGGGGTGAGATCTATAATCGGATGGACTCCAATATGAAAGATCAACCTTTAAAAAAAAGTTTTACGGGATGGATTTTGTCAGTTTGTTTGTTTGCATTATTAATTAAATAAATTTTCAGGGTTTGTTTTATTATATTGCATATTGTATTTTTATTCATTACCATATCCTACTGTGATTGATCAACTAAAATGGTTAAGACCTTAATAGCTGAAATTTGTCTGCACATTTGAAAATATAATAGCACAATGACGTTCATATCGTTTTCAGCTGTGCGAAAGGACATTCTAGTTAAGGTTATATTGCTTTAAATCACAATATCAAATTCACGTATACATTTTCTTTGATTCAAGGTTTATTTGGATAAACAGACCAGCGTAGCGGGCATAGCCTGCTAGTTTTCCTATAAAATTCTTAGTAACCTTACAAAATTTGTCATTTACAGTGCAAAAGTGTATCTATTACATAAAGGTTTGTTGTTGCCGTTACATAAAATGTTTTAGGAATCCCAGTTTCCTAGAAAATTCTTAGTAACTTTATAGATTTTTTTTTCTTTTACAGTGTAGAGGTACAGAGCCAGAAGATTTCCCTTTTACGATAAACATTCGAAATTGCTGAGAAACATGAGAAGCAATAAAAATGACATAAACTGTTTTGATGCTGCTTGTTTTTATCTAATTAGAAGTCGCTGTCATTGTCGCTGATATTCGTGAATCTAATCTATCATCATCAGAAAATGTCGACAATGCTTGTGGTGTTGGTTTCATGCATGAAGAATGGTCAGAATTTAAATGTATTTTTTAAGCAGCATTCTGCATATAATAATCCTTATATGTATTTTAATATATGTTTTATTTTGTAAGGACTTGAGGCTATGACGTCTTGTTATTTTCATAAGATTTTATTTAACTTGTAATAACCATCTTTCCAGTTTAAAATTTGTACTCGAAATTTAACTTACTTTCAAATGTCCGATGGAAGTTAAATTTTACATAATGACTTTAATCCGATGACAATGCAATATTATTATGATTTTCGACTCTTACCATCTTATACATACATATATTAGAGGAAACACAAAAAAAATTCGAATAGATTACTGACAACAAGTTTAAGAAAGAGTTTTAGAATAGATAACATAAACCTGCGATGTTGTGTTTCTTAACTTTTATAATTACGTTTTATGTATTTTTCAACGCTGAATAAAAAAATTACCTTCACTTTTAACCATCATGTCAGGATTTTTCGCAAATCGTAATTTTTAGGTTAAAAAATAGCGAAAAATCTGATACTATAAAATAGATTTAAGACTTTTTTATTCAGTTGAATTTTATTTAATTCAATAATTTATTCATTTTGTGGCTTATACTGGGTTTCTTACAGCTAAACAACTTGGGGCCCGACGAGGTTGGGACGGGAGGGGGGGATCAATTTTAACTTTTAGCTTTTTAACTTTGAAATTTGCAATTTGAGAAATTTCCTGACGTGATGGTTTAAAATGAAGGTCATTTTCGGATTCAGTGCTAAAAAATATATAAGAATCAATTTTCAAAAGCTAAAAATCATGCCATAACCCTAAATTTGAAAGACAGTGTAATCTAACAGCATTTCAAAATATGTATCATTTTGTAAAGAATTTAGGCTGTTGTTTTTCAATGTTTTATTTAACAAAAAATAAGTTATTTTTATGCTCTTATAATGTTCAATACAAATTCTACAGACAGATTTTGCAGACAGGCAGAAAAAAAAGAAAGATTGTGAGACAGTCAGACAAGCAGATTGATGGATAGAGTGACATGTAGATAGAAAAGTAGACAGTCAGATAGAGATGCAGACAGATAAACAGAAAGAGAAAACATTCCAGTTGCGAACTTATGAAGGGGATAGGGGGTAAATCTTCCTAATATTGAAAATGATTTTAACTCTAGAAAAGAAAATGGGAATATGTTTCAGGACTATGAATTCGCATATCATAATTCGTAATTATAGAAAATTTGAACACAACTACATAAAAAAACTGAATGAAGAAACTTCCACTGAATGACCAATTATTAGTACACATTCCCTAGTTCATATTTACGTTTTCTTTTTTCTATATTCACGCGTACAGTTTTAAGAAAATCTGATAAAATATGTAATTATCTGAAACAAATAATAATAAAATGCAAAGAAGAATCTATCTGTACATGAAATACGAGAACGTAAATGGATTTTTTCACTTGTAACGCAAACTAGTATTTTTCATATCAAAGTTCGGCATGAAAAGTGAAAATCCAGTGAAACCGGATTCACATGCTTAAAGATATATAAAGGTACTATGGACCATCTGTGAATCGTATACTCACATTTTCTGCTTGAACATCTACTTTATACTATGCGATATCTTGCGTCCTTTTCATTCAGTATTTCTATAGAATAACAGATTGCATAGAAACTAAAGAAAAAGATGATTTCTAGTGAAGCGCATACCAACTTATTGTTGTGTTTAGAAAACGAAATAAAATAAGAACGGTAATAAAGAAGTTTCAAGTGGGACGAATTAAAGAATAGTAATAGTTATATGAATAAAAATAAAATTAAACGTATACTTGTATATTATTTGAAATTTTTGAATGACGAAATCGAAAATTAAACAATGGCATTATGTGCTTTGAAAGGAGTACATAATGCCACTGGAGGAATTGTTTTTAAAAAATGAAAACATTTAGATTTTAATCCCAAGTAATAGAAGTACGTTCGTTTTAGAATAGAAATATTTTATCTGACATTTCTTATCACAATTATAGCAAATACTAATTACGTTTTACTAAATAATATTAGACTAAACATTCTATTCCTAACGAAAAAATCCAAAACTTTAAGGAAAATGCCATTTCGACGCAAACTATAACATAAAAATATCAACAAATCAAAATGCCATAAATATTTTATTTATATATTAATTCAAATTTAGATGGTACTGAAATTGAAATTAAAAAATATATATATATGTTCACTATGATTTATATCAGTTTTAGTACATTAGACTTAACGTTCAGATGGTGCTCCCCATTTTCAAGTGCGATGGATATTAAGGAAATTTTTATTTGAAATTGTAATTTACGTAGCAGAATCCACCATTACCAGTTTTAATCACCGATCTGTGGGTATATTTATAGATGTTTTGCTTAAATGTTCGCGTCGTTGTCAAACCGTGCTATTTTTTCTTTTAAAAAGTTTGGTACGCTTAATTTTCGTTTAATAAAGTATTACACACTGACTTTTATAGTTTTATTAAACATCTGCGACTCGGATTTTATATCATAATTGAATACTTTAATATTTTCATAATCACTGTTATCAACATCCTTTTCAAAAGTTTTTCGTTGAAGCATTATTAAACCTTGTACATCCATAGCCGTACATATGTATTCATGTCAAATATACTAAAATTCTAAGTGAAGTTTCTGTATTTATTGCTTTTACTGAAAGAGGGGAACTGCTCAGACTAAGAAACCAAGTCTTTGTAGTGTAGATGTCCCTCTAGGTCCATTTTTATTGCGGTATTAAGAAAAAATCAGCCTAAACTGATTCTGCCAGTAAGTCCAACACAGGACGGGGTGGTGACAGTACATGAACACTGGACAAAATGTGATAAAGACAACGACGATAAGACAATGGCAAATGTCGGGTATCTAGCACTAAAATATAACGTACACTAAAGACTTATCAAAAGATGCGGACACTGCTTTGAACTAAACACATATAAAACTTGAAATTAACACTATGATGAATATGAATAAAACTTACAGAACAATGGGTAAATGACGTGACACTAGACAGAGGAAGTTAAAAACAATGATGAAAACACAGCGACTCTTGACAACACAAGCTTAAAGGTGAACATGAATAAAACTCAGATAAGACTATATGATGGAGAACAAAATGTACAAAACATGTGTAATGTGTTCCATAACAGACGATAATACAAATACCATTTATATGAATACGATCAAGTTTCTTTAACGAAATCTATTTCAAGAAAGCTAGTATATAGTACAGCACTAACTTATTAATAGTTGATGGATGAAGACCGCGCCCTTCCAAGAGCAGATATAAAAGCTGGACAGCTTCCATCGTAGGAGGTGTCTGAACGTGTTAGATCCACGGTGCTTGAAAATAATAAAAATAATTGAGGGCTAAAAATAGAAAACGCTGAAAGTCCAAAAAAAGAAATTTTTGAAGAGCGCGAAAAAAAAGAAAAAATGGTATTTCTGGTGCTTACAGCGTTTTCCATTTCACTCCTTTTGGCTCTTAACCCATTAGTATCTGAATTTTTTTTCAACTCAATATTATGCGGTGTAAAATGAACGTAAAAAATAATAAACAAATTCCCTTTGAATTTTTTTTTATTTGACATGTAAAAATTTAAACGTTCCAATTTTGGGACACTAGGCACGAAAGGGTAGGGGTTTTCTCCGTTACTGTCTAAACATTAGATCTATGTTTTATGCCATTTATTTTGTTACAAAAAGGTTATATACCATTCGGGTTATTATTTGGCTACAAAAAATTTCTTTATTATTACTATAAGGGGGAGAGCAGGCTAGATTCGGCTCAAGAATAAGACCCCATTCCTCCCCAAACTTAGCTATTGGCATAGTAAAAATTTATAATAATCAATAATTACTAATAGAATATATATACCGTATATACTCGCATATACGCCGATCCTCTCCCCCCCCCAAAAAAAAAAAAAACTGTTGAATGCAAATTCTGCAAAAAATCGAAAACTCGCGCATAAGTCGACTCCTAACTTTTTATTTCAATTTTGCACAAAATCAAGCCAAAGGTTTCACTTACTAACGCGAAAAATTAGTAAGTAAACAAAAACAAATCACTGAAATTTTTTTAATAATAAATTATTATTATTTGCATATTTTATATATTATTTTATTATTTATACACATTAAAAATCAGACTTTTGCAGTATTCGAAGGTTGTTGGTTTTTTTTTTTTTTTGGCTTTTGTAATTGACTCGCGTATAAGTCTACCCCCCAATTTACTTGCTGAAAATTGTCAGAAATTCTTCGTTTTATACACGAGTATATATGGTAAAGTAGAACTTCGATTATCCGATCTTCGTTTAGCCGGAACTCTCCGTAAACTGATGTCGATATCCTGAATTTTTTTTTTAACTTTTTGTGTTGTTGTTGTTTTATACTTTCACATTCCTTGTGTATGCAAGCATTCCTTTCCAAACCACTAGCAAGGATAAGTATTTTGGTTCCCCTCTCTTCAATTTCCATTGAAATTAACTTGAGCTCCCGCAAGATCTGATCCCGGTATAATTGTACTCTTGCCCACACCCCCCTGTAACACGTCCCTGTTCTAAACAAATAAAATTATTTTCATGTATAATTTGAATTTAGATATTTATTAAGCAGTTTAAATAGTCCTAATAGCAATTCGCTGACGATGTTACACATTAAACTATGCTGTTATTGATAAGTTCTCGATTATCCGATGTAGGTTCGGTCACAATTACGTCGAATAATCGAGTTTCTACTGTATATATATATTAGTAACCTCAGGTTGTCAAATACTAAACTAGCACAAAACATAACGGTATGATATAAATTTTTACTAAGCCAATAGCTAAGTGTGGAGAGGTGTGGTTGTCTTGTTCTTGAGCCGAACCCAGCCCCGACCCCCTTATGGTAATAACAAAGAATAGCCAAGTAATAATCCGAGTAATAATTTTACAGCCAAATAATAATCTAAATGATATAAAACCATTTTGTAACAAAATAAATGGCATAAAACATACATTTAATGCATAGACAATAACGGAGAAAACACCTACCCTTTCGTGCCTAGTCTCCCAAAATTGGGATGGTATATAAAGCTTCAAATTCGTACAAAAAAATTAGAAATCTGAACAAATGCAAAAATACGTATTCTAAAACGTATTCGTCTTATAAATAATACCACTTATAAAATGATTGATAAAAAAATAAAAGAAATAACTTACTTTATCTTACCCGCCATTTTATTTCAAGAAAATCCAACTTAGTGTTACAACAAACATTTATTTCACCTTTTTATTCTTAAAAATGGGCTGCCATTTATGAATAAATATTGAAAACAAATACTAAGGACATATTTTACTAAGTTTTGAAACGATATCATAATTCAATTTGTAATGGGAATTTTTTTTAAGAAAGCGTTCCAATATTAGGACGCCAGGCACAAATGGGTTAACCAACACTTTAAAATGTAGATACCTAGCTTCTTTTCGTTTAGTTTTTTAATGCCTAATATTATTATTTGCAAACATTTAAATTATTTATTATTTTAATACTTTTAAATTTGCTTAAAAATATCCCATTAATGTTACCAATAACAACAAGACCAATTTGTGAAATGTTCCTCAGCCATCGCCCCTTTTATCACTAGCAATTTCAGCGTTCTCCACTTCCCTTCGTGTGGCATATTCAACAAGCGACTTTGGACTCATTTTTTTGAACTATTACTACTGGGGTAGGCACGCACTTCAAGCGTTCTCCTGTTTGTTATGCTTGGTACTTAAGACTTTTTTTTTGTAAAAAAAAAAAAAAAAAAAAGATTTTACCAAGATTTTTTGGTACTTTCAGCGTTTTCCAATTTTAGTCCTTAATTGTCGCAAACCAATTTTCTTTCAGTGAATAAATAAAGGAAGGGAATTTAATTTTTCTATTGTTAGTGCAAATTTTATCTTTCATCTCTCATGGACTTCAAGAGGAAAAGTCTATGAAAATTCCCGCAGAAGCGCTAATGATGGAGCTAATTCATGGCTAATGATGGAGGTGCCATCCACAGTCGAAGAATTTTGTACCAGGCTGCTTGCACTGTTTGACATTTCCAAAGAGTTTAGCCCACTGTTTCAGATTAAAATTTTTCTATTTATTATTTAAATTGAAAAATATGTAATCACCTTCTTTAATCTTAGATATTTTAATACTTTTTGAGATTAAAAAAGGCACACATTCTATAAACAAATTGTGTTACAAATGTGCGCACCAAACACTGTAAAAAAAGATCAAATCTTACAAATGTAAAGTTACAGAAATCTGTATACTTACAAAAATTTTATCTGTACACCGTACTAAAAAAAGATGTAAATCTACAAAACTAGATTTTGTTCAGCTACAGATATCTGTAGCTTTAAAAAAGTATCTACTAAAATAAACCTATCTTACTAAAATTTTATCTGTAACCGTTGCCGTTACATAAAAAGTTCTAGGCTTTCCAGTTTCCCAAAAAGTTTTTAGTAACTTTACGGATTTTTTTGATTTACAGTGCAAAAGTGTATCTGTTACCCGAATTTTTGTTGTTGCCGTTGCATAAATATTTCTGGGCATCCCAGTTTCCTAGAAACTCCTTAGTAACTTTACAGATTTTTTTTTTTTTTTTTTTTTTTTTTTTTTTTTTTTTACAGTTTACTCGTCCTCATATTTTAGAATAAATATCTGTTTTATATCTCGTTGTATTGTTCTTGCTTTCCATTCACTATTCCTGAAGAATGAAAGATTGATTAGAGGATAAGTAAAAAGAGGATTTAAATTGGAGCGTATGATAAATTATTGTAGCGTCTAGACAATGAACTAAAATAAGAACGGCGGTAAAGAATAACAAGTAGGTTATAGTGAAATAAAGAGAGAATTATATTTATATAAAATATAGTTGACCATAAGAAATATATCATTTGAACTCATGCAATGCAGAAGCCGGAAGTAAAGCAGAGGCATTTTCCGATTTGCTGAAGGAGACTTATTTTGAAAATTGGAAATATATATCGAAATTAATCGAATTACCAGCACATATATAAAAATAAGATTTGCAATAGTGACTTCATCAATTATATATTTATTATATTGCAAGCCTTTTATCAGAATTAAAATCAGATTCGACCATAAGTATTTTTAGCTAATAACTTTAGAAAGACGTACTATTTTGTCAACAATAATTTCGACACTTTAATTAAAATATTACGACTGATAAAAGTTATGCTATATTTAATAGTTGTTACAAGTAATATAGGTATGTTAATCGAATGACACTCAAAACAGATATAAAAAAAAGATTATCAATAGTGACTTCATCAATTAGATATTTTTTATATTAGAGTTATTTGTTTTCAGAATTAAAATAATGGATGACCATAAATATGTTTAGATAAAAATTTTAGAAAAAAGTACTATTTTGTCAACAGTAATTTCGAATCTTTAAGGAAAATAATACGACTTACATATGTTATGGTATAGTTATTAGTCGTTACAAGCAATAGCGCAATAGTAATCGAATGACACTCAAAGCGTCAAAGCAGAAATTAAAAATAAGATTTTCAATAGTGACTTCATCAATTACAGACTTGTTATATTACAAGCTTGTTATGAGATCTAAAATAAGACATCACCATAAATAATTTTAGCTAATAAATTTAGAAAAACGTACTATTTTGTCAACAGTAATTTCGAATTTCTAATGAAAATATTGTAAGTGACAAATGTTATGAAATCGTTATTAGTTGATACAAGTAATATAGCAATATTAATCGAATTAAACTCACCACAAATCTAAAAAATAAGATTTGCAATAGTGACTTCATCAATTACAGAATTATTTTATTAGAGATTTGTCAGAATTAAAATAAGGGATGACCATAAATATGATTAACTAAAAACTTTCGAAAAATGTACTATTTTGTCAACAATAATTTCGAAACTTTAAAAAAATATTACGAGTGACAAATGTTATGAGATCGTTATTAATCGTTACAATTAATATAGCAGTAGTAATCGAATGACACTCGCCACTAGGGATTACAATCCCGGGATCCCATATCCCGAGATCCCGGGATCCCGAAAATCCCGGGATCTTGTCTGCCAAATCCCGGGATTTTCGGGATTGTTCTTTTTTTAAAATGGAACAATATTCAGCTGAAATAATAAAAATATATTTATAGACTTTCTCTTTTGGAAAGAAAAAGAATTATTTTTTATGAAATTTATATATCCTTGAAAAAATATACATATTCCAAGTATTTTTTACATATTTCAAAGCAATTAAATCGTTTAACATGAAAACCTTTTGACTTGGAAACAGATGTAACCCGCTTGGCTATTATTTGGCAACAATGAAATCATTTGTTTATTTCGATTTCGCGGCGTTTAGAAAGCCGGTCGTTTCAGCAACTGGGAATCACAAAATTTCGAATTAGAGTTTACTGATAAGCGTCGCATTTGAGTTTCATAGTCATTATTATGTGCTAACTTCTTTGCTTTTCGGGAGTTTATACTTATTTTGCTTTAAAGATGTCTAATGAAAAGGATTTCGTAGCTCATAGGAAAGATAATGATACATCTTCAGTATGGCACTGCTATTTAAGGTCAAAAGATGAAAAAATTGCTAAACGTAAAAGATGTAACCAAGTGCTTAAAACGTTAGGTGCATCGACTAAGGGTGCATGCACATTTATCGACGAAACATGGTACTAAAGTTTAGAAAGAATTTAATACATCATCTCTTTCTTCCACACGTCAAGATTGCATAGAGCATGCATTGCTTTCTAAAAAGCGGAAAATAGAAGATTATTTTAGTAGTGATAAGGAATCACTTGATTTAATTTTATTGCGAATGACAGCTAAAGACTGTTTTTCATTTAATTTCAACTGATTTAAGAAACTTACTGATAGCTAAATGCTATAATGATTTGCCAAAATCTGCAGTATCAATTCGAAATCGTGTAGTGAACTATAATAAAAGAGTTAATTACAAGTGAAATACAAACTTTTAAAAATTCAGGAAAAAAAATTAGTTTGACTTTTGACGAATGGACATTTACTGCAAGCAAGCGATTTATGAATATTAATGCCCATTCAAGAAATTTAAATTTGAGCAAATTCAGGAATTTAGGCCTTATGCGCATATATGGATCTTTTACAGCAAAAAATTGTATTGAAATGCTAACAGAGTGCTTAAACGAATATGACATTTCCCTAAAAACAGACAATGTTACAACTGGAATTTGGAGATGAAACTTTAGATGCCGTCATATTTCTTAGAGCATATTTTCAAAGGAATACCGATTAGTTAGGAAACAGTGAACTATTCAAAATAATCTTTTTTTTCACGAGGTACGTAATAATTTTTTATATTATGCAACGTTTTCGAATTTTAACAGCTACTGCTATTTAGAAATTTAAACTATACATCTACGTATTATTTTATTCTATGTGTGTGTGTGCTATGTTCTTTTATTTCAAGAAAAAAAAATCTTCATGTTAGGGAAAACATTGCATTTGCAATATTTTCCCTAACATGAAGATTTTTTATTTGCAGTTATTTTATTTGAATATTTGCAATATCCTAGAATTATAAACTTTATGGGTATGAGAATAATTCATAATTTAATTCGTGATATTAATTAGTTTTTAATATTGTAAATATTAAACTAATCAAAAACTTGTTTAACAGGAAATAAAAGAAATTATCTAGAAAATGAAGCATAGACATTTCATGTTTTTTGTTGCATTTTCAAACATCAACAGCGTATTTCTTTTAATTTTCAATTGTTCTAATTTATCCTATAAGTTTAGATAATTAATGGAAGTTAATTTTTTTAATTTGGTATATTTTCATATGTAAATTAGGCTGTAATTTTGCTTTGTATTTTCTATAGTAGTATGACATTCAGCTATTGTAAAAATTGATGATATTACAGAAATTCTAATTTTCCTAATCCCGGGATTATCCCGGGATTGAATCTAAGCAATCCCGAAATCCCGGGATTGGAAATTAGTCTCGGGATTGTAATCCCTACTCGCCACAGATACAAAAAATAAGATTTGCAATAGTGACTTCATCAATTAGAGATTTATTATATTACAGACTTGTCGTCAGAATTAAAATAACAGATTACCATATATATGTTTAGCTGATAAATTTCAAAAGACCTACTGTTTTGTCAAAAATTAGTTTCTTTATAAAACTTTGATGAAAATACAGGGTGTTTACAAATTAGTTGGGCTAAAAGAATGATTTATTGAATGGAATTGACATGAGCAAAATTAAAGTATGTATTGTTGTAAGATTCGAAAATAGTTCAAGTTTATCCTTACCACAAATGTTCGATGTGACTTAAACAACAGAATAAGTTCATGAAAACAAACACAGCATACCGCTTTTTCAGCATCGTTGTATGTCTCCATTATCGGAATGCAATCTGGGAATTCAGCGTTCTGAGACCATTGACATGTGCAGGTCTTCGTTAATTAGTTTTCAACACGCTGCCGTAACTAAGATGAGTGGCATTCATGATCACTTGGATGTCTTCTCCTCCATTTCTTCAATTTTGTCTTCCACACCTTGGATCGTCTGTGAGCAGTGTTGCCATATTAGAGACGTTTTTTTATCCCTAGATTGTTGATTGTGACCGCTTTTTTTGAAATAGAAATATTCGGCCTATTTAAAAATAAATTAAAAACTCTGAAAAATAAGACGAATTATACTATTTTTAAAAAGTGATGACAGTCAAATAATCTGAATTAAAAAATTCCCTAATCTAGCAACACTGTCTGTGAAGGACATGTAGCTATTTTGAAAATTCCTTTTCCATCTAACAACAGTGTCATATGATGGACTATCACTTCCAAAAGCCGCAAACATTTCATTGTGAATTTACCGGGCACTGTACGAGTGGGTCGGATCAGTCTTTATCTTCGCCATACTGCGGATTACTTCAATCTTCAGCTTCTTGAAAACTAACGAAACAACATTAATAGCTGTAAATTATAACATTAGGTACAGAAGGAAAAATGAATATGCAGAAAATATCTTTTTCCAGATACCTCAATTATTTCCTAGTGATTATTAGAAGTTTACGATACCGTATATATGATTTATTAACACAGAACATGCTTGTCAATTTCTCGCAAAAAACGAAATAATAGCATTCAGATAAACATATTTAAATTAGAAATTTTGTTTTATGAATGAAATGAAGTAACGTTTAAATAACTTATAAATATAATAACCATATAAAATAAAGACACGTTTAATTTAAAAAAATCTGATTAAAAGTACGGTTTATTGCTTTATAAAAGACGCAGAGGGTTTCCAATTTATGATACTATTATAAGGTAAACAGTATACGTAAGATTCTGAGATAACGTTGTGAGTCAATGCTGGATTAATTATAGAGTGCGAATTGAGAAATCTAAAGTTTATTTTTATTTGAAAATTCATCTACTGCTATCTCGTATTAGGGAATGTCCCCAACTTCCAGATCGGGATTTTGTCGAGAGTGGTGTCGCTGGAAAACTCTAACCATAGGGATCATGGAAATGTATACAACTACCTGTCCGAATGCAGCTGGTGAAGAGTTATAGGCCGATGTATTTCTGTCATTTGTTGATTTCTTCAGGTCGCTAGCTATGCAGGAAAGACACGCTGTGTGGTAGAAAAGAGAGTTAACGGATTACAGAGAAGACAGTTTATGCTTGATGAAAAAAGTAACTTCACGGATCGTAGAACATTTCTGAATAGAAATAGCTGAAGCACGAGTGTTTCCAACACTAGGTACGCTACACACAATAAAATGGGGTGTTTCGCAGTTGTCACAGGTGTTAAGAGTTAAGTTAATGTGTGACTTTTAAACTAATTGAAAAACGGGATCCGGGTCTCTAAATAAAGCATTCTGAAAGGCATACCGACGCACGTCATCAAATGTGGGCGAGGAGTTAATTTCGGATACTGTTTAACACTAGAACCGCCGGGAATTTTACTCAAGTTTTACAAAACTATTTTAAACTAGAATTTTTATTTAACTTATTTAACTTATTTATTTGACTTATTTCTCCGTGGTATATATTTAGCTTATTTTAGAAAACAATTTCTGGTTCGAATCGAAATATTTTCATTTTTACCGGTCAAAAGGACCGCTATGGCGGTTCTAATGTTAACCCCTTGCGAGCGAGCGAACCGGATACGAGCCACTTAAGGTGCTCAGAATCCTTCACTATTCCCACCTGTTATTTTTTATTGTAAAGTTTACCTTATTTAATTAGAGTATTTTCGCGATTCAAGTACAAAACAATTTCTGTAAAAAGGTCCGTCGTAAAAGGGTTAAAGCATGCTCCAAGCCAGTGCAGCCCAATTAGTCATATATGATTGTGAAAATGTGGTCTCAATCTTCTGTTTCTTACTAGAGGGAATATCGAACCTTCACCAGCTTTTCACTGGCAACAACAGGTTACATAAATGTAATGTGAGCTGTCTTTTTTACCACACAGATTGTCTTTCCAACATAGCTAGCGACCTGGAGAAATCAATGAATGACAGAAATACATCTGTCATCTGTCTATAACTCTTCACTACTTTCATCCCGATGGGTAGTTATATACATTACCTTGATCCCCATTATAAGAGCTTTCCAAAGACATCACTCTCTACAAAATCCCGATCTGGCAGTTAGGGACCATCCCTTGTTAGTGTCTCATTACCTACACAAGATTCCGTTTTTCTGAAAAAACAAACAATGAAATAAGTATAAAAGTAAATGTAATTAAAAATTAAACACACTTTTTTAAGTATTCAATGTTAATACTGAAAATCAAACTTTTTTTTACTAACATTTATGTGTTTCCCCAAAAATGTCCGTTATAATACATCATTTTGGCGTGAGCACTGAACCGATTATTAAAATTCCACTAATTTTTTTTCGTTTCGTAGTAAACGCAAAAGGATGAATTTATTAAAATATATGTAATTTTGCTCTGTTCCATTTAAACAGAAAAGAAAAAAAAAATAGCATTATTTAAACTATCTTTTTAAGATTCCAAAATTGATTTTTCAACGAATAATCGTAAATTAATATTAAACTATTAATTGATAAAAGAGTATTATTTAAAAATACTTTTTTCATTTTTTATTTATAATTTATTTTCTACTTTTTAGACTTTAAAAATTTTCATCATAGCAGTTTCGGAGATTTGGTTTGTTTTTGCGAGTGTTTATTGGCGTTACAGTAAATATTTGGCAATTAGTCACCTGCGGCAGGACAATTTGCAAATGTCGTAAATTTAATGTATTACATAATAATTAAGTTGTAAAAATATTAAAATACTGTATTGTCATCGAAAAAACATTTTTGTACATATTTTTTATCATTCTAGTATATCATAAAGTTGTTTAAAACTCGATTGCAAAATTTTCTCTTTTCAAACAAAAACTAGTTGGATGTGCCAATCCTTAAACATTTTTCTATCTCATATATTTTAATATTTCAAAATGTTATTACAGATGTGAATATTTCTTTTTTTTTAGTTCAATACTATATAAACTTTGACTTTCATCTTTAATTTTTGCTTTAGTATATTATTCGGAGTAAAAACGTGTTAATCTCGAGCATGACATTTATTAAAATCACGAATACTTGCGAATAGTCGGCTTATCAAGATGGGAAGTTCTCGTCGATTGACGAACCACTAGTGTACAATAGAACAACGAAAAATTAAGAAGATTACATAAAAAATGGTATTACGGCGTCCCCTTCCGGCGGAATTTTTTTCCAAATTAGGGAGGACTTTCTTCCCATAAACAAAACATACCCCCAAAAATTGGTTCGATTCTATGCCTAACTTCATACACTTTTCGATGGTAAAATATTCAAAATGGCATAAAAATTGCTATTACAGCGCCCCTACCGGCGGATTTTTTTCCAAATTAGGGAAGTATCTGCTTGCTATAGCCAAGAACTTAAAAAAAAAAATTCGTTCAATTCTATGTATAACTCCATATATTTTTCGAAGGTACACTATTCAAAATCGGTATTACAGCGTCCCCTTCAAGGCGGATTTTTTCCAAATGAAGAAAGGACTTGCTTGCCATAGCCAAAAACTCGAAAAAAAAATGGTTCAATTCTATGCATAACTCCATACACTTTTGATGGTACAATAGCTATAGACACACGGACGACAGACATTTTCTATAAACGTGTTGTTTTTTTTTGTTGTTTTTTTCTATCTCTGACATCTACAACGTGTGAATCCTTCAAAAACCGTAAGTTCCGATTGCAATGTTTTCTTCTAATGGAGATAAAATAAGGTAACTAGTTTGAGTTTAAAATGACCTGCTACTTTCTCTTAGTGTCTTATTAACGTCGAAATGTTCCGTTTTTCTGAAAAACTTTTAATGGAGAAAAAAAAAAAAAAAAAAAAAAAAAAAAAAAAAAAAAAAAAAAAACGAATATTTTTGTGTAAATGAAAAATGTTTTCTGAAATTAACTTTTTTCTTGGAACGGAACAAAACAGCATATTTAAATTTCAAGAGGAAAAGATCAGCGCATTAAAAAATTCATGCTTGACTTAAAGATTTATAAAGAGTCATCTATGAATCATATTTTCATATTTTCTGCATAAATATTTACTTTATGTCTCGGATTATATTTCTTACTTTTCATTTAGCATTTTTCTAGAATAAAATATTCTAAAGAACTGTGCTAAAGAAAAAAAAAAAAACGGATTGCAGTAAAGGAAAAAAAAACATTTATATTTCTAAAAAATAAAATAAAACTGATATTATTCGTATATATAGTTTGAACTCTACGTTGTATAAAAAGGCGCATGTTTTTTTTATCTAAGAAAATATAGCACAGCCAGGTACTATACAATATATACAATAACCTGTTGCGAGATACCCCGGTTCCGAAAAGAATTTTTTATATTTGCTGAAAGAAATATATTTTGCAGATATATATATATATATATATATATATATATATATATATATATATATATATATATATATATATATATATATATATATATACATACATACATATATATATATATATAAATCTGCCACTGACTTTCGGAAGCGTACCCGACTAGTTTTATATTTTACAACCAAGGTAGTTCTCCATACGGGCATACTTAAAATATCAGTAAAAAATACATAACATTCTTCTAATGAGGATATAATGTTTATAAAAAAATGAGGTGGAACCTCGATAGAGCTTCTGTAAAAAAATAATGAAAATTTCATTATTTAGCGATTTTTTATCGGTTGGCGATGGAATACAATTTAAAAAAATACTTTTTTATGCCAAATATACTTTAAGGAATTTTTTATGCTGAACTTGTTTAAAAAAATTTCATTTAAAGAACTTTAGTTTTGTCTGTTTTAGTTTGTTTTAACAATAATTTTATCATATCGATATTTACATATATTTATATTGAAATTTAACTATGAAAAATTACGATTTAGAACGAAATTAAAAATTTAAATTAATTAAAATTGTTTCAATCTCAAAATTAAGTCCAATTGAGCATTGTCCATTCAGTTTTGTTGCTATGGAAACGAATTCTATATAGGAAAATAATTTTCTGGGTAGAGAGAACTGATTAATGCATTGTAAAAGTTACTCGGAAACATTTCCGAAGATTTGGACAGCAAAAAAAAAACTGTTTTTTTTTTATGAATGCTTTTTAAATCTAAAATATAAATTGTCTTCTGAAATTCTAATGATAAAAAAATGCTTTTCGAAATCATGGGTAACTCGAAATTGATTATTGTTGTTTTTCTTTTGTAGTTATATTACATTTTCCTAGACAAAGCAACATTTTTTTTTCTTTTTTAAAGTACTTCAATGAAACAAAAACACGTAAAATAGTTTACTTTTGTGCTGGGAAAAGCTTTTGGGCTGGGTAATTAAAGAACCCGCGATAAATTTTACTATTAATAACAAGAAAAAAATATACTCTATTCACACAAATAAAATGTTGCTTCACTATAAAGACGTTATTACCGGAGTACTTCATATGAAATCCCTTGCTAGAATTACTGGGAAAAAAAATAAATGTTTTTAATTAATACATTGTTTAATATATTGGAAACCTTTTATGCCCAAACAATATTCTTTAAAGTTTGAGGAAAATGCAATTTCCACCCAAATTTACCACATAAATATATTGATGAATTAAAAATGCGTTGTGTATGTATTGATTAAAATCCCGACCGTACTAAAAATAATATTTTAAAGAAAAGATAGTAATTTCGATGTCATTTCGATTTTGTTAAAACTTCAGAAATTTAATGTTAGCCGGAATTTTTAATTTTTCCACGGAAATACGAGAATCTTTTCAAGTAACTGGAAAATGTCTTCCAATTATAGCGGTGTTGCGGCAACTTGCTGCCTGTACATGTTGATGTTTTCTTTTTTTTTTACATATTTAAAAAAAAAAAAAAAGTTAACATTAGGGACAGGTGCTTAAAATGGCTGGAAATTTGAATGCTCCATCTGAAACAGTATTCTTTATGTATCTGTTATGCTACTGTTAAGATTCATTATTTAGGTATTTACACTTTTTTGTACGTTGTCTTATTGGTCTGTTGTAAATGGCGTTTCTAGTTATAATTTAATATGTAAAATATTTTTAATAATGAATTTTCCCTACATCCCTTTCAAACAATGTACTTTGAAGTAATGTAGGGGAGACCGGGGCTAGTAGGCGCAGTTTTTAGTTATTGATTTTTATTATTCTTTTGTTTAAGTTTTTTATGAAACTTTAACTGTATTTTTAAAGAACGGGTATTGGGGTAAAAATACTCAGAGTTTTGAGCTTGTAGCGTTTGTAGTTTATGTTTAGCTGAAGCCTAAAGTGAAAGGAAAGTTGTGCGCCAACGTACCCCGTCACGGGGCAAGTTGCCTATACCTATAAGGTAAGTTGGTACACGCTTTATAAAAATTTAAATGAAACTCAAATAAGACACGCAGTTAAGAGAAATCAATTTCATTATTGCCAGTAAGTTTAAACAAAGGCGTTATTGCCGTACATTGTAAATTCTAACTTATACAGACATAAAAATAATGAATAAAATATTAACATTGAGTAACTTCTATCCTACTCAATATCCTCATTAGAGTTACAGTTGTCACAAATAAAAAATCGAATGTTTCCGTTTGGGCAAGCCTCGTGTGCCCAAAATTTTGCATTGCAACCACTTTTCTCGGTTTTTTCCTGTTTTTCAAGCAACCAGCACACACCAAACACCGAGCCAAATTGTCGACTACTAGCCCCATAATAAATTTCTTCACAAAAGGGAGATGTAACCATCAAAGCATAAATAATTCAAGTAAATCATATATGGGGTAGGTACAGTTTATCATAAACTAAGAAAAACTGCTCAAGTTAAATCGCAATTATTAAGATAAGTATTAGAAATTAGAAAAAAGAATGAAGCAACAAAAATTTACTTATGAGTACAAAAAACAGAAAAATCGTAATAAATGTCCACTGCATGTAGGTAACGCTGCAAAACTTCAATGAGGATTGTAAAAAGCAAGAAAAAGGTACTCTGTAACTGGTTTCGCAATCTATCCACAAACAGGCGATTTATGAGGACTGCGTCTACTTACCCCTTTAGCCAACTAGCCCTGGTCTCCCCTAATACCAGAGCTCCCGAATGGTCCGCTTTATTAATAAAATGGTCCGTTTTTTACAAATTTTTTTTCAACAAATACGGAATGTTAATTCTATTGCAAATTTGTGGCTTACCTACCTCGAAATTTTTCTTGCAAAACACTGTTATTCAACAAGTGGGTCAATTTGATGGCTATAATGCCCTGATGGCCTTCTTATATATATCTCATAATAGATATTCATACATTTATTCAAACCTGCAAAAATCACTAAATTACTAAATTGACTTTTCGGTCGCATTAGAAAAAAACATCAGAAGATTTGAAGGAATGCAGTGGAGAACTGAATTCGAATATTCTATTCCTTACGGATAAACATAAGATATATTATACATTTATAAACAATAATTAACTTTATTAACAAGAGTTGATTAGAGAACTAGTAGAGGTCATTCTATATTTTTGTTTGGTGTTATATGAAAATTTCCTAGGTAAAGAAACATTTTTTTTTTTTTTTTTTTTTTTTTTGTTGTTAAACTGTTTCAATGAAAAAAAAATTAAACAGTGACTTTTTGTTCCGAGAAAAGTATTAATTGAAAAACACGCGATAAATTTTGATATTAATAAGAAGTAGAAGATATACTCTACACACACAAGTAACATGCTCCTTCACTATTAAGATGTTATTATCAGAATATTACTTACGACATCATTTGCTAAAATTAATTGAAAAAGAAATACATAAATACTTTTAATTAATGTATTTTTTTAATATATTGAAACTTTTTATTAACAAAACGTATTCTTTAAAATTTGAGGAAAATGCAATTTTTACTCAAATCACACTCAATATATTAATGAATGAAAAAGGCATTATGTATGTATTGATTAAAATTCCCGGTCATACTAAAAAAGATAATTTAAAGAAAAAAATAGTAATTTCAACGTAATTTTGATCTTTGTTGAAACACTAGAAATTAAATTTTAGCCGTATATTTTAATTTTGCCACCGAAAGACGAGAAACTTTTCAAAAAACTGAAAAATCTCTTCCAATTTTAGCGGTGTTACGGCAACTTGCTGCCGGTACATTATCATGTTTTTGTTGTTGTTGTTGTTGCTGCTGTTTTTTTTCTTTTTTTAATTATGTATCTTCAAAAAAGTGAACATTAGGGACAAGTGCTTAGAATGTCGGGAAATTTGAATGCTCCATCCGTTCATTATCTACCTGTTATGCTACTGTTAAGTTTTTCTTATTTACGTATTAACACTTTTTTGTACATTGCCTTATTGGTCTGCTATAAATGGCGTTTCTAGTCGAAATTTATTACTTAAAATGTTTTTATTAATGAATGAGCGAATGTTGTCAACATCCCTTTCAAACTTTGTACTTTGTATTAATGTAATATCAGGGATCCCGAATCGTTCACTATTTTAATAAAATGTTTCGTTTTTTTGCAAATAGTGTAGCAACGCATCCAGAAGGTTCAGTCTGTTGCAAATGTGTTACTTACCCACCTCGAATCTTTTCTTGTAAAATATTGGTATTGAGCAACGAATCATTTTGGATTCGTGTAATGCCCAGATGGTATTCATATATAAATCTCATAATAGATATTTATATATTCATATGAATTTATATTCATTCATGCATAATGCACTAAATTATGAAGTGGACTTTTCTGTCACCTTAGAAAGAAAATCAGTTGATTTGAAGGAATACAGAGGAGAACTGATCTCAAATACTCTACTCCTAAACGAATAAAACATAAGACATATTATAAATTTATAACCAATAATTAATTTTATTAACAAGAATTGATTTTTTAAAAGGCTACTTTAAAGCTTCTCTTACAGGGAGAGTGCGCTAAACGCCAAAAATGTGTGATATAATTAAACTTGGTACCGAAACACACCAGCGTTTGTTTTTTATCTCCTTTGTTGGGCGTTTCGGGGCATGAATTAATATGGGAAATTGATTCTTACTCAGTGTACTAAATAGCTCCGTCGACATTTAAGTGCAGCTTTCCGACAAGCTGTATCCTCATGCATACATATATGCATTTGTGGAGAATTATAAGTTTTGACGCCAAATGGGCGATAAAGGGATGGCAATGGCTCTATTGTTTACGTAGGGTCACTCCTCCTGGTCTCATCGCTCGCGCTCACTCTGTTTGAGGTGGTGGTGTAGAAAGAATGTTTTTAAGAACAGTTTCGCTTTTATTGTAAATAAATGTATCATAATATATTATAGCTGCACATATGTGTCTTCCAATTAAATACGAAGAGAAAAACTGATATCCCATGGAATTAATTGAGTAAGTGCCAGTTGATTTATTTTAAGATAGTATAAGTTAATTTAAGAAATCCACTGAACGAGAACCAGTCGCCACACTGGTGCAAAGGCCGCGAATATAAATTGATAACTACGCTACTGGCATTTCATTAAACGGGTAAATTATTTAAAATTTCTCGTAAATTTAAGATATATTGGAAGACATAATTCTTTGAATGAGTGAATATAAAGATGATTCAAAGTGAAGTTTTAAAATGAAACATACCAAAACGCGGGTCAATTAGAACCACAGTAACGAAATTGATAAAAAACAAGTTGGAAATTGCTCGTCAAACGTGGCAAATGAGGTGCGTTCGTTCTATAACTAGTTTTATAATTATTTTTTGCACCCCATATTGTACTGAATGTATATTTTTTGCGCTTCATAAGTGCATAGTCTGTAACATCATTAAAATGCACTTACAATAATATTTCCCCCATTCCCCGTAATGTAACGGAAAAATTTGACTGTCCCTGTAATTAAACTATACATTCGATTTTCATAAAATTTGAAATGGCTCGACAAAAGTTTGCAGCAATTATATATTTAAAATTTCAGACCATTCGGAAGGCTGTAAAATCATTAAAATGCATTTGCAATAATTTTTTCCCATTGGCCATAATGTAACGGAAAAATTTTGGGTGTCCCTGTAATTAAACTATACATCCGATTTTCATAAAATTGGAAATGGCTCAACAAAATTTTGCAGCAATTATATATTAAAATTTTCAGACCATTCGGAAGGCTGTAAAATCATTAAAATGCATTTGCTATAATTTTTTCCCTTTGGCCGTAATGTAACGGAAAACTTTTGGGTGCCCCTGTAATTAAACTATACATCCGATTTTCATAAAATTGGAAATGGCTCGACAAAATTTTGCAGCAATTATATATTAAAAATTTCAGACCATTCGGAAGTCTGTAACATCATTAAAATTCACTTGCAATAATTTTTCCCATTGGCCGTAATGTAAAGAAAAACTTTTGACTGTCCCTGTAATTAAACTATACATCCGATTTTCATAAAATTGGAAATGGCTCGACAAAATTTTGCAGCAATTATATATTAAAAATTTCAGATCATTCGGTCGGGTAGTTTTTGCTCTGTTATATGCGGACGGACAGACAGACGGACAGACAGACGGACTGAACGACGACTATAGGTGCTACGTATTTATATAATTACGAACGCACCTAAAAATGATACTGAAATTAAAAAAGAAAGTTATTCCAAATCGGAAATAGTTGAGGACTCTTTAGCGACATTACTTGAACATAAATTATCATTAGAAAAATTGGATGAGTCATTTGAATCGGAAATTGAAACCGATAATTTAGAAACAGAAATAGAAACTTCGATAGAACATAAGGAAGCTATTGTGACTTGCAAATCTAGAGCCAGTAGATATTTGAAAAATTTAAATATAAATCCAATTATCGTGAGTGAACCAAAAGTAACTACGCCCTGCATATCAGACAGTCAATCAAAGTCGAATACGAAATTGCCGCGAATTTCTTTAAATAAATTTACAGGCGACATTTGCGAATTTCAAGAATTTTGGCCTCAGTTTAAAGTTGCTATTCATGAAAATGAAGCTCTTCAGCAAATTGAAAAGTTTACTTACTTAAAATCTTTAATTTCTGATTCAGCAGCTGCCGCTGTTAATGGGCTTCCATTAACAAGTGAAAATTATGTAACGGCAATAAATGTATTAAAGGATCGTTTTGGGAAAAGAGATATTTTAATTTCCGAGCACACTAACAAACTATTAAACTTAGAAGCAGTACGAAGATCAAAGGACATACATTCTTTGAGAAAATTATACGATCAGATAACTGTACAAATACGATGTCTCGAAGTGCTTGATGTGAAGTCAGACCAATATAGTTGCTTATCATTACCAATTATTTATAAATGTATACCGAATGATCTCGTATTACAATTTCACAGAGAACAATGCGATAAAAAGTATGTTAGTGTAAATGATTTATTGTTGTTCCTGAAACGTGAAGCAGAAGCGCGAGAAAAAACTATTAATGTTACTTCTATCAGTTTTAAAAATACTAAATCCCATGAAAATAAATTTAGAGATTTTTTAGATTATTTTGTGTTCTCCAGAACACTTTCACCAAGGAAAAATAAAAAATCCTTCAGTATTCACATTAACTACAATTACTGAAAACCTTTGCCCCTTTTGCTCTCAAAAACATGGAGCAAATTCCTGTCATTTAAATTTGGAACAACGACAAGAATCTTTATTAAAACAAGCAAAATGTTTTAAGTGTTACAAACGGTTCCACCGAAAACAGAATTGCAGAAATACTGAAATTCGTTGCACAATTTGTTTTTCGGGAACGCATAAAAACTCTCTTTGTAACAAAAAAAAAGATCATCGAATGAAAATAAAATTGACCTTCTTTCGACTGAGCGTGAACCGGGGGGAAAGGAAAATAAGAAATATGAAAAAATAACAGTTTCGTCACTTTGTTTTAATCCAGGTGAATATATATATTTTCAAACGTTGAAAAGAATTACGATTGGAAAGAACCAAAATATTAATGTTCGAATATTATTAGATAGCGCCTCACAGCGAACATTTATCGGAAAGAATTTATCTGATCGTTTAAATTTAGAGGTGACAGGACAGAAATCATTAAAAATTCATACCTTTTCTGGAACAAAACCTATTGTTGATAATCATAATAGAGTAAAGATCTTCCTAAAAGACAATAATTCGGACAATATAATATGTCGGGAAGCATTAGAAATGCCAAAAATATGTTCCGATATAATACGGCGCAAAGTTCTGAGTTACATAAAAAAAATAAAAATATAGGTATAGAGTTATCAGACGCTTCTAATAAATTAGATGATGCCGAAAATGAAATAAATTTATTGATTGGTAGCGATTACTATTGGTCAATTATGACAGAAAATATAAACGCGTTTCACCAACTCTTGTTCTGAATGAAACTAAATTAGGTTGGACACTTCACGGCAAATTCTCAGAAGAAGTTAATGTAGATAATTAAGTGGGTGCAATGTACATATCTATTTGAGATAATAACAAGGATGATAAAATTTCAGGTCAGCTTGAAACTGTAGAAGGGTTGGGGATTCAAGAAGATAATACGAACGAATGTAATGATATCATTAATGAATATAAGTCTTTGGGAGTAGTAGAAATTGTTGAACCCCAGGAAATAAATTCGACCAATGATAATTTGGCATACTACTTACCCCACCACCCTGTTATTGAAACGGACAAACAAACTTTAACAAATCCGATGAACTGGCGACATTGTACCGGTAGCTCAAATCCTGCTGACCGACTTACGAGAGGACTCTCACTTCTCGACCTCGAGAGCGGCTTTAAAGCTGCTGATAAAGAAGTACAACAATTTGAAAAATTCATTAAAGATCCAGAACTTCAGGATTTTATATCAAATAAAGGTATGACATAGAAATTTATCGTCTAGCGTGCCCCATAGTGGGGAGGGTTTTACGAAAGGCTCGTAAAAAGTGTAAAAGAACCCTTAAGAAAAATTTTGGGACGAGCTCTCATCACATCTGAAGAATTGGCAACAATCTTGACAGAAATAGAAGCCATAATAAATATGAGACCACTAACAAGTGATTTCGACGAGCCAGAGCCACTTATACCGACTCATTTCCCTCAACTAGGAAGAGAAAACATTAGATTTGCTCTACGTTTTGCTGAATTTGAAAATAAAATTTCTTCCAAAGAAACTTTGTTAAGGAAAAAACGATATCAAAGTAAATTGCGAAACCACTGTGGATTAAATGGAAGGAAAAGTACTTATTGAATTTTAGTTCAATTCGCCAATTTAAACTCCTGAGAGAAACAAAAACTTCAAAATTAGAGATGTTGTCTTAGTAGATGGTACTGCTAAAAGTAAACTCTTGTGGGACTTGGGAATTGTTAAGGAAATCATTCTTGGCAGAGATAAACTTATTCGTGCTTGCATAATAAAAACTGCTAAAGGACTGCTGAGAAATCCAATACAACTTTTGTATCGTTTTGAACTAGATTGCTGAATGATAAGTGATTTCAGTATTTAATTTGAAATTTATTTTTTCTACTAGTGTTTGAATATCAAAGTGTGTTTGTTTTATAAATTCATAGTTGGAAATATTTTTTTTTATGTGTGTGTTTTGCAATTTGTTGTTTATTTAGTAAAAATGTTTCATTTTATGCATAATTGTACTTTCTTTCAAATTGAAAAGATAATTGAATTAATAATGGTATTTAATTTGTTTATATTATGTATATATATATATATATTCGGGTAAAATATCTGGCCAGATATGTTCATGTAGCTACATGTTATAAGAGTGTATTTTTTTTTATATTGATAATGACTTTATTATTTTATGTTTAATTCTTTGTACTTCAACACTTGTAGATTGAAAATTTTCTATTTTATCATTTGAGTTGTGATTTAAGGTCAAGTTTATTATAAGAATTTGTTTATGTTGATTTATCATTATGTACTCTCATGAGTCCAGGTGGGGAGTGTGTGGAGAATTATATGTTTTGACGCCAAATGGGCGATAAAGGGATAGCAATGGCTCTATTGTTTACGTAGGGTTACTCCTCCTGGGCTCATCGCTTGCGCTCACTCTGTTTGAGGTGGTGGTGTTGAAAGAATGTTTTTAAGAAAAGTTTATCTTTTATCGTAAACAAATGTATCATAATGTATTATAGCTGTAAATATGCGTATTCCAATTAAATACGAAGAGAAAAACTGATATCCCGTGGAATTAATTGAGTAAGTGCCAATTGATTTATTTTAAGATATTATAAGTTAATTTAAAAAATCCACTGAACCACAACCGGTCGCCACAGCTTTCATATGAAATATGGTGAATTTCTGTGGTATTTTAATTTGAGGAAGGCAAACATTTATACATTCCAAGAAAAATAGTTTCGTTGTTAGAATATAACATGGGAACAGAATAGAATTTTTCTATTGTTAAGGGGAAATATATTGCTTATTAGAGTATTTGAAGTTCAAAATGCAAAGAAACGAGACCAGATCTGTCGAAATTTCATGGCTAATGATTTAAAAAGATTCCATGAACTGTCTGTGAATTCTATACTCATATTTTCAGTATAAACATCTATTTTATTTCTCTTGATATTTTTCTTCCTTTTCATAGAACATCTCTGAAGAATATTCGATTGCATAGAGACTGAATAAAAAGATTATTGCTATTGGAGCCTATGCTAACTTATTGTAGTTTCTAGACAATAAAATAAAGAAGAACGCCGAGAAGAAGAAGAAATGCGTTCAAGTGAAAGGAAGAAAACTATATTTATATAAGAAATAGAGTCAACCAAATGCCTATGTATTTTTTTGATTTATAGAAGTAAATAAACCCGAAGTAAAAATCATATATTTTGCTGCGAGAAAGAGACTTGTTTTAGTAAAAGAAAATACATTTCCATATTCATCATATGTACATTGTAAAAAAAAAAAAAAAAGAACAGCTTTTTTAAATCTACGAAAATGTACTGTAAATACTAACGTAAATATACAAACACTTCTTCCAAGTCACGAGAGGTTCCGAAAAGCGTACTTTATCTTTATAAGCCTCAGAAAGCATTTTATTTTCGAATTAATTCGAATTATTTTTGGATAATTTAAAAAAATATATTTTTTTATTAACTGCATGTAATTTTCGAAAACGTTTCCTAGTAGCTTTTATGTCATTGAATTATGTAAGCCATTGATATAAATAATAACGATATGATCAATTTGTGTAATGGCCATTAATAAACGAACATCTTATCATTGGTACTTTCTACATTCTCTAAATAACTTCGTGTGGCACATTCAACGTACTCTACTTTAACTTCGAGTGTCATTTTCAACAAGTGATATTTTTCTACTATTTTTTTAACTATTTCTGCTAGGGTTTGCACTTCAAGGGTTCTCCTGTTTGTTAAGCTTGTCATTTAAGACATATTTTCGCACAAAAAAATAAAAATAATAATAAAGTTTTTCGATCTTTTGGTACTTTCAGTGTTCTGCATTTTTAGTTTTCTCAATATATATCACAACGAAAACCGATTTCCTTGCTAGAGAGAACTGATTAATGCATTGTAAAAGTTACTCGGAAACATTTCTGAAAATTACGTGCAGCAAAAGACACTTTTTAATGAATGCTTCTTTTAACCTAAAAACAAATTGTCTACTAAAGTTCTCAAGATAAAGGAACGCTTTTTGGAATTATAGATAACTCGGAAAAGTTCATTCTATATTTTCGTTTACGGTTACATTATTTTTTCCTAGATAAAAAAACATTTTTCTTTTTTAAAGTATTTCAATGAAAAAAAAAGCAAAACAGCGGCTTTTTGTGCTGGGAAAAGTATTAACTGAAGAACACGCTATACATTTTTATATTAATAAGAAGTTGAAGGTATAATAGATTCTCAAAAATAAAATGCTGCTTCTTTATGAAGATATTATTACCAAAATATTTCATATGGTATCTATCCTTTGTTAGAATGAAAGGAAAGAGTAAACCATAAGGAATTTTAATTAATGTATTTTTTAATAAGTTGGAAAACTTTTATGCCCAAATAGTATTCTTAAAATTTTTAGGAAAATGATATCTTCCACCCAAATTTACCATAGAAATATATTAATGAATGAAAAATGCGTTATCTATTGATTAAAATCCCGATCTTATTTTTAAGAAATATTTTAAAGAAAAAATAGAAACTTCGATGTCAATTAAATCTTTGTTAAAAGTTTAGAAATGTAATGTTAGCCGGATTTTTAAATTTTTCCACGGAAAGGCGAGAATCTTTTCAAATAACTCAAAAATCTCTTCAAATTATAGCTGTGTTCCGGCAATTTGCTACCTGTTTAGCTTCATGTTTTTGTTTTATTTATGTATCTTAAAATGAGTGAATATTAGGGACAGGGGCCTAAAATGGCTGGAGATTTGAATACTCCATCTGAAACTGAATTCATTATATACCTGTTATGTTACTGTTAAGTTTTCTTATTTAGTTATTTACACTTTTTGTACATTGTCTTATTGGTCAATTTTAAAAATAACATTTCTAATCATAATTTAATATGTAAAATGGTTTTAATAATGAATGTTCGCTATTTTCAAATTTTGCATTTTATAGTAATGTAATACCAGGTCTCCCGAATTGTGCAATTTTTTAATAAAATGGTCCGTTTTTGAAATATTATAGCAAGGCATCCCGAAGGTTATTTCTATTGCAAATGTGTTAATTACCTACCGCGAAATTTATCTTGTAAAATACTGGTATCGAACAAGCGCGTCATTTTGGAATTATGTAATGCACTAATGGTATTCATATATCTGTCTCATAAAGATATTCATATATCTGTCTCATAATAGATGTTCATATGTCTCTAAGAATATCTATTCAAACGTCCAAAAATCACTAAATTAATAAATTGACTTTTGGGTCACATTAGAAAAAAAAATCAATCGTTTTGAAGGAATACAGCGGAGAACTTAATTAAAATATTCTTCCCATTATGGATAAATCATAAGATATATTATACATTTATAAACAATAATAAATTTTATTAACAAGAATTGATGTATTTAGAAGGCTATTTTAAGGCTTCTTTTACTCTGGGAATGAGCCAAATGCAAAAAATGAGTGATATAATTAATCTTGGGATCTAAACACACCAATGTTTGTTTTTTATCTCCCATGTGGGGCGTTTCCGGTCTTGATTTAATATGAGAATTTGATTCATAATCAATGTACTAAATAGCTCCATTGACATTTAAGTGTAGTTTTCCGACAGCCTGTATCTTCATACCCACATCTATTCATGTCTACATCACATTCATGTGAAATATAGTGAATTTCTGTGATGTTTTAATTTGTCGAAAGCAAACATTTATACATTACAGGAAAAATAGTTTCGTTGTTAGAATATAAACTGACAACAGGTTTGAATTTTTATATTGTTAAGGAAAAATACATTATATGTTATCATATTTTGATCTCAAAAGCAAGAAACGAGGCTAGATCTGTCGAAATTTTGTGGCTAATGATTTAAAAAGATACTTTGAACTGTCTGTGAATTCTATACTAATATTTCGTGAATAAACATGTATTTTATATATCTTGAATATTTTTTTTTTTTCATGCAATATCCCTGAAGGAGAAATGATTGCATATGCAGTGAATTAAAAGATTTGCATTTGGGCCGTATGCTAACTTATCGTAGTTTCTAGACAATTAATTAAAGCAAGATCGCCCGGCAAAAAAAAATGCTTTGAAGTGAACAGAAAAAAACTATATTTTTTATTAGAAATTGAGTCAACCAAATGCCAATGATTCGTAAGATTTATAGAAATAAATAAACCCCAAGTAAAATTCCCATATTTTGCTGCGAGAAAGAGATTTATTTTAAGAAAAGAAAATACAATTCCAGGTTAATCATATGTACGTTGTAAAAAAAAAAAAATAATAATAAACCTTTGAAAATGTACTGTAATCACCAACGTAAATGTACAATAACTTCACCCAAGTCACGCGAGATTCCGAAAAGCATTACTTTACCTTAAGAAGCATCAGAAAACAATTTATTTTCGAATTATTTTCGGATAATTAAAAAAAGATAAATTTTTGTTAACTGCATGCAATTTTTGGAAACGTTTCCCAGTAGCTTTTACAATGCTTTAATCAGTTCTGTTTACCCGGAAAATCGTTTTTTTTTTTATGCTATTACTGAAAATGTTTACATGAGCATTGAAGACTAAAAATGGAAAACTCCAAAACCCCAAAATAGGAAATTTTTAAGTGAGTGAAAAAAAAAATCCTATCTCTGGTACTTACAGCGTTTCCCCACTTAACTCCTTTTTGTCTCTTTGCTCAAAACTTTAAAATGTAGGTACCTAACTTCCTCTCCTTTAGTGTTTAAATACCTAACATTATCATTTGTAAACATTTCTTTTATTTATGTATTTAATATTTTTATATCTTGCTTAAAAATATACCATTGATGTAAATAATAACAACAAGATCAATTTGATTAATGATTACCAGCCAACGCTCATCTTATCATTGATACTTTCTGCGTTCTTCTAATCACTTCGCGAGGCACATTCAGCGTCCTCTACTTTATTTCGTGTGTCACTTTCAACTAGAGATATTTTCTACTCTTTTTTGAACTATTTCTACTAGGTTTTGCACTTCGAGGGTTCTTCTGTTTGTTAAGCTGGGCATTTAAGACATTTTTTCGTATTTAAAAAAAATCGTTTTTGTGGCACTTTTAGTGTTTGTATTTTTACTTTCTTCTATCTTTACAAGAAGAAAGTATTGGATTCATGAAAATTTTCGAATTCCGGTTTTCGACGGATTTACACGTTTTAGGGGTCAGAGATTCAAAAAAACATGTTTTTACAAAATGTCTGTCTGTGACTCTGTGAGTCTGTCTGTCTGTCTGTCTGTCTGTCTGTCTGTCTGTCTGTCTGTCTGTGTGTATGTGACACAAATTTTGTGGGCGCTCTATCTCAAGAACTAATGCACGGAATTTAATAAAAATTGATATTCAGTTAGTGTCTAATACAAATTGATGCTGATTAGTTTTTGGTGTAAATCGCTCAACAGGTGGCGCTGCAATGCTGCATTTTTCACGATTTTCGCAATAGCTCTATCTCAAGAACAAATGCACGGATTTTGATCAAACTTCAGATTTAGTTATTCCTTGATATGAATTGATGATGATTACGTTTTGGTGTAAATCTCCCAACAGGTGGCGCTGTTATGATGAATTTTGCAGGATTTACACGATTTCCCCAATAGCTGTATCTTAAGAACTAACGCGCGGATTTTCATCAAACTTCAGATTAAGTTAGTCCTTGATATGACTTGCTACTGATTAGGTGTTGGTGTAAATTGCCCAACAGGTGGCGCTTCTCTGCTGCCTTTTCCACGATTGCCTCAATAGCTCTATCAGTAGAACTAATGGACCAATTTTCATCTAACTTCAGATTTAGTTGTATATTGACACAAGTTGTTGTTAATTAGGTTTTGGTGTTAATCACCCAATAGGTGGCGCTGCTATGCAGAAATTTTCACGATTTTCGCTATTGCTCTATCTCAAAAACTAATGTACGGATTTTCTCGAAACTTCAGATTCAGTCAGACGTTGACATAAATTGTTGCTGATTAGGATTTGGTATAAATCACCCAATAGGTGGCACTGCTAGGCAGCATTTTGCTGAATTTAGACGATTTCAGCGATAGTCATATCTCAAGAACTAATGCACGGAATTTCATATCGTTAGAATCCTCATGAGATGCATAGATTGCCATTTAATTTTGGCAGTGTGATAGCAAATTTTGAAGTATTAACATGTATGAGATAGAAGAAAGTTTTGGGATTGGTACATCCGACTAGTTTAGTTATCAATTTATAGTACCCGAAAATCCGATTATCTGGCTAGAGAGAACTGATTAATGCAATGTAAAAGCTACGCGGAAACATTTCCGAAAATTGTCGGCAGCAAAAGAATTTTTTTTAATGAATGCTTCTTTAAATCTAAAAATTAAATAGTCTTCTGAAGTTCTAAACATAAAGAAACACTTTTCAAAATAATGGATAACACGGTAGAGGTCATTCTATATTTTTGTTTGGTGTTATATTAATTTTTTTTCTAGAAAAAGAAATATTTTTCTTTTTTTAAGTGTTTCAAAGAAAAAAAAGTAAAACAGTGACTTTCTGACGTGGGAAAAGTATTAATTGAAGAACACGCGATACATTTTTATATTAATAAGAAGTAAAAGATATACTTTTCACACAAATAAAATGCTGCTTCACTATAAAGACGTTGTTACCGGAATATATCAGGTTGTAACGAAAGTTTCCCGCCACAGCTAATATCGTTTTTTCAAACAGTTCGCATTGTCGTATTTCCTCATATTTTGTCAAACGACTTTTGGCATTTGAAAGAAAGAGACTTGCTTTATAACACTGTGTTGTGAAATTTGTAAAAAAATATCGTTATCATTAAATACATGATGTCTGAAATGGAACTATCACGCTACCAGATTAGAACCAGCATTTACTTCCAGTTCTGTTGCAAAAAGTGAGCTACATAATATCACCGAATCATGTGTACAGCTTTAGGCACTACTGTTGAATTATATGACACTGTGAAGTTTTGGTACCGAAAGTTCTAAAACAAGGACTATGACATTCAAGAAGCAGAGCGCTCTGACCGGCCTAATGATGATGAGGAGGCCCGCCTGCGAGAACTTGTGGAACAATATCTGTATTCAACCACTCAAGAGGTAGCTAAGCAGTTAGACGTTAGTGCCATGTCCATTAGCCGCACTATGCATTGCATAAACTTGACGTACAAGTTCAATCGCTGGGTGCCGCATGAGCTGACACAAGCAGATAAGTGCAGACGTGTTCATACCTGCACTAATCTGCTCGAATATCAACGAAGGACAAAATTCTGGACCATTTCGTCACTTGTGATGAAGAGTGGATTCACTTCAACAACACAAGCCGAAAAAAGGGTTGCTCTACGCCCGGTGAGCCCGTCGGCAGCATCGAAAAGCATAATTTGACTAACAAAAAGATAATGCTTTGTATCTGGTGGGATTGCCGTGGTATTATCCCTAAAGATTATCTGGAAAAAGGTAAAACCATGGACAGTAAGGTGTACAGCAAGATGCTAATCAGTGTTGATGCTGCTATCAAGGTAAAATGTCAAAATGAGTTCCGGCGCAAAAAGATAATGTTTAATCAAGATAATGCTAGATCACATGTGTCTGCATTCACCGGCTTGACTTTGTATGGACTCGAATGGGATCTTTTGCCACACCCACCATACAGCCCCGACATCACTTCTTCGGACTACTACCTTTTTTCACACTTGCAGCTACATCTTGCTGGTGCTATTTTTAATTCTGAACAGGACGCCCGAAATGAGGTTGATCTGTTTTTGGACCCGCGGTCCCCAAGTTTCTGGGCCGAAGGCTTTGAAAAACTAACAAAACCTTGGCAGAAAATCATAGATTCGGATGGTGATTACTACACTCACTAAAGGTACTGCTATGATGGTTTTTTTTCCTAACTTCATTAAGAACGTTTTCTGGCGGAAAACTTTCGTTACAACCTAATATCATATGGCATTCATTGCTTAAATTAATGGAAAAAGAAAACATTTTTTTTAACCACTAACTTTAATTTTACTTAGTAATTTTAATATATATATATATATATATATATATATTAAAATGTTGGAAACCTTTTATGCCCAAACAGTATGCTTAAAAGTTTGAGGAAAATGCAGTCTCCACCCAAATTTATCATATAAATATATTAATGAATGAAAAATGCGTTATTTATGTATTCATTAAAATCCAAATCATAATAAAAATAATATTTTAAAGAAAAAATAATAATTTCAATGTAATTTCCATCTTTGTTGAAACTTTAGAAATTTAATGTTAGTCGGATTTTTTTAATTTTCCACGGAAAGACGAGAATCTTTTCAAATAACTGAAAAATCTATTCCAATTATAGTGGTGTTGCGGCAATCTGCTGCCTGTACATTTTCCTTTTTTTATGTATCTTTAAAAAAAAGTGAACATTAGGGACAGGTGCCTGAAATGGCTGGAAATATGAATGCTCCATCTGTTCATTATCTACCTGTTATGCTACTGTTATATTTTTCTTATTTAGGTATTTACACTTTTTTGTACATTGACTTATTGTTTTGCTGTAAATGGCGTTTTTTTTGTCATAATTTAATATGTAAATATTTTTATTAATGAATGCTCCCTACATCCCTTTCAAACTTTGTACTTTGTAGTAATGTAATACCAGGGCTCCCGAATGGTCCGCTTTTTTAATAAAATGGTCCGTTTTGAAAATTTTGTAGCAACGCCCTACAAAGGCTATTTCTATTGCAAATATGTTACTTATCTACCGCGAAATTTTTCTTGTAAACTACTGGTATTGAACAAGCGGGTCAGTTTGGATCCCTGTAATAGCCTGATGGTATTCATATATATATATATATCATAATAGATATTTATATATCCATATGAATATATATTCATTCATGCAAAAATCACTAAATTACTAAGTGGACTTTTCAGTCGCATCAGAAAAAAAATCAGTGGATTTGAAGGGATACAGAGGAGAAATGAATTGAAATATCTACTCCTTACGGATAAAACATAAGTTTTATTTTACATTTATAAAAAATAATCTTTTTTATTAACAATAATTGATTCTTTTAAAAGGCTATTTTAACTCTTTTTTTATTCTGAGAATGCGCTAAACGTCAAAAAAGTGTGATAAAATTAAGCTTGGCACTGAAACACACCAATGTTTGTTTTTTATTTCATTTGACTTTTAAGTGCAGTTTTCCGACAACCTGTATCCTCATTCCTACATCTATGTATTCATGTGAAATATAGGAAATTCCTGTGATGTTTTAATTTGTCGTACGCACACGTTTATACATTCCAAGAAAAACAGTTTCGTTGTTAGAATATAAAATGAGAACAGATTTGAATTTTTCTATTGTTAAGGGAAAATATATTATATGTTATCGTATTTGGAGTTCAAAAGGCAAAGAAATGAGAGCAGATCTGTCGAAATTTCATGGCTAATGATTTAAAAAGATGCCGTGAACCGTCTGTGAATTCTATACTCATATTCCCGGCATAAACATCTATTTTATATATCTTTACATTTTTCTTCCATTTCATAGAACATCTCTGAAGAATAACTGATTGCATAGAGACTGAATAAAAAGATGATATCTATTGGAGCGTATGCTAACTTATTGTAGTTTGTAGGCAATAAAATAAAGCTAGAATGGCGGCAAACAAAAAGAAAAGCGTTGAAGTGAACGGAAGAAAACTATACTTTTATAACAAATAAATCAACCAAATGCCTATGTATCATTTGGTTTATAGAAATAAATAAACCCAAAGTAAAAGTCTCATATTTTGCTGAGAGAAAAAGACTTGTTTTAAGAAAATAAAATACATTTCCATATTAATCATTTATCATAAAAAACGGAGAGATTTTTTAAATCTGCGAAAATTCACTGTAATCACTGACGTAAATATACAATAATTTCTTCCAAGCCACACAAGATCCTGAAAAGCGTTACTTTATCTGTGGAAACCTCAGAAAAGAATTTATCTTAGAAGTGTTTCGAATTCTTTTCGAATAATTAAAAAAAATAATTTTTTATTAGCTGCCCGTAATTTTCAGTAACGTTTCCGAGTAGCTTTCACAATCATAGCCGTCCTTAGCGAAAGCGAGCCCGAGTGCAAAAATATTTTCGAGGCCCTTCCTCCCGAATTATGTGTCCCAAATACTTATTCTCACGAAAATCGAAAAAATTAAAAAAGTTTAATATTTTTTTTCATTTAAATTTTTATATCGGGCCGGTTCTGCTTCATATTTTTTATCGGTTCGGTGCGGTAGGTCCGTTTAATTCTTTTGTCGATCCGGCCAGTTGAAAATTCTTTTCTAATTCTGCCGGACCGGCCCGTTTGAAAAATTGCCTATATTTTGCCTAGCCGGATACGGGCTTCGGGCCAAACATGGACCGTGCTGCCCTCTACCATGTCATGACGAAAAGGCATTCCTTTCTCACTCTATCTTTTTTTTTTTAATTAGTGATAGCACAGTAATAGTAGTAATAGTTATCACAGTCGTTGAAAAAAGAAAGAATTTCTCTATATTTTATAATCGCCAAATTTCCATAGATAGATGTGAAAGGTATTATTTGACCGGGGGAATCGTATCTGCTTTTCCAATTTGAATAGAAACTTCGTAATAGAGGTCATATACATATTGGAAATTGTATCAACTTTGAATTTTTCAATGGTAACACCCACTTTTGATACAATATTTCAGTTCCCTTGAACAAGGTAGCCCCCAAAAAGGTACCGATTGCGTACTTTTTCTTAAATGTTCGCAAACATAGATGTTATAGTTTGAAGATGCTAATATTAATTCAGTGAAAAACTGTTTTTTTAATAACTTCATAAAAAAGTTGTAAAAAATTATTTTTTTAATACGATGAAATGGACCCAGAGGTGTTTTAAACATTTTTTTAATTCATAAACAAACATTGAACCATGGAAATTATTAATAAATTCATGTTTAAAAATTATTACCCACATTAATTTTCTCAGAAGATGAAATGCAATTGTAAAACAAAATAAACATGGGTATGTAAGTTTACAGCCGATTCCAATCATTAGTTTTCCAGATAAACTTGACTGTTTGAAGGCCTAAAAAGATCGTCTCCTGTTATTAAAGTATACATAGAAAATAAAATGTTTGCGAGAAACCGGAAATATATATTAGTACTTTTTAGATATAATGTGAGTTTGTTTAACATTAAAAAAAATCTGTCTATTCTTTCGGGTAATGAATGTTCCCGATATATCTCGAGATATTTTTATTTTTCTGAATTTACGAATAAACCCCTAATACATTCGCTTTTACAAGTCTATGAAGATATAAGAAAAAGCTTATAAACTCTAGTTTTTTTGGTGCTACCTTGATTCAAGGAACACACATATGGTGTCAAAAGTGGATGTTGTTGAAAATTTCAATTTAATACAACGTTAAATATGTAGAAGACATTTATTTCAAAATTTACATTCATATTTTTAAAGTACAGAAAATTCCGAATCGAATAGTACCCCTCGCATCTCTACGACATTTTGATGATTATAAAATATGAGGTGTACTTTCTAACTCTCTTTCATAAACATTGTACATTTGTTTACGAAATTTTCAGAAATTTATTTTGGCTTGGTAAATTAATGACAAATATTTTTTCACCTTTATAGAGCTTCAAAACTATGACCTTTTTAACCATCCTTTTCCTTCCGTCTAAAATAATTTAATTTTATCGGGTCTTCAGTTCACTGTAAATTGTCTTATGTGATCATTAATATTGTAATTCCGTACATTACGTGTGCTTGCGGACAAATAATCTGAAAAATACTGTAATTTAAAATGTTACTTAAATATGTATAAAATATTCTTTTAACGCTAGAGCGTTCAGCAGGAGTAGGTCAGGCTCCAACCAAATGATTAAATGTCGATATGAGCCAGAATTTCCTTCATAAAATAGAATAAACATAAACTACGTAGAAATAAGTTAAATATTTTTAAATAGAAATTCTGTTCTCAAACATTTTTATGCAGATTGAAGTAAAATTCCCCTACGTTCTAGTATTAAATAACACTAAATTTGGAATAATGCTAGCTAAAAAACACGGAGATTTCTGTAAAAATTGAGTCGGTCTGGGCCTAATTTTAAAATTTTAAGTTCGGCCGACACAAAACCGGTCCCAACTGTTAGCTTTTACACCATACCAGGGAAGTTTTCAAAGGCCATGTTGTACCTGAGTGTGAAAATCTTGGCCCATGCAGACCTCTGGTATATTTATGTGACATTTATAAACAGGAAATCCACAATCAGCCGAATATCGATTAAAATTGTGCAAAGCCGAGCAATTTTTGAAAAAAATTGGTGGAAAAAAATGCTATTTTCTTTGTCATAATTAGAGTCGAATATTTTAAAATTTGTTTCTCCTTCTCATTACTATTTACAAAAGAAAAAAAAATTCTTTGTGGCAGAATTCTTTTTTTTTTTTTAGTTGTCCTTGAAGTGTGTGGCAAAAATAATTTTAGTTCCACAAATAGAATAAAAAATAGTAGTCGCCATTTAGCAGCAATTTCTAATAAAAAATAAATTCGTAGTCGAAGTGTTAATTGATTAGATTACTTTATCAGTCTACTTCATATTCATCAGTAGTGAATGTGATAAAGATGAAATTTTTAACTTATAAACTCTATTCTTTCTTTAATTGCAACATAGGTAATTTTCTTATTTATTTAGCAAATGTTAAATGTGTTACTATTTTTAATTTAACTAGGGGGCTCGGCCCCCTACGAGCTACGCTCGCCAACCCCCGTCCAGACACCGCAGACTCTAAATGCACGCTAATGTGATCGGCTTTAAAAAGATTTCGAAAGATTGAATTATAATTTAAAAACAGTGGCGATCTCCCTATAAACGGATTTCTATTCATTTCTCTTTGATTGGGGGAAATTTTAACGCCAAATCCGCAGCGGTACTACTTGATTATTCCGTCGACTAATTTCGCCAAATTATATAAATCGCCAAACCACTCGTCAAATTATACAAATTGACATAATTTTTATTTTAAATAACGAAAGAACAAATAAATTAGTACAACATTAATAAAAATACAAATAAAACGTCGAAATAAAAATAACTTCATGACGTAGACACGTGTAACAACATTTCAAAATAAGCTAATATAAAAGGAATTAAGTAAACAGAATCTTTGTCTCCCGGTATTTTTTAACAAAGCGAAAAGAAAGTTCTTTTAAATGAGACATTTTAAATTAATCGTTTTTAATCTGACGTAATTTTGAACAAACTATTCTTTCTCTTTTTAATATTCAAGTGAAAATACTTGTGTTAGAAATAAAATATTATTTGCGCTTTCCTAAGAAAACAAGTAATATAAAAATTTTGTTTTTAAAGTCAATTCCTACTTAGGCCATCAAAGAAAAATTTAATATAATCCCTTAAGCTAATATTCGTTTTTGTTGCATTAAAATATCTCAATTTGTTTATTTTCTATAAGCAAGTAGGTTTACAATGGAACTCTATGGGAATTTGGCGAAATATTAGAGCTATCGCCAAGTTGGCATCACTTTTGGCGACTCATTTTGGCAGCCAAATTTGGCGATATATCGCCAAGTTGGCGCGAAACTTGGCGGTATTTGGCGACAGAACAGGGTCTCCCCTATGGTAACCCCTTATTGAAAATACTTTCATTGAACTTCAATAACCAATGACCGCCATTTTGTTTCCCATGCAAAACTAAAATTAATTAATTAATAGTTAATTAATTAATTAATATTTGAAAAAACTGTATTAACATCCATTGTCATCCAGTACAAGTTTAAAAAAATTATTTCAACTTGATAGGATGAATAATGAGTATTTTATTAACGATTGAAAATTTGAACAAGATAAATATATAAATATATAAATAAATAAATATAGGGAGAGTGTGAGCTAATAGTAGGAATTGAAATAGTTGAAAAGTATCCTCTCAAAATATGAAATAAATGTCTAGCGCAATTTCTAAATTTAAACCGTTTTGCAATATTATTTTGTGTTCATTTTATGTAATAACTGTAATGTGACGTAAATATGACGTAATGTCTCCTATTTAAGACTTCTAACGCATGTCAATAAATTTATTATTTTACAAATTCCTTTCTCTCTTAAAATTCACGTGTAATTATAGTTTTTATAACGTATTTTTTAATAAGTTCGTGCTTTTTGTACATAATTATTTAATTCTAATTCCAAATGTTTTTTTTTCTGTTTATAATTGTCACGTGTAAATAAATTTTTAATTTATTACACGTATAAATAAATATATATATATATATATATTAAGCAAACATTATTGTTTCCGCTGTTTATACAGTTGGCAACAGTTTAAATTAATATCACTTTCTAAAATCTGTAAAAAATATCTCTCGAAATACTGAAAATTTGAATTTAAAATAGATATAAAACCTCAAAAAATGAGTCAAATTAAAAACATAAATCAATTCTGCACACCGGGAAATTATAACGTATAAAATGAACTAAAAGTTATTAAATTCCGATGTATAGTTTTTGCTACTATAAAACTTTTTTAGTGGAACGATTTTGTCCAACTTTAGCATTAAATATCTCTTAAAATAATTCTTCGATTTGAAAACTGTCTGCATCAGCGTGTTTATCAAACATTTCTGTATAACACTACCGATTTTCATATTTTTGTATGCATTATTTTTCTTAATATTAACGAAGAAAGACCTCCGGTCACAAAAAATTCAAAACCGGCGGCGGCGGCGGTGACAGCGGTAGTTACTTTTTTTTTTTTAGAATAGAGAGATGCGATAATTTAAAAAATACGGAAAAAAATCTGCAGCAAAACATCACATATACATCACATACAAATATATCATACATAAACAATTTTTAGTGCTATATTTTGTGACTTAGGTCACTTTTGGCATGAAATAAACAAGTAAAAATCCAGTAATAAAAAAATAAAAGTATATAAAGATATATAAAATATAATCTTAACAGAGAAATTTTATCGGTTCTGCAACTTCTATGTACACTGTTAAAAATAAGCTGAAATTCACGGATATATTTTCCTTAATTTCAAAGAAAAACTTCATTTTCACGACAAAGGGGCATTATCCGTTAAAAAAACAGAAAATTTCATCATATTTCCTGAAAATAATGGAGCAGAAGAGGTGACAACGGAGATATTCCGTTAGCTGCTGCATATTTATTTCCGATCATGAAATACACGGATTCGCAGTCGAGAGTCACATTTGTTTATCTCGAAGCTGGGAAACAACTTTGTTGCGGCAATTGTCGATCTTTCGGATTTGCTATATGCTTTTCTCGGTTCAAGGGCAGTTGATTTCTTTGGCTGTCGATTTGAATTTGAACTTAAACTTGACGACAAGGAATTCGAATGGATTCTTTGGGGATTTCTTTAACCCTTTGGGCACTGAATTTTTTTTTCCAATTTTAGGAAAAATTACTTTTTTGCTAACAAAATTAAAAGTAGCTATCGAAATCACAGAAGTTACAGTTTACTGAAATTTAACAAGTGTGTTCTTTACAGAAACCTAACAAATGTAGTTATGTTGCGAGTTTTTCATATAAAAATAGTCTAAGGAAGAATTTTTTAAGACGTTTAAAAAATGTAGTATTACAACCAGATTAAACAAACATAAAAAGTTTAGTAGTACTTTTTATGATTTATCACAAATTATTAATTCGGAAATGGAGCCCCTAATTTAAATTTAAAGAGTGAAATATATGTTTGAATTAAAAGAAACGCCAACGAAAAGTAGCTATCCAGTTACAGTTTACTGAAATTTAACGAGTTTGTTCTTTACAGAAATCTAACGAATGTAATTATGTTGCGTCTTTCATATAAAAATAGTCTAAGGAAGATTTTTTAAGACGTTTAAAAAATATCGCATTACAACCAGATTAAACAAACATAAAAAGTTTAGTAGTATATTTTATCATTTATCACAAATTATTAATTCGGAAATGGAGTCCCTAATTTAAATTTAAAGAGTGAAATATATGTTTGAATTAAAAGAAACGCCAGCGAAAAGTAGCTATCCAGTTACAGTTTACTGAAATTCAACGAGTTTGTTCTTTACAGAAACCTAACGAATGTAGTTATGTTGCGTCTTTTTCATATAAAAATAGTCTAAGGAAGAATTTTTTAAGACGTTTAAAAAATATTGCATTACAACCAGATTAAACAAACGTAAAAAATTCTGTAGTCTTTTTTATCATTTATCACAAATTATTAATTCGGAAATGGAGTCCCTAATTTAAATTTAAAGAGTGAAACATATGTTTGAATTAAAAGAAACGCCAACGGCTTACTAATAATTAATAAAACTTTTATTAATATTATTATTATTAAATGTTGGAACATTAGGTGCTGGAATTAACAAAAATAATTTTTTTTTCTTTCAAATATTGCAATTCGAAGTAGAACCTCATATGAGGCTCAGGGTGACGACAGGGTTAATAGATATTAGATGATGTGCTACGCAATGTTTACATATTTATAATTAAAGTTAACGTTTATATTTTCTTTTTAATCACATTTAACTGTGTTAGTAAATTAAACATTTATTTTATCATTAATAATTTATCTCTTAGTAATTAATACGATGTATTGTTGTTGTATGTCTGTCCTGCATTAAGCAGTTTTTACAAATTTCTTTATATCTAGAATTTCATATTAAATGGTTAGTCATTATTATTGTTTTCTTTTCAATGTTGGTCCAAAAATCTATGAAAATCATGTTATATTTTGGGTAAATTTCAATTTGATATCAATTATCAGTTTACAATTAATCCACTTGCTACTAGTGAGTAAATGAGTATAAGATTTGTGGCATATTAAGTGTATCTGTTACATAAATTTTATTAAAATAATCTTTTTAACATAGCTTTTTTACATTCTTTAGTTCTAATTAAAAAAATAACTTTAAATTAAATATTTAAATATAAAATTTGGAGCTTCTTAAAATACATGGTAAAGTGAAAAACGTATAAATACACATTTACGATGCTCAAGAATAGTAGTGATTAAAATAAAAATTTCATCACAGTCTTATTAAAATACATTTCCTGTCACTGTATAGTTAACATCTAAATATGAATTCCATACTTTTTAATGCCGTGACTGTTTTTGTACTTGCAATTAGGGCTGGGCGATACATCGATAAAACCGATAAAATAGATATAAATTATAAATCGCGATGACGATATCAAAAAATCCTATACAACGGTACATCACGATTCTCGTAATCGTGATGTAAACCGCGATTATCGTAATCGTGATGTAAACCACGATTATCATAATCGTGGTGTAAACCGCGATTATCATAATCGTGATGCAAACCACGATTATCATAATCGTGATGCAAACCATGATTATCATACTTTTTCATTAAACTGCAATCGGCGCTTTTTCAACTTCGAGTACTCAAAATTCTACCATCCTAAACCGCAGGTTATTACGATGACCATGATACTAATGGAGTATTTTATCCCTGCCTAAACCATGATGATTCCTGCCTAAACCATGATGACATTAAATACCGAATAATCGGTTTCGATCATCATGATACGTCTCACCCTAAACTATGATCACTCCTCAAGATTCTCCCAGATTCAACCGTGATATTAACCGAACCCTCAGTTTTCGATAAGCATGATACTATCATGGTATTATCATGGTATTACCATGGTATTACGCTGTGATTTCTCTCAGCGTAAACGGTTTTTCAAAAGGGAAAAAAGTGATAGTTTCGGTGTTCAGGTTCAGATGACGGGCGATAAATATGATACAGCTGGTTTTTTGTCATGTAGTTGCCGACAGCAAATGATATTGTTTGTTTTGTTTTATCTTCAATCTGGTTCAGCGGTTTTGAATGAATATTTGTTCGTTGTTAATGAACAATATGTGAATCAGGGAGATAAATAAATGAAATAATACATTTTATTTGTAACAGTGGATTTAATTGGACAAATGAAATAATACTTCCATAGCAATATATATTAATGTTTATTCCAGGTTCTTTTTTTATGCAGAGTAGGGGGCTCGGCCCCCTAAGACCTAAGCTCGCCAAACCCCGTCCAGACACTGTAGACTCTAAATGCACACTAATTTGATCGACTTTAAAAAGATTTCGAAAGATTGAATTATAATTTAAAAAACAGTGGCGATCTCCCTATAAACGGATTTCTATTCATTTCTCTTTGATTGGGGAATTTTAACGCCAAATCCGTTGCAGTACTACTTGATTATCCCGTCGACCAATTTCGCCAAATTATATAAATCGCCAAACCACTCGCCAAATTATACAAATTGACATAATTTTTATTTTAAATAACGAAAAAACAAATAAATTAATACAACATTAATAAAAATAAAAATAAAACGTCGAAATAAAAATAACTTGATGACGTAGACACGTGTAACAACATTTCAAAATAAGCTAATATAAAAGGAATTAAGTAAACAGAGTCTTTGTCTCCTGGTATTTTCTAACAAAATGAAAAGAATGTTCTTCTAAATGAGACATTTTAAATTAATCGTTTTTAATCTGACGTAATTTTGACCAAACTATTCTTTCTCTTTTTAATATTCACGTGAAAATACTTGTGTTAGAAATTAAATATTATTTGTGCTTTCCTAACAAAAATAGTTGAAAAGTATCCTCTCAAAATATCAAATAAATGTCTAGCGCAATTTCTAAATTTAAACCGTTTTGCAATATTATTTTGTGTTCATTTTATGTAATAACTGAAATGTGACGTAAATATGACGTAATTTCTCCTATTTAAGGCTTCTAACGCATGTTAATAAATTTATTATTTTACAAATTCCTTTCTCTCTTAAAATTCACGTGTAATTATAGTTTTTATGAAGTAATTTTTAATAAGTTCCTGCTTTTTGTACATAATTATTTAATTCTAATTCAAAATGTTTTTCTTCTGTTTATAATAGTCATGTGTAAATAAATTTTTAATTTATTTACACGTATAAATATTTTTTTTTGAAGCAAACATTATTCTTTCCGCTGTTTATACAGTTGGCAACAGTTTAAATTAATATCACTTTCTAAAATCTGTTAAAAATATCTCTAGAAATGCTGAAAATTTGAATTTAAAATAGAAATAAAACCTCAAAAAATTAGTCAAAATAAAAAAAATTAATGCAATCTACACTCCGGAAAATTCTAACGCGTAAAATGATCTAAAAATGATTAAATTCCTATGAATAGTTTTTTCTCCTATAAAACTTTTTTAGTGGAACGATTTTGTCCAACTTTAGCATTAAATATCTCTTAAAATAATTCTTCGATCTGAAAACTGTCTGCATCAGCGTGTTTATCAAACATTTCTGTATAATACTACCGATTTTCATATTTTTGTATGCATTATTTTTCTTAATATTAACGAAGAAAGACCTCCGGTCACAAAAAATTCAAAACCGGCGGCGGCGGTGACAGCGGTAGTTACTTTTTTTTAGATAGAGAGAAACGAAGAAAGACCTCCGGTCACAAAAAATTCAAAACCGGTGGCGGCGGCGGTGACAGCGGTAGTTAATTTTTTTTAGAATAGAGAGATATTTTTACTTCTCTGAAGCTCGTTTTTTTTTTTTCTCCTGGTAGTTTCTTTTAAAAATTGACATATGTGAGTATTTGGTATTTACTGCCTCTGTCATTGTTTGTTTGTGGGGAGTGGGGGAGAATATTTAGATGCCAATATTTATTTAATGTTACTAGATTTCAAAATAACAAACAGGGCAGAAAAATTAAGCAGTTAAAGTTTGTGTACTGACAATCAAAAGAGGAAAGACGTAAATTGTTCGGTGTGTGTGTGTGTGGGGGGGGTTAGTTATTATTTCTTCATTTAGCGGACATTGGTCGAAACGCAGGAGTTCCTCATCCAAGTTCCCCGATAGAACAAGCATAAGAGATAGTCTTAAAGGTTAAGAAAAAGAATATTTTTTAATTCAGAATTTTTAAGTTTAAACTCTTAGGGCTGTTCTCAAAAAAATATTATTTCACGCAAAAATTTCTAGCAGATTCACGGATTTTTTAAATGTAATAGCCAGAAATTTGTTGAAAGTGACAGTAACTCATTAAAATCCTTATCCGCTATTGCATAAAGTTATTTAACCCTTTGCACTCCGTTGTCATCACTATGACGACACCATCTTTCCTTTCAAAATTTGTTTATGGCACCTGTAATAAATTATAATAAAATTTCCTTACTTAATCTTAGCATTTTTGAAATTGTGTACTTGAAGGAAACTTCTTTTATAAAAGTGGTGCCGACCGAATAAAATTTGTGTAAGAGACGCCGTAGTCCAAAAAGTTAATTATTGCGGTTCATGTACACAGCATACATGGACGATGGAAAAACGAAATTAAGGGGAAGGTAAATTTTGAAACACAATTGATTATGATTCGCAGATCACGCAAAGTTTTATTTTTCTTTTAAAAAAATGGAGAATATAAAAATGAAATAAAATAAACTAAGAGCTTTTGTCGGGGATGCCGACGCATAGTAAGACAATTTTAAGCATAACAGCACAACAGCAATATAAATATTATTTAACAATTATAAAATATAAACAATTCAAAAATTGACTTTAACCAAACTATTATTTTTCTCTCTCTGTTAACGATTTTTTTTTTTTTTAGTTCTTTTACTTTCTACTATCTTTACAAGAAGAAAGTATTGGATTCATGAAAATTTTCTCATCCGGGTTTGAACCGATTTATATGTTTAGAAAGTCTTGAACACGATTCGACTATTTTTAAAAAGCTTTGTCTGTCTCTTTGTAACACAAATTTTGTAGGCGCCCTATCTCAAGAACTAATGCACGGAATTTAACAAAATTTTAGATTCTTTTATATCTCGTTATAAATTAGTGTAAATTACTTGACAGGTAGGTGCATTTTTTACAATATCCGCAATAACTTTATCTCAAAAACTAATGCACGGATTTTTGTCAGATTTCAAATTCAGTTATACCTTGTAAATTGGTGCTGATTAGTTCTTGGTGTAAATGGCCCAACAGGCGGAGCTACTATGCTGAGTTTTTACGATTTAACAATAGCTCTGTCTGAAGAACTAATGCGCTGATATTTATAAAACTTCAGATTCAGTTAGACTTAGACGTAGACATAAATTTTACTGATTAGTGTTTGGTGCTTATAGCCCATAAGTGGCGCTGTTATGCTGTATTTTTCAAAATTTCCGCTATAGCTTTTTCTCAAGAATTATCGCACTTATTTTCATAACATTTCAAATTCAGACAGACGTTGACATAACTTGTTGCTGATTAAGTGTTAGTGTTAATCGTCCAATAGGTGGCGCTGCTATGCTGCATTTTCCACAATTTTAGCGATATCTGTATCTCAAAAACTAATGCACGATTTTTAATCAAACACCTTATTCTGTTACGGTTTCACATAAGTAGATCCTTCTTAGGCTTGGGTGTATACTGTCTAACAGGTATTGCTTTTATGATTTTTAGATTAGGAATTTTTGATACAGACATCTAATAAGGTTGGTGCTGAAATTCAATGATTTGTTTGAAAGATGCGATGCTTATATTTCCTTTTAACTGCATACAATTAGTGCACCTATATCTTTAGAATATTCATGATGGGCATAGATTGTTATTTAATTTTGCCTCTTTGATAGCGAATTTTGAAGTAATAACACGTAGAAATAGAAGAAATTTTCGCCATTAACACATCCTACTAGTTTCTTTTAGCATTTATTTATTTAGATTTGCTTATTTATACATAGTTTTTTATTAATCTATTTGAGAATGATATATATATATATATTTTGTTTTTAATTTTAATCCTTAATAAAATATATAATGTATATTGAAGTTATACGTATATTATAAATGTACATATATTTTTTTGTTCATATGTCGCAATATCGATATATCGGAATATCGTGATATAAAGCTGCCGATTTATCACGATATTTCATTTTAGACATCGCCCAGCCCTACTTGCAATCATTCAAAACTCAGATTTTCCCTTAACTTTGCATTGTTCTCCCCTATCATTCATTAAAATCCGATGTTTGCAAATAAACATGTTTCTTTTATTTACAAAACAACTTGTATTTTTTTTATTTAATACTTTAATTAATTTGCATTTTTTATGTTTTCAGTTGCAAAATGTAATATTTGATTTGTTTCACTTAGATTTACTCTTTCTTAACACATCTAGTAAATAATATTAATTTTTAATGAGTTTTGTTAAAATTTATCAGAGATAAAAATTACATTTAATTGTAATACATGTAAACATTATGCAGTTTTGCACATAATATTTTGTCAAAACAAACATAAATAAATTTATCAACTGTTATTGCCTGTGTCCAGAAGCGGATCCTGTCTTCCATTGTGAGAGGGGGGTAGGCAGGGGGGAGAGCTGGTCATGTCTCCTTTTTTTAGGATACTGGTTGGAGAATTAAATGTCTTCATTAGTAGCTTTTATATTTTTGATCAACATTTGGCTATTTTCTGACATATACCCGAATTCACTTTCATTTCGTAAATGCATAAAATTTTCATGTAGAGTATAGAATTGGGTGGTTTTATCCATAGACTAAGAAATTAGTTTCTTATAGAAGAAAATAATCTTACAGAAAATATTCCAAAAATTGAAATTTTAAGACTATTTTGAGGCTCAACCACTCCGCTACTGGACAACAATAAGACAAAAAATATATTTTTCTCCTCAAAATATTGCTACATTGAACTTTATAAAAATTCCGTTTAGCAGCTGAATCTTAAAACAGTCAAAATCTATTTATATTCAGTTTAAATATAAAAGGAATAGCGTTAAGAAATGTGGCTTTGAGTAATTTTCTGCAACATCTTCATGTTATATTTTGAGAAGGATTTTGAGGAGAACCAATAAAATTGAAAACATTTGTGATGTTATTAAGTTTTTATTTCTTTCAAAAATATTCATTTTCATGTTAGAAACACTTACATTTAAATTATACTTCCATTATTTTAATGAAAATATATTTAAAAAGTAATCATTTCTGTAAAAAAGAAATGTTAAAAGCTGATAGCGACCTGATATAAGTTGATGAAAATCGGAAATATACACTTCTCTCTATATTTATAAATGGACAATGACCTGAAAAAAATTTATAAAAAACAGAAATATACCGTTTACGTCCTATTAATTAACGAATAGTGACCCGAAAAAAGTTGATAAAAAAAGGAAATGTACCCTTTTCATTATATTAACAAACGGAAAATTACCATTCTGACAGTAGGAAATAACGGAGAAATGCCAACAATATAACGGAAAGTTACCACTTCATGAAACGGATTATTTCCTTTTTTTATCGCCCAAAACGGAAAATTTATTTACAAAACGGAAAGTCCTGCCAGTTGTTTTACTATGAATTCACGGATTTATTTTTAACAGTCTATAGGGCTACAAATGCACCAGGTCTCGATGCTAGGTGGGAGCAGCACCAAAATGGGTTCCCTTGTCAGGTGCATTGCGAAACCACTTTCGTCTGTCTTCATCCAAATTTTAAGGCATCAACGTACAGTAAACATTTATGTCATCTCAAACAAACAAGATATTTATTTATTAATAGAGATTTTTATATATTTTTCCGACAAATTGTTTCAATTGTTATTATATAAAAATAATTAAACGATGCGAAATTTTTAAAATTAGCAAATACTGTTTGTTTTTTTTTAATATAAAGACTATTTGAATAACTTGTAATTAAGTTTCATCCACAAAATAAAAATGAATACTTGCATAAGTAAAAGAATAACGCTAAGATACTTTGAAAATATTATCTTCTAATTTTCTCTATCTTTAATACAAATGTTTCATTTAATCTTATTTTCCGAAATTACAAGTGTTAGGAAAACATTGGATTATTCCAGCTATATAAACGTTCAAAAAGGAACATATTTTTATAAAATAAACAGCTAATAATACCGGCATACTCATAAAATCTCTCTTCTTCTTAAAAACTCTTTCACTTTCTATGCAATTTTCAAGTTTAGCAAAAATTACTATTGATAATAGACTTAAATTTCACTTTTCACTATCATTAAACTTAGTAAAAGGATTTAGATAACTGCAATTAATTTTAAACATGAGACTATTTTACATGCTCTGAAGTACTTTAGCATAGAAAAGTCAAGTTACACTATTGATTTAACTATTGAATTAGATTATCTGATTAAACAGTGTATAAAGTACATTTTTCAAAATAAGTTGCTTTTAAGAAAGTAAATAAGAGTTGTTTGATGTCATTTGATAAGAGTTTTATCTCTCATAAAAAGTTTTCATAGCTAAGAAAGGTGGTTGGTTGGTTAGTTGATTACGGGTTCTAGGGTCATCTTTTGCAGAAGATAAATATTAAATAGAAATTTGAAAGTAGCTTAGTTTAAAGGCACTAAGACAAAATAATTTATAATCATCTAATAAGTAAATTAGATGAGACGTTATTTACTTTAATTTCATTCTGCATGATAAACGACGTTTATATTAAACATTATCGATATTTAGTATGTAAATTTTACTTTTAATTTAAGGGGTTTCAGGACTCTTAAAATTGGAGGAAAAAAAAAAAAACATATTCAATATTTAATATCTTAAAATGCATTTGATTTTAAGACACAATTTTAATACGAATTAAAGGTATAAGTATGCCCTTTCATTTCATGTATTTAAAAAATTGCAAGATGCAGAATTGGTATTTACAGGGGGTTTGAAACTGTCAGACATTTGATGAGCAGAAAATCGGTATAACAGATTACACGCCCGATTGCAAAATAAATTTTGCAATTAGAATCAACATTTTGGTGCCTACTTTTGCTTCAGATGTAATAATTACTCTGAACCGAAATAAATTTGCATTTAAAAGATTTTTATATTTTTAATACAAAGTTGTATTTAACTAATGAAAGATTCAGAAAATTTAAACTGTTTAACCACCTAAAAAAATATTTTTTTGAACAATAAAAAGGAAATTTTAGGTTCAGTTTATACAGACTAACATGAAACATATGTTTTGAAAATTTCATGAGCAAATATTCAAAAGATTTTGAGATATCTTGCGCGTTATGTCCGAACACGTCATTTGGAGAAAAATGACTTCAAAGTTTCGGAAACGCCGCTTCAGCTATTGAGTGGGTATAATTCTAAAAGCCATAACTTCGGCTCTAATGGGAATTTTCAGGAAACAATTACATCAAAATATTCAGAAAATATAGCAGTTTACAATCTAAAAAATAATAGTTTCGAAAATTTTAAAGCTTTAAGAGTACTGAGACCTTTTAAGAAATTGTGATTAGACATGAATATAATGTTTATATTACACTCTGAGAAATACTTTCTTCAATTCCGTAAATATTCCTGGCAGCACTGCTATCGGTATATATCCGGTAATTGAAAAAATTTTCGGAGGTTTTTTTTCGTTCTAGGACAGAAAATTTCCGTAATTTGAAAAGAAAATTATGCTGTTTTTGTTCTTCCGTGGATCCCTTGGGTTTGAACCTGGGACCGCGCGTCTCGAATCGAGCATCTTATACACTTGGCCTGCGATCACATAGCAGACGGCGAGTTTCAAATGAAGATATACATTTACTTCAATGGGGGAGAGGTCCGGATTGTTAAATTTCTTGTTCAGAAAGCTCGGAAATTTAAACTTAATTTCAGGAACATTTCGTCATAATGAAATATTCGTTGGTGTTTTAAGACTTATAGAATAATAAACGATAAAAATTATTACATAGTAGACATTTTTATTAAGAAATAGTTTGATTGTTAAATGTAAAATATGAATAGTATATTTTTAATTAAATTCGAGAAGAAATTTTTGCTATTTTGAATAAAATCGATTTTTTATGTTTATGGAGCTAATATACACATTTAAATATATAGTAGTTTGGAATATATTTTGCAAACAAATATTTTTTTTTTTTTTTTACTACTCTAATAAATAAATTGAGAATAAGTTTAAATGAATGAGAAAATTGCTACTTTATTAAATTTGAAAGTAGTATTTTTGTTTATTTATTTTCAAATAAAATAGAAATTTTTACTTAATGAATTTTTGGTTTTCATTTTAAAAATAAATTCTAACTTTGGTATTAATATAGCCAATACGCATGCGTACAGGGAATAAACGAAACGTTTCCCCTCTTTTTCAGACTGCCGGGAAGAATTAACGGAAAAAAAATATGTTTTCTAGCAGTACGGAAATTATTTGTTTAACTATGACGAAAGATTTAGTGTATAAAGACAAATTTGTCAGACAGTGTAAGGATATTACGCTGAAACATTTTTATGAGTAACAAAGAGGCTTATGACTAAAATAGGTAGTCTTCAAAAAAGACAAATATTTCTTAATATAGGAATATATAATGTAACTACAAACTTAAATAATCAATAACCTCTTCCGAGTTGCCCACTATTTCAAAAAGCGTTCTTTATGATTAGAAAGTTAGGAAACTAGCATATTTTTCAGATTCAAAAAAATCACTTATAATAACAAAGTTTAATTTCCTACGACCGATTTCCGAAAACGTTTACGAGTAGGTTTTGTAGTGTAAACAATTTTCGCATACCAGAATATAGATTTTTCGGATATGGGAAATTTACAAGTAAACATTTTCATGTTCAACAAACTTGTTTTGCAGACAAATAAGTTAAATTAACAGAAATAACATTAACATTAAAACTAATATTATTTTACGAATTGAATCTTTCCAACTGGGCGAAAAAATGGCCAAGCCGTAGTTCGACTCCCAACTTGGGCATTTTTTCGCTCAGTTGGAAATATTCAATTCGTATGATAATTTTATCAATCAGTATAATTGTGTTAAAAATAATATTATTATTTTGTCACTCTTCAATGTTTTAATTCAGTTAAGTAACTGAAAATATTGAATTCAGAATCGATAACATCCGATAATTCCATATTCTGGTTTCAGAAAATTATAATTACACCATAAAACACAATCCTAAACGTTTCGCAAAATCAGTGGCTATGAAATAAACTTTGTGCTTATAAATTCTTCTACGATTTTCGATAAAATATTGGTTTATTTGCTTTCTAAAGATACAGAAAGCTTTTCTGAATCATGGATAAATTTGAAAGAGTTTATTGTAGATTTTGTTTATATTATATGTTCGTTGATTCAGGAACTGTAAATTTCATACTTCATTATACGTAAACTCTAGGATAGATGGCCATAGTTTTAAAAGATTTAAGTAAAAATTCTTAGAATGCAAATACAAGAAATATTTTTGCATATTTAAAATTATTATGCAGGGATGACAGGGATGACCGCCCTATACTCATCATATTTTGTGCAACAAATAATTAAATATTAAGAACAAAAAGTGAAAACAAAATTGAAAATAAAATAGCAGATGGCCATATCTCCTTCAAGCCGAAGAGAGATGGCCATCCAATACAAGATGGAAACATTGAAGTTCAAATAGCCAAAAAATAACGCATGCATACAGTTAATCATGAAATCATATAGCGGTTTTTAAAGAAGCAAACGTATTATGGAAAATGAGTGAATAAAATTCGAATAAACCAAATTTGGAGTATAATATCAATGCTTCACTTTTCGTAAAATTTTAACAAATTTTTAGCAAAGTTTTTGATAACTTGCACACGTTCCATTGGAACCACTTCAGGCACCAAATGTATTATATCCTTTTTGGTCCCTCTAGTCATCCGTTTTGGTTGTGATATTGTGTTCGTCTCAACAACCAGCACAGTTATTTCCACCCACTTCTATTCCCTGAGAATCTGTAGAATCTAAAGAAACATGGGAGTATCCTGTTTTTTTTTTTTTTTTTTTTTTTTTTTTTTTTTTTCTGGCGTTTATTTTAGACTTTTTAACGGTTTTATGTTTAGTTATCAACTTTATATGTTTCTGGGATGGAAGTTTCCGACGATTTCAATATTTTCTGAAAAAAATATACATCGTTAGATCCTATTGAAATATTTATATAAGCTAAAATTTAAACAATTATATCATATAATATAATTAAAAACATAAAAGTTATATATTATAATTAAAACCATAAAAGTTATATCATTATTTTTAATATAATTAATTATATTTAGTTAAAATAATTTTGAAATATTACTTAAAGCTTAAAGGTGGTCATTTCTCCTCGATTTGATGTGACCATCTGTATTGAAACGGAAAGACAGTGGTGCACCTAATTTAAAGTGTCACTCCGCGATCTTAAGTCTTTGTTTCAGGCTTATAGAAGCAAAGATTGGATTATATACGTTCCTTAAAAGTAAAAATAATAAAGAAAAAATGCAAAAACGCACTGCAAAATATTCAGATACCTAATTCAACAAAACTATTCAACCACTACATTAAATAAACCTTAAAATTACTTACTTTTTATAACCGAAAAATACAGCTGCACATCTCAATGAATGAACTCGTTGGACTATTTCCTACGAACAAAGTTTATAGTGCAATCTATGATCAAGTTTTGGAGATATTTAGACTTGCCATCTCTCCTCTATGGCCATCTATCCTTGAGTTACCCCAAATAAACAAGTCTGAAAGTGTAAGTCAAACGTGACAAATGATGTGCGTTCGTTCTGTAATTAGTTTTATAAATATTTAGATCTTGGTACAATAGCTGTTGCACGCTTATGCAAAAGTTCATGAATTCAAACTATATAACAATTATATATACTAAATTCAGTAATCCGGAAATAATATGACTCAGTCTTAAATAGGGCACAATCACCATGGCAACCTAGAATAATTACGTATCATGGGATATCATTAAATTAATTACGTATGATAGGATTAAATAGAATGAATTTGATTCGATTTTCACAAAATTTGAAATGACTCTACAAAGTTCTGCAACGATTATATAATATTAAATTTCAAACGATTCGGATGGGTAGATTTTGCGCTGTTATATGCGGACACATGGTCAGACAGACAGGTAGACGGGTCAGACGACGACTATAGATTCTACATGAATATATTATTATGAACGCAACTGAAAATCAGAAGGAAACGAAATTTTACATTTAAAACATCCTAACAGGAAATATTTTTAGCTGTTGCTGTTTAAAAAAGAGTTATAATTAAAAGTAACACCAATTACCTTCAATTTTCAAACACATTTTTACTTTTTATTAATTGTTTTTCTTTGTTCGTGATATGACTATAATTAATTAATTATATGTATTGGGTAGTTCTCGTATTAAATAAAATTTATAATAAATGTGATTGCGGTTTTTAATCACGTACCTTATTTTTTTGTTGCCGTCAAATGTCTTTCTTTCTTTCTTTCATTTTTATTTTTAGTTATTTAGTTGATGATATACTGAAGTAAAAAAAGTAGAGCTAAATTTGTTAGTATGTTATTCATGATAGTGCTGTGATTACATGGATAACTATATATATATATTTTTAAGTGCGTAATATAAAAGTTTCTGATTAAACTATTCAATTGGGCTTTCCATCATCTATAATTATGAATTTTTATATGGTTTTTATTTACTCGTTTTATAAAATGTAAACAAATTATAATTCCCTTTGGTAGTAACTAAAGCATAGCGCTTTTTTGTAAGTAAAATAAACATAAGGTGAATCAGTATTTTTTGTAAATAAATGAAATTAAATAAGTACTACATAGAAAGAAGACACATTTTACTAAACATATTTTCTTTAATTATTTCATTTGTTGGTGCTGACGTAATATCCGGGCCATGTCAGATAAAACTGCGCCAAGCTTGGCGCCAGTTACACTAATTACAGTGACCTTTATTTTTTAATAACTTTATAGCTTACCATACGTAATAACAGCTATAATATAAGAATAATAATAATAATACGTAATGTAGTTTATTTATTTAATATAGTTCATTTTTTATTTGCTTATTAAACATTATTTATCATTTTAATCAATGTTATGTATTAAATAATGTTAAATTACTGTTTTGAACATGATTGGAAACAATAAACAAGATCGGTAGTTGGCAACAATTTTTAGCGATCTATCTTCTGGCCTGGATAATTCGTAACTGATTTGTTAAATAAATAAAAATGTATAATTAATATATATATATATATACCGGGTGTCCCAAAAATGACTGATGGATTTTAAAATTCAATAATTTGCAAACGGTGACAGATATTTAAAAAATTCTTGCAGGAGTGTTATGTATGATGTCAGGAGTTTTTTTACTGTGATTCTTGGTTTTAGTTCGAATTTCAAACAATAGATGGCGCTGACAACGATAAACGCTCAGTCGAAACATCACCCTGCATTGATGAAAAGGAAGGAGATTAAGGCTATGGAGTGGTACTCATTCACTAGTACAATGAAGGATATTCCATCTACGTTTTGATCCCGTGGTCAAGGTAAAAACTTCTAGCGTAAAGAAGGGAAGTCTCCGTAGACGTAATGAAAAACCCTCGCCAGCCAGTGAATCAGTTCATGCAGAAAGCAGTAGTTGCCTCCCTTCTTATCAGTTAGAAGTTCTTTGGTTAAATTACAGGTGTCACATGACTTTTTTCAGCCTCGAACCTAGATTTGGAATAAAGTCCATTTTGCTCTTAGGGCAGGATTCCGAACTCATTCGATATGATTTGAATGGAATGCGTTGTTGCTATGGAAACAACAAATTCATCGATAGTGGAATACAGCGTTAAGAACTAGGCATGAATTTAAGTAGCCGTATTCGAGTTAGCAGGCGATTTTACATTGATGATGTTTTATTTTCCTGGATGAAATTAATTTTTATGGTCCGATTTAAAGAATATTTTATACATCATATTTTAAAACTTGTTGAAGAGATTTAGTATTTTTTGTTGTTGTTAAAAATTTCAGAACTTTTGTTACATTCTAAGAAATTTTAAATCTTTTAAGGTAGTTCGTCAGTAGGTTTTTATGAATGTTGGATAATAATCATGAAAATTGTTAATAGTATATTGCTCTTCAAAATAACAACTTAAGGTATCTGACTACGTTGAAAATGCAATTTTCGACCAAGATTGTCAAATTTATTTTATTTTATTTTATTAAAGACCAACTTTTTACCTTTCCAAAACTGTATTTGTTTTTATTGTACGATAAATAGATCCGGAGTTATAGCGGTTTTAAAACTACTCAACTGCTGTCACTCAAACCGGAAGTGCTGTTTAAAGGGCTTTAAAATTTAAAATTTTTAAATTTTTAAATTGCTTTTAAAGGGTCGTATGTTTGGAGAAATTTCGCAATTTTGGATGCATTTGTTTAATAATAAGAAATGTAAATAATATGCTCCATGAAATTTAGATGTATATTACTGTAAATTCTTGTAGTAAAACATAAATCTAAACTTTAAATGCATTTTTTTGAAAATGTAATTTTCGATGAAAATTCCATACGCAAAACATGATTTCTCAAAAAGTTATTGGAATATCACTATGAAATTTAAAATATATGTTATTTACACTATTGTGAAGGCAATGAACTAAAGATTTAAATTTAGAATAAATATTTTTTGTTTTATGGATGTTTTTCTGGAATGACATCTATGAATTTTATGAAAATTAACATGTAAACAGGTGCGATATGCTATAAGTTTTGAAATACTTAAAGAACCCCTTAGATTTTAGTTCATTGCCTTCACCAATGTCATAAATATGAAATGTAAAAAGGAAATTAAGATACATACAGTTGAATTTCCTTTAGATCGTTTTGCGTTTCGGGCCAAATTTCACTAAATTTTACTATAAATTCTTCCATTTACCAAAATTTTATCAATGAATAAAATATTTTTTTACTTTTTTTCACATTTTCTAGTCCTAATCTTAGTAAAAATATGTTTAAAAAATAATTAAATAGCTTTTTTGGAAAAAAATTGCTCCGTACGTATGCAGGCATCTTAAAAACAAATATTAGAAGTTACATTGTTTAACCCTTTTGAATAGGGGTATTGTATCGTTACATTAAAATTAAAAAAAAATAAAATAAACGCCCGTTAATTAAAATTCTGTTTGACAGTTTGATATTAAAATATTGTATTACATGCAGCTTCATCTTGATGTTTGATAAATAAGACTAGTAAATATTTTTTTATCTACATCCGTTTTAAATTGTAAAAATCTGTTAAAAGAATTATTGGAGTTTGAATTTTTACGCTTTGGCAACTTTTTCTACACACAAATACTAATATGCATAAATTTTAAATAATAAAGATATCAATGATATTTAATGTGATAAACTAAGTTCAAATTAAATTTGACAAGAGTCTGAAACTTAGTAGTACTTTAATTATTGAAGGCCACAAACAAATTTTTACTGAAATTTTTATCTTGATATAAATTAAGACCATTTTTCTAATAGAACATTTTGTTGGAATGCAATTGTAATTTTAAAACTTTTTACTTTATATATATCCTCCCCCCACTCCCCCCCCCCGGGGAGCACTTTTCTAAATTTTGCTGACATCCCTGATGTGACATATCGTTCAAAAGGCCTTTGACCACTTATTCATGTTATGCACCTCCAATGCCCCTCTCCCCCTTTGCCCCCCGGGGGTCACTTTTCTAAATTTTGCTGACACCCCTCATGTGACATATCGTTGGAAAGGCCTGTGACCACTTATTCATGTTATGCACCTCTAATGCCCCTCCCCCCAATTTGCCCCCCCCCGGGGGCACTTTTCTAAATTTTGCTGACACCCCTCATGTGACATATCGTTTGAAAGTCCTGTGACCACTTATTCATGTTTCGCACCTTCGGTGCCTTTGCCCACCCCCCTGGGGGACACTTTTCTAAATTTTGCTGACATCCCTCATGTGACATATCGTTCAAAAGGCATGTGACCACTTATTCATGTTATGCACCTCTAATGCCCCCCCCCCCACTTTGCCCCACCGGGGGGGGTCACTTTTCTAAATTTTGCTGACATTCCTGATGTGATGTATCGTTCAAAAGGCCTGTGACCACTTGTTCATGTTACACACCTATGGTGCCCCTCCAGGGGGCACATTTCTAAATTTTGCCAGCACTGTTCATGCAATTTATTCTAAGCATAGTTGTTTTCCAGAAACGAGGCTATACAAATCTATGACATGATACCCCCAAAATCTAATGTTAAATCAACCAACTGCACAAATTTTGTAATCCCATTTGAGTATTTAAAGTTTATTTTATGCATAATATATATCAAATCAATGTCGAACTGGATATGTAATCATTATTATGTATTGATCTAATGCGAATTTGCACAGAAGGCTGTCCGCATGCAGGTGCAGCGATATAATGTAAAGAGAAGATACAGGTTTTATACCTAAAGAAAAACTGCAGATATTTCTGCCAAAATCGGTGAATGGAAATAACAGGTTTTTTACCTAAAGGAAAACAGCAGGTATTTGGAAATAAGAAGGTTAAGGGAAAAAACAAGTTTTTTACCTAAAGGTAAGCTGAAGGTAATTTTAGTTCCAAATACCTTCAGTTTCCCTGAAGTTTTTTTTTTTAAGGTTTTTTGCTGACTTTTTTACCTGAGTTTGAAAAAAATTCATGAATCGTAATAATCAGTGCTTGGCAAATACGGTCGCCACTTGCAGCCGGTCGCCACTTTATTTTTTCTCGACTGCCAAGATTTTTAATCTGGCGGTTTTTGTAGTATTAACGAAATAACAAAATGTAAACGGCATTTTCCATATCATGCACAGAAAACGACATTGTAATATATATATATATATATATATATATATATATGTATGTGTGTGTATTGAAAACGGTATACTTACTAGAATTTAATAATTATTTTAAAATATCCATTAAAATAGTTAAATTTGATACCATTAATTTACTTTTAAATAATTATTTCGTAATTATGAAATTTTAATGAGTAGACAATTTATAATAAATTGTATGATACTGATTATCTTTTCCTATGGAAGCCCATATAATCTAGAATGATAAAGTATGCAACAACTAAAAGTAAATTTTCCGCAACACTTAGTTACAATTATCTGAAATATTAGGGGGCTCTGCTGCCTACGAGCTACGCTTACCAACCTCTTAATAATCTGACGAGAAAAGGAATAGGATTAACTAAGAATTAAAGAAACAATACATTTTTAAATTGATAAAGATAAAAGAAAATATTCAAATAAAGTAAATAAATATGGGTTTTTCAGACAAAATATAATGATTTTATAAAAAATATAATGCGAAAACAATAAAATGTAGAATGAAATGTAAATCTATAACAGATTTTGGACAATAATTGACAAATTTTCATCAGTATTTGTGGGCCCCTAAAAACCAGGGGCCTTGGGTCTGTGTCCCGAATGCCCTGCCGTAAATCAGGCACTGGTCATGCCATGTGATTAGAATGTGGGGAGAGGGTGGGTCGTTCTTACGGGTTGATCAACAATCAAAGGATTGATTTAATACAACATTCTAAGGATTGTTTTAATACAACAATGAAACCGCTAAGGATAAATACCCCCCCCCACCCCTTCCAAAAAAATGTCCTTCTGATTTTCAGGGGAATTTTTTCTCATGTACTATAGATGATAATTCAAACACTAAACACCTATAATTATAGAATATTCTTTATTAAATAAAGTTATTATTCTAATATTAAAAATTCTCTACCCCCCCCCCCCGGGGCGACTACTACCAAATTTATCTGAAAACTGTAAACCGAACCCTCTTGCAGAAAACATTGTTGACAATCAAAAGGGTTAAACAAGGTAACTTCTGACATTTGTCTTTAAGTAGTTATTTTGAACAATATACTATTAACCATTTTCACGATTATTATTCAACAGTCATAAAAATCTACTGACGAACTTCCTTACAAGATTTAAAATTTCTTAGAATGTGACAAAAGTTATGAAATTTTTAAGAACAACAAAAAATACTAAATGTCTTCACCAAGTTTTAAAATACGATGCATAAAATATTCTTTAAATCAGAACATAAAAAGTAATTTAATCCAGTAAAATAAAACTTCATCAATGTAAAATGGCCTGCAAACTTGAATACTGCTTCTTAAATTCATGCCCAGTTCTTAACGCTGTATTCCACTATCGAAGAATTTGTTGTTTCCATAGCAACAACGCATTCCATTGAATTCATACCGAATGAGTTCAGAATCGGGCCCTAAGAGCAAAATTGTACTGGCGAATGACACCCACTCCATAGCCTTAATCTCCTTCCTTCGCATCAATGCTGAGTGATGTCAGTTTCGGCCTCGACTGAGCGTCAATCGCTGTCAGTACCATCTATTGTTTGAAATTCGAAGTAAAATTAAGAATCACAGTAAAAAAACTCCTGACATCATACATAACCCTCGTGCAAGAATTTTTTAAATATCTGCCACCGTTTGCAAGTTATTGAATTTTAAAATCCATCAGTCATTTTTGGGGCACCCGGTATATATATATATATATATATATATATGTATAAACACCGACACGTGGTGATTCTAAACGATAGACTGAATTTCATAGTATCGCGTTTTCTGATCTGTACATTGTATATTATTTTTTGTTCATTTTACGTAATAAGTGTAATATGACGTAAATTCTCCTATTTAGGACTTCTAACGCATGTTACTGAATTTATTATTTTACAATATTCTTTCTCATTTAAAATTCACGTGTAACTATAGTTTTTATGACGTAATTTTCAATGAGTTCCTGCTTTTTATATTTTTTGTTTATAATAGTCACGTGCAAAATAAATTTTTAATTTGAAGCAAACATTACTGTTTGCGCTGTTTATACAGCTGGCAACAGTTTAAATTAATACAATTTTCTAAAATTTGTAAAAAATATCTCTCAAAATGCTGAAAATTTGAATTTAAAATAGAAATAAAACCTCGAAAAATTATTCAAATTAAAAAACTAACTGCAATCTGCACACCGGGAAATTCTGACGCATAAAATGATCTAAAAATGATTAAATTCCTATGTACAGTTTTTTCTCCTATAAAACTTTTTTAATGGAACGATTTTGTCCAAATTTGGCATTAAATACCTCTTAAAATAATTCTTCGATTTGAAAACTGTCTGCATCAGACATTTTTCTATAATACTACCGATTTTCATATTTTTGTATGCAACAGTTTTTTTAATATTAACGAAGAAAGACCTCCGGTCACAAAAAATTCAAAACCGGCGGCGGCGGTGACAGCGGTAGTTACTTTTTTTTAGAATAGAGAGATTATTATCGAAAACAAAATGCATGAATTCTCAAGCTCAGAAATAACAAGGCGTGGTTTAATTCTTCATTAGATTTTTCTTTTGAAATTTATTTTTCTGGAAATTTCTTTTTCTGAAAAAAATTAAATCCAGCTGGACGAACGGATTTATTCAGTCGCATAAGAAAGGATGATTTTAATCAGTCTATGCCATGAACTAATTTGAAAAACACGTAATACTTGTTGCTTCTTATGTTGCACTAGCAAATTTAAACATTTTGCTTTATCAGTTGTTAAAATACTATGGTGTTTTGGGAAGTGTTATCTTGTATATATTACATTATTTTAAATCTTCCTGCAACATAGTTATATAAATCATGTTTATAGCTGCTTTTTGAAAAAATATCATCATGATAATTTATTATTATTATTATTAAATATGTGTAAAGCCCACAAATAACTAAGTAAAAGTTATAATTTCCAGGCTGACATTCATTAGCAATAAACGTCGAATGTTCAAATCAGTAAAAGAAGATTCTTCCCTTGATTACCATGCATGTTTGTATAGGTCTAGATATGGAATAACAATGAATACTAATGCCAACCTGGCACAGAATTTCTCAGCCATTCCTCATTTATTATGAAGATTCGGGGTAAGCAAATTTTGCGTCCAGCTCTGAAATAAACATGATAAATGGGCGACATACTTGGCAGCATTTATTCTCAAAGGTAGAGCTTTAATACAGAGTTATATGAATAATCTGGGCCTCGTTTTGTCATTCTACAAAATGTGTAAAAGTGCACGTTTCAGAAATGATAAAGTAAAACACCATAACATTTCTTTAGACAGTATATTGCATTCAGAACTGTTAAGGCGACTTACAATCCAAAGAGTTAGCACACTTCCCTATCAAACCAAGAACACTGGTTGGGTGTCTCTGGTTAACGAAACTTCCATTAGTCACTAACCAGGTTTTGTCAATAAATAGAAATGAGAATGTAATGCTTCAAGGCTCAACCTGGATTCTTAAGAACAAACTGTGCAATCTACCTGTCATAATACTTGGGTACAACATTATTCAAAGTAGCATTGTCTATGATAAAGAGTTAAATATAAATATTTTTAGAAGCCACGTAATCATAAGACCGTCGCGGAGACGACACGTTATGAAGACATGAAAGGTATCACGATGGGGAATCGGAGAAGCGACAACATGTTGGAAGGTGAACAATAATGCCACTGAAGCAGTTGAATCGATTAGGACATTCAGCCATTATTTTCTGGATTTTGTGCATCTTTGTCTTCTACAAGCTAGTTTATTTTAGAATTTCCTGTTAATAAACCGACGCCCAGTAGCGATGTGGCCAGTACACCTGTCTACTGAACTACAGGTCCTCGGATAAATTCCGGGCTGCACGATGGCCAAATTTAAATCAAATTGAGTGTCAAGTATAAATTGAGTGTCAAGCTTCCGTCAGATCTAAACACTGAGTGTCCCGTGTTGAGCACCTCAGGGCCTATGGTCAAGAAAACAGGGCTGAGCACTAAAACTACGCTACTAAAACGTTTGTAGAGTCGCATGTTTAGTATTTTTTTTCTTTTAATTGTAAGACGATATAACTTTGAGCAAACACTATACTGATTCTAATTTCGAGCTATTTTATGCCAAATATCTGCTAGAATTTAAAAAGAGTAGTATTTGCCCTTTTTTTTATTTACGAAATTTCAGTCATTAAATAAAAGGAAGGTCACTATTTGTAAAAAGGGAATTTAAAAAAAAAATAAAAAAACGCTTTAAATTGTCAAAACTGAATCTCCGTGACTAGCACTTTTGAAAATCTGTATTCTTTCTGTGCATGTGACAGATTTTTGCTCCATATGAACAATTTGCCTCACGGTGCTTCATGGATTATAAGAATATATATTATATATATATATATATAATAGTAATATTATTTTTACTTATTTATTTATTCCTTTATTTTCCCAAGTATACTAACATATTTTTTTTTTCAAACATGTATCTTTAAAAATTTTTGAAATAATTTATGTGACCTATTGCAATGTTAAATAAAGGTAATTTCTACATCCTATTAGATTAAATTTCCTTTATTGCTTATTATAACTTACTTGTTAAACGTCACTTTTATAATAATTTTGTTATTATATTTCAGGTATGTTTTAAGTTTTATGTGCGAATCTGTTAAACTGAATAGATTAAAAAATATTAAAATTAAAAATTGACCTTTTCATTTTAAAACCTTACAGTGACATTTAAAAATTAATAATAGCTTACTATTAATTAGTCGAACTTTATTTTAAAATCAGAACGAAAAAAAAACAATAATATTTCCTTTTGAACTGTCACAAACTTAAAAATAATTAATAAGTTTTTAAATATCACAAAAAAAGTTAGCTTTTTATTAAAAAACAAACAAACAAAGAAAAATATTATAACTAGTGAATAGATTAAGAAATATTAAAATTAAAAATAGATTTTTTTTTAAACATTCTACAGATACTTTTAAAAATAATAATAATAGCTTGTTATAAATAAGCCAAAAATTATTTTAAAATCATAATGAAAAATATACTGTAACATTTCCTTTTCAACATTCTTAAACTCAAAAAGAAATAATAAGATTTTAATTTTTTTAATATCGTTAAAATATGTTAGCTTTTTGCTAAAAAAAAGAAAAAAATATTATAGTGAGTTGTTTAAATATACATACATAGATTGCTCCATAACTTTTATCAGTTTTATTTGAAAACCCATGTAAGACCTCTAAAACCAATACTATATAGCCAATATTGGAAAATCATTAGATATGTTTTCAATATATAGAGCTACATTTAGCCAAGTTTCGTTGAAAGTAGATTAACTATAAGACAAGTATATACAACAAGTAATTACTTCGCTTTCCAAACACTTTAACTCTTTCTGAACATCATTTACGGAACTTGTACTGTTTTGAATTTAATACAGAAATATTCTATAAAATTTATAGAAAACTTACTGGATTTATACGGATTTATATTCCCAAGATGTAAATTACGGAAATTGTGCTGTTTTCATAGAAAAATTAAATTATTCCGTAAAATTGTATGGAAAAATTTGTGTATATTGACGGATTTTATTTTTTACATTGTGTAGTGAATTAATTCCCTCATATTCATCCTCACTTGCATACTTGCGAAAAATACATTCCCTTTAGTGCCCTCTGTCGGCGAATTTTTAAACATTTTTCTATTTAACAAAATCCAGTATAATAACAATTCTTTTACAAACCGCACTTTTTTTACCATTTTTAAGTTTATATGGCATTTATGACCACCATGTACTTGTGCCATCCATAAAATAGTATTTTTCTCGAATATTAGGCATATTTCCCTTTTTTGCAAATTTTTTTTTCATAATACCGTTCGCAAATATTGATTAATAAAGCTTTTTATCTAATTTTATAGAAGAAAATTTCATTACATGATAGCAATTTTATAAGTAATCATTTCAGCATAAAATTAAAAAATATAACTGTTACAAATCCATAGAAAATATTAGATTTTAACGAAAGTATCAACAAAGGGAGCTAAATATCACAAGTGTGCTATAAATATGTAGCTATAGCACTAATAATGCGCACTATTTTCAAAGTTTCAAAAAATATTTTAAGGGGACAAGAAAAAACCTATCTCTACCATGTTAAAATCACCAACTTTATGAACCTTTTTCTCAGAAATGGTGAAAGATAGAAGTCTATATTTTTTAGAGTAGTTAAAATAACATGATTTACGTATTTTAACAGATCATTTTCTTTCTAAGTGAAACTCAAAATTAATTATTAATTATTTATTGAAAGTCATTTTTAAATTAGCATTTTTGGTAAGATTTCATTGCCTAAAATTAATAATTCTCAACAAATTATGAAATTCCTGTGTTAAAGTATACAATATATCATTAATAAAAATATGAGTTCTTAAGTTTAGTAGATATTGAAAAAAAAAGGAACATAAACATGAAAAATCCATGTTTTCAGGAAAAGTTAAAGATTTAAATGGCCATTAAGCTGTGAAGTATTCTTAGAAAGAATGATTCATTTCAACTCTTATATATATATATATATATACATCTGTGACACATCGTTGGAAATATAAATGTTTAAACTATTTAATGATATAAAAAAGTAAAAATAGATTTTTTAGTTGAATTTTGCTTACCCGGTCCCCATAAAGAGCTTTTAGACTAGCGATCAATCGCAAAATTATATAGTTTAAAATCTCATTTTCGCCTCCAACTATTATGTGTTATTGTTAGAATGTATAAAGAAGGGGAAAATTGCTGTGATGTTTGACTACCAGTATATTAGAACGGAAAAATGTGACTTCTTTTATCACAGATATCTCACAAATTGAATAAGTAGAAGAAAACATTTCGAAAATAACGGTGGCAAAAAGCATAGCAGTTATCAGCTACGTGACTTACGCTACAAAACCGCATGGAACTAGCCACTATAAAACAATGAAAATAAAGTGATAATTCTAACATTTGGAGAATTTTGTGATGTCTGCAGATTGTAAACATAAAAAGCCTCATTCTGTATTCTGCACAATAACGTATAAAAGTATAAGTACAAAAATAACATTAATATTAAAATTTTAAATGAAATGAATTTTTACTGCATTGTGTTAACTTCTCGTTAAATAAGACACTTAATTAAAATTGAAAACTTTAACAGAATAAATTTTAAAAATCAAAACACTCGACTGCGTAAAAAGCGAAATAATAAATTATTTCTCATCAATGTGAAACTTTTTTTATATTACTTACCAATTTCTTTTAGTTACTTGTATTGATGACTTTTAAGTTGCGTTTAATTGTTATTTCCTATCTATAAGCACTGTTTTGATGAGGCCTATAGATGTCTATGAAGGCTAGAGTTGCAGTAAAGCTAGAGATCCTACCTACACAACTTCCAGGTTGTGTAGTATTCAAACGAAGCTTCTGACTGTAAAATAGTCAATAAAACACAGTCTTCATTTTGAAAGACCTATCCAACGATAAGCCACTCAATAGGGTGCGTGATTTTTTTTTTTTCGTCTCTATCGCCATTTTGAATTTATAAAAACGAATCCTACCCTATAACAACCAGACGGTTAATACAAATTGATAGAAACCTCATTCATTAAAATCTATCCAGCCGTTGGGATATTTCGAGGGTATAAAGAAATCCACATACCCAGATACGCTTTAAACACATAACCCTTCTTAGCAGTCGGGTAAAAATATCAGTTTATTACAATTTTTTTATGATTAACTGCACCAAAAGTAATATACATGATGAAGCAAAATTATGCATTTTCTCCCAAACATTTTAGTCATGAGACAATTTATTTTGAGGTAAAGGACATAGTAAAATAACCTGTTTTCCTTTACAAAGTAACTTAAAAAATATGGAATATTCTTATTAAAATCAGTTAACTTTATATTTCTATAGTTGAACATATAATCTGTAGGTCTTTTTTAGTTTAAAGTGAAAAACAAGAGCAAACTATTAGGTAAACAGTATCCGGACACTTTCGTTTTCAGACACTTTGTCGAATATCTAGAGAAACACAGGGGGAAATTTTCTGGATCAGAAATATAAAGAGTACATTTAACCTCATATTTTTCAGCAAAAGTTTAGACACGAAGGCAATTAGGAGACCAACAAAAATTGAATTAAAAAATATTTGCAATCCCGCTACACTCGAAATAATTTACAAATGCCTATATGTACCCTGTATAACATTTTTAATTTGATTAAGAGTACCACGTACATTCATAGAGATATAAATGTTTCTTTAAAAAATTTGTAAAGTTTCTTCTTGCTTTTTGTTTATATAGCATGCAGGAGTTTTTCACCAAATTTCATGCCACTTTGAGGAAGCTTGACAAAGTGCAATAGTAGCAATATACTGTGATTAATGTATAAATATATTAAAATTTTGCTGAGATATGAGCATTTGCATAGAACAATTTTTAACTGCGAATGCGCAAACGAAAGCTTATTTTTTTTCTTAATTTTGTGGAAAACTCTATAAGAAAACTCACATATCGTGAACATTCAGAAAAGCAATATAGTGAGCTAAATATTAGTTGCTTTCTAACGCTTTTAGGTGATAAGATGATTTCTGCCTTTTATTCCCCAACAGTTCCCGAAAAACAATACAAAAGTATCATCACTTTCATATAGGATTTCAAAAGTGTTGTTACTTTCCTTCACCTGTTGTTTTTGTCCGCCGAACAAAGTAGAGAATTGATTGATTTTTGTAAGAGTTAGCAGAACACTTAAACACTCCAGGAGTAATAATATTGTTCAACTGTATTATACATTACATTTATCTTACAGAACGGAAAACAATTTATTTCTTTGTTCTACTTCAACTGTCTATGTAAACAACATAAGTGTTTTCAAATTTTGTTTTAAGATTTACTGTCCAAATTACTGAGCGGATTTGCTTGTCTTTTTATAATATATTTGAATTTAAACTGCTAATTTTAAGGAATTTCATTCCAATAAATTCGAGCAAAAATATATTTTTTTAGAAAAAAAGATATAAATATTTCTTTCTGATCTAAAACAATATTATTTCATAGTTTAAAGAAAATTATATATTTTTTTAATTAGACTTATATATATATATATATATAAAAGTTTTTCTGTCTGTATAATACTTTTATTTTTAATAAATGCGTATTAATGGCTCATAACACGCATTTAACAGCTAGTTTTATTTAAATATGAGTCAACTAGACAACAACAAAGCATTTAATAATCCCTACAGTTTTATTTTGTTAGAAATAATAGCTTTCGTTTTACCGTAAAAATTATTATTGGGGAAAAAATCATGATCATACCAACTTAACTTTGGTTAGACCATATATTTTCGCTTTACAGTTGGAAGGTTCCAGAAATGTTATTTATATCCTAGCTTTTACATTTTTCTTATTGATGTTATATGGTGTTTAATCAAGTGAAACAATTAAATAGTGAAGCATTTTTTTTTTTTTTTTTTTTTTTTTTTTTAATCAAAAAAAGAACAAGGAAAAAATAAAAATCACCCATTTTATATAACTACTGTTACTATATGTTTCTTTCGTTTGTTCATTTTTCCTACGGAATATGAGAGAAAGCCAAGCTTTAATACTGTGATTTTTATGAAATCGAAAAATATATGTATTCCTGAGATCTTTATATGCTTAAAACCAAAATTAAGTTTTATATATCTTTACAGAAACACGTTTTATAAAAAAATAAAAATGATCTTTAAAATGAATGAATATTTAGAGTAAGACATCGGTAATTTCTCAAATATTAGCAAAACGTAGTAAGTATGTGCTAAATAAAATTATTTTCCATTTTCCCTACTCTGTAAAACAAGACGTTTTGACTAAAGAAAATGTGCAATAATCTCTTCCGAATTACCGGTGATTCCGAAAAACGTTCTTTATTTTTTGCAATCTCAAAAAACAATATATTTTCGAGATTAAAAAAAAAAAAATTACAGAAACAAATGCACTTTTTTCCAGAAATTTTCGGAAACGTTTCAAAGTAAAATTTATAGTGGAAAAGATACATATACTAGAATATACAGAATATACGAGATATATCTCTCTATTCTAAAAAAAAGTAACTACCGCTGTCACCGCCGCCGCCGCCGCCGCCGGTTTTGAATTTTTTGTGACCGGAGGTCTTTCTTCGTTAATATTGAGAAAAATAATGCATACAAAAATATGAAAATCAGTGGTTTTATACAGAAATGTTTGATAAACACGCTGATGCAGACAGTTTTCAAATCGAAGAATTATTTTAAGAGATATTTAATGCTAAAATTGGACAAAATCGTTCCACTAAAAAAGTTTTATAGTAGCAAAAACTATACATGACAGTGTAATCATTTTTAGATCATTTTATGCGTTAGAATTTGCCGGAGTGCAGATTGCATTAATTTTTTTATTTTGACTCATTTTTTCAGGTTTTATTTCTATTTTAAATTCAAATTTTCAGCATTTCTAGAGATATTTTTTACAGATTTCAGAAAATTGTACTAATTTAAAATGTTGCCAACTGCATAAAAAGCGCAAGCAATAATGTTTGCTTCAAATTAAAAATTTATCTACACGTGACTATTATGAACAGGAAAAAACTTTCAAATTAGAATTAAATAATTATGTATAAAAAGCAGGAACTTATTAAAAATTACCTCATAAAAAGTATGCACGTGAATTTTAAAAGAAAAAGGATATTGTAAAATAATAAATTTATTAAATGCGTTAGAAGTCTTAGGAGAAATTACGTCATATTTACGTCACATTATAGTTATAACATAAAATGAACACAAAATAATATTGCAAAAAAGTTTAAATTTAGAAATTGCGCTAGACATTTATTTGATATTTTAAGAGGATATTTTTCAACTATTTTTGTTAGGAAAGCGCAAATAATATTTCATTTCTAACACAAGTACTTTCACGCGATTATTTAAAAGAGAAAGAATAGCTTGGTAAAAATTACGTCAGATTAAAAACGATTAATTTAAAATGTCTCATTTAAAAGAACTTTCTTTTCGCTTTGTTAAAAAATACCAGGAGACAAAGACTCTGTTTACTTAATTCCTTTTATATTAGCTGATTTTGAAATGTTGTGTAACACACAAATACACGTGTCTACGTCATCAAGTTATTTTTATTTCGACGTTTTATTTGTATTTTTATTAATGTTGTACGAATTTATTTGTTCTTTCGTTATTTAAAATAAAAATTATGTCAATTTGTATAATTTGGCGAGTGGTTTGGCGATTTATATAATTTGGCGAAATTGGTCGACGGGATAATCAAGTAGTACCGCAGCGGATTTGGCGTTAAAATTCCCCAATCAAAGAGAAATGAATAGAAATTCGTTTATAGGGAGAACGCCACTGTTTTTTAAATTATAGTTCAATCTTTCGAAATATTTTTAAAGCCGATCAAATTAGCGTGCATTTAGAGCCTGCGGTGTCTGGACGGGGGTTGGCGAGCGTAGCTCGTAGGGGGCCGAGCCCCCTAGTATAGAGAAATATAAGCAAAATTATTTTAATCTGAAAGAATTTTATAAAATAACCATTCCGTTTTTTCACTGAAAATATATCAGAGCTATTTGGAAACTGCTTTGTCTTTAACAAAAAATAAATAAACGAATTTTCCACACATGTTTACTAGTTTCTAGTTGAAATAACGTATTCTCATAGTCCAATTTTCACTGTTTCAATTTTAAGGGGATGGGGTAAAAATATTTTCTCATTTAATAACAGAAAAGTGGTCTAAAATGGAAAATAAATTTGCTAAAATTTGATATTGTCTAGTTAACCTTTTGCACTCCACACCAAAATTTCAGTCACCTACAAGCAAAAACACGCCATTCTTACACATTTTAAATAATATGTGGGAACTCCCTGAATGTATATTTTTTTGTTGCATGTTCATTTGCTGTTTACCCAATGGATGTCAGTGGATTTGTAGCTAAGCTTAGTATGTCACCGTATGTGAAGTGCAAAATGCTAAAATAAAAAATCAATTACGTAAGTTATTTTATTTGCTTTTAGTTCAATTACAGTTAAAATAAAGGCTGGAATTGAAAGGTATTTGTTACAGTTGTTGTGATAGTAAAATGATTATGTAAAATGTGTTATTTGTTATTAAGAATAATATTTAAGGAGAACCAATTAAAGTGTTTGCACAAAACTCGTCAAATAATATTTTTATATAGTATATAAGACAAATTTCGGTTTCTTAACATTTCTTTGCTCCAGAAATATTTTACTGCATTTTTCCTGTTTCATTTCTTAATGCAAAATTGATTACATACAAGAAAATTTTGAAAAATATTGAGCCAAAGCGTTTAACTAGCTAACGTATAACAGATTTATACAAAAGTTATGAACAAAGAGAGTGAGATTTCGAAAGTATATATAAATATTAGTTGATAACTCACTATTTAGAAAGTCTCAAAGAATAAAATGAAAAGAAATCAAAGAAAATATTTTAGAATAGAGATTACCTGCAAAATTGAATACTTTAATTTTTAAATCAGTCCTTCAAATATTATGTATTATTATTCGAAAAGTGCGAAAGTGTCAAAATTAAGCTAATGGACACATTATGAAACTTTGAATATAAAACAACACATGCCTTGCTTAGAAATAAGGTACCTACGGTATATAAAATATTAAATTCAGTTTTGTATTCTCCATCAAGTGCAATGTTTTATTCAAAGTGAATTATTTTTCTTAGAACATTTACACAAAGGCTTCCTAATACTGCATTTTAAAATGAAATGAAACATTTCCATACGAAGGTATTTTATCTGAGAAATAAGCTAGGTAATTAGAAGTGAAAATTTTAGCTGAAAATTATAATTTAATTTCAATGTATTTCCTGCTGCTTACGTCAAAGGAAGAAAATAAAGTAGACAAAGATTAAATTGAGTTTTGTTTAATTATTTTTTTCTCTTATAAAGACTTATTTCCAATTGATAAACTATTAAAAACCTTATTTAAACCTTATTACTAACCCTATTAAAAACCTTAAGAACTATATTAAAGTGAGTAGAGAAAGCATTTCAATTTTACATATAAAATGACATACGTATTTATTTATAAATTTCTGTCTTTACCATGCTTTATAATTTCAGATTCAATCTGTTTTTAATGCTTGTTAATATAAAATCAAAATAGCAAGTAAGGTGTGTATTAATGGTAATGGAAATCAAATTCAAAAGGGTATCCAGATTTTTAAGACATTAGCTGTTGTTATGCAGAACCCCGAAAATAGTATATATGTATTCCTACATTGTTCCGCATAGGCTGAATAAGGTCGAATTAGCATGGAAAATCTGTGTTTTTTTTATTATAAATTATTGAAATTAGAATTAATAAATTCACAATGGGGGAAATAATCTGAGCGTGGTTGAACTCTTCATTAGAATTTTTTCTGTAAATTAAAAAATAATAATAAAAAGTTATAAATCCAAATGTACGAATGGATATATTCAGTTACATCTGAAATGGTGCATTTAATCAGTCTATGCCATGAACTAATTTCCAACACAGGTAATACTTGTTGCTTCTTTTGTTGCACTAGCAAAATTAAACATTTCGTTGTATTAGTTGTTAAAATACTATGGTGTTTTGAGAAATATTATCTGGTATCAAATACATTATTTTAAATCTTGCCACAACACTGTTATACAACTCATGTTTATACCTGCTTTTAAAAAATATATAATATGTGGAATTTATTATTATTTTTTTAATTAAAGATACGCAGAGCCCACAAATAACTAAAAAAATGTTTTAATTTACAAGATGTCATTGGTCAGCAATAAACTTCGATTGTTCAAATCAATAAAACAAGATTTTTCACCTGGCTACCATGCAGGTTTGTAAAGGCTGGACACGGAATAACAGTGAATCCTGATCTCAACCTGAGACAGAATTTCTCAGTTATTCCTTATTTATTCTGAAGATTCGGAGTAACCAAATCTTGCGTCCTACTTTGTAATAAATATGTTATATAGGCGACAGACTTGGGAACATTTGGGGGAGACTAGGGAGGAATGGCGATTGGGGAAGCTTGACCCATCCATCAGTTTTCATATTTAGAAGAATTTCAGAATTTTAACAATAGGTGTCAACCAAACCTAAAGATATGCTCAAACAACAGTCTTTGTTTCATACAGATAATCGAAATAGGTGTATAAAAAATCAATTGTGAGGCGTTTTCAACCTAAAAGCTGTTTTCTTTTAGAAATATTTTGTAATTTTTTTTTCAGATAAAATATATTACAGAAATTTAAGTAAGTAGGTTTTAACGTTTTAAGTAATTCAGAAATATCGAGCTTTCATTCCAGGCATAAAGATTTTACAGTAAGTTAGGCTTAACATAACAATATGCTATTCTTTATAAAAGTTATATGTGGAGAGACTTGACCCAGTCAGTGTAAGGGATGGTTGACCAGATGCTCAAGTCTACCTTTATTATGAGGTTTTGGAAATCTTTTTATTATGCACTGTGCATAATTAAATGTTAATGATTATATATTATAAAGTATGTACATTTATTCTGTAAAGCTACAGTAAAATGGGGAGATGGAAAAGAAAATGTTTAAAACTGATTAAAGAAAGATGTGAAAAATAGCTATAGTATCCGCTACTAGAAATAATTTAATGAATTATAAATGGGAAAGTGGACGGGAACATTTTTCCATTTAAATATTGCTTATAATAGGTAAATAGATCAGTGGAAAAGACTAGAAAGGACTAGAAAGTGTGCAAGCAGAGTCTTAACTCTTTCAGGGGCAGAGGTATGTTTGTGAAAACATTTAATTTTAATTCCCAAAAGCCATATTGGCACCAGAAGTTTTCTAAAAGCTTTTTCATTTAATATATATGTTAGATATATCCCTTTTCTTATTTCCAGATAAATTTGTTCGTAAATTCCGGTGCCATTCGTTTATTTTAACATTTTAGTACTGAACGTACTCATTAATCCATGAAAGGTTTAAAATATAATGATAAGTTAGTGCTCATGCGGCTGCAAAAGAACCTAGCACTGATGGAAAACCTTTAGGAAGGTATATAGACAAATTTTACCAGGATGAATATAGTGAGATGAAGCCAAACTTTGTGACAACTAGAGTTGTCAGGTCGAGTGTCACAAAAATTAGGACAAAGAAACAAACAAAAAAAAAGCGGGGCAGTGGATCCTAAATCCGTACATAATAATGCATAAAACCCTTTGGAAACGTAATTTGTCTATAACGGAATACTGTCTTAAATGTTAAAATTTCATTTTCCCTGATGTGCAGTTATACATGCTTAGAAAAAATCCTGTTTAAAACAAAAACTTTTTCCTCTGACTTGCGATTGCATGTAAACAGGTTTGTCTAAGCTTCATATTTTCAAAAAAAAAAATTCTAATAATTAAAGCATGTAGCGTAAAGTTATTTTGCTTTTTTTAAACTGATTTTATTTATCTTAACAAATACTTCAATAGAAAACAAAGTGGGCCAAGCCTCCCATATAGTGGGTCAACCCTCCCATATGTCCCATTATTTTCTCATGATTAAAATCAATCATTTTTCAAATTTCTTATATATTGCACTTGCGTAGAAATTTCATTTTGATAAATGATTGTATAACGGATAAAATTAAATAAATAAAAAAATATTCTACATTCAATAATTAAAAAAATAAAAAACACATTTTGTAAAAAGTGAATCAACCCGCCTTACTCTTTCCTATTCTCAATGGTAGAGGTTTAATACAGAGTTAAATGAAAAATCTGCGCCTGGTTTTGTAACTCTACAAAATGTGTAACTACTAACGTTCCAGAAATGATAAGGTAAAATACTATAACGTTTCTTTTGACTGATAATATTGCATTCAGAATATTGCATTCAGAACTGTTACGGGCGATGTACTATCCAAAGAGGTAGCAGGATTCCCTATCACACCACGAATACCGGTTGGGTGTCTCTGGTTAATAAAACCTGCATGAGGTTCTAACCAGGTTTCCAATAAATAGATTTGAGAATCAAATGCTTCAACACTGAAGCGGGATTCTTAAAAACAAACTGTGCAATCTACCTGTCATAATACTTGGGCACAACATCCTTCAAAGTAGCATTGTCTATGTTAAAGTGTTAAATAGAAATATATTTTAAGAAGCCAAGTAATTATAACACTGTCGCAAAAACGACACGTCATGAAGAGATTAACAGTTACACGACGGAGAATTCAAGAAGCCACAACTTGTTGGAAGGAGAACAATGATGTCCCTGGAGCAGTTCAAGCCAGTAGCACATTCAGCCTTTATTTTGTGGATTTTGTGCACCTTTGTCTTCTAGAATCTATTTTTTTACTCCTTCCTGTTATTAAACCGAAGCATTGTAACGGTGTTGTCAGAATACATGTCTACTGAAAAAACAGTTCCTTAGACAAATTCCGGGATACTCGCTGGCCAAATTTCACTCAACCTTCCATCCTTACAAGATCAATAAATTGAGTACCGAGCTTGCTTCGGAACTAAACACTGAGCGTCCCGTGTTGAGCATCTCAGGGCCCATGCTTAAGAAAACAGGACTGAGCAATATAGGCCAGGCTCCTAAAAAGATTGTAGCGTCGCATGTTTAGATTTTTTTTAGCTATCAGACGAACTAATAGATTACAGCAAACACTACGCTGATTCTAATTTCGCTCTTTATTAAGATAAATATCTACCACAATTCAAACAATGTAGTCTTTTTTTTTTAATAAAGAAATTTCAGTCATTAAATAAAACGAAGGTCACTATTTGGGAATAAGGAATTAAAAAAAAAATAAAAAACCTCCTAAATTGTCAAAACTGAATCTCTGCGTCTACAATTTTTTTAAAACCTGTGTTCTTTGTGCGCAAGTGGAAGACTTAGCTCCACATGAACAATTTTGCCTCACGGTGCTTCATGTATTATTTATACAATTTTGAACAAATAGTGTAATAAATCAACTGCGACGTTTTTATTGATGGTATCAGAGATGTTACAGCTACATAAATAATTAAAAAAAGAGAGAAATTTGATAATCAGATATTATTATATATATAGAGTGCATGGAATGTTCGCATAAAATGTAATAAATCATCAGAATATCTAGACAGAAATAAGATTTTCTTTAAATGGTTTGTCAGGCAGCGGGATATTTTAACAATAAAAAAAAAAAAAACTTTGTAGTTCAAACAGTTACCAATTAAACATACTAACGTGAAGGAATCATCCAGAAGCATGCTATTACACGTAGATTATTAAAGAGCGGAGAACATTATTCATTCCAATCCTTTTTTTGTTATGGAGGACCATATGATAGAAGTAGATGTTGCCTTTAAATTTCGTAATCAGAGAAGCGTCAATGAATGCTTTGCGAATGTTTCAGCTACTGAAAAATAGAGAAAATAGTCTTCCACAGATGTAAATGACAGTCGGAAAGTATATAGGTTTATAAAAGATCGAGTGTCTAGTGTATTCGACATAACATTCGAGACATTCTGATAAATCACGTGCTTCTTTAATAACGTTATTTTATCCAGGAAAAAGCATTATTGATAAAGCTTTATTATTGCAGAAAGGCTTCAGTATGTTTTGGTAAATTAAGATCACAGAAAATTTTCGCGAGCAGGAATGGGCCTTTAACATACATAGAATTTCTGTAACTCCACACTAAAAAAATGGGTACTCAAAATTGAATAAAAAGTATTCAATCTTAAATCACATACTCAAAATAGCTCCTATCCAAATATACTCCAAATTGAGGAACACGTGTACTTATTTTTTATTCCATGGTTGTGTTCAAATATGTATTGCTATGTACTGCCCAACTGAACCTACAGATTAAAGTAAAAATGTACTGACATTTATTTCCCGTTCAAAGTTATTAACAAGAAACATTTAATTGATTATGTATTAAGGAAAATAGTAAAATTATTAACAACAAGCACTTTCAAATTATTTTAAAATACTGTGCATAATTTAATATGTACAGTAACAAACATATTTTAATGCCGCCATAAACAAAATAAACCATTACAGGGTACAAAATTATCGTTTTATCTGAGTTTGATGACATGTGATGTATCAAAATTGAAAAAAGCATATGTCCATTTTTGATGTAAACATACTCAATTTGATATGAGTACATTGGTATACTCATTTTTGAGTACTTGATTTTTTTCTGTGAAGATATTTATATATAAGATATTCAGTGAAGATATTTATATAAGCTATTTAACTAAACTGCCGAATTCTGAGTTTAACCCGTTAATAGTCGCGCGTTGGTCTTTTCCCGCCCGAAATTCGTTATCTTCCTGTAACTCATTTCCCGTTAAAGTTACGATAGCCAAATTCCGTGTAGCTGACCTTGAGTGTTCACACTCTTGTGCAGTAAAATTGCAAGTCATTCCTGCTATTTCTTAGCATTTTATCGCATTCTTAAGTTTCAATCGGTCTAAATGACCGCGTTGCGACCACTTACGTTAGTTGAATTTTCCCCCCTCGTGTTCATCCTTTCCCATTTTCGCGAAATCTGTGGGGAAGGTTTCTTCGAAGTACGGACTCTCTGTCTGTTGTTATTTCATCTTTCTTTCCTTCTGCTATTTTATTCGTTCAAAGAGTACTTTTTTTACTTTTAGAATGTGACTTAAAATTGTTTTATTATATTAGTTGTGTAGTCAGTTCGCGCAAAAAAATGATGGATGGTCACTTACATTTTTTTTTTTTTCATTGTCAAATACTGCGGGAATAAATTCTCAAATCGATAATTATTTAAATATGGAAAAAAAGGGAAATTCAACATCATTATTTGAAAGAACTTGCTTTCCATTTATTACCCGAACATATAAATGAAAGAAAACAGACAAAACCATTAAAAAAAGAGAAGAGAATTTTGTTGGAATCAGTAAAAAAAATTGCCGTATATCCAAAATCTGAAAAGTATCGTTTTTGTACAATAGAACAAATTCGAAAGATAAAACAATCTTCTCAGAAATGTAGTGTGTATATTTGCGAAGAACATACATATAATTTATTTGTACAATAAGAAAAATAATGAGAATTGTATAATGTAGGTTAGAAATTACGCAAATAAAAATCTCTTTTGGATAATTCAGTGAATGTTTATAGTATGATTTTAAAAAACATATTTTAAGAATTTTTATAAAATTTATCTATTTTTAAATTTTCATACTGTAAGTAAAAACACATTTTTTTTAACAATGCCGCAAAAATTATTATTGAAATCCAATAGAGGCTTGGGGACAGTATCTAACAAATTTAAATTTGTTGTCCTTCATCAATTGTTCAAACTATTTTTCAGAATAATGTTTTCCAGAATATGAGAGAAAATTCATTTAAATTAAATTATTTCTGCATATTTATAATGTCGGAGAAAATGTTCTTATTGTTTTTATTAATTTAATGAACGTTATTATAAACCAATAAATTATAACATTAATACCTTATTATGAAATGTACAATTGAATATTCATTTTAATTAAATAGTTTCTGTAAAATACATCCCTATTAAGATGAACCTTTCAGTGATTCTATTAATTAAAATATTTTATCCATCTTAGGATTTAAATTTACAATTGCACATGTATTTAAATTAAATATATAATTTCAATAACTTATTTATTATTTACTTTATATGAGCGAAATTCGTATCCAGAGTTTTTATTCAAGGGCGCTGCTCCCACCCTGAAATAAGTAGAAAAACTACAAATCGTGCATTTTCATTTGAAAAATGGATTTAATCACAAAATCTCGAGAGCCCCCCCCCCTCCTCTCCTCCCTCATACACACACAGACACCCCACAAAATAAATAAATAAATAAAACGTAGTTACAACATTTACATTTATAATTTCGAAGTTAAGTATTTTTTACCTTTTTCTTTATTATATATATATATATATATATATATATAATTATACATTTTTAATAATATTTGGTTTATGTGGTATTTGTGATTTCATAATTATTGGTCATTTTCCTTATTTTTCAATGGTATTATTGTACAGAAAGTTTATATATATATATATATATTGTCTTTAATTGTTTATGTCATCAAATTTGATGGTTAATATGTTTTAAATGAATTAATCGTCCGCAATATGCTGGCGAATTAGTGGTATTGTATTTGATTTTCTGTTGCATGTCATGGGTTCCATTTTTATTTTCAGTTTAATTGTTCAATTTAATGTCAGTGTAATATATTGATGCTAAATTTATTAATTTTATTTTATTAAATGGATATAGAGGGCCGGAGTATAAAAAAAATCTACCTGACTCTGATTCTGTCCTTCCAAAAAAAAAAAAATAAATAAATAAAAATAAATAAAAATAAATAAATAAATAAAAACACCCCTATCATGAATTTAGATTCATATTAGTAAATGTTTTCCTACTAATTATTGATTCATAGTAACATCAGAAATTCAATCAAATCATTTACTATTTACTTTTAAGTATTTATGCAAAACGAAGAAAGAGTTATTAAAAACATTTATCTAGATGCCAACTGAATATATACTTAAGCAAAATAAATAATTTGCTGTAAAAGGTTGTAAAATGAATAATTGCTATAATCTTTTAAAGTTCAGTCAATATTTTCACCCTACGTTATCCGTTTTCGATCATCTGATAACACCGGCAAGTTTCTCTCGTTTTCGGCCTGCTGGTAACGGCGGCAAATGGACCGAACGCGACTACTGACGTTCTAAAAAATGTCGCGACTACTCTCGGGTTAAAGGACATAGCTTTCACGCAGCAACTTGGTCTACACTCTAAATAGATAATTCAATAGAAAATGGATCAGCGTGTAGTGAGTTCCTTTACAATCATCCTCATTTGCATACTTGTGAAAAATGCATTCGATTTACTGCTCTCTGTAGGCGACTTTTTAAGCAAATTTTTTATGATAAAAAATCCAGTATAATAACAATTCTTTTACAAACCGCACTTTTTTACCGTTTCTTAAAATGATCTTTTAACTTTGTATGGCATTTATGACCACCATGTACTGGTGCTGCCCATAAAACTGTATTTTTCTCCAGTGTTAGGCATATTTTCCTTTTTGCAATTTGTTTTCGTAATATATCGTTCATAAATCTTGAATAATAATTTTTTAACTCAAATATTAAAATTTTATTAAAATATAGCAATTTTTCAAGAAACAAATTCAGTATAACATTAAAAAATATAATTAATTCAAATCCATAGCAAATGTTATATTTTAACTATCAACAAAGGGACCTAATTATTAAAAGTGTGCTATAAATATGTAGTTATAACTCACTATTTTCAAAGTTTTAAATAATCTTTTAGAGCTTTTAGAATAGCGATCGATAGGAAAATTGTAGTTTAAAATCTCTTCCTCGAAATCAACTAATGTGTTATTGTATGAAAGTATAAACTAGTTATCTAAAAGTGCTAAACATACTAGATAAAATTTTGAAAATAAAGTAATAATTCTGATCTTCGGAGGATTTTGTGATGTTTACATATTATAAACCACAGAATGCCTTATTCTGTACTCTGCAGAATAACTTATAAAGGAAGAATTACAGAAATACCGTTGACAATAAAGTTTCAATGTAAATAAATCATTATTATATTGTGACACCTTCTCGAGAAATTAGACAGGTAATTAAAATTGAAAATTTAAGTAAAAAATATCATTTTATTATAAATTTTCGATGATTTATTGCACTAAAAATAATATACATGGTTAAGCAAAGTTATGCACTTTTTTTGCAAACAATTTAGTCATGAGAAGATTTATTTTGCACTAAAGGACAAAGTAAAACAATCCGCGTATTTCCACCTAGTAACTTTATAAGAATTAAATGTTCTCTTTAAAATCAGTAAAATTTATATTTTTATAGCTGAACATATGATTTGCATATCTTTTCAAGGTTAAAGTGAAAAGCAAGAGAACATTATCTGGTAAATAATATCCGGGTATTTTCGATTTCAGACATTTTGTCTAATACCTACAGAAATACATGGTGACATTTCCTGGATCAGATACATAAAGAACATGTTTAGCCTCATTTTTTCTCAGCGAAAGTTTACTCACGAAGGCAACCAAGACACCAGCAGACCACCTGTATAACTTTTTTTCTATTTTTTTTTAAGACTAGCACATAGACTCATGGATAGATTAAACTTTCTTTCAAAAAATGGTAAAATATCTGCATGCTTTTTGTTTATGACTTTATGTTATAGCATGCAGGGTTTTCCGATAAATTTCGCGTCACTTTAAAGAAGCTTCACAAAGTGTAGTAGAAACAATATACTGCAATACCTGCAGAAATATATTAAATATTTGATGAGGTATGGGCATACATGGAATAATTTTCAACTGCGCATGTGTAAACGAAGAGGTTGTTTTTTTTTATTTAGTAGACAACTCTATAAGAAAACGCACATAAAAACACCAATCAAAAATCGCGAAAATTCGAAACGGCAATATACTAAGTTGTTTTCTAAAGTTCTTGGGTGATATGGGACTTTTTGCATTTTTTTTTTTTATTTTATGCATTTTCATTTTAATTTTGATTGATGATTTTATCCCTGTTGGAATAACCATAAAAATGAGCCTATTATAAAGAATATCAAAACAGGACCGTCTGTTTAAAACCTATTCGTGATGATATGTTAAATACACATTGCTTCATTCGAAGTGTGTTAATGAAAATTACAATTTATGATTATCCGCATCAACCAATGCTTTTAGATATCACATGAAATTTACCTCAAAATACCCTGGTATCTTTGGAAATTTTAACATTATTTTTTTCTAACGGGACGATTCTTTTTATATGAGTTTCTTTACACTGTTGACCACAAAAATATAGAAAAATGTTTTGTTATCTTTCGCAGATGCGAAGTTCAAAATCACTTCATTTAAATGCGTATTACGAATGACGTACTTACCAAATTTTCGAACTGCTGTATTTGTTTCAACTGTCAAATCTGGTCGAAAACCTTGCATACTAAAAACAAAAACATGCTTAAATTTGTTGAAATATGTTTAAAGGAACATTTATATCTCCATGAATATACGTGCTTTTCTTAGACGGATGTAAGAATGCTTTTGTCTAAGTAATATGCCTGTGTACATTGAAATTACTTCAATGTGTACATGACCCAAATAATGCTGTGTTACAGATATAAATCTTTTCGAGCACTTTATTTTATCTGGTGATAGAAAACATAATATTTTATATAATTTTTTTAGCACGATCGTAACTAAACTTTCGCTGAAAAGTATGTAGTCAAACACTTGTTCTTTATGTTTTTGAAATTTCGAAAAAATTCATCCGGTATTTCTCTAGGTGCTCGAAAAAACGTCTAAGCTTCCGTATACTTTTGACTAATTTGGGTAAGCTGTAATAATAGCAAATTAAATGAATTGTTTTTCTGATTTTTTTGCATACACTAGCCTCCAAAAGTTAATGTACATAGGCTGGAAGCCAGATTTAGACGGAGGAGAATTAGGGGCTAATAATAAATAATAAAATAATATTTGCGATCACCTATGTAACAGAAAATGCTCAAAACTGTTTGTCACTGTATTAAATGACTATTTGCGTTTTGTTCAACGTTTGTGTGCATTTAAGTAAGCGTAGCACTCATATTCGTGAACATGTTATTGTGTCTGTGAAAAATGAAAAGTTTTTTGTTTATAGTATACGGAGTTCAAATAAAATTTAACACAACTTTCCGAAAACCTGACAAAGAAGAGTAACAACAGTACAACAGTAAAACGTGAATATATTGAATATTTGATGAGATGTGGGAACTTGCATGAAATAATATTTAATTTCGCATGCGTGGAAGATTTCAAAGTTTTTATTTCATAATTTGGTAGTCAGGAATTTAGGGCAATGTATCTCAAATGTTTAGTCAAATTTCGCGAAAATTCACAAACATAGGGGCGATATAGTGAGTTGCTTTATTATAAGGGGTTTTTCACAACTTTTCAATTAGCTCTCTATATCTTTCTGAGTTTTCACAATATTTGACTATACTTTTTATACAAGTTGCCCAAAGTAGCTGACTACAAATTATGAAATAAAAAGTTTGAAATCTTTCACCCATGCGCAGTTAAGAATTATTTCATACAAGTGCCCATACCTCATCAAATATGCAATATATTCATGTTTTAATTGCAGTATACTGTTGCTATTGTTCTTTGTCAGGTTTTCACAAAGTTTTAATAAATTTGGTTTTAAACGCTGTATGCTATAAACAAAAAACTTTTGAATTTTACACAGCCTCAATAACATCTTCACGAATATGAGTATTATGCTTACACAAATGCACACTAACAATGAGCAGGACCCAAAAAGTCCTTTAACACAGTGGCAAACAATTTCCTGAATTTTCTGTTACATAGGTGATCGCAAATATTATTTCATTATTAAATTTATTATTAGCCACTAATTCCCCCCCCCCCCCGACTAAATCTTCACTGATAAATATGAAATCAAATATGTTCTTTACATCCCGGAATTTCAAGAACAATTCTCCAAAAATGTTGGTAAATATCCGACAAACTGTGTACAATCGAAAGCATCTGTCCCTGTATCTTAACTTTTGGAGGCCAGTGTATTTCAACTTTTTTGACCTTTTATTACATATTTCGGTTATCACGCACTACTCCACGAACACAAAACAAATATACATCTTTTTATAGCAAAATATTTAAACTTTTAAACAATGTTCCATTTATTTTTGTTTGTCGAGTCTTTCATTATGAAATAAAACGAAATCTTTAAGAGAGTTCTATTAGTGTCCTTGTTTGTTTATATCTAGATAGAGCACCTTTTTTTTATCACAGTTTCCGACATATATAATACTTCACTTGGTCGTGAAGATTTGGTACTATAACTTAAAATTAGTTATTTTTCTGTAACAAAATATGTTCTTTAAATAAGAGTACGTATTTCTTATCAATGTGTCTGCTACTTGAAAAAATAATGTCATGTGCCATAGCCGATGGGAGAAAAAAAATCTTCTTTTTTTCCTTTTTTTTCTGTTGTGTTAAAATTTTTTTATAGAACTGTCACGGGGCGAAAATGAAACCTTTTTCATCTTGCTTTCAATAATTGATTTCATGTCAGAATTAGAAATATTCCTACTAAAAATTGTTATACATAATATGGTCAAAATAGTTTAAAGTCAAGATATATAGATATATTATTTAAACTAAAAGAGATTCATGCGATTTTAAATTTGCCAGTTGTGTGTAAAAGTGCCCAGATCAGAATTTAATTTCAAGACCATTGCCATCACCCGCCAAAGCTCTAAAAACTTCTCTATGCTGAACGATTTCGGCCCATACAATCCACTCGGAGAAACTCTTAGAAATAACATCGGCTCTGCAATATTACGCATGTCATAAGATTAAACCTCAGGTAAATGAACTCGAGCAAACGATGGATACGGAACTGTACTATATTACGCATTTCACACTTTATTAAACTTCTTCACTCATTTGCAAATCAGATTTCGTGTACAGTTTACGTGCACTGTTTATATCTGCCAAATCTGTACCAACTAAGCAATCTTTTAAGACACAACACAGTGTCGACCACTGTATGACGCACACAATCCACCCAGACAACTATTTGGCAATAGCATCTGCCCTGCATTATTACGCATCTCATCAAATTCAATTTTAAGTAAACGGAATCCATCAAAAGATTAGTAAGTAATTATACTACATTACAAGTTACATATTTTACTCTAAATTGCCTTTTCATCAACCGGTTGCGAAACAGGATTAATGTCCATGTTGGGAATTAAGCTTACGACCAATAGCGTAACCTGCCAAAATTCTACCAACTGGTTATCCTGGGCAACTCGGGTCTACATAATCTACTCAAAAAATCGTTTGACAACAACATTGGGTATTCAATATTACGCAGCTGAACAGATTAAACCTTAAGAAAACAGTTTACCTCAAGATATAAATACGTAATTATACAATATTTCTAATGTTAATTAAAATGATGTACGAAGACGTCATACTAGTTAAGCTATACATACATAAACCATACTTTAGTACTGAGTAAAAAATTACCGAGGTCAGAAAATTCAATGATCTGCTTACTATACAAGGACTCCATCATTGACTGTAAAATACCTGTGACTGCAGTCATTAATAGCAAGAGTCCAACACTCACCATTGGATAACTTACTTCTGTACATTTTCAAGACTGCTATGACGAGAAAAATGTCTATAGGAAAGCAGAAACTGCAGAAAAATAAGGGATTGTAACTGTTAAATATGACATCATGCACTTCTAATAATCAGCGGTCGCAACTCTAAGTGAAATTGTATAGCTAGGAGAACTTTTATGTGGTCAAAATTAAGAAGCTCATAATTCTATAGATATACGTACCTATGTATTTGTAACTTTGTGTTTGTTTGTGTATGCATACATACGTATGTGTATCTATATATTACCTGCAGTAAGCTATGATAATTATTTTTTCTTTACTTACAAAAAATATATATAGTAAAAACCAACATAAAAAAAATAATATTTCATCTGAAAATAAAAACATCTTTGGAACTTTCTTACACGCTTTTTACACGTATCTCTTAGAAAAACAAAGCTATGTTTGAATTTACATGAAAAATGTTTCCAACTACTAAATACGTTTCAATGAAATGAGCGGCAATTCTTTCAAAATCTTACGGAAAATAGCTGATATTGAAATATCTATTTCTCCAAAACTACTAAAGCAATTTTGATAATATTGTTTAATAGACTTGGTTACTGATATACTATAAATTCAGCAAAGAAACAAAACAAAAATAGAAACAAAAACGCAATAAGTGATTTCGCAAAAGAAAATTCTAGATTAAAAAAATAATACTGTTGTTAAAAAAAATTATTTACTAGAAGAAAAAGATCAAAATATAGATAATTATAACACCAGAAACCTATTGAAATTGCTTCAACTGTTCCCGAAAAACGATACAAAAGTATCATCTCTTTTCTACCAGATTTCAAAGTTGTTCTTGCTTCCCCAAGCTGCTGTTTTGTGCGCCGAACTAAAGAGATGATTGATTGTTGTAATAGTTAAAAGAACACATCAACACACTAGGAGTACTGGAATTATTGATCTGTATATTACACTTAGCTTACAGAAAGAACACCATTTATGTCTATGTTCTAATTCATTTGCGTGTATTAACCATTTATGGCCCGACGGTATTTTAAAGTACCATTAAATTAATTTGTTATAAAATTAGTTTAATACATCGATTAGTAGTAATACAGTTTAGAAACAGATACAGATACTTTTCTTTACCTTGTTCCAAAAACATTGTTGGTTGCACGAAACAAAAATATTTATAAAAGGATGATTTCTTTTTCATTTGCATCTTTTCAGCATTCTTCACGTTGAAAGATTTGGGGGGGGGGGGCGGTCAGTTCGGAAGTATTTGTAAATTTTTATTTTGAGAATATTATATTTGCACATTGCCTAATTCGACAAAATATTTAGAAAAATATTTAAAAAAAAATGATTTGACATGGTGCTATAAAACTTTCACAGAATCCCTATAAATTCAAATTTAATTAATTAATTTTAATTTGCCAAAATTCATTGAATGATTCCGTAAATCTTCTAACTTAGTTTCAAAAATTCACGAAAAATGCTTTAGAGGATAAAATTTTCATGAATTCATAATTAAGTGTTATCGAATTTCGTTTGTAGATTTATTGTCTAAATTTAAACTCTGGGAGGATATTTTTAGGTATATTTCGTATGAAATACTACCTATTGGGATCGTTCCTATGTTGGAATTTCTGAAAAATTTTTGCAGATCTACACCGATCATGATCCCTAGAACCCAAAACCACCCTCAGTAAAAAACTTTATATATCTATCTATCTATCTATCTATCTATCTATCTATATATATATATATATATATATATCACTTTCTTCTGGACACGATAACTTTCGTAATTCTGCACCAATCTCTTCCAAACTGATACATAAAATCAATGGGCATAAAATGTCGGTCAAGTTCGTTAATGGGCAAAATCGGACCAAGGGGAGGGAAATAGGGAGGGGTTTTGTGAAAACAGAAAACCCCCCATAACTTCTTAATTTTTGTACATATCAAATCAGTTTAAAGTTTTTATTACTTCTAAAAATAGGGCCAAAAATTTATGTATCACAGATTGTTGATAAAGTTAAAAATGGGCTCAAGGGGCGCAAAAAATAGGGTTTTTGGGAGAAAAAAATTCATAACTTCGTCAATTCTCAAGATATCAAATTCAATTAATTTTATTATAAATCTCCTTAACATTATCTAAAACTTTTATATTCACAAGTTTTTGATAGGAGCAATTCGTACCGCAAAAAAAAATTAAAAACGAAAACAAAAAGGGCGTTTGAAGAAGAAAAAAATCCATAACTTCGTCAATTCTCAAGATATCAAATCCAATTAATTTTATCATGAATCTCCTTAACATTATCTACAACTTTTATATTCACAAGTTTTTGATAGGACCAATTCGTACCGCAAAAAAAATTAAAAACGAAAACAAAAAGGTGGTTTGAAGAAGAAAAAAATCCATAACTCCGTCAATTCAAAAGATATAAAATCCCCATGAATTTATCATATATCTTCTTAATATTGTCTACAACATCTATATAGACAAGTTTTGGATAGGACCAATTCTTAGAGCAAAAACAAATTAAAAATACATACCGGTTGAAGTAAAAAATGATCTTAGTAAGGGTGTTTTCAAATCCAAACTGCTTATTTTCTGACTCATTTTACAATTCATTTTTGCTCTCAAAGGCTTCCAATTGGTACGTTTTCTTACTAAGAAACTATATAATGTACCGTAATGGTCGATTTTCTGATAGGGGCAGAATATATTTTTTTAAATGCTGTTAAAAAGGGCATTTTGAACCGAATTTACCGAAGCGGATTGTGTTGGAAAAATCATTGTATTAAGGATGCGCTTAAATCCAAACTGCTTATTTTCTGACTGGTTTTTAAATTCATTTTTGCTCTCAAACGCATTTAATTGGTAGATTCGCTTATTCAGAAACTATATAATGTACCGTAATAATCGATTTTTAGATAGAGGCAGAATATATTTCACAAAATGATGTCAAAGTGGGCATTTTGAACGGAATTTCCCGAAGCGATTGTGTTAGAAACGAAAAATATTGTCCTTCTGAGAAAATAATTGTTTATATATCAAGTTTTAATTAATTGAACAAAAAATAAAAACACAGGTCGCTTATAAATCTCTTCAAAAAGCACGTCAGCAAGTTTCATATTTTTTTTTAATTAAAAATGAATCTGGAATTATGCCAAAAAATTTCGAGTTGTTGAGCATGGAAAAGTATTTTTTTGAATACCGCCCTAACATGATTCTGATAAAACCAGCTATTATATGAAAATGAAATAAAAACTCGTCAAGAGCGGCCAGATAAAATTGTTAAATTGGATTTATCTATAATCATGATTTAGTTTTTGTTTGTGAAATTAGTATATTTGACTTCGAAATCTACCTCTGCCTGTAGGCCGGGCCGGCAGGGATTTTTTTTTATCACGTGTTTGAATTTAAACTGTCATATTTTTGGAGTTTTTTTTTTTCAATAAATTGGCACAAAAATATTATTTTAGAATAAAAAATAAACATTCATATCTGATTTTAGACGATATTATGTTATATTTCGAAGAAAAGGAAAAATATATATTTATTTAAATAGGACATTTTAATATTTAAAAAATCAGTTTCTGTCTATATAATATCATAACTTATAATAAATACTTGTGGCAAAGCAAAAGACAATAAATTTATTTATTCAATAGTTTTAATCGGCAGACGATAATTGAGACGAACTGAATCAAATCTTCTCCGATGTTTTGAGAATGACACGGAAAGTTTGTGTACACTCGAATGTTGTTGGCGCCAATATGTGTTTGCTACTTTGTAAATAATTTAATTTTAAAAGTTTTAATTAAAGCATATTTTTGCATCATGATGTCCAGCGCATATTACCTTCTTTTTTTACGCTTCCCTACAAAACTGGTGACCCGTTTTACACGTTTGAATGCTGGATTTGGAATAATATCGTCATAAAGTATTTCTCTGCAAAGCTGCAAAGTTATCGTTTTCATAAACAGGTATGAGATTTTCGAATGTTTATCTCCCGTTTGCATTTATCCTCTAAGGTGGTGGTTGTTCATTATTTTAAATTGTTTCATATTTTCAATGAATATTTGGTTTTGTTCTGAATTTTGATATTTCTGTTATATTTTATTTATATTTTGTTACTGTAAAGAACGCCTGACGATATTCCGACTGTATCTATATGCGGGTGGAAATGTAAATACAAGATGCGGTAGAGTGTCGGTAAAAGTTCCTAATTTCTGGCCTAATAATGCTAAATTATTTTTTGTGCAGTTAAAAGATAGTTTTAGATTTGCAAGAATATCCGTCGAACAAACTGAATTTGATAATTTGGTGACTTCATTAGATGCGGAAACATTATCGTTTGCAACAGATATTCTTTGTACACCGCCAGAGGATCCGTATAGTGCTTTTAAAACACGTTTATTATCGGAATTTGAAGTTTCGCAGAATCGGAAAGTAAAGACATTGCTTGAAGATTTAGAACTGGGTGAAAGGTCCCCCTCAAAATTTATGCGTAAATACAGGATGCGGTAGAGTGCCGGTAAAAGTTCCTAATTTCTGGCCTAATAATGCTAAATTATTTTTTTTGCAGTTAAAAGCTAGTTTTATATTTGCAAGAATATCCGTCGAACAAACTGAATTTGATCATTTGGTGACTTCATTGGATGCGGAAACATTATCGTTTGTAACAGATATTCTTTGTACACCGCCAGAGGATCCGTATAGTGCTCTTAAAACACGTTTATTATCGGAATTTTAAGTTTCGCAGAATCGGAAAGTAAAGACATTGCTTGAAGATTTAGAACTGGGTGAAAGGTCCCCCTCAAAATTTATGCGTAAATACAGGATGCGGTAGAGTGCCGGTAAAAGTTCCTAATTTCTGGCCTAATAATGCTAAATTATTTTTTGTGCAGTTAAAAGCTAGTTTTATATTTGCAAGAATATCCGTCGAACAAACTGAATTTGATCATTTGGTGACTTCATTGGATGCGGAAACATTATCGTTTGCAACATATATTCTTTGTACACCGCCAGAGGATCCGTATAGTGCTCTTAAAACACGTTTATTATCGGAATTTGAAGTTTCGCAGAATCGGAAAGTAAAGACATTGCTTGAAGATTTAGAACTGAGTGATAGGCCCCCCTCAAAATTTATGCGTAAATACAGGATGCGGTAGAGTGCCGGTAAAAGCTCCTATTTTCTGGCCTAATAATGCTAAATTATTTTTTGTGCAGTTAAAAGCTAGTTTTATATTTGCAAGAATATCCGTCGAACAAACTGAATTTGATCATTTGGTGACTTCATTGGATGCGGAAACATTATCGTTTGCAACAGATATTCTTTGTACACCACCAGAGGATCCGTATAGTGCTCTTAAAACACGATAATTATCGGAATTTTAAGTTTCGCATAATCGGAAAGTAAAGACATTGCTTGAAGATTTAGAACTGGGTGATAGGTCCCTCTCAATATTTATGCGTAAATACAGGATGCAGTAGAGTGTCGGTAAAAGTTCCTAATTTCTGGCCTAATAATGCTAAATTATTTTTTGTGCAGTTAAAAGCTAGTTTTAGATTTGCAAGAATATCCGTCGAACAAACTAAATTTCATCATTTGGTGACTTTATTGGATGCGGAAACATTATCTTTTGCAACAGATATTCTTTGTACACCACCAGAGGATCCGTATAGTGCTCTTAAAACACGTTTATTATCGGAATTTAAAGTTTCGCAGAATCGGAAAGTAAAGACATTGCTTGAAGATTTAGAACTAGATGATAGGTCCCCCTCAATATTTATGCGTAAAAGGACAGAATTGAGTAAGAATCATGTTGACGATGATTTTTTGAAAAATATATGGCTTCGCAGGTTACCGGTGTCGGTGCGAACAATTTTGTCGGTCCGTTCTGAGGGTTTAAATAAATTGGCGGAAATGATTTTCGATTGCATGCAGGTTAGTGTTAATTCTCTGGATTTGCGTGGGTCTGAACAGGTGCAGAATTAGCTTAAGTTGCAGGTTGAGGAACTTTCAAAGTTGGTTAGTTCAGGTTCTTGCCCCCCTTCACCTAGTAAACCATATCGACGGAACTCATTTAATTCAAACGACAGAGCACGCAAAGACGGATGGCTATGTTGGTATCATTTTAGATTTAGGGAAAAGGGGCAAAAAAAATGTCTCTCCGTGTGCTTACCAATGAAAAAACGATCATCGCTCGCAGGAGTACCGGCGGCTACTGCACGTATGGGCTTGAGTCGCAGACTTTATGTTACTGATAAAATTACGCAATCCAGTTTTTTGATAGGCACTGGTAGTGATGTGTCATGTTTTCCTAAGTCGTTTTAGGTTAAATATACTAGTGAGAGCGCTTTCACATTGTACGCTGGTAATGTTACTAAAATCTGCCCTTACGGTACTAAGCTGGATGAATCTGGGATTAAAACGCAAATTGCAATCGCCGTTCATCGTAGCTGAGGTCACTAAACCAATTATAGGTGCCGATTTTTTGCAACATTTTGGTTTATTGGTTGTTTTAAAAAAGCGTTGTTTATTAGACGCGGTGACTAAAATTACTGCTCGTGGTCGCGCAATTCTGTGTGATATCCCAGTTTTTAAGACTATTCTTGGTGATTCTGAATATATAGAACTACTAAAAAAATATAAGGAGATTACTCAAATGAACAATAGGGGCAATAGAACTGTAAAACATGATACAGTGCATTTTATCCCTACTGTTGATCCCCGTGTTAAGGCTAGAACTCGTCGGTTACATCCAGTGCAACTCCGAATATCTAAACAGGAATTTTATTATATGCTAAAGAAAGGTATTTGTAGACCCTCTAAAACGAATTGGGCCAGTCCATTGCATATGGTTCCTAAGGGTGCGTTAGATTGGAGACCAACAGGGGATTATAGGGCGCTTAATAGAATTACAGTGCAAGACATGTACCCCATTCCTCACATTCAGGATTTTACTTATTTGTTAAAAGATAAAAAAATATTTTCGAAAGTGGATCTAGTCCGGGCATGCCATCAAATTCAGGTATATCCTCCCGATATCCCGAGGATATTCCAGGTGGAAAAGAGACTGGAAATGGACTTTATACTTCTCATTCATGGACTAGAAAAACTTATAGATATTGATAGGTTAAAACCTGCTTTTGTTTTGTCAGAAAAAGAAATTGCTTCTTTGACACACTACGAGAGTAAGGAGAAAAGTTCATTTTCGTCTCCCATTGGTTGTGTGAGACTGGCGGGGGAGTTGTGTTGCAAAGCAAAAGACAATAAATTTATTTATTCGATCGTTTTCATCGGCAGACGATAATGAGACGAACTGAAACAACTCTTCTCCGAAGTTTTGAGAACGACACGGAAAGTTTGTGTACACTCGAATGTTATTGGCGCCAAGATGTGTTTACTACTTTGTAAATAATTAAATTTTAAAAGTTTTAATTAAAGTATATTTTTGCATCATAATGTCCAGCGCATACCTTCTTCTACTACGCTTCGCCACATACGTATTAATAGTTTATAACAGTCATTTAACAGCTATATTTATTTCAATAATAGTTAAGTAGGACAACCAAAGCATTCAATAAGACTTGGAGTTTTATTTTGGTACAAATAATAGTTTTTGTCTGCGTAAAAACTATTATTGAGGAGAAAAATCCTCGTCATACAAATTTATCAATGGTTAGACCATATATTTTTGCGTTAGTTAGAACCTTTTAGAAATGTTATTTATATAATAGCGTTTACTTTTCCCTTATTGCAGCTATATATTATGGAGATCGAGCGAAATAATTAAATAATAAATCATCTTTAATATCAAAAATAACACAGGAAAATACTAAAAATCATCCATTTTTTGGAACGACTTTTGCAATATGTTTCTCTCGTAAGTAAGGTTTGAAGATTACAGTTCAATGTCAAGCTTTTACCACAGATAAATATATATGATAATGAAAATGATTATTTATGTAGCTTTCAAATCGTTATATTCTTACAATCAAAACTAAACAATATATCTTTTCAGCGATACATTTTATAAAACACCAAAATTGATCTATAAAATAAATTATTCTTTAACGCAATAGATAACATTGGTAATTTTTCAAAAATTAGAAAAACGTAACTTTCAGCTAAATTAAATGATTCTTCATTTTCCCTACGACGTTTCTTATTCTAAAAAAATATAATATATCGGCGAACGAAAATATACGATATGGTCTTCTTAATTGCCTACAAAACGGAACGCGGTTTTTTTTTTTTTTTGAAATCTCAAAAACCAATATATTTACGAGATTTATAGAAACATTAATAAAAACAAAGATTTTCTTTCTGTCACGCAAATTTTCGGAAACGTTCCCAATCGGTTTTGATAAATTAATTAATTTTCACAAATCGATTTTTTTTTTTTGGAAGCTATTAATTTTCAAAATTTTAAATAAGAATTTTTTAGCTACAAAATTGATTTCATACATGCAAGAACATCAAAATAATGTTAATTTTAATATTTCTGTAATTATTGATTATTTATGAAGTTTGTCTATAAAACATCTTTGTTGAACATGAAAATGTTTACTTGAGATTTGATAATTATGATTCATATTAAATTATAAACATAAGTTCTCCTATACGTCCATTAAAAATATTTCACAAATATATATTCTAAAAACATACTCAAAATATATATTAAACATTTAATTGCTAAAAAGGACGTCAAATGTTAATAAAATACATTAAAAGATCTTAATAATTTGACATGTTTCGATTGAATTTAATCAATCATCATCAGAAAAACAAATAAACACTAAGATGGAAAATGACAATAAGCTATTACAAATGAAATTTTAAAATAAATAAATAAAAATCACGCGCGTAATATTTTAACATGTTTCACGTTGCTTTATTTTATTTTCAAATTATCTAACAATTCAATCCAAATATTTGGGATTTGAAATGACAAGGAATCATTGCAGACCATTGAGTTTCTGACGTAAATTTTAATAGATTCTCTAATAAAAAGTTGCAAATAAAAATCTGACCTATAAATTAATCTACTTTCATTAAACAAAATATTTATGTTTTCTATTTTATTTAGCCTATATAATGCGGTTTTACCTCTATTAAATTTTATGTCAGCAATGTGTTCTTTACATCTCACTTTGAATTTTCTCTGAGTCATGCCAATATAATAATTTCTATAACCCTCTTCTTTAAGAAAAGGAATGATATAAACACCGGAAAGGTCAAATTTATCAATAGGGTCAATTCTAGTGGTTAAAATCGATTTTAATTTTTGAGGGAGTCTAGCAATTAAATTTAAATCAAACTTTTTTAGTTGAGTTTTAGCGGATTCGAAGAAATTTGGATAATAATTTATAACCACCCTTTTCATGTTATTTTCTCTGTCGGTTTTATTCTCAAAAACTGCATCGTTCATTTTGTTAATAAACTTTTTAATTAATTTATTAACTATTTTAACTTGATATCCGTTGTTAATAGCTATTGTTTTAATTTTATCTAATTCATCATTTAAATTTTCAGGGGAGCAAATTCTAAAAGCTCTGTTTATAAGGAATCTAAAGGTAGATAATTTATAAGAATATGGAGTGCAAGCATCAAAAGGTATAACATTTAAGTTAGTTATTGGCGTACGATATATTAAACGAATTAGTTTATTATTTTCTCTTTTTCATTCAACATCTAAAAAAGGTAATTTCTTATCGGTTTCAAGTTCAAAAGTAAATTTAATCTTATTATCTAAATCCTTTAACTGTTCAATAAAAACTAACAATTTATCAACTTCCCCCTGCCAAACAATAAAAATATCATCTACATAACGTAGCCATACTAAAGGTAATAATTTAAAAGTACTGAACATTTTTGATTCAAGGGGGCGTAATTTTAATTCTGCTAGGAGGCCTGAAATTGGAGATCCCATTGGAGCACCGTCTGATTGTTGATAAATTATATTGTTAAAAATAAAATAATTAATACTAATTACTAGTTTTAGGTCACTTTTTAAAGTGTTTTTCATTGGTATGTCAAAATCTTTTCTATTGTCAATGAACTGTTCGATGGTTTGAGCTACTTCTGAAATATCTATGGATGGATATAATGACACAATGTCTAAGCTTGCTAAAATGCAATCATCTGTAATGTCGATTTTCTCTAATCTTCGATGAAGTCAATACTGGAATCAACTGTGAAAGTGGAGGGCGGCAATAACTGTTTCAGTAATGGAACGAATGCACGCTCTAAGTAATATGTAGGGCCTTGACATTTAGTGAAAATCGGGCGAAGAGGATAATCTTGTTTATGGTCCTTCAATCTGCCAACTAATCTTGGAATAACTGCAACTTTATTTAACTTGAGGTTAACTTTCATAAAATCTGGCCATTTACCTTTCTCTATTATTTCTTTCGTTTTCGAACATATTTTATTTAGTGGATTATGTTTTAATGCTATACATTCCATCTTATCAGTACAATCCTCCATTCTACTAATATAGTCTTATCTATTAAGGACAGCAAGGCGGTTAGATTTATCAGTCAGAATAATAGCAATATCATTATATTATTGTAACCATACGAATTGAATATTTCCAACTGAGCGAAAAACGGCCTGGGTATTTTTTCGCTCAGTTGGAAATATTCAATTCGTATGATAACTTTACCAATCAGTTTGATTGTGTTAAAAATATTAGTTCATTATTGTAACCGTTTAATGGTATCAGATTGTTTTTTATTTACTGATTTACTTATTCTATTGACAGAATTATTGGTTTGTTTATTGAATTTAGTGAATCTATTAAAAAGCAAACTTCGTATTTCTTCTTTGTGATTTGTAGGTGCAGACTGTACAATATTTGCACATTCTGTAATCATTTCTTTAGCATCTGGGCGTGTTTCAAACATGAATTTCGGGCCAAGTTGTAAGATATTATCCTCATACTTATTGAAACGATGATCCGATAAACTAACGTATTCAACTCTTTTTTTATTTCGTTTCTTTGGGAATACGATACGTAATTTCTTAATCTTGTTCTTTTGCGTGTTTATTTTCTTTTTGTTCTGTATTTCTCTATAACATACAATTTTCTGGTGCAATCTGTCAAATAGTAGGGGGGGGGGTATTTATCAACCAATTGCAAGAACACATTGCTGACATAAAATTTAATAGAGGTAAAACCGCATTATCTATGCTAAATAAAATAGAAAACATAAATATTTTGTTTAATGAAAGTAGATTAATTTATAGGTCAGATTTTTATTTGCAACTTTTTATTAGAGAATCTATTGAAATTTGCGTCAGAAACTCAATGGTCTGCAATGATTCCTTGTCATTTCAAATCCCAAATATTTGGATTGAATTGTTAGATAATTTGAAAATAAAATAGGGCAACGTGAAGCATGTTAAAATATTACGCGCGTGATTTTTATTTATTTATTTTTAAATTTCATTTGTAATAGTTTATTGTCATTTTCCATCTTAGTGTTTATTTGTTTTTCTGATGATGATTGAGTAAATTCAATCGAAACATGTCAAATTATTAAGATCTTTTAATGTATTTTATTAGCATTTGACGTCCTTTTTTGCAATTAAATGTTTAATATATATTTTGATTGTGTTTTTAGAATATATATTTGTGAAATATTTTTAATGGACGTATAAGAGGACTTATGTTTATAATTTAATATCTTTTGCATCTATGCTGGATAAAATGAAGTCTACTTATGGTTTTTATGATCTCGACTACAATGACACGAAGGTGGACGAATATAAGTTTGATACATCATTTACTCTGGATAATATAAAGAATTTGGATGCGTTTCATCATTTTAAATATGAACGGCTACGTTTAGATAGAGAACTTCTTAACCTGCGTTTTCTTAATATCTGCAAACGTATGAAGATTGTTCTAAATTTTTTTAAAGTCAATAGTTGGTTTTTGAAGCATAATCGCGCACATATGGTAATGAACTTTGAATTAAAACGTTTGAATTTTTATATCAGATTGAAATATTCATTAATAAATTCTTTACCGCTCAAGACTATGGATTCATATTGGGAAATGGTTGATAAATACCGCCCTATACTATTTGACAGATTGCACCAGAAAATTGTATGTTATAGAGAAATGCAGAACAAAAAGAAAATAAACACGCAGAACAACAAGATTAAGAAATTACGTATGGTATTCCCAAAGAAACGGAATGAAGAAAGAGTTGAATACGTAAATTTATCGGATCATGGTTTCAATAAGTATGAAGATAATATCTTACAACTTGGCCCGAAATTCATGTTTGAAAGACGCCCAGATGCTAAAGAAATGATTAAAGAATGTGAAAATATTGTACAGTCTGCACATACAAATCACAAAGAAGAAATACGAAGTTTGCTTTTTAATAGATTCACTAAGTTCAATAAACAAACCAATAATTCTGTCAATAGAATAAGTAAATCAGTAAATAAAAAACAATCTGATACCATTAAACTGTTACAATCATATAATGATATTGCTATTATTCTGACTGATAAATCTAATCACCTTGCTGTCCTTAATAGAGAAGACTATATTAGTAAAATGCAGGATTGTACTGATAAGATGGAATGTATAGCATTAAAACATAATCCACTAAATAAAATATGTGCGAAAACGAAAGAAATAATAGAGAAAGGTAAATGGCCAGATTGTATGAAAGTTAACCTCAAGTTAAATAAATTTGCAATTATTCCAAGATTAGTTGGCAGATTGAAGGACCATAAACAAGATTATCCTCTTCGCCCGATTTTCACTAAATGTCAAGGCCCTACATATTACTTAGAGCGTGCATTCGTTCCATTACTGAAACAGTTATTGCCTCCCTCCACTTTCACAGTTGATTCCATTATTGACATCATCGGAAGATTAGAGAAAATCGACATTACAGATGATTGCATTTTAGCAAGCTTAGACATTGTGTCATTATATCCATCCATAGATATTTCAGAAGTAGCTCAAACCATCGAACAGCTCATTGACAATAAAGAAGATTTTGACATACCAATGAAAAACACTTTAAAAAGTGACCTAAACCTAGTAATTAATAGTAATTATTTTATTTTTAACAATATAATTTATCAACAATCAGACGATGCTCCAATGGGATCTCCAATTTCAGGCCTCCTAGCAGAAATCAAATTACGCCCCCTTGAATAAAAAATTTTCAGTACTTTTAAATTATTACCTTTAGTATGGCTACGTTATGTAGATGATATTTTTATTGTTTGGCAGGGGGAAGTTGATAAATTGTTAGTTTTTATTCAACAGCTAAAGGATTTAGATAATAAGATTAAATTTACTTTTGAACTTGAAACCGATAAGAAATTATCTTTTTTACATGTTGAATTAAAAAGAGAAAATAATAAACTAATTCGTTCAATATATCGTAAGCCAATAACTAACTTAAATGTTACCTTTTGATGCTTGCACTCCATATTCTTATAAATTATCTACCTTTAGATTCCTTATTAACAGAGCTTTTAGAATTTGTTCCCCTGAAAATTTAAATGATGAATTAGATAAAATTAAAACAATAGCTATTAACAACGGATATCAAGTTAAAATAGTTAATAAATTAATTAAAAAGTTTATTAACAAAATGAACGATGCAGTTTTTGAGAATAAAACCGACAGAGAAAATAACATGAAAAGGGTGGTTATAAATTATTATCCAAATTTCTTCGAATCCGCTAAAACTCAACTAAAAAAGTTTGATTTAAATTTAATTGCTAGACTCCCTCAAAAATTAAAATCAATTTTAACCACTAGAATTGACCCTATTGATAAATTTGACTTTTCCGGTGTTTATATCATTCCTTTTCTTAAAGAAGGTGGTTTTAGAAATTATTATATTGACTCAGAGAAAATTCAAAGTGAGATGTAAAGAACACATTGCTGACATAAAATTTAATACAGGTAAAACCGCATTATCTAGGCTAAATGAAATAGAAAACATAAATATTTTGTTTAATGAAAGTAGATTAATTTATAGGTCAGATTTTTATTTGCAACTTTTTATTAGAGAATAAATTAAAATTTACGTCAGAAACTCAATGGTCTGCAATAATTCCTTGTCATTTCAAATCCCAAATATTTGGATTGAACTGTTAGATAATTTGAAAATAAAATAGGGCAACGTGAAACATGTTAAAATATTACGCGCGTGATTTTTATTTATTTATTTTTAAATTTCATTTGTAATAGTTTATTGTCATTTTCCATCTTAGTGTTTATTTGTTTTTCTGATGATGATTGAGTACATTCAATCGAAACATGTCAAATTATTAAGATCTTTAATGTATTTTATTAACATTTGACGTCATTTTTAGCAATTAAATGTTTAATATACAGGGTGTCCTGTCTCAACGGTGTCCAATGGCTAATTCCTAAACCGTTAGTCATAGACATATAGTTCCAATTACAAAAATGTTTTAAATCAGGTAAAGAAACATTTAAAAAGCGATTTGGGTCAATAAAAACATTTCTTAATAAATTACGAAATTTAAATTTTTATACGGTCCCCGGTCCTATAAGTTATATTTAGTAATTTTTTTCTATTACACTGACAAGTAAGACAAAAAAAAGTCCCATTCATATAACGCTAAAATTGAGCGAGTTATGAAACTTTAAAAATACATGACTTATGCCACTTTTCTACTCTGAAAACAAATGAGTTCGGCTTGGCTTTGAGGGATTATATACCAAGTGTTTAAAGTATTCGAAGACCTTACTTCATGTGTATTTGCGCTTTGAAAGAAAAATCCTACAAGTATTATGATTAAGTCTCAAATTGATTAAAATAACATATGTTTTATTTTGCGAGGATTTGAGGCTGTTTCTCTTATGATTTCTTTTAACAAAAATTATGTTATTTTATAAGTTTTTATGCTACTTCAACAATCGTATGTATGTTTTTCCAGTTCAAAATTTGTACTCGAACTTTAACCCACTTTTAAATATCTGATCGAGATTGCATTTTACATACTGGCGCAAATCAGATAACAATCTAATATTATTAAGATTTTCGGTGGTTACCATTTATACTTATTTTACAGGATAACACAAAAAATTTTGGATAGATTTCTGCCAAGGAGTTTGAGAAAAAGTTTTAGATTAGATAATACAAGACTGCGATTGTTGGGTTTTTAGCTTTTATGTATTTTTTAGCACTGAATCCTAAAATCACCTTAATTTTTAACCATCATGTCAGGATATTTTGCAAATCATAAATTTTCAAATTTAAAGAATAACAAAAATCGAATACTATAAAGTAGAGGAGATTATTGTGTTTATTAACTTTTGATAATTTATTTTTACGCACTTTTTAACACTGAATCTGAAAAGGACCTTCATTTTTAACCATCACGTTAGAATTTTTTTGCAAATCGCAAATGTGTAAGTTAAAATATAGCAAAAATCACATACTATAAAACATATGTAAAACATTTTTTTATTTTATTTTATTTTGTTTGATTAAAAAATTTATTCGATATTTTTGCTTATCATGGGATTTTTACAGCTAAACAACTAAGTGGTCCGATGAGGTGGGGGAGGAAATTCAATCTTAACATTGAACTTCTTAACTTTGAAATTTGCAATTTGCGAAAAATCCTGATATGATAGTTAAAAATGAAGGTCAATTTCAAATTCAGCGGTACAGAATACATAAGAATCAATTATCAAAAGCTAAAAAACATGACATAAACCAACTTTTGCAGGCTTGTGCAACTTAATAATATTTTAAAATACATATCATTTTGTAAAGAAATGAGGCTGTTAATTTAGAATAATTTTTTTTAACAAAAATTCTGTTTTTTATTTCTTCTTAAATGTTTATTACAAATTGTATATTTTCCATTAATATGTCAGAATGATTAAAGATTTCAAATTTATATTGCAATGTTAATTTTACTCCCAAACATTTTTTATATCTGACGAAATTATATTTCGACTAAATTTGTGAATGACCCCCAATTTGCAGCAAAAAATATGCTCCAACTTTAAACAGATATTAGTCGGTCAATTTTAATCGTAGAGTAACGGGATTTATTTTGTATTACTTGTCAGTGTAAAAGGAAAATTTCACTAAATATAACTTATAGGACCGGGGGACCGTATAAAAATTTAAATTTCGTAATTTTTTAAGAAATGTTTTTATTGACCCAAATCGCTTTTAAAATATTTCTTTACCTGATTTAAAATATTTTTGTAATTGGAACTATATGTCTAAGTCTATGACTAACGGTTTAGGAGTTAGCCATTGGACACCGTTGAGACCGGACACCCTGTATATTTTGAGTGTGTTTTTAGAATATATATTTGTGAAAAACTATGATTCAGTCATAAAACGCACCTTTATTTAGCTACATTTATTAAAATTTTTGATACTTTCTAAGTAAAAACCAAAAAGTATAATTCAGTCCTACCTGGACCATTTTCAATTCTGCGCTGAACTCATAGACTTCTGAACTAGACTTGCCTTCTGTTAACCCTCGCTTCGGATCATTTTTCATCTTCTGCTCATATCCGTGTCTCTTCTTTATCATTTCGTGCCAACCCAGTTCCACGCGGTTGATCGCCTTGTGCTCGCTGAGTACTTCCATGGCCTCTCTCTTTAAATAGACACAGAATCAACTTAAAATACGAGAGGGATGATGAAAAATGTTATCTCGGAGTAACGAAGCGAAGAATGGAGAACAGAATATAATAGCGCAAGGAGGATATAAGAAAGAGTAGAATGACAACGGCTTTAGCAAGGCTCAGTGCAGAGGAGAAGATAGAAATTGACTTTCAGAGTACCAAAAAGCTAGCAAATTATGAGAATTTTCACTATGACCTAAAGAAAGAGGCCATGAAAATAGTCAGCGAGCACAAGGCGATCAACCGCGTAGAGCAGTATTGGCGCGAAATGATAAAGTCGTGACACGCATATCAGCAGAAGATGAATAACACTCCGAAGCGAGGTCCAACAGCAGATAAGTGTACCTCAGTGCAGAATTGAAAATGGTCCAGGGAGGACTGAAATATATTTATTGCTTTTAACACCTTTTATGGTAACTGAAACTTTAACAGATTCAAAGATTTTAATAAATGAGAATTGATAGTATTTTAAAAACCTATATTCCGGTTTGAGAAAACTAATTAATACACTCCCTAAAAAAAATACCGTGAAACGTTTCCAAAATCTGGCAACAAATGAAACATTATTACAACGCAAAACGACGAAAAAAGAAAATGCGAGTATATTGGTTTCAGAGGTTTCTGTAGATGAAGAACGCTTTTCAGAAAAATGGTTAATTCGAAAGAGGTTATTCAATCTTTCCGTTAATGGTTATACAGGGTGTCTCAAAAGTCCTGGACACATTTTAAAGTTCAATATAAAATCAAGTAATTGTAGTACGTGAGTGCGGTTTGGACTAAAATGTTTCTCAGGGTGGAAAGTTTTTTTTTCAAGGAAATAAAAATAATGAGTTCCAAATTTCGATCTTAGATGGCGGCACTTGTCCGTATGTTTAGTTTTAATGTTTTCAAACATGCGTTTTTTCTGATTTTCATATTAAATTTAACGTTGTAACACATAAATGACGACAAAGTGTATGCTTTTGCTCTGGCTGAAATTGCAGTATTGAAGACGAGAATCAAGTATGTGATCCAGTCAATTCCACAAGCAATGCTAGCGAACACTTGGATTGAGCTGGAGCTCCGTATGAATGTGGCTCGAACTACAAAAAGTGCACTCATAGAACTATGCTAATAGATTGCATAAATTATTACTCTTTAACTGATTTTGACAAAATAAAATGATCTGTAACTGATTTTCTCGAGCTTTTTATTGCTTCTTTCTGGTACAGTGTCATGTGTGGGATACGATAGGAACTATTTCTTTTATTCGCTTGAAAAACAACTTTTCATCGTGAGAAGCATGTTAGTCCAAATCGCACTCCTGTACGATAATTACTAGATTTTTTATTGGATTTTGAAATGTGACAATAACTTTTGGGACACCCTGTATTATGTTTTAAATGATACCTATGGTAGATTAAGAAATATGTCTTATTTTCAGTGTAAGAAATATGATGAGATATCTGTATTCTAAACACATTTAACTACAATAATGCGCAGTTATGCGCGAAATGAATGCAACTTTGATTTTCGGATTTTAGTCAGCATTCTGGGGGATTTCACAATTTGTGTTCGTTGAGTTTTGAAATATTGAAGATTAAATTCCAGTTTATACTTAAATACTTTATCTATTAAAACAGTCGAAGACGTCATGATTAGAATATCATAGTATAGCATTTCCCCATTATTTGTCAAGTAAAATAATTAACCAATTTTAATAGGCTTTTCTATTGTTAAATTACATTTTCACGTAATAATAAAATAAGGTAATAGAAAAACGTTTTAAGTGTTCGAAAATCACTTGTCGGTCTTAGAAAAATTGGTGTTCAATATATTCTTCTTTAAACATTTTGTTAGTATTTTCGTTTTAATTCTCTTATATTTAAAGGAAAATAAAAATTATGTATAATGACGACTTACTATGCATAACTAAATTAAAATGTCAACTGCATTTTACCGTTATCATACAAGCTTGACTAAATGAAATTTAAAAATATCTTTAATTAAGGCGATTAAGACAATATAGAAATTCATAAACAAATGTCTAAACTTGAACAATTTCCATTCAAAATGACATGAAATAAACATATTCAATTAGCAGGATGTCTGGTTATTTTCCTGGATTTAAGTTGATATATATTGATTTTATTAAGAAAATTGTTTTAATCAAATATTTCTACAATTAATATAATTTAATATTTAAAAAATTATAATTATGTATTTAATATGATTTAATATTTTAAAAATTATAATTATGTATTTAATATGATTTAACATTTTAAAAATTATAATTATGTATTTAATATGATTTAATATTTTAAATAAAATAATTCTATATTAATTTTTTTATTTAACCTTCCTTTTACCATTAGAATCTTATTTGACCCCATTCTATAATTTATTATTTTAAATAAAAAGTTCAATATTTAATGTAATTTAATATTTTAAATAAAATAATTATATATTTAATACAATTTAACATTTTAAATAAAATAATTCTATGTTAATTTTTTATTTAATCCTTCTTTTCCCATTAGTGTCATCTTTGACCCCATTATTTTTTCTTTTGAAGTTTTCATGTTTCGAAACAGAAAAAAAAAAAATAATTTAAATTTAATAAATAAAATCACATAAATACTTTGCAGGAAGAAGCAACATTTAATGCAATTAAATTTCTGATTCTAAGCATGCAAATTTAAGAACTTTTATCAAATATTCAAAGCTGGTACTAGGAAGATTAAAATATGTCAACGTTATTTTAAATTCAAAACATAAAATATTTCATTCAAAGAGTATGTTTGTTATTTTTATAATGTTCAGAAAATAAAAAAATTCAATTATTAGAGAATTATACAGTATTCATTGGATCGTTTTCTATGTCCCATTTTTAAGTACGTTCGTAATTATATAAATACGTAGCACCTATAATCGTGGGGCCTCGGTGGCCGAGCGGTTAGGACACCGCGATGCCAGCCGCCAAGCATTGAGAGCGGCAGAGGTCTGCGAGTTCGACTCTCGCTGGCTCTATTGCACACTCTTTGTAGAGCTCCCGGATGTAATTTCTCTGTGTTGTAAATTTCATTGTGCTATCTCGTCCCTGTATATTGACGATGACTTATAAGCGGACCTAGATGTCAAGCACACAAGTCAGATGTATTTGTTAATAACAATAAATCTATAGTCGTCTTCTGATCCGTCATTCTGTCTGTCTGTCCGCTTATAACAGCGCAAAGACTACACAACCAAATGGTTTGAAATTAAACATGTAATCGTTGTAGAACTTTGTTGAGTTATTTCAAATTTTATGAAAATCGGATGTATAGTTCAATTACAGGAACGCACGGTCAAAAGTATTCCGTTACATTACGGCTAATAGGAAAAATAGTTTCAAATGCATTTTAATGATGTTAGACCGTTTCGAACATAATGAAATTGACATGGATTTATGAAGTGTACCAAATTATGTATTCTGTAGAGTATTCAATGAATATTTATTATTCATTTACAGGGCCACACAGAAGAATTTATTTATATAATGGTATAGGGGGAAAATTGTTTGCGGCGTATTTTGATTATGTTAAACTACTTCACATATAATGAAACTGATATACATTGCTGAGGTTTACTACAAGTTATTTACTTCCCGTATAATAGAAAGCGAACAGTATTTACAGGGACATACAAAAGATTTCCGATACCATACTGATCCGAAGTATTGCATATTAGCGATGATAACTGGAAGTGCATATTTAGTTGTAATATGTTTTATTAAGTTTAACAAAATTGTTGTATAATTGGTTGTGAGAATAAATGCTGTATATCATGTACAGGTCTACACAAAAGAATTCGTAAGGGTTACTTAGAATGCCCGAAAATAGATTAAAGGCGGTTTTGAAATGAGTTCTGCATTTTTACGCTGAAATACATTTAATATAAAAAAATATGTTTGTAGAATATACATAAAATTATATACAGGTACACGCAAAGATTTGGGTACATGGGCGTCATTAATGATAGTCTCTGGAAGTGTGAAATCAGTAGTGTTAAGTGTGTTTTTCGTCTTAATTAAATTTTAGCTATATAATATAGTGGTGCGTACATAAAGACAGTAGATAAAATACAGGGCTGTACAAAAGTATTAAAGTATGCTTCCGTCTATTGGTATAAATTACTGAAAGTGAAATTTCAACCTATTATGCGTTTTTAACTTATTCCAAGATAGCTGAAAAGTATTTGTGAATTCGGTTTGTCTGTCTATCTGTCTGTCTGTCTTTCCGAACTGTAACTCGCGTTAATATAGTTGGATTGCTCTATAATTGATATATGACATTGAGATTTACTATGCAATGTTCTGTATTGAAAATAAAGTATGTAGCGTCCACACTTTATTTACAGAGACACTGAAAGGTATTCCGTTACATGATGTTCCATGGGGAAGCATCGTAATTATATAAATACAAAGTACCTAGATACGTGATCTGCTCCGTCCGCCTGTCTATCCCTCTGTCAGCAAATAACAGCGCAAAAACAAACGCAGGTTGAAATTAATAAAATAACACCACAGTTCGAATATTAATATATATATATTCGTTACAGAATTTTAAATTTAATGAAAATTGAGACAAAACTTAAAAATATATTAATTAAAGTTTTCTTCATTCTATTAAATCCTGCCATGTTTAAATAATTCAATGACATCCCATGATAGGTAATGATTCTAGGTTGCCATGGTGTGTTTAAGATGGAATCCTATTATTTCCATGTCACTGATTTAGTATATACTGTAATCGTAATAATTTTTTTAAATTTCATTTTTGCATAAGAGTGTAGCAGCTATTGCACCAAGATCTGAATATTTATAAAACTTATTAATAGTACAAACGCACCTCATTTGCCTCGTTTGACGTGCAATTCCCGACTTCTTTTATTTAGAAACCACTATTTAGCCTCTAGCCACTACATGGAGCGAGGGGATTTTTAGGATTAAAAAATAAGTATATTACCCAGATAGCATTTTTAATTTGCAGTAAATTAACAGCAGTGTTGCTTTGAAAACTTTCAAAATTGCAGCAAACTCAGCATGACAGGGCTGAAAGTTCAAAACAAAACTGCAGCAAGATAACGCAAACACCGAAGTCACCACACTTTGAACTTGCAGCTAACTTGTCGTGCAAGTTAAAGTCATGCTATATCAAATTTATTGCAAACTAACGGCAAACAAGTAATCAAAAATACTGCAAAGTAGTAATCTTTCCACGCCCCATTATCTGTTTAAAACTGTTACACTATAAGTTTAGCCCTTTTGGAAGAGTCCTTAGACTTTATCAGGTCTATTGATACGAACACACCGCATAAAGGTGCATGCGTCGTTTTCATCACCATAAACAAGTTACGGTAATATTTGTACTTTTCAATACGAGCCTTTTTTGGTATTTGATAATTATAGCGTTTAGAAAAACCTGTGACAACGGAATAAAATTTCTGCAATTTCTGCGTATGTTCTGATTGCCTATTCTCTCAATAGAAGGAGTTTTTGCTTTCGTCGCTTTCGTGAATTAATGACAGTCTTGCCATCAGTTACACAACAAACTACTCATGCAAGTGGGGAGTGGTATACCTTGCTAGAAATTTGCTGCAAATTTCCAAATTCAGATTTGTCACGGCAAGATAATGTTAGAAAAAAAATCTAACTTGCTGCTAATGTTCATGCTGTCTGGGTATACATAATTTGTTGTTGTTGAAGCATAGAAAGGGTGTGTTGCATAAAGAAACACGTATTTTAGACTTTCAAATATCAAATATATATTAAGTTTTATTTAAAAATTGCGCATTTTGGACATTTTGTTTCATCGATATTATGTAGCATGTAGCAATCCGCTGTACAAGCGATTTCATTAAATGGTTTCATTTGAAAAAAAATAAAACAAAAAGCATGTAAAATACATATACTTGTCCAGTCTTTGACAGACAATTCGTTAAAATTTTAGAAAAATGACGAAATATCAAATTTAATCTATCAGTTTTCAAAATAAATAAATAAATAAATAAAAAGATCGGACGTTATTTATAAAACAAATGAGCGAATAAAAAGAAAAAAAAACAATAATGAATGACATGGGAATTGATATGAACTTTTATTTAAAAACAACAACAAAAATAATATTCATCTATACAATTTTAAAAAATGCAGTTTAAGGGGTCTCATACCTTTTAAACTCTCCGTAGACAGTTTAAAAGTGATGTGGTTTCGAGTTATCATAACTTTTTTAATACTTATTGAAATTACATAAAACTTTGTAATATATTTAGGCCATGTTTAAGGCTTTATAAAATATAAGAATAAACACATACAATGTAATATAATAGAAAATTCAGTTAAATTAATATTACATTTTTTTTTCATATTGCACGTCAGTATCTGTACAATAATTTAATTTCGAATAGATATATCAACATAAAACTTAAATTAAAATTAACTTTAAAACTGTACTTTGTAGAATGAATTAGTGGTATAAATTATTTGACAGAAACTATTTTAAAAATTCAATTAAATTTGAAAAATGGATAAAATGAAAAAAAAATAATGATTAAAAAATAATTAAAATATTTATTTATCTCGCTAATATTACCGTATATGCTCGAGTATAAGTCGACCCCTGTAACTTTTGAATGCAAATTCTGCAAACATCAAAAACCCGCGTATAAGTCGACCCCCTAACTTATTACTTCAATTTTTCACAGAATCGAGCCAAAGACTTCACTGTCTAGCTGCATTACAAATTCATTACATTAATATATCTCTTTTAAATATTAAATTATTATTATTTATATATTTTATATATTATTTTTTATTCAAACATATAAAATGCCACAATTTTGCAGTATTTGATTTTTGATTTTTGATTTTTTAATTGACTCGCGTTTAAGTCGACCCCTCGAGTTTGCTTGCCAAAATTGACAAACTGTTCCCGACTTATACGCGAGTATACACGGTAATTCATTCTATAAAATATAGGTTAGAGCTTATTTTAACATATTTTTTATGTTTATATATCTATTGTAAATTAAGTTATCGTGCGGATTGTGAAAATCCACGTTAAAAAATTTGCAATATTAACTGTAATGTATTTTTTATTATATTATAATAAAATTGTTTATTTTTGCATTATATAAAGCATCAAATATGGCTTAAATACAGAGGCGTCGAGATGGGGGTGTTATGGGGGACCCCCCCCCCCTCCAATATATGTGAACTTGGGAAATTTGAGCCTCGAGTTTTCCTTTTTTTTTAATACTACTAAAAATATAAGAATTTTTTATTGTTTTGCTGACTAATTTTCAGAGTTCTGTAACAGTAAACGATTTAAATTATCAAAAAAAAAAAAAATAAATAAATAAATAAATAAATAAAAGTAAAAAAAAAATAAATAATAATAAAAAATAATAATAAAGCATCCAGACTCTATTTGTCATGTTTCCCTGTGCTACTAAAATATCATACATCTACCACGTGTGAATTTCTCTACTGTTGTCCATCAACAGTTCTCTAAGCTATTTCCTACAAAACTTTATTCCTTTCTCAAAAATCTCACAATATCATGAGACTATTTTCATATGAAGTGTGATTATGACTCGTACACAATAGAAGGCAAAATCTTTCATTAAATGAACCAAGAATTATAATTTTTATGTTTTTAGTTTTAGTATTTTTCCTTGAAAGAACATTTTTTTAGATATAAATATCATTACCATTAACCACACATTGCACATATCATTTCAGTTGGAAAATAGAGCAATTAGTTTCAAGTTGGGAATTTTTTTAATTCTCCCCCGCCCCGAAAAAATATTTCTAGCTACGCCCCTGCTTAAATATATTACAGATATTTGTGTAATTTCAATAAGAATTTTAAAAAGTTATGAGAAATTAAAATTACATCCATTTTGCACTGGTGACGAAAATTTTAAAAGGTATGAGACCGCTTAAATAATTTTTTTTTATCAATATTTACATAGAGAACATGCACAACTTCTTGTATAATAGTTCTACTGGGCAAGTTTTGAATTAAAATTCAGGTATGAAATTTTGTAATGGGTTGAATTTCATTTTAAAAGGATTCCTGGCCTGCTTATCCCTCTTTGTGCAAAAAATGACCGTAGCGCCCGTAATTAACCCATTTATGCCTGGCGTCCATATTTTTGGGATACTTCGAATTTTATTTTATTTTATTTATTTATTTTTTTGTGTGTGTGTGTGTGTTCTTTATAACATAAAATTGTATGAAATAATTATCTATAAGTATCTTTAACTGTTACCGAAAGATGACAGCATAAGTTGGATATTTATTTGCTCTTATGAAGGCTTTTTTAGGAGTTTATAGATTTTTCATTTATCAAGATGGCGAAATGTAAAAAGTAAATTTATTTGTGTTTTTTCTACCAAGGATCCAAATAAATAAGTCATAATCTTAGCTAGTGGGCTTCTTTGAAATACGTATTTTTTTAAATTGTGAAATTATATGTTCAAGCCTATTTTTTATGCATTTTTCTAACGTACAAAATATACGGCGCTAGGCACGAATGAGGACATATTTTTATTAGCCATTTAGGAGACAGTTACTTATGTAAACTTCTTTTAATTTAATTAAATCAATTAATAAAGCAATTATAATAATTCTGCATGAAAAACCCATTTAGCTAAATTAAGGGTGGGGAATTTAGCTTCTCCCTTCCTCCCGTTATACTTAACTAATGGACCTCCAAATCTAATCAGGAAACGCCTTATCAGAATAAACCGGTATACCAAATTTGAAGCAAATTGTATAATTCTACATGAAAAAACCATTTATCTAAATTAAGGGGAGAGAATTAGCCCCCGACACCCCCCCCCTTTTATACTTAACCAATGAACTCCCAAAATAATCAGGGAAGCGCCTTATCAGAATAAACCTATTTACAAAATTTGTAGCAAATCACATACTTCTGTCAAGAGTTATCGTACATACATACATACGTACATACAGAACCTGCGGACACATTACACTGTTAAAAATTTGCAGCATTCTGTCCAGTCATTCGACCGTTTTTTGAAAAAATGGTTACATAGCCGTAATTTAACTATATTCTGACCATAAAGTGGCCAATAATATGGTCAGAATAGTGTTACATTATGGTTGTGTAACCGTTTTCGATAAAAACGGTCAAATGACTCGACAGAATGCTGCAAATTTTTAACAGTGTAGCTCTCAGGTTGTGATAGCCTCTGAGCTAAAAAACTATTTTTTTATTAAATGCTTCTTTTAATCTCAAAAACATACTGGTTTCTAAACATTTTAAAGATTAAGAACGTTTTTCGGAATCGTGGGTGACCCGGAAGAATTTATTGTGTCTTATATTTCGAGGTTATATTATATTTTCCTAGATTAAAAAACTTCCGTTTTTTTTTTTTTTTTTTTTTTTTTTTTTTTTTAACAGATAATAAAGTAAAAAAAGTTACGAAAATAGATAGGCAGACAACATATTTTTTTAGATTTTAATTATATTAATGTTATCTTCAATTTATTACATAAAATTATTATGTTAATTTGATTAATATTATTATCAGCATTAACCTGTTCTGCAAGAGTCATATCCCAGCCCGTATCTGATACGAGCTCAAAAAATGTCAACCAAATAAAATAATAATAATAATAATAATAATAATAATAATAATAATAATAATAATAATTAGTGTAAATCCGACTCAACCCGAATCACGTTCAGGTCGGGTTGAGGTTGTCTAAAATCGGGTTACCCGATTCCATACAGAATTCTTGCCAGCATCAAAATCCTTCCTGGAAAAATAATACTTGATTCTTAAAAATTTCACGTAACTAAATGAAAATATGGAGATAGTATTACTGTATCACGTATCTTTTTTAAGTGTGGGAAGGGGACAGTTGTTGTTTTCAAAATTCAATTATTTTATGTATTTCTAAAACATAAATGAAAATCGCATAAACAATAAGATGTATAACAGATGTGTATAATAAGTTAATTAAATAATTGTATATAATAAATTTCTATCTGCAGACCGAGACATTCCCAATATATAGATATATATCCAAAAACATTATGAAAATTGGATCAACAGTTCAACAGTTATGCGTGGACATACATAGAAAAGAAAAATTCAAAGATTTGTATAAATAAATTACTTGAAATTCGATTATTAAAGTGGTAGACATAGAAAACTAATGCAGAAATCGTGTTCAAAGTAACCGGATTGCCCCCTAATATATTTATGCAGAAAATACATCATAGAATAAATATTTTTTTATAAAATGAAACCAAAAATTATTTTAAAAAAGCTAACTAAGTATTATATAACGACCATAAAAAGGACTTTGTATATACAAATTCTTACTAAGTGAAATACATATTTTACTCATATCAAGAAAGATCTTGATATATAAATGTATATAAGAATATTAAAAAATATAGATAAAGTAAATTTTATATATTTTGCTAAAAAATTTTTTTTTTTTTCAAGAATGAATGAACTGAGGTACCTATTGAATTTTAATGTATTATGCAGGGTGTTCATGAAAGAGTGCCCCAGTTTCAATGATATAATATAGCTGTTTAATTTAGACTATTGACAACAAATCATACATCAAATTAAAGGTAAACTAATTTTTTTGTTTTTTCAAATGTTTATTAAGAGCACCTTTATTGTCGGAGCACAGCTCCGGCTTCCCTGCAAAAATTACACTTATTGTTAACACGATAGCGTCCAAAATATTCGACGCATCGACACAAAAAATGAGCTGGACGTTGGTAGGGCCAAAATCTCGGCGCGTATTGAAAATCATAAATATTCGTCAACCCTAACGGCATGAAATGTCTGCTCAAAATTTGCCCATAGAGATAACATTGCGGGTTCAAATCTATATACACTGCTCAAAACAATTAAAGGATATTTGAAGTTTTATATAAAATAAAGATATAAACGAATTTTTTTGCCGAAAATAGAAGAAGAGAATCACAAATGCAAATTTTTCTGGTTTTCAAACTGTGGAGTATGCAAATTTTGAGTTCGACGTCAAAAACGTCGCTTCAGCGGCAGCGAATGAAATTTGACTTTCAACTGGATAAAAGAGAATGAAGACAAGGATGATCGGCATTCAGTGATTGCTTTGTTTCGATGAGTACGATGTCTCAGCGAAGTCATTTGACAGATTCAGAAGCTTTGAGAATTGTTGGTAGGTTAGAAGGGGGCCAAACTCAAGCCGAAGTAGCGCAAGCCATTGGAGTGTCACAAAGTGTCATTTCCAGGATCTGGAACCGTTTTTTGGAGAGTGGATGTGCAGGCCGAAGACCAGGGCAAGGTCGTAGACGGGCAACAACGCCCAATGAAGATCGGTATTTAGCGTTAACAGCTCGGACACACCGAACCATGAACGCTACTCTTCTCCAACAACACCTTCGCTTGGCTACAGGCACCACGATTTCAACTCAGACTGTCCGAAACCAGCTCCATGCTGTAGGTCTGTATGCTCGCCTACCGATGGTATGTGTTAGATTAACATCAAGGCATCGTCGCGACCGCAGGGAGTAGGCAACCGAGCATGTCAACCGGAGGAGAAATGAATGGACCAATATTCTGTTTTCTGACGAGTCCCGTTTTTCTGTACATCCGGATAATAGGCGTATTTTCATCTGGAGGGACCGTGGCAGTAGGAATAATCCTGCGTTCGTGCACGAAAGTGTCAGATTTGGCGGTGGAGGAGTGTTGGTGTATGGTGGCATCTCCATTGACGGGCGCACTGACCTCTACATCATTCGAGATGGAGCTCTGACTGGTCGCTGATATAGGGATGAGATCCTCAGACCTATTGTAGTCCCTTACGCTGCAGCAATCGGAGATAACTTCATTTTAATGGACGATAACTGCAGGCCACATCGTGCAAACCTGGTGGAGGATTTCTTTTTCGAGGAAGGAATCGTTCGAATGGAATGGCCAGCGTGTTCTCCAGACATGAATCCAATCGAGCACGTTTGGGACGCTCTAGGAAGACGAATTTCTGGCCGCCAACAACCCCCACAAACTCTCCAAGAACTGGAAAGAGCTCTTCTGGAAGAGTGGGGCAGAATACCCCAACTCGTCATTAATAGACTCAACTCCATGCCTCAAAGGTGTTTAACGTTGCTGGCCACCCGTGGAAACCATACCCCCTACTGAAAATGATTTTCTTTGAAGAAAACACCTTTTCTTATTCTTTTTTTCTCATATGCACAAATTGTGTTTTTTTCCTTTAGTACACAAATGCGGAATAAAATGCATTTTTTTCTGCCAAACATGTGTAATTTATTCTCATATAACTTACTATGTCTGTCGACCACGTATCAATCAGCTAAACAGTTTACCAGATACAAAATCCACCTAAAACTGCAATATCCTTTAATTGTTTTGAGCAGTGTATTTGAAAGATAAGGCTTATTTTTTTAGACATCTACCTTGAGCTTTTTTTTTTAACCAATTTCAATAATTCTTTTTTTAAATGAAAGCAGTTTCTTTTTAGATTTGCGGCACTAACTATTTTTTTTTTAAATATTCCCATTTTTATATATAAATTTAAAATTTAAAAATTTTCCATGATTTTTTTTTTCAAAATGGTAGCAATTGGATTACTTCCATTGCTGTAAAGAAAAGAAAATTAATAAAGTATGTTTATCTTTATTGATGCCAAATATTTTGGACGTTATCGTGTTAACAATAAGTGTAATTTTTGCAGGGAAGCCGGAGCTGTGCTCCGACAATTAATTCTGATAAAGAATCACCTAAGAGTGTATCACATTAAATATATATATATATATGTGTGTGTGTGTTACGGTCAATTTGATGAATCAGTTATTATTAATAATAACAGATTATTATTAATATTTACCAAACGATGCAAAAAAACGGTTAATATGATTAATTTATGAGAATTTATCAAATTAACCGGTTATTATTAAATAATTACAAATGAACTTCGGTCAATATAATAAATTTCAACTCGTTTAGCTTCAGACTTTCATAACGTATGCGTACATTTATATTGTGTGAGCGTCTGAATATTGTGCAATCGTATAACAGCTTTAGTGAGCTCTCAAGTTTGTTTTTCTCTACTGTCAACAACTTGACGATATCAGTTAATTGCTTATTTTAGATGAAGGCGACCACATACTTCGGGACACTCACAAGTATTTGTTATTAGATTTTATCTATATTTCGTATTTGTTTCGATTGTTTTGTGTGTCAAGTAGTGTCAATTTGGTGTTATTTTATTGTAAATTCGAAATTTATTGAATTAAGAGAGTTAAAAACAAGACTAGCCGAGAAAGTTGCTTATCACCTAATGCGTTCACAATATCTGGAGCACAGTGTGCATCTTGAAAACTGACGATGGCTGAGAAATTCCTAATAAACCTTTAACGGCTTTTAAGTCTTCAGCCCAGCTATAACGCTTTACGACCAGGACTCGCCATTTTGCGTACGTGGCACTGCAAGCGAGTAAATAACAGAGCATTATTTGCGCATGCACTTATCTAAAACGGTTTGAGTTACTCTTTACTTGTGAACTTAAACCAAAACTCTACAATGCTTTCAAATGATACTATTTAAATTTATAACTGGGACATTCTTTTATGGACACCGTATAGTCTCTTCTTTCCGTAACATAAACAAAAAACAAGTAATATAAAAATTTTGTTTTTAAAGTCAATTCCTACTTAGGTCATCAAAGAAAAATTTAATATAATCCCTTAAGCTAATATTAGTTTTTGTTGCATTAAAATATCTCAATTTGTTGATTTTCTATAAGCAAGTAGGTTTACAATGGAATTCTATGGGGATTTGGCGAAATATTAGAAATATCGACCAGTTGGCGTCACTTTTGGCGACTTATTTTGGCCGCCAAATTTGGTGATATATCGCCAAGTTGGCGACAAACTTGGCGGTATTTGGCGACAGAACAGGGTCCCCCCTATGGTAACCCCTTATTGAAATTACTTTCATTGACCTTCAATAAGCAATGGCCGCCATTTTGTTTCCCATGCAAAACTAAAATTAATTAATTGTCTGAGCGAAGCGAAGGCTAATACTCAGCGAAATATTACTGTCCGGACACTTTACTACTACGATGGATATTAACGCCATGTCCTACTAAAAAAAAAGCCTAATAAAAACCTTTCGTCAAGCATAACTCAAAAAATATTTGTCGGATTTCGTTTTTGATTGCACCAGAAGGTACCTATGAGGGTCGCCTACTGAATGCACATACTATGAAAAATAAGTTCCAAACCGTTTAAAATTTATATAGAAAAAACCCTTAAAAAAGCACAATTTAACTGCATACGTCACAGAAATTTGGTGTGCGACACTTTCACCGGTTGATGTTTTCGTAGACAACTGGTTTGAACACATGGAGCAAATAAAAAAAAAATACCCACGCAGTAATATTGAATAGATCAGTTTCAACCACGTGATCACAAACCTTGCAACAACCAGTGGCAACAAGTTTTGGTGGGCAAACAAATAATAATGCAGTATTCCGTACCAGGTGACCGTTTTTAGCCTGTTGTATAAAATCTGGCATGTTGTATGACATACAATTGTGGATGATTAAAACAAAAGACATGACCGTTTATTGATCCGGGAGGTTATCTTTCTCTGGATGTCTGTCTGTCTATCATACAACATGCAATTTTCTTCTAAAGGATGATATTATTATGCAGTAAAACCTCCATAACGGACACACCCGATTAGTGAACACCTCTATTTAGCGGGCATTTTTTCGATTACCAACCCTTAGATAACTGTACATTTTTTACTCTCAGTAGCGGACACCTCCAAATAGAGGACAAATTCTGCCCTCCCGAGGTGTTCGCTATTCAGAAGTTTTACTGGTAAAACCTCCATAGCGGACACACCCGATTAGCGGATACCTCTATTTAGCGGACATTTTTTCGATTACCAACACTTAAATAACTGTACATGTTTTACTCTCAGTAGCGGTCACCTCTAAATAGAGGACAAATTCTGCATTCTCGGGGTGTCCGCTATTCAGAGGTTTTACTGTATATAATATTGATAATTATTTTACAGGGCCGCACAAAAGAATAAGAATATATGAAATGAATATAAACTAAATTCGGGATTGGTAGATCGCTGATGGTGATGTAATTTTAGGATGTTGTTACAGTCATCCGCAGCATGTTTTTAGAGTTTCGTTCATCTAACGAAACCCTACCTGTCTCGCTCCTTTGTCTGTCTGTTTGTCCGTCTGTCACAGAGACCGTTCTCAGAAACTATATATGTCGAAGACTTGAAAATTTGCATACTTATAGCTGAACACCACACATCAAATGGCAAATAATAAAATTTTGAAAAAGGTCTAATATTTAACCCTCTGGGCTCTAACTTGTGTATTTTAAGCAATTTTTCTAACTCAGCCCCTAATTTAATTAAGTTGGAGACATGAAATTTTGCATACTTATAGCTGAACATCTCACATCAAACGACAAATAATAAAATTTTGAAAAAGGCTTAATATTTAACCCTTTGGGCTCTAACTTGTGTATTTAAAGCAATTTTTCTAACTCAGCCCCAAATTAAGTTGGAGACATGAAAGTTTGCATACTTATAGCTAAGCACTTGCGATAACACGATAAATCATAAAATTTTGAAAAAGTCATATTTAAGCCCCCGGTCTCTAACTTGTGTATTTTAAGCAATTTTTCTAACTCAGCCCCTAATTAAGTTGGAGACATGACATTTTGCATACTTATAGCTGAACACCTCACATCAAACAAAAAATAATAAAATTTTTTAAAAGTCTAATATTTAACCCTCTGGGCTCTAACTTATGTATTTTAAACAATTTTTCTAACTCAGCCTCTAATTAAGTTGGAGACATGAAATTTCGCATACTTATAGCTGAAATCTTCACATCAAACGACAAATAATAAAATTTTGAAAAATGTCTGATATTTAACCCTCTGGGCTCTAACTTATGCATTTTAAGCAATTTTTCTAACTCATCCCCTAACTAAGTTGGAGACTTGAAAGTTTGCATACTTATAGCTGAACACTTGCGATAACACGATACATCAAAAAATTTTGAAAAAGTCATATTTAACCCTCCAGTCTCTAACTTCTGTATTTTAAGCAATTTTTCTAACTCAGCCCCTAATTAATTTGGAGACGTGACATTTTGCATACTTATAGCTGAACACCTCACATCAAACGACAAATAATAAAATTTTGAAAAAGTCTATTATTTAACCCTCTGGGCTCTAACTTGTGTATTTTAAGCAATTTTTCTAACTCAGCCCCTAATTAAGTTGGAGACATGAAATTTTGCATACTTATAGCTGAACACCTCACATCAAACGACAAATAATAAAATTTTGAAAAAGTCTATTATTTAACCCTCTGGGCTCTAACTTGTGTATTTTAAGCAATTTTTCTAACTCAGCCCCTAATTAAGTTGGAGACATGAAATTTTGCATACTTATAGCTGAACACCTCACATCAAACAGCAAATAATAAAATTTTGAAAAAGTCTAATATTTAACCCTCTGGGCTCTAACTAGTGTATTTAAAGCAATTTTTCTAACTCAGCCCCTAATTAAGTTGGATACATGAAATTTTGCATACTTATAGCTGAACACCTCACATCAAACGACAAATAATAGAATTTTGAAAAAATCTAATATTTAACCTCTAATATTTTGCCTCGCGCAATTTTTAAATTTAAACTGTTTTGCAATACTATTTTTTGTTCATTTTGTAGTAATGTGAGTGTAATGTGACGTAATTTGTTCAATTTCAGATTTCTAACGCATGTTAATGAATTTATTTTACAATATCCTTTCTCCTTTAAAATTCACATGTAAATATAGTTTTTATGGCGTAATTTCCAATAAGTGCCTGCTTTTTATACCTAATTATTTAATTCTAATTTGAATGTTATTTTCTGTTTATAATAGTAACGTGTAAATATTTTTTTTTATTTGAAGCAAACATTATTGTTTGCGCTGCTTATACAGTTGGCAACAGTTTAAATTAACACCATTTTCTAAAATATGTAAAAAATATCTGTCAAAATGCTGAATATTTGAATTTAAAATAGAAATAAAACCTCAAAAAATGAGTCAAATTAAAAAAATTAATGAAATCTGCAGACTGGGATCTTCTATTGAATAAAATGATTTAAAAATGATTAAATTCCCATGTATAGCTTTTGCTCTTATAAATTCTTTTTAATGGAACGATTTTGTCCAACTTTAGCATTAAATATCTCTTAAAATAATTCTTCGATTTGAAAACCGTATGCATTAGTGTGTTGATCAAACATTTCGCTATAATACCACCGATTTGCATATATTTGCATGCAATAGTTTTCTTAATATTAACGAAGAAAGACCTCCGGTCACAAAAAATTCAAAACCGGCGGCGGCGGCGGTGACAGCGTTAGTTACTTTTTATAGAGTAGAAAGATATATAAAAATGAAAACTTGTCTATCTGTCTGTTTGTAATTCTATAAAAAATCCACAATTTGGAAGCCAAAATTGTGAAGAGATACGTACATGTGTATTAAAACATGGCCGAGACAACTAAAGTAATCCGGAATCGAAATAACTTATAGTTAATTTTTAATTAATAAAAACCCACCAATTTAACAGCAATTTCTTATCAAATTTAAACATTTTTCGTTATAGCAGTTGCCAACAATTAAAAAACACAATAAAATTATTACTACAACAATTAATTTTCTACTACAAGATTTCCACGTGAAAAATGAAAATGAAATAAATAGTTTGCCGAATTTAAAAAAAAAGGTGAATGTTACGTCATAACTTTTCTATTGCAAGATATTCACGTGAAATATGAAAATGAAATAAATGGTTTGACGAATTTAAATGAAAGTGAATACAACTTCATAACTTTTCTATTTCAAGGTTTCCACGTGAAAGTGGAAAATTTTACGTCATATTGGAAATATAAAGGGCATGGTGGATATAGTATAACGTCATATGAGTGTGAAAAATGTATTGAAGCATGATAAAAACCCGATTAGGGAAATATTGGCGTATTTTAACATTATTGCTCCAATTATAAATTGAAATAAGTTCATTTATAGCTGTATTCTTTTGCGTCTGTTATATACATTTATACATTTTTATATAGCGTTTTCATATGAGTCATTCAACAACATTTCGACTGCTTTTTTTAATGTTTGTTTTGTGTTGTATGTTAAATTTTGAAATTGATTTTTCAGAACAAACATCCTTCAAATTCTGGGCAACGCCGGCACTTTAGTTTGTAAAACATAAATGGCTTTTGTATCTGTACATCTAATGCTAGTATTATAAAGCATTATAATATTATAAAGTATACAATAATAATAATGCTTGTACCTTTGTGAGGTGTTATCTCTGAAACTACATAGCCAACTTAAAAAACTGTTGGTGGCCACCTCTACTCCGAAAAAAAAGACTATTTTATATCAGTGCAAGAACCTACATCGCTGCAGGAGCAAAAAAGTTCTAAAATTGTGATTTCTGCGATATTGATTGTGTTAGAAACTTTAAATTTGGTGCGGTAGTTACTTTTAAGATGTAAATACTCGTAATGAATGCTCTCTAAAAGGTTCAATTTGACGGATAAACGTAAAAATTTCTAGAAAGGTTCTAAACTATGATTTATTTGGAATACTGAAATTATTGGGATACTGTTGGGGTTAGAAACTAGAACTTTGGCATGGTAGTAATTAATAAGATGTAAATGCTCGTTGTAGAACGAATTCTAAAAAACAGAAAGACTAAAAAAGCGGAAAAAGATCTAAAGATGATTTAAGTAACGAAGAACATGGAACTGTTAGGAATATAAACATGAAAATTGACATGGCAGTATTTATCATGACGTAAATTCTCGCAATAGAACAATTTCTAAAATTGTCGCTATATAAAACAGTGCAGAAACAAAAAACTTTCAAAAATTTTCTATTTCTCTGTTACTGCTGAGCCCAAAATCTTGAAATTTTGCTTCGGGTTAGTTTTAAAATATACAATTGTCTCTATAAATGGTTTCTAAAAAATTTAGAATTTAAAAAGATGAAATTAACGGAAAGCGATCTCAATTCCCATTAATTTGGAATTGTTAGGTACAGCAACTTTAAATATTTCATAATGCTGCATTTCCTCCGCAAAACATGCGATTTAAATGCAACAAAACTGATAGATACCCACCTAGCATTAAATAAATTGTGTAAATATTGAATAAAGACCTGTATAAAACAGTGAGTAGGTGTCCCGAAAGTACTTGTTAAAGTGTTCCTTCTCCAGACTTTTCTCTCTCTCGCCAAGGCCACTAACAGAGGGAAGTGCCGTTTTAAATGTGATATGAATTTTTTATCCGATTCATTTTTCTAGACATTTTATCATAAGGTCATATTCTCCATTATTATTAGTAGATTTTTTATATATTAACTTATTCTGGTGAAATTTTGTAATCGGGTTCATATTGGCGTATGTTAGCTTGCATGATTTGCTGAATAAATATGTATGGATTTATAAATTACTTCAAATGACACTTTGACAGCTCAAAAGTTATGCAGACGATATATTCAGATCTTGTGTTATACTTTATGTTGTATTCATTGCCGATTTCTTTTATTTAATACATGCTAAATATAGCTCAACTTGTGCAGAATATGTTTGAAAACAAAACAATACAGCGTATGTAGTGGCCAGCATACACTCATCATTTAAATCCGATCGTGCATATCTAAAACACACTCTAACGAAGCATTGCATGCCACTTTTGATGTATTCGGTACTTTGATACTATATTAGATTTTGAGAAGAGAATTCCTTAAATGTTATCGACAACTTCATTGCATCCGTCGAAAACAGATATTGTACAATATTAACTATTCCGGGGGAGCACACACCATATAAAGTATAGTCCATTCTTTTTAAACATCATATATTTGTCTTTTAATGTTACTCAAATTGGTGCGGAGCGTCTGATTATGCTCTTGACTTCATTTTATACTGTTAAAATTCCGATATAAGTAAATTAGTGTTTCATTTTCTATTTTACTTTTAATATATTGCGTACTTTCAATTTTATACCCATGCATGGCTGTCTTGAATGGTTTGATTTCCCATTTTTTTAAACAGTGTATACGAATTTATATATAAGATTTTGTAATTCTACAATTCGTTTATTTTCATCATTTCAATTTTTCGCAGTATATGGACAATTAATGATAACATCTCATTTTCTTTGCTTCCACATGTTATTATTAAATCTATGTTCTCAGTAATATCGCTCAGACTAATCCCTCTAAGGGAAGTCCTAGTTAAAATTTAATTAAATAATTAATATTTGAAAAAACTGTATTAACATCAATTGTCATCCAGTACAAGTTCAAAAAAATTTATTTCAACTTGATAGGATGAATAATGAGTATTTTATTAACGATTGAAAAATTGAACAAGATATATAAATATATAAATAAATATATAAATAAATAAATATAGGGAGAGTGGGAACTAATAGTAGGAATTGAATGAAAATCAAAATCATCTCTTTTTTGCTCCGTTTTGAATAAATAGGTAAAATGTGAAAAGTTATACACTGCTCAAAACAATTAGGGGAGCACATGGTTTTAACAAAATTACGCAAATATTTACACCAATAAGTAACGTAAAATAAAACATCCATAATTTAAAGCGTAGTAGACAACAGATAAAAAAAAATTTCACATGCAAATTAAAGTTTATGACGTCTAAAAGTAGAAAAGGAAGATAAGTGTAGAAATCGGGATTTTGCAGAAACATCTGTTTCACTGTCTTAGTTGTGAAATTCAATTGTTCAGCTTGTGTTTGGAGAAAAGGTAACTTACAAATGTCACAACAATGTGATTTAACGAAATCCACGGCTTGGCGTGTTATCGGGACAGTTGAATCTGGGGAAACACAACGAACTGTAGCGCACGCTGTTGGGGTCTCAAGAAATGTCAATGCAAAGCTGTGAAATTGATTCCAAGACTATATGGAATGGTGTACATCGAGAACGGCAAGGTGGACCATGTGCTAACACAGAAACTGATGATCGATATATCCTGTTAACAGCTCATCGAGATGGAACGGGCAATGCTACTTTGCTGCAAATACAGTTGTTCTTGGGCGGTCCAGCCAAAGGGTGTCCAGCCAAACCGTCCAAAATAGGCTTCATCAGGATGGTCTCTATACACGTAAGCCAATGGTCTGCATTCCGTTGATCTCAAGCGTGCGGCACAAAGAAGGTGGGCAACTGAACATCGAGTTTGAAGGGAACAATGTTGGATTCAAATTTTGATTACAGACGAGTCCCGATTCAGTCTGGTTGTGACATCTGATGTGTTTTGGTATGGAGAAAAAAGGCACTCAAAATAATCCCACATTCGTTCGTGAAAGATCACATTACAGAGGAGGTGGATTGATGCTATTAGCTGGAATCAGCATAGGTGGGCGTACGGGTCTGCATATAATTCGGAATAGCACTTTGATGGTCCGAAGTTACACAGACGACATACTGAGATCTCATGTCGTATTTTATGTTGCAGCAATTGGTGATTTCTTTTTTTCTATGCATGATAATGCCAGACCTCATATATTTCGTCTTGCAGAAAATATGCTTGAAGCTAAAACAATATAGTGTATGTAATGACCAGCGTGCTCTCCTGACCTAAATCCGATCGAGCATGTTTGGAGCATACTCAGACGACGAGATCAAGGCCTCCTTTTATTGTCCGGGACTTGGAGATTGCAGTACTTGAGCAGTCGCACAGTATTCCTCAAAGTCTTATCGATAACTTCATCGCATCCATAGAAAGCAGGTGTGCAGCAGTCTTAGCTGTTCGATGAGACCACACGTCATATTAAAAATCTTGCATCATTTCTAATTAATACTTTTTTTTTATCATTTACAGGAAACCAAATTGTTGCCCCAAACCATCTTTTCAAAGAATAAAAGCTCCCTTACAAAATGTTTTGCGACATTTTTTCTGTATTGTGCATTGATACATGAGTGCTATCCATTTTATGCCTATAAATGACTGTCTTGCACTGTTCTCTTCATTTTTTTGCTTGTTCCCTTAATTTTTTTGAGCAGTGCATTTAAAATGGAAAACAAATAGTCGTGTTTGGTTACCAAGCATATGCTTAACTAATGGCCGTGAAGTTAACTATTATATAATATTCAATAGATATAATAAACAATAAACAATTATAATGAAATTTTGTTAAAGACATCTTTATATTCGCCATTGAAAGGATCTAGTACCATAGTCTTAATGGCTCTAGTCCTTTCGGACTTCTCTTATGTAAACGATACTTGGTAAATAACCTTCAACTACGTAGACGTACTTTTTCTATACCCACGTAATTTTGACCAAGTCAAATATACATGTTTTGAACCAGAATGTTTTCTTAAACAAACATTTGTGAAATAAATTTTCTGTATCGAAGCATATTTATTTGACTTGGTCAAATTTACACAGCTGTACGGGAGATTTGAAAATATGCGTAAATCCGTTGTGAACATTTTGTAAATTATTTGGAGTGTTGCAAACATTTAAAGCGTCGGTTGCGAGTATTGATGCAAGGTTCAAGTAAGAAGAAACGGCTGTTTCATGTACAAAAACCTTGAAGGTGCAAGACAGAAAGTTATTAATATGCAGGGGCAGGCCAGTGCTTGCCACACCGCCTAAAACCTAAGTACTAATTTACAGAAACATGCTTTCCATTTTGTATTACTGTATGAGAGTTATATATTATGAGTGCTCATACCTCCTATGAATGTCATAACGACAGTTTGTACATAAAGTTCCAAGACCCCATGCATTGGGTGCTTCATAGGATGCAGCGAAACTTTTAGTTGAATACCTCTTCCATGGGTAGAGCTAGTGACCTAAAATTGTTCATGTACCCATAGGAAACCAAAGGAAACTTATTTTCGGACACTGGTTACTGACAAAAAATATTTTATTTTCATCAAAATTTACAGATGTTCAATCGAAGAGTGTATTTTTTTAGTCAAAACGTTTTATCTTTGTGGCCAGAGACCTGGCAAAACACCCAGGAAGTGGTCCAGTTCCTTAAGAAATAGGCCAAAGTCATCTTCAAGCATGTTAGGATAATTATTTTCAAAGATTGATCGAACAGGTACAGTTGCTGATGACAAAAGTGAGCATGAAGAGCAAACAAAGACAGCAAGGACACTCGAAAACATCGCCAAAATAATAATGGAGGAAGCCACAATCGTGTCATCGCAAGAGACTTTTCAATTTGTTTTGGTTATGGGCATTTTTGGCCCCTCTATAGCCGTGACTTATCATCACTCGACTTCTTTTTATGGGGCTATGTTAAAGATCAAGAGATCTAACAAAATTCAAAGAAAATATTAAAATAGCGATAACAAGTGTTATGAAGTCGTTTCCAACAGGAGAACGCAATTCGGTTATCGCGAATTTTGAGCAGGGACTTCCTTTACCTTGCCTCCGCAGGTAACCAAAATTTTGAGAACTTCATCATTTAATTTTCTTTATTATCATGCGTAAATCCTCAAATTTTTAAATAAAAATCTTTTTCCGTTCAAAATTGTTCCATGTTTTCTTTTTCTGTACCCTGTGAAATACACTGTATATGCTTTATCCACTTCAGACTTCAGAAACACAAATGTGGATCTCTGTTCTTTTCCCCATAGGAACTAAATTCTTTAATTTTTAGGGTTCCGTACTTAAAAAGTAAAAACGGAACCATTATAAGATCACTCCTGTGTCTGTCTGTCACAGACACTTTATTCGTAAACTATGGAACGTGGACAGTTCAAATTGGGGGAAATAATAAAGACTATTGACCCACATATTTACAGATTAATAAATATTCATAAACATATTTAGGAAAAATGTATAGGGGCTAATTAAGTTACTTGAAAAAAGAAATATTTTCTTTGTATACCATGTGGGGTATCGTGTGAAAACTCTCGTAACGCTGAACTCAAAAATACGTTTCTTTTAATTTTCGGTATTATATTTTCAAAGTTATGGTAAAAAATGTAGTGCAAAAATATGTTTCCCCAATCTAATTCCGAATCTACTGAAACTAAAACTCTGAAAAAATTAGAGGTAGTAGACGTTAGTTTAAACCTTTCAGGAAAATTATAACGATTGCCATAGGTCACTTGGTTTTTGAGAAAATCGCATTTTTTACGTTACACACAAATTTCGATTTACGGGCATTGAGAAAAAGTGTTGAGCAGCGCTAGAGGTACCTATCGTAGCAGAAGTATAAAAGCATTGTGGATCATGAATTTCATAAAAAATCGTCGGTAATTAGCCGAGATATTAACCGTTAAAGACAGGGGCGTTTTGAACATAATAATGACAGAGATAACGTACTCTATGCTCCATCACTTTTAAAGCCTAGATAAAAATAATTTAAGGATATATTTGTGTAATGCAATGCCTAGTAGCAGTATAAAAGCAATAAACGTCAAATTGTTAAAAACAGATTAATTTAATCAGATATAATCACATAAATACTATGGGATTCGCGACTAGTTTGCATTGAGTGGCTCTCTCAATACACCTAGTATGTCTTTAAAGGTTAACTAAAAACCTGTATGGAAAAACGCGGCACAGACCAAAGCGGCGTTTCTACCTTTCTACCTCCTTTCGAAGCTTAGCAAAATGCCAAGTTTAAACTTTGAACAAGGTTTTGTTTTAGATACACTGTAAAAAGAAAAGATTATTACGACGCTGAATTTAGTTTTATGAAATGCCAAATGAAGCTTAAATATGCACTACCTTTCTTGTCAGTGCCGAATTAAATTCATCATGAACAGATTAGGATAAGATTTAAATGAGATTTATACAGAATAGCAATATTTGATATTATTTAGGCTTCATATCTCTTTGAACTTTTACGGTATACCCATTCATACTTTTCTAGTATATATACAGCTATACCAATCCCTACGTCGTATAGTTTTTACGAAGTCTTATTTTTCTTTGAAAACGATTGTTTTAATAATATAATTCAAAATTCATATACTTATTGTACGGAACCCTATGAGCGCGAGTAATTCTCGCACTTGACCGTTTATTTTTTTTTTATATATAGTGATTGCTTATTATATAGCTGAATGTTTCGTACTTTCGAGCAAAACCAATAGCACTGATACTGTATCACTAGGCATCACTGATGCTTATTGCCTCAAAAAATAAACGCTATTTTCATCTGAGATTGCAAAATGCCTCCAAGACAGTATGGCAAAGAAACTGAGGAATCGTCATATTTATTTAACTTAAACATATAGAATAAAAAAAAATTAGGGATATTTTGATCATCCACTTGTTTAATCCCTTAAATTTATTTCTTCGTGGATTTAAGTTATTGTTAATTTAAGTGATATTTTATTGTAATTAGCAATTTTGCATCCATATTTGTAAACCTAAATTACCAGTTCCATAAAGTATCAATTTCAGAAGAAGGCTCTTTTAGTCTATGGTGACATTTTATTGGTGCAAAAATAATGAACATATCTTTGTAAGAGTCATTTTATCCCTCTCGCTGCGCAATCCGAGATTTTCTCGGGCATGCATTTTTCCGTCTAATTAATCCTCCTTGATTATTCCAACCAGTTATTTATTTATTTATTTATTTTTGTAAATTTTGCCTTATTTAATCGGAGCATTTTCCCGATTAAATTAGACACAACTTTTTGTTTTGAAAAACCTGTGGCAAAGAAGCTATTTTAATTATTTTGAAGATATTTTAGTAAAACAATTACGCAGCGAGAGGGTTAACTTCAGCTCTCAAGAGCTTAAACACTTTGGGGTAAATTTAAAAACTATAGTAACAGATTTTTGTATTATGCAGTTTTATACGCGATAAAAATTACTTGTAAAAGTTTATACGAGAAATGTATATCTGAGTATTCATTGTTACATAAAATAATAACATGATATTATTTTTATCTTTCGTATCTGAAAATGTTTTTTTATTTTTAATTAATATAGTATTTTGAAAGGACTGACATGAAAGCTATCATGGTATTTCTAGAAATGCTTTTATAGCCAGCGAAAGAGATTGTGTATTCTTAATAGTTTGATATGGTGCTGAAATATAAAAACTCAACACTTAAGACTGTTTTTTGTGAAAGAAAGTTTTAAAAGTTTCAACACATTAATTTTTATCAAATGCTTTGCTCTTTCATCCATTTTATAAAAGTAAATCTTTATCTTTATTTTGCTTTTGTGTTTAAAAACAATTTATCACACATTTATCTTTTATGTCTTCTAAATTCTTGTTTGAGTTTTTGCCTTTTGCCCTACCGATATTTTGAACAGAATTTTTTATGTTTTTGTCAGGTATTGTTATCAGAAAAAGAATTACGTTACTCTAAATAACAGACGTTTTGTTTCTTCTTTGAAAATATAGTTTTAAAAATTCATAAAAATAACATATAATTATTAACCGTTTAATGCATGCTTTTTTACTTTGTTTGGGAAAAAGTATATGTGAGTTTATTTTTGTTAATTATCAACTATAAAAATAGTATAAAATATTATTTATGTTTCTGTTGCTCACAATGTCATAATGTCAGTCCTCAGTTGCATAACAGAAATTGCTTAAAAAATTATAATTTTAAATTATACACATACTTCAAAGTGTTTACACTGCACAATAGCAACTACTAAACGATATAATAATTCTTATAATGATTTTAATACTTTGCAGAATTAATAATTATTATCTTATAAAGATAGAGAAAAAGCGTCAGTCAAGAACCTTGCAGGCAGTGTCAACAAAAGATGTTCCAATCTCCTCTAATAACAAATCAGAACAAAAACAGACTTCATGACCTTAACTGCATGTTATCACACGTAAGTAATACATTATAGTTACACATTATAAGACCAATAAAAAGTGCCAAATGGCAAAAAAAAAAAAAAAAAAAAAAAGATCTTGTAACTCTTGAGTTACGCTATGCATTCAAGTGTTAATAATATACAGTTAGTTTTTAAAATTTGCGAGAAGACAGAGAACATTGATATGAATCTTTTTTCGATATCAAAGAATGCCTGGAATGGTACTCGTAAGATACAAAATTACTTAATACAGAAAGAAAATTTGCCTCTCTGTTTAAACATTTTATATCCAAAGGAACGTATTTTGCAATAATACAGGTTGGTTCAGAACTATGGGTCAAAAATATAAAGGCAGGTTGAGGTGACTTAAATAAGCAGATTTCATATAAGAATGTGGTTGCGAAAATGCCGCGCTGAGAGAATAGAGGGCGTTGTTGAGCTCAGCAGAGGAAAGCACTTTGCTAATTTGAATCGCCATTCTCCGCACGGATTACGAGCAACATGCATCGTTATACGAATGCGTAGCTTGCCGACATCTATTTCATGGATGGGCCTGCGCATGCAAATGGCTCCCACCCAACGCACGTTCAACAACTCCCGAGCTTTCCAAAGAACTATCCTTTACTATGCATAATGTTGCTTTTTCCTTAGCAGGTATTCTGCGATATCGTCCAGTGCCCGTATTACACCTCAAAGCATAAAACAATCCACTCGCACACAATATCCAATGAAGACGCTCAAATGTTTGGCGATCTGGCAGATTCCTACCCGAGAGTCGTTCCATGTACATTCTTTGAGCAGCCATTCCATTTCCTTATGCAGTTCCGTGCATGAAATGCATGTCGGCGAGCACGACGCATGTTGCTTGAAATCCGTGCGGAGAATGACGATTCAATCCCGCTAATTGCTTTTATGCACTGAACTCAAAGGCGCTTTCTACTGCCACACCGGTGCATTTCCATACTCACATTCCTTTACGAAATCTGCTTACTTCGATCCCATCTATACGCCTTTACATTTTTGACATATGTTCCGAACCACCCTGAATAATACTCGAAAGAATACACCTTATTTTTTACTAAGTAGTTCAGAGTTTTGTGCATTTTTTTCCAATTACCTTCCATTCACAAACGATTAATACAGAGATAAAAAAAATAATCGGCTTCATTATTTTGATTTTTTATTAAAGAGGTCTGGTGAGACAGATTACGTATCTTCTATTTCGCGTTTATTTTTATTTTATTTATTTATTTTGTGTTAGATATTTTTTTTTTAATTTAACTGAGATTAGCTACAATAGCTCTATCCCAACTAAATTTCAAATAATGACAGTTTATTGAAAAAAAAATTACGGTCAATCACCGTCCAAAATGTATGAAAAAACATTTTAAGGGCTCATGTTCAGCACATAATTCATTAAGTGTTCTGATGTCAAAGTTTTAGACAACTTAGAATCTAGCAGGTGCTCACACTGAAATATGGAAAATAAATTAAGTATTAATGTTCAAGTGAATATCAAGAAAGCGAATATATATATATATATGTAAAGTGCAATACCATTATTGCAGTCGCGACCACCGGAGGAGCCGTGCATTTTTAGAAAAATAGTTCATTATATTTTTTAACTAAAAAATACACAAATTTTCAAAACATCTATTAATATCACAAATGTTCTTTATCCTATTTGTTTTGGTATTTATGCATATTTTTCACATTTGAAATTAGTTGTAAAATAAATTATATAAATTTAGTGGCATTGGTTCAAAAATTATTATTAGAAAACATTCATCAGTTACGAATTTAATTTTTCCAACTGAGCAAAAAAATGTCCAAGTCGAGACTCTTATTCAGAACCTTTGAATGACGTTGGTAAAGCTCTACCGTTTAAGCTCGTTGGGCTGACTACCGGGGGTATATATTTTGCTCAGATAACCTTATTGGTAAGCTAGCTAGTTCAAACGGTAGAAATTTGGCAATTAAGTCAAACCTCCTGGATTCCAGTCCCGGCTTGGACATTTTTTCGCTCAGTTGGAAAAATTCAATTCGTATGATAATTTTACCTATCAGTTTGATTGAGTTAAAAATGATATTGCTCAGTTAACTATGGACCATCCTGCATGGAAATATGTCTAGTAGAGGTCATAAACTCATTTTCTCGATATATGAATCCCGTCTAATATTTTGAAGGTATGCACTCGAGATTGTGGTTAACAATAACAATAGACCCAGTACGGCTATGGTTATAGTTAAAAAAAAAATCAAAATTTTCGAATGGTACACACTTGGAATGTCAAGAGGATCGACGAATTGGAAAACATAAACGGCGTTAAAATGATACATGCAACATAAGAAACTGCGACGCAGACACATGCAATAAATAGCGTGTTCCACAAAGGTTGAATTTCGAATGGTGGTCTATGATTGGTGCTTGTTCACTTTGTTTCAATATTGCTCTTGGATGTTTATAATGCTATTCTTTGCATGTGTCCTACTTCGTGTTTTTTTTTTTTTTTTTTTTTTTTTTTTTTTTTTTTTTTTTTTTTTTTTTTTGCAACATTTACCGTCCAAAAACCACTTTTGTTTTTTCAATGCACTGATAATTTTGCATTTCAGAGTGGGTAGTGCCATTCGAAAATTGCAAAACATTTTCAATGTACCCGTAACCTGCAGACACCATTACTCTTGTTCACCACAGTCTCGAGCGCATACCTTCAAGCTTTCTGCAAATATATCAACAAATTTTCTTTATGAGCCCCCAATACATTTTTTTATCTACGTCTGTTCAAAGCTTCCCTATCTTTTCAAAATGAATTTTTGTTTTCCAAGTATTTTTTTTTTTATTATTATTCTTAAAAAAACATAGTAATAGGAACCTTGTAAATAAAAGGAGTTAAAACATTTACAGATTTTAATTCATTACAATTCAGAGGGCGGATACAGTTGTGGAATCTGTGGAAAATAGCAAATATTCATGTTCTATTTTCTCGGCAACCAGTGAATATATTTGATTTTTTTTTTTTACAGTTTTGCTATTCTAATTAACTAGGTTTTTTTCGGTGTTTTTCACGGAAAATTATTTTTTCGATTTTATTTTATCGATTTTAATATCTGGTATTTTGCCAGATATTTTGTTTAAACAAATACTCAAATGCTGCAATTTTATTTATTTATTTATTCATTTACTTGGCTGAATAATTAAACTGTAAATTACTTACTGACGAAACATTTTAAGAAAGTATTGAAATTTCTTAAGTAGTTAACGTAAAAAAAGAGAAATAAATATATATATATTGACAGGAGAAGATAGCCTCTAGCGCTGTTTGCTTGGCCGAAAAATCCATTTATTTTTTACTATACATGAAGTTTATAAAACTTAAGGAAACAATATTACACTGCAATGATTCAGCTCTAAATTCTCGGCCGAACGTTTAAATTCCCCTTCAAACAGATTGCGCTTCGGAGGCGATCAGTTCTAATCAGGTTAACCCCTTAATTCTCGCTCCCGAGATATTCACGGACTGTGTCTTTTATTCCGATTGTTCGATTCCTACCATTTTTATAAAATAGTGTAATTGGCTTTATTATGGTATCATTTTACTTGTCATTAAATAAAATTAAGATTTCTTTTTAAAAAAAGTGGTGCCAAAAAGTAATTTGAATTTTTAAACCTTAGTTTAATGCGACCGTTAAGGGGTTAATAGTAATATCATTTGACCGTCTGGCCATATATTTTGCACTTCTCCGGCAGTTGGGGTAGAATTTTAATACAAAAGTAAGGCATTTAAATATTTATAACACTTCTCTTCTGTCTTGAGACATTTTTTTTTAAAGATAAAGATTCTGATGCTCTTGAAACAGAAGCAATTCATTTTAACACGGATTTTTTAGGTGCTTTCGTAATCATATAAATACGTAGCACCTATAGTGGTCGTTCAGTCCATCTGTCCGCATATAAAAGAGCAAAAACTACCCAACCGAATGACATGAAATTTTAAATATATAATTCTTGCAAAATTTTGTCGAGTCATTTCAAATTTTATGAAAATCGGATGTATAGTTTAATTACAGGGACAGTCAAAAGTTTTTCGTTACATCACGACCAATGGCAAAAAAATATTTCAAGTGCATTTTAATGATGTTACAGCCTATCGAACAGAATGAAATGGATATGCACTTATGAAGTGCACTAAAATATACATTCTGTACAATATGCGGTACAACAACTATTTATAAAACTAGTTATAACTAGTTTTATAAATATTTTTTGCACTGCATATTGTACAGAATGTATATTTTAGTGCATCTCATTTGCCACATTTGACGTGCAATTTTCCAACTTGTTTTTTATTATGAACACTCTATAGAAGACCCGAATTCCAATTTGGAGAGAATCACCCTGAAGTTGTTTTCTTATAAAATAGTTATTGTGAAACTAATCGCAACAGTATAATGTATTTGTATTTAGGATAATTAAAATGTGTAGAATATATATTTTTTGCATCTAATTGGAAGGCTAGTATTGGAATAATTACAATTTAGGCTCATTTTAATATAGAAGAAGCCCTCTAATATTTTAAAAATCCAATTCAAAACTAAATATTTAAAAAATAAAACAACATTTTGAGCACAAAAAAATTAAACAAGTATTGCATACCAGTTTCACAGGTAATCAGAGAAAAATCTTGCAAAAATAATGGAATTTCGCTCATAAATGTAGTAAAGAAGAAGAATGCAGAAATAAGTTTATTGGTGGTAAGAATTATAGGAAATGTGAATGGAGAGCCAGTAATAATATACATAGGAAAAATTGTAAACGAAACATTGAGAAGAAATATAAGGAAAATACGCATAATTACGTCCGCAATTAACTATACCATAGTAATATATATTCCAAACAAATGTCAAAAGATGTATTGAAATACAATTATTTGATTAAAAGACGTCATTTTAATAAAAACACATTTAAAATATTAAAAATTTACACGAATCTTTCATTGAGTCATCATCAGAATATACAAGAATCTAAAAACACAATGCGCATGAAAACTAGAAAGTAGTCATCAATTAAAAAATTAACATGCAGCGCCCCCTATATTTCCAATATCGCCCCGCCCCCTATGTATCGATTCCGAAAGATATTTAACCACTCTATCCATATGCTTGTGATATGAAAAGATAAAGTATTGTTAGAAATCTTTTAACACCTTAACCCATTTATGCCTGAATTTTTGTTTTCTCAAATTTGTTGGTAAAATCCCTTTAAAATGTTACAAAATGAACTGGAAAATGATAAAAATTACGCTAAAATATTTTTGTATTTATTTGATAAAATGTAAACGTACTAAATATGGGAATATCCATAAATGGAAAAATGCATAATTATATGTTTTGTCTAAATTTATATAAATTAAGCTTTTAAATTGTATATTATGTACTATAATTAGTATTTTATGAACTATTAAAAATATATTTATTTATTTTTAGAGACTAATAATATTATAAGTATTATTAATAATAAATTAAGAATAATCGTATTTGACGCTAAAAATGAATTTATTTCAAAATCATCTTCAAAAGGACTTTACATAAATCACTGTCCCCTAAATGGCTAATAGAAATATGTATCCATTTGCACCTAGCGCCCTGTATGTTGTACGTTACAAACATGCATAAAAAATAGCCTTGAACATATAATTTCGCAATTTAAAAAAATACATATTTCAAAGAAGTCAACAAGCTAATATTATGACTTATTTATTTCGATCTTTGATACAAAAAATACAAATAAACTTACTTTTTACATTTCGCTATCTTGAAAAACGAAAAATCTATAAACACCGAAAAAAGGCCTTCATTTAAGCAAATAAATATCAATATTATGCTGTCATCTCTCGGTAATAGATAAAAACATTTATATACAATTACTTCATACAATTTTCATGTTGTAAAGAAGAAGAAAATTAAAAAAAATATATTAAAATTTGAAACGTCCCAAAAATGGGACGATAGGCATAATTAGGTTAAATAAATTTCGATTATATATATTGATATTTGATATATATCGATATTGCAAATATATGGGGCGTTGTACGTTATCTTTTTTATTGATGACTATTTTCCAGTTTTCATGTGATTTGTGTTTGTAGTTTTTGTATATTCGGATGATAACCCAATGAAAGAGTCGAAACATCTATTTTTTTAATATTTTATTTTATTTTATTTTTTTGAAATGACGTCGTTTAAGCAAATGATTGTACTAGGTTGAGCAAAAAGGTCTGGGAAATTTGTGAAAGTTGCGTTGTTATGCGCAAATTAACAACAAAAGCAACAAGGAATATTCTTCAAAGTGGAGATCATCATAGTCCGAATTTCTGTCATCGTTCTGGCAGATTCCGGATTTGCTGGAAGTACTATGGCAACTCCTTGGAATCGAAAAACTCTTGCATGCTTTTTCAACTTCATTAAAGGATTAAAATCGACGGCTTTTCGATTGCATTGATCGAAAGATGCCATAATCGGATGAAGCCACGTCTGGACTATACCACTAGTACTCCTATATACTATACAAATATAGGACTGATATCTATTAGATTAAAAATTTCCCAGAACTTTTTGCTCAACCTAATATTTTAATGTATGTTTTGACATTTGTTTGGAATATATATTATTATGGTATTGAGAAGAAATTAAGGAAAAGAAGATTTTCTAGATTATTTTCACCAGTGCTATAAATTCACTCTCTTCAAGTTGATAGGTCATTAACAAATATATAATTTCTCGTGTCCTGTATAGAATTACTACTTAGTGTGGTACTTTGTATTTGGAAAACAAAACATGGATTAAAATTCCGAATAAAAAGCTCGTGTTATATTTGTAAGCAAGACAATAATAAATTAATTAAATTTAAAAAATAAAAAAAAAACCGACTGCGAAAAAAGTGAACTAATTAATTATTTCTCATCAATGTTAAACTATTTTTTTTATATTACTTAAAAAAAAGTTATTTACTTGTATTGGTGACATTTAAGTTGTGTTTAATTGTTAGTTACTATCTATAAACATTGTTTTGATGAGGCCTATAGATGTCTATGAAGGTTAGAGTTGAAGGAAGCTAGAGATCCTACCTACACAACTTCCAGGTTGTGTAATATTTAAACGGATCTGCTGACTCTAAAATAGTCAATGAAACATCGTCTTCATTTTGAAAGACCTATCCAACGATGTGTCACTCAATAGGGTGCGTAAAAAATTGTTTTCGTCTCTACCGCCATATTATATTTTATGGCCGCCATTTTAAATTTATAAAAACAAAACCTAGCCTATAACCAACGGACGGTTAAATCGAATTGATAGAGACCTCATTCATTAAAATACATCCAGCCGTGAGGATGTTTCGAGGGTATAAAGAAATCCACATACCCAGATACGTGTGAAGCACATAACCCTTTTTGACAGTCGGGTAATAAACTGATCATTTCAAAACATTGATAGGAGATGAAGCCCAACTCCTAACTTCAATCATTCTAACACTATTTGTAAAACCTGCCTCCATAAATAAACTTCATTTTCTAGATGTATTTTATATCTTTATAAGATTTTTAATTATGCCTTCTCTGTACCTGATTGTCAGATTAATCTTAACCTTACATAACATACCAATTTCTTTATTTACGGACTAATAACCATAAAATAGTAATTTCATCCTGAGAATTTCTCTCCCTATATATATTCCTATTGGTTAGCGCCTCCGATACCCTGCAATTCTTTTAAGTACTAAACGTATCTTTCTAATTTTCTTCTATACTATATAGAATGAGGAAGTTCCATTATTTTTTTTTTCACCGATGACTCTACAGTAAGTGCTATCAATCTATAAAAATTATAGTATGTAATACTTGGTAAATAGTTTGGTGCTCAAAATGTGTCGTTCTTTTACGTCTTTTGTATAACGTAAGTCTCAGTTGAATTTACCTCAAATTTGTTCTGAATTTACTGGTGCCAGTTTCATTTTTCGACTATTATTTGCGACGAGAGGTGCTAATAGAGAGAGTTTCATTCTTTTGTCCAGGACTGTGAAAAAAATCGTGCCTAATATTTATTCTTTTAAGATAAAAAAAATAATGAAATTTTTCATTTATTCTTTTTTTAACATAATAAATCGAATTTTAAAAAGCTAATTTGAAATTATGTGAATTCAGATTACTACCAACTTACAGAATAAACTTCTAAAATGAATAATACAACCAGGCCAGCCTTCTTTTTAAATTTGATTTCGAGTCACATTTAAAATGTTTATGAGAATGTATAACCAATTTCTAAGAGCACCAATTTTAGTATCGGATTGAAAAAAGAAAATAAAAGGGGGGAAATCTGTATCTTGCATTGCATTAAAAAGCTGTTGTAACTTGCAATATATGCATTTATGAATAACGCGTTTTACATCTTTAAGGGGGTCCGGGACACAAAAATCTTCAAATTTTTATTTATTTTTTTTTATTATTATATTAAAACTTTCTCTGCCGTTTTCTGCTTAAAATGATGTTTAAATTATGTTTCTATCTTAATTAGAACAGGAAATATTAATTTTTTCGTTTTGGTTTGTTTTCAAAATCTGCCTTTCAAGCTATGGTTGTCAAGGAAACGAGTTCTTGTGAAATTGCGTTTTACTTCATGATAGTTTTTTTCACCATTTCTTATATTTAAATTCTTATAACTCGAAAACCGTTAAAGATACAGGGTTGAAACTCGGAACATATCTTTTTCAATCATTTTACTTTACTTTTGAGCCAGCATATTTGAAAAAAAATATATTTACTTTTGAAAATATGATTTATTTTTTTTTTTTTAAGTTACACCACTTTTTTTTTTGTAATTTTTTCGTTAAATATTTTTAATTTTTTTAAAATTAATATTTTTTAAATGCTGGCTCTAAATTAAAATTTATATATTTCTGTTTATTCAAATGAAAAAAAATTGAAATTCTATAAATAATATTTCGAGTTATAACGATTTTAAACTACCCCACTTTTTTAACAAAATTTAAAATTGAAACTTTTTTTTAAATTATGACAAGTTTTATCATGCGATTTTGTTTACAAATGATATGGTTAACCATCACAAAAAATTTCAAAATTTTAACTCAATAAATAATTTTTTTTTGAAAATGTGTCTCGGACCCCCTTAAATGTGTAAGTAAGATAAATGTTTCATTCGCAGTTTTGGACACTTTTAAGTTACAATGTCTTTCATTTAACTTTAACAAAGATCTCCTTCATTGTTACATTTTCAACGAAAGAAATCCGCCGATCCTTGAAAGAGTAAATACAGCTTATGCAGTTTTACAAAATGTAGTACAAACTTTAGTCGATTTTATAAAATTAGGAAAGAACTTGCATTGTATTTTTCTTATCTCCTCGTAAAAAGTAGAATTTTAGAGATATTATTTGATTTTAGTATAAGTGAGTTAATTAATCTGCAAAAATATCCCCCTCAGAAATAATTTATTAAATATAAACACCTAACTAGGAAAAAAAGTGAAATTTAATAGATATCAGATTAAGATAAATAATGCTTATAAAAAGTGATAAAAATATCTTTATTAAGATTGACGATAGTACAATAAACATAGTAAACAAACTGTTTACTATGTTTATGTTTTTTTAAATTATGTGAAAATATTTTCTATCGTAAATGATTTTGAAAATGTCGCCGTTTGTGCGGCGAAAAGATCGTCAATCTTAATAAAGATATTTATTCTATCTTCTCTTATTCTTCTAAAGAAAGACTCTATTCTTATTCTTCTAAAGATATTATTATATTATTATATCTATCACTTTTTATAGCATTATTTAACTTAATCTGTTTATAAATGATTATTATACATGTTTTTAATAGATTTCTTCATTCCATTTTCTTTTTCTCTATTTAATAAAAATATACATACTGCATAATATAAAACTTTTCATCGTTTTACTGTGTTTCGTCTAATTGGAAAATATTACTTTTGCAATTAAATCTTAAGTAACAATTTTCAGTTTATGGCTGTGACGCAATTACAATCACTTTCATGTAACCCTTTGATAAGAAAAATAGATAAAAATTGTTAGACTTCCTGAGAAAAATAAAATTGTTAGACTTCTTGAGAAAAATAAAGTTGTTAGACTTCTTGTTAGACTTGAAATCTTTTCTTATAGACTAGAATAGAAAGGTAAAAGAAAAAATAATCTTCTTTAATGAATGAGAAAATTATATATAATTTAAAAAGAAATAAAAACGGGGAAATACTTGTTTAACATTTTATTCAATACAGTAAAAACTGAATGAATATTGTTCTTGCTTTAGAGATAAATAATTTGTCTGAGATTCTTGGAAAAAAAATAGTTTATTTCTTGCTTTACGTGAATACAAAATCATATTTGAGGCCTTCTCGCAATTTTTTTAACTTTTAGAAATGAAAATCGGGCGAAATTAAACTTACTAACACAACATTTTAAACTTATAGATTCAAAATAAAGAAAACTTAAAGACCTTACTAATTCAGAATAAAGAGAAACTGGTCATCTGCGAAAATTGTTTTATTTAACTGATGTTTAATCTAAACTTTGCGAGTTTAATTTTCCTTACAAATTTACCGCTATAACTTTTTTTATTTTCTTCTAAATTTTTACTTATAATGAATTTGCAGAATTTGCATAGCACCCACAGGACATTAAAATAAGAAACAATAACAATGTGGTATTTTTATTACAAATTTTTGGCATAACAGTGTCTTAAAGGGGTGTGAAAGAAGGGACGGTAAGGAAATAAACAGGACGTTATAGGAAAAAAGTGACGGTAAGGGAAAAAAAGGGGGGTGGTGGTAAGAATGGGACGGTAAAGAAAATTACCACCTATTTTTAGGTAAATCCCGTTAAGAATAAATGATAGAAACAATGCTCATTGATTTTTAGAAACAGTTATTTACACTGGATTAAATAAAAAAAATTAATTTACCTCAAAAAGTGCAGGAATAAACCTTGGGGACGATAAGACTACCAAAAAAGCCACGATGATTGAAATTGATATTTAAATGGTGATTTAAATTCTGCATTAAATTTCCTGTCAAAGAATTTTCGCCATTCTTTCTCTAGCATTCTTCTGCATGAGCAAAAAAATTCAAAAAAAAAAAAAAAAATGCGGCTGCATCTGAAGTGATTTTCTGTATAATTTTAGCAAGAGAGACGGTGAGTAATCTTAAACCCAGGGACAGAGTTAAAAAAAAAAATATTAACAACCGTAAAAATGTCTGCAGGTTAATTTTTTGCTACATATTTATATAAAACAATAGACATAGATTTTGAAAATAAAATGACATGGAATGACTTTTATTAAAACAATTTTATACAGACAGCTCAAACTTAAATACCAGCATCAGGAATACGGATCGGTAAGGAATTTCGTGGCATATTTGGAACCCCAACATCGTCCAAAACTTATTTATCTCGTGAATATTGTTATGCAGACATGCAATGGGATGTTTTCTAGTATAAGAAATTAAAAAACCAAGAATGTGTATTAAAATAAAAATTATTATTAAGGGACTTAGAAGTCAAAAGATTGTGAGAATGCCTCGTTTATTTCAATATGCACTTGTCCGTCAATATCAAACATTTCTTGACCACATTTTAGAAAGGTATCCGAAAAGTAGCATGGTAAGCTGATGTAATAACAATGACTTCAGCAATCTGTGCGATCACTATTGCTTTTGTCGCTCATAGATACGCTTCTAAATATCTTATGATTTCAATTTTTATATCATCGAATAGAAAATTATGTGTACTTTCAAGTGTAGATTTTTGTAACACTGTGCGGCAATTTACTGATAATTTTATGACTTTTTAAAACATTTCAAGCGAGATTTAAAAAAATATATATCACAGCAGTAAACATTTTTTTATATTCAAATACTATTTATTTAATAATTAATAATCATTATTTCACATAATTATTTTAATAATATATATATTAAAAATTATTATTTGAAAAACCATGAATTATAACATGATTTTTTTTAACAGAACTGGATTTCTAGAAGCTTCAAATATACGAATCTAAAATTATAGCTCATTCGCTAAAAGGTGTCACTAAAAATACTCATTCATTAAAATCTGTTTTGCAACTGTTAAAAAGTAATTGAAAATTAGAAGTTTTAAATTTAAGTGTGCATAATTTCTTACTTATATGATTAAATTATACCCCTTTTGGAATCCGGAGGAAAAATTTATTGTGGATATCAAATATAATGTCAAAATAAGGTGTTACTGTTAAAAGTTTTAATGCTTAAATGCCCGAGTTTTCAAAAATCATTGTAATAATGTTTTTCGGCTTTCATTTTTTAAATAAATCATGGGAAAAATACTTAACAAAATAATATTTTGTTTTAAGTATGGTTTACGGCTAAAAAACAGTTTGTTACTAATCGGTAATACTGGTCTTTAATTAAAAAAATAATTTTCCTTAATAAAATTCCATAATATTAAACACACAAGGATTTTAGGAACTATAATAAGAAATAAATTTTACTTGCTTACTGCAGAACAAAATAGAGTATTTCACAAGCTTCCAAACACAACAAAACAAAACAAGTAGCAACAATTGAAAAAATAAATCTATCTTTATACTTAAACAGCACAAGTGTTGCCATCTACATGTTGAAAATCGATTTAATAATATTTTCAGAATGTATTTTATTGGCAACATTAGGCATTATAGCTTCAATATTATTCTAATTGTATTTTAGTGCCTAAATTGGGTTTGTTGCCGAAAAGAAACACCCGGCATTTAAGGGTTAAAGTATGTTGCATTTTCTGTATCCAGTCGATTTCTGAAGAATAATTTAAACATAGCATTTATTAGTAGAGATTGGTAAAAGTCAAAATTTTAAATGGAAATTTTTTGAGTGCGCTTACTTTACTTATTTCTAAACAGGTGGCCATATGCCAATTAAAACTGTTAATACTTGATTACTAACTAAAGTATACAAATAGAGGATTTTTTAGTAATTTTTTTACCTTTAATCCAATCCAGTTGTTGAAAAGAAAAAAGTAGTTTCCGTTTTGATATTAATATTTTATTATTATTATTAATATTTTATTATTATTATTAATATTTTATTATTAGTAGTTTGCGGTGCCCACTAGTTTTACACCTTATCGATACAGGCTTCTTTTATTAAAAAAAAAATATATATATATATATATATATTTAAGAAATTCCTGATTTCAAAATTTACTCTCCTGAAAATATATATTTGATAACAGTCACCGTCAATGTTTTAGTCGATAAAAATATGGTACTCAATGCGCTAAAAGTTTTAGGTAGATTTTGTATGAAATACTACCTATTGCGATCTCTCATATGTTGGAATTTCTGTAAAATTTTTGCATATCTACACCGATCATGACCCCTAGAGCCGAAAACCACCCTCAGTAAAAAAACTTTATATATCAAACTATCTATCTATCTATCTATATCATTTTTTATGGACACGATAACTTCCGTAATTTTGCACAATTGTCTTCCAAACTGATACATAAAGCCAAGAAGTAGAAAATCCTGGTCAAGTTCGTGAATGGGCAAAATCAGACCAAGAGGACGGAAATAGGGAGGGGTTTTGTGAAAACCGAAAAAAAAAACACATAACTTCTTAATTTTTACACATATCAAATCAGTATAAAGTTATTATTACTTCTAGGAAAAGGGACAAAAATTTATGTATTACAGAGTTTTGCTGAAATTAAAAATGGGCTCAAGGGGCGCAAAAAATTGGGTTTTAGGGAGAAAAAAATCCATAACTTCATCAATTCTTGATATATCAAATTCATTTAAACTTATTGTAAATTTTCTTAATATTAGCTACAACTTTTATATTGACAAGTTTTTGATAGGACCAACTCTTATTGAAAAAATAAAAAATAAAAACGAAAGAAAACGTGTGTGTGTGTGGGGGGGGGGATTGAAGAAGAAGAAAATTCATAACTCCGTCAATTCACAAGATATCCAATCCACTTAAATTTATTATACATCTTATCAATATTATCTACAACTTTTCTATTGATAAGATTTTATAGGATCAACTCTTACAGAAAAAAAAAAGAATAAACAAAAATAGGGGATGGCGAAAACATTATCGTATTATGTGTGTACTCAAATCCAAATGGCTTATTTTCTGACTCATTCTTAAATCATTTTTGCTCTCAAGCGCATCCAATTGGCAGTTTCACTTAATCAGAAACTGTATAATGGGCTGTACTGGTCGACTTTTTGATAAAGGCAGAATATATTTCAAAAAATGCTGTCAAAATGTTCGTTTTGAACCAAATTTCCCGAAGCGATAATGCTGGAAACGAAAAAAATGGTTTTACTGAGAAAATAATTGTAAATCAAATTCTAATTAATTGAACGAAAAATAAAAACACAGATCACTTATAAATCTCTTCAAAAAATGACGTCAGCAAGTTTCATGTTTTTAAGTTTAAAAATGAATTTCATAATGTATCAGGAAATTTCGAGTTGTTGAGCATGGAAAAATATTTTTTTTAAATACAGAATTAATATGATTTTGATAAAGTGAGTTCTTTCAGAAAAATGAAATAAAAAAATTGTCAAAAGCGGCCAGATAAAATTGTTAAACTAGGTTTATCTCTAATCTTGATTTAGTTTTTATCCGTGTCATTAATACTTAACTTCGAAATCTACCTCCGCCTGTAGGCCGAGCTGGCAGGGATTTTTTATATACAGAAGCTTTCGTTGAGAAAAAAAAAAGTAAAAAATTCCTGCTGGTTTGTCCTACAGGCGGAGGTAGATTTCAAAGTTCAGTACTTATTTCACCAACAAAAACTAAATCAAGATTAGAGATCAACCCAGTTGAACAATTTTATCTGGCCGCTTATGAAGAATTTTTTATTTCATTTTTCTGTAAGAGCTCTTTTTATCAAAATCATATTAAGTCTTTATTAAAAAAATATTTTTCCCCACTCAACAACTCGAAATTCTCTGACATATTTTCACACTCATTTTTAAAAGTAAAAACATGAAACTTGCTGCCGTAAATTCTTAAAGAGATTTATAAGTGACCTGCTCTTTTTTTCGTTCGATTAATTAGATCTTTATTTACAATTATTTTACAATTTATTTACAATTATTAATTATCAGTACGACCATTTTTTTTTCATTTCCAGCACGATCGCTTCGGAAAATTCGGTTCCAAATACCCACTTTGATGCCACTTTTTTGAAATATGTTCTCGCTTTATCAAAAAAATCGACCAATACAGTGCATTATATACACTATATGGACATTAATAACTGGCAACTTTCAATGTTAGACATTTTGCGAATTTTTAAAAATATACTTGTCAGATTCTTCTGGAATTTTAGGATTAAAAAGAAAAGATTTGACTTCATATTCATCAACGTTGATTTGATAAGGTGGACAATTAGGGGGGCAAAGAAAAATTAAAGAAAAAAAATAGTACTTGGGATCACCCTGTGAAATTAAATTAACGAAATGATCCATCGCTGCAAAATGTACATAGGCAGACATTGTACAATATGTGTATTCATTCGTGCAAGAATAGCATGTATATTAATAGAGATATTGCGATTTAAAATATACATATATATATATATTACATGTTTTTTGCTTAAAACTTACAGTGTTTTTAACCAAATTTAATGCCAGTTTCAGAAAAATTGACAAAATGTAGGGAAAACAATATAGTACAATTGGAATATAAATATATTATATATTAAGGAAATATGGACAGTTGTATTAAATAATTTGTATCTGCTCATGCTCGAAGGATACCAAGGAACGTTTTGCATAATTTAATAGTCAACTCTATGGAACAACGTATTAAGAAAAATCCGTCAATTATCGTAAATATCAGAGAGATATCTGCGCTAGAGTGAGCTGTTTTTTAGTTTCTCACTAAAACTCACTGAATGATAAGGGATTGCCCACAAATTGTTGTTTTTAAGTTGTGTGACAGCGGTCGGAGCAAGTTTTTTGAAAAAACTATTTAATTATAGTTTATGGTTATATCTAGGAAGCTTTTGACTCTAAATTACGATGAAAAGGAAAATATACACCATACACTGATTACATTTAGGTAAATTGGGAAGTTTATAGTAAAATTTTGTGAAATTTAGCACAATACGCAAAACACTCTACAATAAATTCTATCGCATATGTATGTATTTTCTGTATACACTTAATTTGTATGACAGTGGTGAAGACAATAAACTAAAATTTAAGATATATTGGACATTTTTCATGAGTTATAAGTCAATAAATAACTTGCTATTTGATTTTTATAGTGATATCTCAATAGATTTTGAGAAATCACGTTTTGCGTGTGGATTTTTCACTGGAATGTTTTCCATAAAATACATTTATTTAACTGAAACATTTACTTAACTATTTTAAACTTTACTTAACATTTAACAGTTATATAATTTGGAAATTTACTGTATTTATCGATCAAGGAATTCTTGTTTATGCCGTTTATATCTAAAAGACATTTTGGCAGTTTTTGTTTGAAGGAAAATAAAAAAATAATGCTGAAACGTTTGGCACTTACGGTTTCATTTACAGCTATCAAGTAGTTTTTAAATTCTGATAACTTAGATTTTTTTATAGTACAATAAATGTAAGCGCAGATTTGAAAGGTAAAAATGTGGGCTTTAATAAAATGTAATAACGAAAATTGTAAACAAAAATCTCATTTTAAACGTAATCAGATATTCTAATTTGTATACTATTTTTCATTTTTTTATTGATACTTTAGTTCTTCTTGTAAAACCAGCATAATGAGCCTATTCGAATAAAAAATGGGTGATCAAAGTCAAAGCATCCGTTTTAAAACAAATCGCCAAGTACATGCTAGTATTCTAAGGGAAACTGAAGTGTCAATAAGCAATGAAAAATAGCCTACAAATTAGGATATCTGACTACATTTAAAATGCGATTTTTGTCTAAATTTTTTCCTTGTCTTTGTATTACATTTTGTTAGAACCCGCATTTTTACCTTTCCAAATCTGCGCTTACATTTACTGCACTATAAATAAAACCTAAGTTATCAGAATTTAAAAACTATTTGATAGCTGTGAATGAAACCGGAAATGCCAAACGTTTCAGCGTTCATTTTTTTCATTCGTACAAAAACTGCCAAAACTGTCTTTTACATGTAAACGGCACACACGCGTACAAAAAAAAAAAGGCATTGATCGATAAGTACTGCAAATTTACAATTCACATATTTGTCAAGAAAAGGTTAAATGAAGTTTAAAATAGTTAAGTAAATGTCTCAGTTAAATGTATTTTATGGAAAATGCATTTTTCTGTGAAAATTCCATACGCAAAACGTAATTTCTCAAAAAGCTATTGAAATATCACTATTAAAATCAAATTAACGGTAAATTGGCTCATAACTCATGAAAAATGTATAACAATATATATTAGATTTTAGTTTATTATCTTCATCACTGTCATACAAATTACTTGTATACAGAAAATACATATATATACGATAGAATTTACTGTGGAGAGTGTTTTGCGCATTGGGCTAAATTTCAGAAATTTTTTCCATAAACTCCTCAATTTACCTAAATGTAATCAATCTATGGACTGTATTTTTCTTTTAATCGTAGTTTAGAGTCAAAATATTCCTAAACATAACCGCAAACTATAATTAAATAGATTTTTCAAAAAGCTTGCTCCGAAAGCTGTCAGATAACTTAAAAATAACAATTTGTGTACAATCCATTAACATTCAGCTAGTTTTAGTGAGAAACTAAAAAACAGCTCACGCTAACGCCGATATCTCTCTGAATTTTTACGATATTCGACTGATTTTTTTTTTTTTTTTAAGTTGCTCCATAGAGTTTACTATTAAATTATGCAAAAAATTTCTAGTTATCGGTCGCGCAAGCGCAGATACAAATTATTTTATACAACTTCCCATATTTCCTTAAATATTTAATATATGATATTAATATATTTAATATATTTAATGATGATTTAATATATTTAATAAATGAATACACATATTGTACAATGTCTGTCTATGTACATTCTGCAGCGATACAGCATTTCGTGCATTTTTTTTACAGGGTGATCCCAAGTGCTATTTTTTTCTTTAATTTTTTGTTGGCCCCCTAATTGTCCTCGTTATTAAATCGACGTTGATAAATATGAAGTCAAACCTGTTCTTTTGAATCCTAAAAATCCAGAAGAATCTGACAAGTATATTTTTAAATATACAGTAAAACGTCTAAAATTGAAAGTTGCCGATCATTAATGGCCATATAGTGTAGTTTCTGAATAAGAGAACCTGCCAATTGGATGCGTTTGAAAGCGAGAATGAATTAAAAAATGAGTCAGAAAATAAGCCGTTTGGATTAGAATGCACCCTTAATAGGATAATTTTTTGGTCAACCTCAATTTTTCGTTTACCGTATATATTCGTGTATAAGTCGGGGAATTTCTGAAAATTTTCGGCAAAAAAATTGGGTGAGGGGGGGGGGGGTTGTCGACTTATACGAGAGTCAATTAATACAACAACAACAACAAAAAAAACTTCAAATACTGCCAAAATTCTGCGACTTTATGTGTAAGAATAATAAAATAATACTTAAAATATACAAATAATAATTATTTATCATTAAAAAATATTTCGTTGACTTGTTTTTGTTTACTTACCACTTTTTCGCATTGGCGAATGTCTCCTTCTCATACCATATGGAGAGCGCGTTTTTCTCCCATCTTTTCTTCCGACACGAAACGTATCTTAAGCCTAAATTAGGATAAAGATTGACTGCCACAATTCAGCATCTTTCCAGCAAGACACAACACGGTTACATTTGCGCTGCAGCATTCTGCTGCGTTTATTAAAAAAAAAAAAAACAAGCATTTTACTTACAAGCAATAAAACGTGATGCTGCATTTCAAAAATTAGAATCATCCGAATTTTTCAAACAGTTCCGTAAATTTGGCTGCAGTCATCTTTTTATCGAATATGTAAATACCTTCTACCTCCGCCCCACCAGTGGCTGAGAGGTTCTGCTCACGAAACTGGTAGACGGGAAGTGCTGGGTTCGATCCCAATCGCGCCCGTCGGCCTAATCGTTCGGAGTTTTCGTGGTTTTCTTCGAACCTTGGATTTCCAAGCGTTAATAAGGGTTAGGTTTCCTTAGAAAGACCCCCACGAAGGGCACTCCACCCGGGCCTATATCCCTCGTGCAGATAACTGGCCGTCATAAATACAACCAACCAACCAACCTTCTACCTCCGATTCCAGTTCTCTACTTGAAGTTAATGAATCGTCCGAAATGAAATCTTCACTGCCGTCCATAGCATTACTAATGCAGCATTTTAAAATGATTTCACTTTGACATTTTTTGATATAGAGTCCTACGATTCTTTTATCCACTGGACGACTGCAACAATATCCACTTTTTTTAAGTTACCAGCTTTGGTTTTTTGAGTTTCATCTGATGCCATCCATTCAATCCATTTTCTTCGAAGATTACCTTTGAAAGGTTTGTTTATACTGACATCAAGTGGCTGCAGGATTGATATAAGTCCACCAGGAATTACAGCCATCTCTGTTTTCTGTGAGCTCGCCTTCGTCTTTACGACATCTGTGGTATGCGCACTGAATGAGTCTCAGATGAGAAGACTTTTTTTTTATGGAAAACCGCTCCCGGTCGCCGATTCCACACTTTTTGCAACCAGTCTTGAATGCCATCTTCGTCTATCCAACCTTTCGGATGAGCTCGAACAATTACGCCTGCCGCAAATTTTGCTCCTTTAGGGAGTTTTTTTCTCTTAAAAATGACAACAGAAGGCAGTTTTATTCCGTTTGCAAAACATGATAAAACAACAGTAAATATACTTTTTCCATGGCCGGTTGTTCGAATAAGGACAGTATTTTCCCCCTTTGTCTTTTTCTGTGTTTATTTCCCCCTCCCACTGCCCTGTTGCTCGGCATATCAAATGTTACTTGTGTTTCGTCCATATTCCCGATGTGGGCTAATTCAAAATTATGCTTTTTTCACAACCTTATCATGTGTTTTATCAACTAAGTCGGTGGCAGGCACTGGGATAGTTTTGTAAACATAAATCTTAACGTTTCATAAACCTCGTGCACCATCCTGCAAAAGCGACAAACGTGGGCGGGTGCGGAACGATATTCAAATCTTTTGACATGTGTAATGCACAAAGGCGGATACACGTTTGAGATACTATAAAGCCATTTTTCCTTTTTTCCAAAATCCAGGAATTAAGCGCTTCCTCTAATTTAGAAAAACAAACGCTTCCACCTCTCCTTGCCTTCTTTTATTGCGGCATTTTTAGAATCATATCTTTGTTTTTCCTCCACTCTCGAACTTGTCGCTCATTAACACAGAACGTTCGTGCAACTGCACTGTTATTAGACTTCCCGGCTTCTTTAATCACTTTTAACTTAATAGAAGCTGTATAATTTAGCCTTTTATGTTTATCCATCGTCTGAAATATTAAAAATTGTTGAGCTGTATAAACTACGAAAATTGAAAACATTGCAAAATACTCTGCACGTGTCTGTCAACCTGTTCAGAAGACAAACATTTTTCCTCTCCATAAAATTCCTCTGCGTATTTTCTCACGCACAGCAAGCGTTTGGAGAAACTAGTCTTGGCAACCACTCAGAGATGAAATCACTTTACCTACCTCGAAACTTTGGGGTATTCCAGAGTCAGAGAAGCAGTCACAGGCGCACGGTACGAAACTGGATTTGGCAATAGTTCGCTGCTATGGCGAGAATTTCTACTGCGTCTAGGATAAGAAATCTTTGACTTGATTTTATGCAAAATTGAAGTAAAAACTTAGGGGGTCGACTTATACGCGAGTTTTTGATTTTTTCCAGAATTTGCATTTAAAAGTTAGGGGGTCGACTTATACGCCGAGTATATACGGTACTTATATATAAATATATATATATATATATATATATATATATATTATTTATTTATTTATTTATTTTGCTGTAAGTGTTGATCTTTTCAAAAACTTGTCAATATAAAAGTTGTAGATAATGTTTATAAGATGTATAATAAATTTAAGCGGATTGGATATCTTGTGATTTGACGAAGCTATGATATTTTTTCTTCTTCAAGCCCTCCCCCCCCCCCCATTTAAAAAAAAATCAGTAAATTTGGCCCTATCAAAACCTTGTCAATATAAAATTTGTAGATAATATTAAGAATATTTAAAATAAGTTTAAATGAATTTGATATCTTAAGAATTGACGAAGTTATGAATTTTTTCTCCCTGAAATCCTATTTTTTTGTGCTCTTTGAGCCCATTTTTTATTTTATCAAAAATCAGTACTACATAATTTTTTGGCGCTTTTCCTAGAAGTAATAATAACTTTATACTGATTTGATATGTATAAAAATTAAGAAGTTGTGTGGGTTTTTTCGGTTTTCACAAAAGCCCTCTTTATTTCCATCCCCTTGGTCCAATTTTGCCCATTAACGAACTTCACCGAGATTTTCTACCCCTTGATTTTATTTGTCAGTTTGGAAAAGATTTGTGCAGAATTACGGAAATTATCGTGTCCATAAAAAAGTGATATATATAAAGTTTTGAACTAGGGATAGTTTTGTGTTCTAGGGGTCATGATCGGCGTAGATCTGCGAAACTTTTTCAGAAATTCTAACATTGGGGTGATTGCAATAGGTAGTACTTCTTACGAAATCTACCTAAAACCCTCCAGGATTAGAAAACATCCAGGCGTATACGGTGTACACCATGGTATATACTCTCCTCTACAAACTAGGTCACCGTATACTTTTTATTAAATTTTTAAAAACCGCCATCCTCATATAGTATAAGCTGTATAAAAATTTCGAGATTACTTGTAATCCAGATTTAATATACATTAATACTGATTTCTATCACATCTTCATTGATTCAAAATATATTGACAGATGAATGATTTATTATTATAAACTAGTTTTTAAGATATTTGAATATTCTTTAAGTAATATAGCAAGGCGAAGCTGATATATTTATAGGTAAGGTAATTTTTTTATCCTGAAGTTTTTAGTTGCTACATTTTACGTAAGAAAATTTTAGACTTTAATCCATAATTCAACAACCAGAATTTATATAACTGAAACATATCGACAAAGTGCAGAAAAGCTCTTAGAATATTTTCATTTCCATGCGAAAAGAAACTTCAGAGAATAGTTCTAAGCTTCATACTTGAAAAAGATATGATCATTTCTAAAGTACAATAGTATAAGACGAATGAAAAACTGGTCAAAGTAGAAACCCAATATAACACTGTTTGGTATTTTGAAAAGCTGGCGTATTGGAATAAAATATATTTCTAGATCTATATTCTGTTGTATACTGAAAAAATATCTCTCTCTAGAACGCGGGCATAAAAAAATAGCAAAAACAGAAAGTAAAAATAAAAATAAAGAAAACATAAAAAAAACTTAAAAAAATATATATTTATTCATTGTTTTCTAGTGAAGGATTTTAAAGATTTTTTAAACATCTTCATAATTTTGTTTGATACATAATCTAAATATCTATGTAAGAATAAATGGATGGATGGTAGCCAGTCATGGTCTTGGAACGATAAAGTTACTAAAGGAAATGCACCTATAGTGGGCCACTAAATTTCCAAGTTTAAAAACATGCCCGCAATGTCTTTCTGAAAAGGAATGAAAGAAATCTGATTGAGTAACATCCTTAAATGTTAACTTTCCACAAACTGTTTGGAATAAATGTTTTTTTTTTTCTGTTCGCATATTTATATATTCTCTAGATTGTCTTCAAAAACAGATTTTTTGGCAAATTCTGAGACAAGTCATTAACAGACATATTTTTATTTAAAACATTGTTTCTCCAATGCTATGTTTTATTCTTGAATGCGTGTTCTTATCAAAATTAACTCAGTATCATAGTTACAATTTTTTTTTCTGTTACATATAAACACTTCAGGACGTAGGCTAACTAAGGAAATGAAAAGGCATGCTGTCATTGGCTCATTGACTGAAGAACACTTCGATTTAGAGATTGTCACATTCTTGAAACTCACCTGGTCATTTGTCATTAATGTAAGAAGTGAACTGAAGACTGCTATGTTTCATGTGGCAAACATTTCATGCAGGAAACAATATATTGTCAGAAATACGAGATCATCAAAACACCAGAAATCGTCAGTCAAGTCGATGAAAATCCTACGAAGTTTATAAGTGAACTCGCGAGGAAGATGCAGCTTGATGAGGCCACAATCTGATGTGTGATTCATATGAACCTCCGTTAGAGGTCGTACACGTTGAAGAAAGTACAGTGCTTGCCCGATAGAACCAGGAACAACTGCCTGGCCAGAGACAAGCGCTTCCTTAAGAAGCTGAAACACCAAGAAGGGCCATGAATGCTCTTGTTTCTTTCCAATGAGAAAAACTTCGCCCATGTCAAGAAAGTGAATCGCAAAAAGAACGGTGATAGTGTAAAATCCCAGAAGAGGTTCTCACAGACACGTGCAGAAAATTTCCAACCTCACTAATGATTCTGGGGAGGGGGGAGTTCCTGAGAAGCGAAGAAGATCTGATGCATCCACATTTCTTTCTTTAAGGTGCCAGAGTCGCCGCCGTTGCTTCTACCGAGGTGTTAAAGCACTAAATTACTTTTGTAACACGTGGGATGTGCCATACTTGTTTTAACAAGACTTTGAACTATCCCATACGGTCAAAACAAACCAAAAATAGATGACTACAGCATTCATGACGATGTCATCCTCAACTTGTTAGCCCCGAACACCCCCCCCCCCCCCAAGCTACTCAGATATTAACTGAATGGCCTATTACGTATGTGGCGTAGTTGAGTGGGACTCCAATAATCATCCACACAGCGATGTTGCGCCCTTAAGGCAGCTCTTGTGTACGCAGTAGCAAATGTTCCCAACACTCATCTAATCATTAACTGAAGTCAGTTTCGACAGCATGGAAAGGCGTTTATTGCGGAAGGCAGTGGTTTCAATGAATGATGTCATCCAGTGTGTATGTGGTTATTTGTACAGAACGTTAAAAAAATGCTCTATCTCTAATGTATATTCCTGTTTGAAAGCAGGCGTGGAAATGTTCTTAAAAACTGACCATCCTTTATACTACTTATAATTAAATAAAAATCGCTAAATTCAAATATAAATTTTATAGATATTTATTTTCGATTGGTAAATACTAAATATGCATAATCTTGTGCAATGTTAGAAAATAACTATATGAAACGGAGCAAAATCTGTAAGGTAAGCTGATTCTCTAATTAAAAAAGCTTATATGTAGATTTTATGATCGAATAAGTTTTAAAGTTTGAAAATCATTTTTGCAGATCAATGAAAAGTTCTTGAATTTTCTTATTCAGTTGAATAGTAACTCAACTGAATAAAAAAGGGATAAAATGGAATGGTGATAAAAAAATTATTGCATACTTTTATATCTTTCCTTTCAGATTCTAGTAGTGATAAAAATAATCATTTTTTAAGACTTATTTGTTATTTTATTTTTATGTACACTGACGTAAAAAACCGTTTCTTACAAAATTCCTTTACTTTCTAAAATAAATATTTTACATTTGATAATGCTTTAGGTTCATAATATCTTAGTCGTACAATTCAAAAATGTGGTCATTTCTAAAATAGGGATGGAATGATGACGATAAATATAGGCATAACGCATTCTTCATTAACGTAGTGTATGCAACAAGACAAGAATCCCTGCCCGCTCGGCCTACCGGCAGAGGTAGATTTCGAAGTTAAGTACGAATTTCACCAACAAAAACTAAATCAAGATTAGAGATAAACCCAATTTAACAATTTTATCTTTTCACGAACTTTCGATTTCATTTTTCTGTAAGAGTTCGTTTTATCACTTTAAGACCGAGAGATTTTTCTGTTTGTAGAAATTGAAAGTCTTGGTGGTTTCCTCTTATCGAGAGGATCGTATTTGATTGAAAAAAAAAATAATAAAAAAAATACCCTATGTCAGGTTGTGCCAAGGGAGGACCCACGCAATTGAGTGTGTTCGGCCTTAATGCAGCCGTTTTTAAGCTAAATCTACACAATTGTGTAGTTTGGGATTATATGTGCAAATATCTAAAAATAAAGTTTAAGCAAAAAAAGTTGTTGTATATTGAGATAATTTTCATCAGCAACAATGGAAATGCTTGAAACTATTTTGGTTTTTGTACAGACCACTACAATTTCATTTTCTAATACGTGCTCAATGATCGCACCCCTCTTAAGAGCCGTTGACAAATTGTATGCCCTTCACTACGTTTGGATTGTGCCTGATTCTTCAAATTTCTTCTTTTTTAGTTTTCTCAGCAGCAGCATTTTGTTGAAATACCGATCGAAGTACATAAAACTAGGTCTGAACCAGAGTAAGGACTATAGCAGTTAATAAGCGCTGATCCTTGTGGACCAGATCTGTACTTTCCCTCTGGTATACTACAAAATTGAAAACTATCCCAGATGATGCTGTTACAACAGAGTGTGGGTTGTTTTTTATATATTTCTATACTGAGGCACGTTCTAAAAAAAGGAATCGTCTGCTCATCTATGGAAATATTTCCCTGATATCCTGGTAAATTCAAGCAGACACTACGGAATGTGTCGAGCATTTGCTGAACTTTCTATCACTTCGGAAAATTCGGTTCAAAAGGACCACTTTGACTGCCTTTTTAAAAATATATTCTGCATTTATCAAAAATGGGCCAATACAGCACATCATATAGTTTCTGAATAAGCGAACATCTTATTGGAGACGTTTGAGAGCGAAAATGAATTTAAAAAATGAGTCAGAAAATAAGCCGATTGGATTTGAGTACACACTTAATACGATAATTTTTTTCGTCAACCTTTTTTTTCTGTAAGAGTTTATCCTATCAAAAACTTGCCAATATGAAAGTTGTAGATAATATTGAGAAGATGTATAATAAATTCAAGCGGATTCGATATCTTGTAAATTGTCGAAGTTTTTTTCTTCTTCAACTCCCTTATATTTTTTTGTTTTTAATTTTTTTTTCAGTAAGAGTTAGTCCTATCAAAAACTTGTCAATGAAGCTGTAAATAATATTAAGAGGACTTATAATAAGTTTTAGTGAATTTGATATCTTAAGAATTGACGAAGTTATGAATTTTCTTCTCCCTAATATTCTATTTCTTGCGCCCATTGAGCCCATTTTTAACTTTATCAAAAATCTTTGATGCACAAATTTTTGGACTTTTCCTAGACGTAATAATAACTTTAAACCGATTTGATATCTATTAAAAATAAGAAGTTATGGGGATTTTTCGATTTTCACAAAACCCCTCCCTATTTCCATCCCCTTGGTACCCGATTTTGCCCATTAACGAACTTGACCGAGATTTTCTACTCATTGATTTTATGCATCAGTTTGGAAGAGATTTGTGCAGAATTTCGGGAGTTAGTGTATCAATAAAAAGTGATATATATATATATATATATATATATATATATATATATAGATATAGATATATAGATATAGATATATATACATAAATAGATGTATAAAGTTTTTTACTGAGGGTGGTTTTGGGTTCTAGGGGTCATGATGGTTGTAGATCTGCAAAACATTTTCAGAAATTCCAACATAGGGGAGATCGCAATAGATGGTATTTATACGAAATCTACCTAATATAAAATGTCTTATATTTCTGGTATGCAATGAACAATTTGCAAGGAAACATTCGATTCTATGAGTGAAAAATTATCGAATTTATCTAAAAGGAAGGAATGTGTTTTGTACTTATTTTTCTCATCACTGTGGAATATTGTAATACTGAAAGCGCACAGCTTTTTTTCAGATTTAAAAAAAATACTTTTTAAAGTAGAGATAAGATTTTGCAGACTGATGTGTCAAATACAGAATATTCCACCCATGCAAAAAATTTACGAAAATTGAAAAAAGAAAATTCAAAACGTATGAACACTGGTATAGATTAATTTGTAGATTTGATTTATCAGTCATTAAATTGAACATTTTTTTTAATTAACAAAACCCAGAAAATACCACTATATATATTGGAGCGGAAGTAACCCCTGTATACATGAATTCTTCTAATAAATGATTTAGCTCTTATTGATGTAAAAGACATCAGCCATCCGCTGTTATTCGGGGAAAAGGCAAAATCGCTGCCCTTTAATTCTAGGAGTGTTGGTAAGGTTTGTATACCGAGCACAAAAGACCTTCCCAGAAAAAAATTGTAAGCAAAATTGAAAAAGTTAAAGTTTTCAAGAAGCATGATCGCTTAATACATAGGAAGGTCCGCAATGGCTTCGAACTTGTTCATCGATCATTAACGACAGTCGGTCCTCGATGAAGACGCGGAATCGCAGAGCATTATAGACTGTGCCCGCAATGGTAGTAGAACCAATCATTGAAGGCCTCACTGGAAAAATTTTAAAGCGAAATTCAGTACGTATTTTCTTTAAATTATCTTTAGACAAGACAATTCGTGAAAAAGTCATATCAAAGAAAAAAAAAACATTCAATAAAAAAAGTAATTTTGCAATGTTTTTTTTTGCGATTATTTCGGGAAAGGTCACGATATTCTCAATACTCTTTTAGTTGGAATACGTACATTAGGGTGTCCCAAAAAATGAAAGTCGTTTTATTTTTTCGCATACCCTCTCATTTTTTTTCCATTTATGCCAAATCAATTGTAAATAAAGTTTCATGTATTTTGAACCATGGGAACCCGTGCCGATTTGCATCTGAAGTCTCAATCAGTAAGTGTGTACTTAGCGAGCGAACGTTGACACATGTCTTGCAAATGAAAAAGATAAAACAAAACAAAAAAGGAAAGTTTTTGGAATGCTTGTGACAATGCGCAACCCGTGACTAAACAGTGCAAAATAGTGACAATGCTCAACCTGTGAAACGTGTCACTACCAGTTTATTGAGGACAGCGCACGTCTATGTGTCAATGTGCTTATAATTTCATGTTCTTTTGTTAGTAAATGTCTGTATAGTTTTTAATCAGTGAGCAGAACATGGCAGTGGAATTGTGTAGTTCTAAAAAATTTATATTTTTAATAGGGAAAATTAAACATCAAATAACAGGTTCAAAACTTCCGTCTAATGGACAAGTTCTCGCAGTTTTGTTTTACAATATTCGAAAAGTGAATTTAACTGTTAATGAAAATGAAAATCTCACTATTCGTGAAACTATTATCGTTTGGGAAAAGGCACAGATGCCTACGAAATTGTTGCCAAATTGTGTGAAGAAGCTTGTTAATATGTATAAAGTTAGTAGAGACTTACAAAAAAAATTGCAGAGAAATTACAATACGTAGTCAAGTGGCGACAACAAGAATTTGTAACTGATTTAGACAATTTGTTCGATATAGCACACGCTGATGCATTTCAAATGATAAAAATAGAGGAAGATACGATGTTCTTGCAGCGATAAAAAAGGCCAAGCCAAGCCGAGCCGGTCACTTAGGTGGAGTGGATAAAAAACTGGCCAAAAAAGAGGAAAGGGTCCGACTTCGAGTTGTCAAAGAAGAAAATTGGCGAATCAAATATGGTTCCGCTTCAACATCCTCGGCATCATACGAACCATTCAAGAATATTCCTCTTCGAATTCTAATGAAAATATGGATAAAGAAGATTTCTCAACACAGATCTAAACCTCAGAACCTGGAACAAGTAAATCAGTAATGAGGAAAGATTTTTATTATTCCGAAGTTAGTTACTGCACTAGACAGGTGTCATTTAAGTATGCGAGATTCTGCGTTTATTCTTGAAGCTACTATTGGGGGGACACTTGGATTTAACATCGACAAATTTCCGTTAAGCAAGTCTTCAATTGAATGAATTCGATTTCAGAAACACGGAAGGAACGCGCGGAAGACATAAAAATTGAATTCCAAAACGAGGTACCAGATGTAGTCACCTTACATTAAGATGACAAACTGTTGCCTGTTTTGATTGGTCGAAAATCAAAAGAAGAACGCTTGTTTATAGTTATTTCATATGGACTTAAAGAACACCACCAATGGACTTTACCCACGAATGGCAACAGCCACGCCTCTGCGGGGAAAAACCCTCCGAAAGAGACTGTTTATTGGACGAAGGGAGAGCAGTGTTAAAATTTTCTTCACGTCAATTGCAGTTTTTCTTCTGATTACCCGCGGCTGACGTCACATGGGTAAAGTCCATTAAACACCAAGGATAAGAAAGCATTGCTAAACGTCTGCTTGTTTATCGTGCCAGTCTATGTCAAACATGACTTTAGTACATTTTGGCAACTACAAAGTTTTGTACTTTTTGAAATCTTTGAAAGCCTATGAAAATGTGAATGAAAGCATCTCGAAAGCTGCTTTACAGAAATTTCTCCAGCATTTATGGTATTTGACTGATGAAATAGCAGTATTAGCACTTTTTGATGATGATGTGGACGAAGAAACGAAATTAAAAATGGTGGGGTCCTAGGAGGGGACTTCTGCCAATGTCTACCCGTCCAAATACTAGCAAACAGAAGTAAAATATTGTATTTATCAATCAAAACAAGTGAGCTGTGGCATCACTTCAATTCAGTTTCATTAACAGATAACATGTGCGTTGATCCAGAACAAAGAGAATTTGCCAAATATCTTTTGAAACTGGAAAATTGGGGAGAACCTGGGAACGCAATGGGTGAAATCGAACTATCCGTAGATATACTTTCAAATGGTCTTCTCATTGATGAAGTCTTTGGGAAATGTTTAACGAAAGGGAGTTATGAAGAAATGAAGGATCGAGGTATCCTTGCGCCATTAAATAAATATGTCAGTAAGATTAACGAAGAAATTATTGACAAGCTTCCTGGAGAGAATAAAATCTACTACAGCTACGATTCCGTCAAAGGTCAACCTGAAGGAGCAGTCCAGTTTGCGAAGGAATTTCTGAATTTCATCGAAATAGCTGATTTGTCACCTCATGAATTAAAGCTTAAAAATAACGCAATAATAATACTATTGCGCAATTTAGATGTTTCAGAAGGTCTTTGCAATGGAAGAAGTCTAATTGTTAAAGATCTTTGCAATAACATAATCAATTCAAAAATAAACACAGGAGAATATTCAGGTATCGAAGCACATATTCCGCGAATAACTCTCGATTCAAGCAGAGGTCAACTTGGATGCACAATGCAAAGGCGTCAATTTCCTGTGAGGCCGACATTTGCAATAACTATGCATAAAGCTCAAGGTTAGATCTTCGAATTTCTTGGCGTCCACTTACCGACACCTGTTTTATGCATGGAATGCTCTACGTTGCTTTTTCCAGGGTTAAGAGGCAAAACAACTTAAAGGTACTTCTATCTACAGAAAATCCTCATCACACTCATAATGTTGTATGGAAAGAAGTATTGAATACACCAACAACCAATCAACTTAGTATTTAAAAGACAGCAGAAATACACAACAAAATGGTTTACTAGAAAGTATTTAGAAAGGGATATAGATTTGTCAATAAATAAAAAGCTCAAAAAACTAATATTTAGATGTGTTATTATTATTTTTAGAAAGTAAAAATGACATTTTTAGGTTGAAATAAATACGCTTAAATAATAAATAAATAACATTTCTTCAATGCAATATGATCACAGAATAAAAAAATCACCGAGTGATGCTCGGAGTACAAGGTACTACAAATAAAACTTCCAACAATATAGAAAAAAACACTATTGGCTGGTGACCAGAAGATTATGGAAAATTGGGCCAATATATTTTTAACTCGCAGATCTACCCTACTTCACTAGTGTCAATAATAAGGGTCCTCCCGGGTAAAATACATTCAAAAGAAATAATAATGCAATGACAATAACTGAGATTGGTGCATTACCGTCCACGAATCGTTAAAAAGACCAATAAGTAATATAAGTAAGATAGTCTTAATTGTGTCTACTATTAACTATACCATAATAATATATATTCCAAACAAGCGTCATAATATATATTAAAGTAAATTATTTGCTTAAAAAACGTCATTTCAATAATAATAATAAAAAAAGAACATTACAAATATAAAAAAATTACATGTTTTGACTCTTTTATTGAGTCATCTTCAGAATATACAAAAAAACTACAAACACAATGCCAATTGTGACATTATACTGATGATGGAAACGACCTAACCCATAAATTTTGCCTTTACTGAAATTTTTCTTAACTTGTGATCATCATACAATTTCGTTTTTCACACCGTTGAATAGAAGAAAGTTCTGTCAAATGAAATTTATATGAAAATTGGATCTCAATTTTTTCATGTGAATGGATTTTAACGTAATTTTCAATCATGGATATTTTTTTATTTGCATTCAGCCAAGGATGAGATTTCCGCTTTTTTTGTACACCAGTATTTTGTTAGAGAAAATGATATCTCATTTAATCGGACCACTCTTGCGATTTAACAGAACAACATTTTGTCTAAGAATATATCGGTGTGCAAAAACGCGTAAATTTCATCCCTACATGCAGCCCAATTGCGAAAGATATATCTGTTTGCTCTTAATGCAATATTATAAAGTAAAGGCATTGCTTTGAGTAACTCTAGCATCATATTGTTCGTGGCAACAACCTAACCCAACCATAAAGTCAACTTTTACTGCAATTTGACCTTTAAACATCGCACATTTGATTATTACAACGTCTAATATAATACAAAGAGCACTTTCAGTAATATTTGTTTGAAAAGCTTATCTCAATTTTCGGATTGTTTATCCATTTTAAATTAATTTTCAATCACGGAGATATTTTTAAATATACCTGCAACCCAATTAAGAAAGCTATATCCGTTTGCTATTAATACAATATTATGAAGAAAAGACATATGTATGAGTAACACTTAGCATCATATTGTTGGTGGCAACAACCTAACCGTATCATAAATTACGCATTTACTGCAATTTGATCTCTAAACATCATGCATCCTTTTATTTCAACGTCTAACAGAAAGAAAAACACAGTAAAAACACAACACAGAAAAAAAAACAATTTGTTTGAAAAGTTTATGCCAAATTACAGATTTTTTTATGTTTTTTAAAGTAATTCTCAACCTTGAATTTTTTTAAATATGCCTGCAACCCAATTACAAAAGTTTCACTTAATTGCTAAAAACATTGTACATAATTCAGTATTTGTTTGTTTTCGTGCGCATTTACATAACTAAATTGGCAAATTTCAGTAATTGTGTGTTATCGTGTGGAAATCTCATTCCTGCTGTTTATAACTTGGGTTATTCTGAAATAATCTTAATTCACCTTGCACTATTAGTTTTTCAGTTAAGGTGTTGGTGCGTAACATTGTTATATGCTGATTAGTCATAGAATTATAGAGTTAAATTCCATAATCATGTGGAACCCGATTATGAAAGATTAGTCTTTTTAAAAATTCTGAATGGATTTCATTGGACCTTGTATTGTTTGTTAGATAATTTTACACGGATGTTTTTAAAATATTGCATATAGTTTTACGCCGCTTTGTTTTAAAATTATAGAAGAAATTTCATTTGTCAGGTGAGCCCGATTATAAAAGATTAGCCTTTTTTAAAAGTTCTACTGGACAGATTTTGATGAAATTTGCACTATTAAATCGCATACAACTTTCTGGTATAGTTTTAGTACATAACATTTTGTTGTACATGCTTTGCTATAGAATTAACTGAAATGTTATATAATCAGCGAAACCAATTCTGTATGATTAGCTTTCTAAAAAAGTTAGATAATTTTTCAGGAATAGTTTTAGTATATTGCATATCCGTCTATCATTCTCAGACCAAAACATACGGTAAATGATCAACTAAAAAATTAGGACCTAAACAGCCGAAATTTTGTCTGACACATTAGAAAATATAATAGCGCAGTGATGATCGTATCGTTTTCAGCTATACGGAAGGACATTTGAGATAAAGATTCATATTGCTTTAAAATGGAAGATCAAATTCACCCATATATTTCCTTTAATTAAAGATTTGTTCGGAGAATTTTTCCGCAGCGGGAGAAATGTGCTACTCAGATAAATAAGTGATCGCTGAAACAAAACTGATCATTAAACAAAAATACCATACATACTTTTCCCTGTAGTTGTTGAGAAATCTAACAAATATATAAAGTGTTAAAAATATATTCGTGTTTCAAATTAAAAACGATTTTTATTTATGTACTACTAGCAAACCCCGCGGCTTCGCTCGCATAAAATTTGAAATATGCCAAATGATATTTGCATGACTATTTTTTATTAGAAGAACACTTTTTGAAATAATTCAAAAATTACAAATTAAGCCATAGTTTGACTAAACTTAATTATAAAAGTGCAATAGACAGAAATGAGATTCTAATTAATAAGACGACCTAAAACTAATTCCAATTAAATGATAATCTTGTAAGTATTTTGAGACTTTTTTGCTCATTTCAGTATTCATTTGAAGTTTTAAATTTTTTAGAAACCATCTTAACACATTTACATCTTAAAATTAACCATCGTGTCAAATTCCAACCTTCTTGTCTAACAGTCTACCACCACTCTGGTGTTAGTGGCACCAACATAAAATACCGAAACAGAGTTGAAATAGAATGTCTCGAAAAATGTTGAAACAGAGACTGTCACCATTAATTTGCTATCATTAAACTTGAAATCGGTTGGTATTTCCTAATACTCTATAGAAAACGGAATTTAGATGTCTTAAAAGGCTTTCTTGTTTTTCCTGCCAACCAGGTAGTAGTGCCACCGGCATGAAATATAGCCCGTATAGGATCAGGGACTATCACTCTTGATTTGCAACCAATTACTTCTGTAATCTGTTTATATTTCCTGAGATTCCATAGAAATCGTAATTTAGGACCCTTTTAGAATGCTTTTGACTCCTTCCCTTCACTTCACCCCTTTTTAATTTCGAATTTATATTTTACTGTTCTTAGAGGACATTTGTATTTTATAAGTAACTACCGTGCTATATTTAAAGTTCCTAGCCTCTTCAGTACCGCAGAATTCACAATTTAGAAAGTTATTTGCTCCTGCAACACTCGACATAAAATATGCTTATGTTTGCACAGGTTCTATCACCATCAATTTGAAACCATTATGTTTGACGTCGGTTTCGAATTTCATACGACTGCATAAAAATCGTAATTTAGAACGCTTATAGAACGCTTTTTGCTCACTTCATCCTTTTAAATTTGGAATTTTCTTTCGACAATTCTTAGAAAGCATTTTCATCTTTGAAGTAATTACCATTCCAAATTTAAAATTTTAGATCCTCTCAGTAAGACAAAAAACGTAATTTAGAGCATTTTTTGCTCCTGTAACCCCCAGGTGGAAGTAAAAACAACGTAAAATATAGGCTATGTTGGAGCGGGGACTCTCACCATCAGTTTGAAACCATTACTTCTGAAATCGGTTTATATTTCCTGGGATTACGTAGAAATCGCTATTTAAAACGTTTTTAGAACGCTCCTCGTTCACTTTCACTCCTTTTAAATTTCAAATTTTAAATAACTCTTCTCAGAGAGTATTTACATCTCATAAGTAATTACCATAAACATTTTCAAGATGCTAGCCCCTTCCGTATCACAAAAATCACAATTTAGAATGTTTTTTAAAATGCAACCGCAAGGCGGTAGTGACGTCGATATGAAATAGTTCCTGTATTGGATCTAGCGCTGTCATCATCAATTTCCAACCATTACTTTTGAAATCTGTTAGGAACTTTCTGAGATTGCGTAGAAATCGTAATTTAGAACGTTTTTTAGAACGTTTTTCGTCCATTTTCACACCTTTCAAACTTCGAATTATTTAGGAAACGTTCTTAGAGATCATTTATATTTTATAAGTAACTACCATGCCTAGTTTCGAGTGGCTAGCCTATGCAGTATTACAAAAAACGCAATTTAGATTGTTTTTTGCTCCTTCTGCCCCTTTGGGGTAGTGGCATCGACATGAAATAGACCCTATGTTGGAGCGAGAGCTGTCACTATCGTTTTCACAACATTATTTTTTTAATCTGTTCGGTACTTCCTGAGATTGCGTAGAAATCGCAATTTAGAAAGATTTTTAGAACGCTTTTTGCTCATTTTCACCACTTTTAAATTTTGAATTTTTAGGAAATGTTCTTAGAGAGTGTATCTTATAAATAACTGCCCTGTGTAATTTCAGGATTCTAGGCCCTTCAGTAACACAAATATCGCAATTTAGAAAGTTTTTTGCTTCTGCAACACCTAGGTGGTAGTGACACCATCATGAAAGAGAGCCTATGTTAGGCAAGGGTTGTCATCATCAATTTCCAACCATTACTTTTGAAATAGGTTGGGTACTTTCTGAGATTGCGTAGAAATCGCCATTTAGATCGTTTTTAGGAACTGTTTTCGCGCATTTTCATCCCTTTTAAATTTCGAATTTTTTAAGAAATGTTCTTTGAGATCATTTATATCTTATAAGTAACTACCATTCCAAATTTTATGTATCTGGGCCCTTCAGTAACACAAAAATCACAATTTCCAACTTTTTTTGTTCCTGCACCCCCTTTAGGGGTAGTGGCACCGACATAAAATGTAGCCTATGTTAGAGCAAGCGTTGCCATCATCATTTTGACACCATTAATTTTTAAATCGGTTTGATACTTCCTAAAATTGGGTAAAAATCGCCATTTAGAACGTTTTTTAGAACGCTTTTCACGCATTTACACCCCTTTTTAATTTCGATATTTTTAAGAAATGTCCTTAGAGAACATTAGAATCTTATAAGTAACTACCATTCCAAATTTCATGTTTCTAGGCCCTTCAGTAACACAAAAATCGCATTTTTAGAACATTTTTTGCTGCTGCACCCTCTTTTGGCCAGTGGCACGGACATATGATATAGCTCCTATTTTCTAAGTTGGACTAACACCATCATTTTGATGCCATTACTTTTGGAATCGGTCCGGTAGTTCCAGCGCTTACCTCCTACAAAAAACAATTTTTACACTTTATAATATTAGTATAGAAGATTAACGGGCAGTATTTTATTTATTTATTGAACAACAAACATATTACATGTGTGCTTGACATGAGAGCCCGCTTCAGAGATAAGATAGCAGAAGGAAATATTACAATACAAGAGGAAACGGACAGTGTACCAGGCATCTTTTACACATGTATACAAAGATTCATTGCCGATAATTTTTAAATGGAAACTCATATTTCCATTCATATATTCCAAATCCGCAGCCGTGATCAGTCGTAATGTCAGTCATGAAATTTTGTTTAAAAAAGAAAAAAAGCTTACCCTAAAAAAATAGTAGCTATAATTTCTATTTAATGTAAATCGTAGAAAAATCGTATTTTATACAACCGTATTCGATATAAATCTCAGAATGTTATCACTGCATTTCAGGTAATAAAACATTTATCTAAATGATATAATTAAAGACACAGCATTCCAAAGAAATATGAAATAATTTGTAGCAGCCGGTTTTTAGAACCAGTTTGAAATCATATAGGCGACATTGACGTTATATCCAGCAAACGATTTTTTTTTTTAATTACTATCTTTTCCGTTTATTGATTTCTTGATATTGAAACGGCTTCATTAAAATAGATTTTTTAACTTCATAAACATTCAACTAAGGTACTACGTCATTTTAACGCATGCTTAGTTAAGTTTTTACATAAGTACATGAAAAATGTGCATTTTCTTCATTGAATGACGTCAATTTCAAAAACAGCAAAAATATAGTGGGACAATCCGAATTTTTATTGTCTTTAAAACAAAGTACTCGAGTTATATATATGTATTTTTTTATTATTATTGAGCAGTTTTTTAGATGTGTGGCAACAGGAAAGAAACTATTGAATTTGAAAATTTATGAAGAGATATTTCTATAATGTTAAATTATGAAAGGTGGCAGAAAAAAGGATAAATATTGGTCTGGTGATTTTTTAAAGTAGACCGCAATCTTTTCCACGTTCTAAAACGTATATACAGCAAGTTTCGTGCAAATCAGTCTAAAATTGAAGATTTGTATAAAGGTGATTCATTCAGAATACGGCCTTTATATACCGGGTGTCCTTAAAAGGACTGGCTGATTTTAAAATTCAATAACTTGCAAACAGTGACAGATATTTAAAAAATTCTTGCAGGGATGTTATGCATGAGGTCAAAAGTTTTTTACAGTGATTTTTGATTTTAGTATTACAAACAATAGATGGCGCTGCGATCAATAGACGCTAAATTCAGGTTCGATTTTTGGTCCTTCGGGACCCACTCAATACATTCAAGCTCCTTTTTCCGCATGTAAGAAAAGATCGACTAAAAAATCGAGCCTGTATTTATCACCTATTGCTTACAGCGCAATCTATCGTTTGTAATTCGAACTAAAATCGAAAATCACTGTAAAATAACTTTTGACGTTATGCATAACCTTCCTGCAAGAATTTTTTAAATATCTGTCACCATTTGCAAGTTATTGAATTTTAAAATCAGCCAGTTGTTTTTAGGACACCCGGTATATAGATAATAAATATTTTCTATTTAAAAAAATAACAAATTAAAAAGTTTTACGAAATTACGATGGAATAATACTCATAAAAATTGTTTGCACGATTAGAGTTGAAATAAATGGCGCGATACCATACATTTTCGCATGGTGTTTGTTGAACGCAAAAGTACAACAATTTTTTTTAATTTATTTTTAGTTTTTGAGGCGTTTGTAATTTTTTTCCCAACTGGCATAGGTGTTTTAATTATTTAACCAAAAGAATTGATTAAAAAATTATTTAATTTGAAGCTCTTCCCTTGCTATAGTAACAGAATGAAGAGAATGAGTTTTTAGAAACTATCAGTGGAAAATTTGAGGTTTTGGACCCAAAGGTAGCGCAAAATTAGATAAATATTAAATATCTCACGAACTATTACACTTAAAAGAATTTGGTTAGTACTATTTGATTCAGCATACAAAAATACACCAAAATATGTTATTAGTTGAAAAATAACTATAAAATCAGATTTTTAAGGATTTTTTTAAAAGTTCTTTCTATCTTTTATCCCCCTTAGGGGTGGAAGTTTAGAAAATCCTTTCTTAGCGGCACTCTATGTCATAAGAAGTATTTATACCAAAAATTTCAAGATTTTAGGCTCAGTAGTTTTGGCTGCGCGTTGATTAACCTTCTCACCGCCGCGAACTGATATATCCGTTCACTATGCTGTAGGTTTCACTGTAGAAGCATTTTTAAATTAATATAATTCTATAACTATAATGCAGTTTAAAAATATTTTGTTATGTATAATACTCTCAAGGCTTATACTCCAATACGTAATTAGCCCCACCAGTGGCCGAGAGGTTCTGCTCTCGAAGCTGGTAGACGGGAGGTGCTGGGTTCGATCCCAATCGCGCCCGTCGGCCTAATCCTTCGGAGTTTTCGTGGTTTTCTTCGAGCCGTGGATCTTCCATGCGTTAATACGGATTAGGTTCCCTTAGAAAGACCCCCACGGAGGGCACTCCCCCCGGGCCTATATCCCTCGTGTAGATAATTGGCCGTCAAAAATCAACCCAACCCGACCCAATACGTAATTAAATTATTTATGTCATGTTATAAAAATAATCTTTTTTCAGACTTATTAAAAAATTACAGAGAAAACAACATTACAATTCTGCCTTTTTCCTCGGCGGTCAGGGGGTTAATACAAAGTCCAGACTTTCTTATATATATACAGATACATTCCTAAAAGAACAGAAGATATGCAGAAAAAATTAAAAAGAAATGATGAATTAAAAACAATATAAAAAGTTTAGGGAATATATCCGTATGCTGTTCTGGTTGTCGCATTTGGCGAAGAAACCCAAAATGTCACCGAAAGACCGTTTTAGCAATTTTTTTAAGAGACGGAAAAACATGGTTTAAATTTTTATAAACGTATATATTTTTTTATTATAAACACCATATTTGAATTATTTGTTTTATAGATTATGCACGTAATTATATATACATACATATATATATATATATATATATATATATATATATATATATATATATAGAGAGAGAGAGAGAGAGAGAGAGAGAGAGAGAGAGAATGAGAGAGATAAATAAATGGTACTACTTACCCTCATAGCATGCATGGTCACAGTGACGTCATTGTGACGTCACTGTAAGTCACTGTGGTCACGTCACATCTGTGACCAAAATGCCACCACTCAGTGATATCACATTGTGACTGAGATGTGAACTTCTTAGAAAACTTTAAAAAATTACAAAAATTCTTTAAAACATGTTATTTACTGTAAAATTATATTTTTCTGGCAATTAAGAAAAAATGTGACGTCACTGTTATGTCACTGCTATGTAACGTACGTCACGTCACATATGTGACAAAAAAAAATCACTATATTGTAAGTCACAGTGTGACAAAAATATGAACTTCAAAAATCTTTGAAAATGAAGAGAAATATTTTAAGCAGTCACGATTTATAGCCGCATAAGGAATGAAAATATATTAGTGGATAGCAAATGGTAAATTCTGTCACTAAAGGGGAGAGGGGGGGGCATAATAAATAAAGTGCACGATACAAGCATTAATAAACTAAATTTTCAGGCTATATTTTATCCATTTGATATCTAAAACAGTGAATGTATACTTTTTCATGATTTCAATTTTATCTAGCATTTGGATAATATATTTAGAATTAGGATTATTAAATTTATACACTTTACATATTTAGTTTGCTGGGAGGAAATTTCTTTCTTTCTTTCTTTTTTTACCGACCAGGATTATTCAAAACACTTCTGTGGTTTCAAACTAAAAATTTTCTATTACAGTTAAATCTGCACCTTTTAATGAGCACGTAGAAAGAGTCTTCAGAGTTTAGTCATCTATGCATTTCTTGCTTTAGAATATTTTTATAATTTATATTCAAGTCATAAATTCTACTTCTTTCAGACTTTTTAAATAAATTTAGCATTTTCCGAAAATAAAAGAAATATACAAAATTTGTGCAAAACAAACTTTACTTTAAAAAAAAGAAGAAGAAAAAGGGGGGGGGGAGGGTCGTTAATACCATTAAATTTATTTTTACACCTTTTAAAAATTTAAACAATGTTTTATCGAATAAACTCCAATTAAGAATATTATTATTATAATTATTTAGAAAAAAGGAACTTTACAATACATTTAACTTGAATTATTTGGTACGGATAAAAAGAAAAGGTTAAATATATAGGACATGTCTTCAAATACAAAATTTTAATTAACGATAGTTTCAGAAAATTACTGCGCATTCAAGTTCAATATTTCTTGTATACAAAAACAAATAATCTGTAACAGAACACCTGCTTGAAAATCGTCTGCCCACAGAAAAATAAATATGAGAAGACGCGGGAAATTGTTCACTGTTTTTAGAACATCACCAAGTCTACAACACTTTAAGATAAGGAAATGACCATTTTAGGATACACGGATATTAATGGAACGTATATGTAAGTGTTATTTAATTTAAATATTTTGTTCCTGATTTGTATATTATGAGTTAAATAGTTTTATGTTATATTTGTAAGAGACTGATCTTTATGTCAGAGGCGATATTTTTCAATTCGATAACTGTAAAGAAAAATATCTTAATCTGCCATCGCTTGAAAAAAAAAAAAAATCTGCACAGAGACTGATTCAGGCTTAAGTTCATACTGGAATTAATATAAACATTAATTTACTCTTACTTGAGATTGAAAATGTATGGAACGACAATGATTTGGAATTATTTTATCGGCTTCTTACTATTTTTTGATTACTAACACTTATAGTTATTATTATTTTGGGGTTAAATATGATGTTCGATTATCATGAGATTACGAAACTGTTTCAGATTAGAAATTAACATTATACTGGGAAAATATATTTTTACATATTACAGTAGTGAAACATTTGAAAGAATTTTCTTTTAGTGCTAATAATATTTTAAATTATCTTTTAAAATCCTAAATCTTCAAACCAATGTTTTCAGATTTAACATTTGCCAAAATTATAAAATAATAGTAATTCCTTATACCATACGGAAATATTTTTGAGATATTGTTAAATCTAATAGTGCATTTAATTTATTTATTGTATTTTGCTGTTGTTTAATAGTACAATTATAAATACTAATTATTATTTTTAGTGTTTTTCAAATTGGTATATTTATTTTTTTAAATTGTATGTAAGAATTTTTGTGCTTGTGATTTTAATCAAACATTTAATTATAGACATTCTGAATCGGTTATTAAATTTTCTTCTATTGTAAATTCATTTTCTACGTTTATGATACACGTAATTATTGGCACTAAAAAGTAAAATATGATATTTAAGCATTGAAATAAAGTGTTTTTCATGCCTGATAGGAAGTTATAGATTAAACTGCTTTAGTATATATTTTTTAAAAGTTCATATAATACAGGATACATAAGGACATAAGTTGAAAAGTGCTTATGACTTAGGTTTGTCTCTCCGTCTAGCAGTCTGTCCGCACTCTAACTCCCGAAAATATACTCGGATTGCCCTGAAATTTTTGGATGTTATTGACGTTTACCATAGCACGGTACCTATTTGTAATGAAGTTTGTAGCATGCTTTGTTCATTTACAGGGCCAGCCAAAAGTTTTCCGTTACATTACGGCCTATGGGAAAAAATCGTTTCAAATGATTTTTAATGATTTTACGCACGCTTTCAAACATAATAAAATTTATATGCATTTATGAAGGGCACTAAAATATGCATTCTGTTGACTATGCGATGCACAGAATAGCTATTGTTCATTTACAGGGCTAAAAAAGGAATTCAAATACATAATGATATAGGGGTGGAGGGAATTGTTTGCAGCATACTTTAATTATGTTAATCTATTTCATATATAATGAAATTGATGTATGTCGCTTAGGTTTACATACTATAAATTATTTCATTTATAATACGAATAATACGTATATAGCATTTACAGGGACACCCAAAATATTTCAGATACTATATTGTATCCGAAGTACTGTTCATTAGCGATGTTTGCTGGAAATGTATTTTTAATTATGATATGCGCTTTTATGATTCACTATATTTATGCATAGTATCGTGTATATAAATGCTATAATTCCTATACAAGGCTACAACACAAAAGTATTCGTAAGGATTACTGGGTATGGGCGCAAATTGCTTAAAGGTGGTTTTTAAATGAGTTATGTTTTTTTTCGCTGAACTGCATTTAATTTACCAATAAATGTTTGTAGAATATGGATAAAATGATACACAGGGTCACGCAAGGAAATGGATACAAGGCCGTCTATAAATGATAATTTCTGGAAATGTGATTTCAGCAGTTTTAAGAGTGTCTTAGTTTGAATTAAATTTTAACTAAATAGTAGCGTGTAATAAAGATTCTAGGTAAACTACAGGGTTGTACAAAAGTATTCAAGTATCTTTCCTTACATTAGTATAAATTGCTGAAAAAGAATTTCAACCTGTTAGGCGTTTTCTTGCTAAACTAAATTTTCCCATTATATAGTATATATACACTTAAAAAATGGGTACTCAAAATTGAGTAAGAAGTACCCAATTTTAAATGCGTCACATACTCAAAATAGCTCCGATCCAAATGTACTCAAAGTTGAGAAACACATGTATTCATTTTTTATTCCATGGTTGTGATGAAATATGAATCGTTATGCACTGCCCCCCCCCCCAAAAAAAAAACCTAAAATTTAAAGTAAAAATGTACTGACATTTATTTCCCGTTCAAAGTTCTTAACAAGAAATGTTTAATTGATTACTTATTAAGAAAAATAGCAAAATTCTTAGCAAGATACTCAAATCGAATATTTTTATGACAAGAGCATTATTTCCAAGTACTTTTAAATTATTTTTAAAATGCTGTGCATAATTTAATATTTACATTAATAAACATCATTTAGGCCGCTATGCCGCTATAAATGAAATGAACCATTACAGGGTACAAAACTATTCGTTTGTTTGGGTTTTATAACATGTGATGTTTCAAAATAGAGAAAGCATAGGTTCATTTTTGATCCAAAAATATTCAATTCGATATGAGTACGTCGGTTTACTCATTTTTGAGTACTTCATTTTTTTTCAGTGTATCAACCTACAGATCAAATACAGGGCTGTTCAAAAGAATTGGAAAACATATTTGGCTATGGACGGTAACTGTTGAAATCAGTTTTTCAAATGTTTTATGCGTTTTCTGAAATGTTTACTTAGTTATCTTATTTACGTCATTTCCCTAAATTACGATGTCTTGTTAAAGCATTCAGAAAGTGTTGGAAAGTATTTTATAATCTATGCTTAACGCATGATTTTTCTAAATCGTTTTTTTTTTCTATTTCCTAGATCAGTCTTTTCCTATAAAACATATCAAATCTATTTAGCTCATATTCACAAAATACAATATACACGGGAATAAAAAATTTAAATAAATATCGCTTATCATGCCGCTCTATAAATAATAGTTGTATTAATATCCGTTAGTCTCCATGTTCATATTTAATAAAGCAATGACAAATAACAACAAATTAAAAAAACTTACACATTCTAAATATCAAGCTTGAACTCAATATCAAGCATAGAGCTTAATAAAAAAATATGGCAGTTGATAAGTATTGTTTTTTAAGTGGAAAAATTTAAAATGTTTTAGAAGAATAGGACTCCAAAATAGCGATATTTTGCTAAAAAGTACGGTAAAAAGATAAGATTTTATATTTACAGCAAAAGTTTATTTTAAAATTCATCGCTGTATTAATACTTAGAAATTTTTCCAGAGAGAATCATTAGCCTTATATACAATATTTCAAATGAAAATCAAATATCAAATTAATTGCTTAAAAGGCGCAAAGGAGTGAAAAAGATTCCATGCCGGGAATCGAACCCGGGCCATCAGTATAGCACACTGACATTCTACCGACTAAACCACATGGAACGACGCCCAGCCTGTAAAATTTCTCACTATTACATGTTGGCAAGGCTACAAACGCAGCACAAGGTGGAATATTTATCGTGAGCCACCGACATGGGGTAAACAAGAAACTTAATTAAATCCAGCATCGATTGAAACTATATTAATAATTGGAAATTTTTCCAGGGAGAAACATTCGCCTTGCATACAACATTTCAAATTAAAATTGACTTTTAAGCAATTAATTTGAAATTTGATTTTCATTTGAAATATTGTATGCAAAGCGAATGGTTCTCGCTGGAAAAATTTCCAAGTATTAATATAATTTCAATCGATGCTGGATTTAATTAAGTTTCGTGTTTGCATCATGTTGGTGGCTCACGCTAAATATTCCATCTTGTGCTCGGTTTGTAGCCTTGCCAACATGTAATAGTGAGAAATTTTTCAGCCTGGGTATCGTTCCATGTGATTTAGTCGGTAGAATGTCAGTGCACTGTACTGATGGCCCGGGTTCGAGTCCCAGCATGGAATCATTTTCACTATTTGCGTCTTTTAAGCAATTAATTTGAAATTTGATTTTCATTTGAAATCACAGTGTTTATGACAAGTTCGTCACAAATGACACATATTTCACAAATTGGTCACAGTGTGACTTCAAAGCATTGTCGCTTTCGTCACAGGTTCGTCACAAACTTAATGCCAAAATAGTCACAAATGACACACTTTTCACAAATTTGTCACACCGTGACTTCACAGAGTGGTCACAATGTGACGTCACAAACGACCTCTAAAACGGCCATAACGACCTCGCATTCTAGTCACTATGACGTCACATCGACGTCACGTGACGTCACATCGACGGTCACAAAGTCACAGTGTGACTTCACAACGACGTCGCCGTGACGTCACCATGCCTTACGGGTAGTTATCCCGTCGACCAATTTCGCCAAATTATACAAATTAACATATTTTTTATCTTAAATAACGAAAGAACAATTAAATTAGTATAACATTAATAAAAAAATACAAATATAACGTCGAAATAAAAATCACCTGATGACGTAAACACGTGTAGCTTGCTTAAAGTCAAGTGAATGTGACATTTACGATCAACCATTATTGGCATTTAATCTTAAAGTTTGGCGATAGATTTTTGGTCGACGGGATAACTCAAACTCGAACGAAACTCTGTTATACAACCTATGCTTAGATATATTAGAAGGTGTGAGATACTCAAATAAGATTTTAAGAAATTTGCTGGCTGCTGATTTAGATATTGCTGCTAAGATTTTAAGAAATTTGCTGCCACTCATAAAATGGAGGGCAATATATTATGTACGAACATTCGACACTGGTCCCTGACACCTGAGGCTCCGTATAGCAGGCGTGCTGCCCACGTGCTGGAAAATCTGTTAGCTTCCACATTCCACCACCTTGGACGCACTCTATTCTAAACAAATCTTTATCCGAACGAAACTCCGTCATACAAGCTATCCGTAGATATATTGGTCAAGGGGATGTGGGATTCAAATAAGAAACTGCGAAATATTCCTCGCTGAGCTTTAATTAGGAGCGAAGATAATTAACTTTGAGTGATTACAAAAGTTAGAGTACGCGGAGATATTGTCGTACTTAAAATAATGATAATTAGTGAAGAAACGCTAAGAATTAAAACTCGTTTAATATCTTTCTCCATTCAACAGATCCCAGATAATATGTCTGCCGTTTAAAAAGAAATTCTTTTTCTGCGATCAATTTAATGAAATATTAATTTACACATTGACTTCTAATTATGTGACATTAGTTAAAATTTCATTTCTGGAATCAGCTTAAGATTATGTGCATTGATGTTTTTTTTTTCTTTTATCCGGTAAGCGCAGTATAAAAAAAATTACAGAACTCTGAAGAAGAATAAAAATCTGTGTTTTTATAATCTCGGCTACCTGTCTTCAAAACATGTACTTTTTCTTTAGAAATGAAATTGAAAAGCATTCTTTCGTTAAATCAGATTTTCAATTGATAATTCAAGTTCTAATTGGAATATCGGAATAATTTTCAGAAACTCTGAAAAAGAAAATTATTTTACTCCTACATGTGTTAATTATTTATCTATAAATGCAATATTAAAAATATATATAACATCCCTTAAAAAATCTAGTGTCTTTCTCACCACTGCACATCAGGGTGGAGTGAAAAAAACGAAAGTCGGAATTTTGATTTTGAGTAGCAGCCAAAAGTTGCCTTTTTATACCTCTAATATACTTTCAAAATTTCATGAATTTGATAAACTCCTTCAGGGCTCTACTAGGACTTTTATATTTTCATTGTTTCACACAATGGGTTCTTAAAATAAATTGCACATTTACAGGATTTTTTGGTAATCTCGTTTGACATTTTTATATTTAAAATCTTTAGTGTAATTCCTTATATTATTTTTTAACTTTAAGTGTTTATTTTAAAATATTTGATTATTTTAAAATATTGTCACAGTGAGTTCTTAGTATAAATTGTACAATTACAGGGTTTTTTGGTAATCTCGTTTGACATTTTTATATTTAAAATGTTTAGTGTAATTCCCTTTATTATTTTTTAGCTTTAAGTCTTTACTTTAGAATATTTGAAAGGTTTTATTGAGTTTTATAAATTGTTTGTTCTCATTTTTAGATTTATTTTTAAATCAGTGCGTGTAGAAGCAAATCGAAGTTTACCATTACTAGAAGAGCAGTAGAAAATCTCCTATTTGGTGCCCCTTTAAAACTAAATAAAGCTGTTTTACCAACAATGGCAGATGACAAAATATCATTTTTACACAAGACAATAATTAAAACGCAACAGGAATTGTAAAGATCCACCAACGTCAGAGGTAATTAAAATCCTGAGAGAAAAGATCGAAGAAATTTGTAGGAAAGCATCAATTATTGTAGTATCTGACAAATGTATTAATTAAATGATAGACAACAACTTTTCTGAATACTAGAAGCTTAATCGATTCCTCAAATCTAGAAGAAATGATGGAAAATTTGAGACAGATTTCATCGCAGAACTATAATTGAAGAACACGTATCTCTGATTGAAGAGTCATATTCACTGTATCTGGGACACATTACACCATATTCTGTTTCAGGAAAAAATATTTCAGAAAATATTTTAAAATATTGCACTGATAACAACTTAAACCTTGAAAAACTTGTGGCTATAGGTTGTGACAGAACAACTGTAAGCACTATGAGAAAGAATGGTGCTATTAGATTATTTGAAACAAAGATTAATCGTCCATTGCAGTGGTTAATATGCCAGCTTCGTGCAAACGAATTGCCATTGCCTCATTAATTTTCTGAACTTCGCGGGCAAACTATAGGCCCACGAGCCTTTTCTGTTGCTATTGGAAAAATCAGTGAATCAATGTGAACAATATTCAGTTGTGGAATTTTAAAAAATCTGCCCTTGTCTCCCAGAAATGAACTGTGGAGGGTTACGTACAGACGAAAATTATTCTTACGACATATGTCAAATATTTTCATCTGGCCAATGCTCTTTAAATCTGGTAAATAGCAATCCATGTAAAATGTTTCACTCTAGATGGTTGACAGCTACCAATCGACTACTTAGATTGTATATTGGAAGCCAGAATCCTTATCTAAATCTGAAGATTATGGTTGAATTTGTAACGAAAATATATTCACCTACGTCGTTTAAGAAAGATTATCTCTGCAAAAATGGAGCTCAAAATGTTTTTTTTTTTTAAAACAATTAAGTTGTCTTGTTATTTCAGGGTACATTTAAAGAAAATTGTCATTCTCATTGTTCAACGAAACGTATACATCTATCATTGAGAAAAAAAAATAATTGGGATGATAACTGATGAAAGTAACCATGTTCGAGAACTTGGATTTAAAGAATATTTAAGGCAAGGGAAATGGAGTGTTCAACAATACGACAGCTTCGTGTTCCAATATTTTTTAACTTAAGACGTGCTGTAGAACATATTAACATTATTGACTGGCAATAATGTGAAATCACATCACCTCGCATTCTTAATAAAATATCAAGAGATGAGCTGAAAGTTCTCTTAAAAAGATCGGAAGTCCACCTTTTTAATTCCGAAAGTTACCGTCTTATATTCAAACAGTTGAAAGATGCGTGAAATTAGTTACTGAAGCATTAGAGGCTGTAGGAGTAGTAGCAAGGGACAGATATATGCGAGCAAAAATCAAATCACGAAAAGTCATGCCAAGTTTTGATACCAAAGGCCAGTATAAATTGGAGTAAAACAAAAGATCATTTTGCAGTACATTGTTTATATTCTTTTTATTATATTACTATATGTTCAGAAAAATGTCTTTCCTATGTATTCAGAGAACTATCTTTTATGTATATTCGAAAAATAAAAGTAAACTGTATGTCTAATTATTGTGCTTTTTCTTTATCTCCTTTGCGACAATGCAATTCATATTTTATTCATTTTTTATTATTCATATTTTTTTTTAATATCATCATCATTTTTCATATAACAACACTTCGATTGTTCACAAGTAATACTTTAATCAAACATTTTTTATGGGTTATTTTACTGAAATCAAAAATTTTGTAAAAGAAGATTGTTTTTAGAAATTTATACTACATAGTGAAATTTTGGTATTTCACGTATAAAGGGCATAATTTTTAAGAGCTGGTAGAGCCCTAAAGATGAATTCCAAATGAAATGAAAATTTAACCTTATATTCAGTGTGCCAAAAGGCAAATTTTTAGACCTATCTGAAGAAACATATCGAAAATAAAATGTTTTTGGTCATTTTCACTCCACCGTACTGCACATCTGCAATCTTGGACACCCCTCCTCTTCTTTTTTACTGTCAGAAAGATTTTTCTTTGCTGTCTGATCAAAATCCATATTTTAGTTCAATTATGAATGATTTTCCATTCTTTTACTTGGGGTTTTTTAATTAATAACTTAGCTGAGTAACAAAGAGTTTCAGCCTCATATGTGCCGTAGAATTGTCTAGCCATCGCACACACACAAAGAAACTTTATGTTATTAGTATAAGATTTCGGCGACTAAGGCACTTCGCCACATAATGGGCACTTATGATTCGAGACAGTATACTGCTATTTGTAGGTATATTCGCCGTATTACACATACAACCACTTTAGTTGGAAAGAAACCTCGTGAGATATGTAGCATTACAATACAATAAAGGTCTTCAAAAAGCATAATAACTAGGATGAAAGAGAATGCGCAACTGGAAAATGAGGATACACTCCACTACTAAAGCTATTTGTTGAATTCCTCTAAAGTGTTCTGAACCGTACTCTTATTCATTCAAATAATTAACCTTCCTTCGCTGCTCATGAATATAGAAATATCAATTCTGATGTATTATTTGTAAGCTTCCATTATTATAGTCGAAGTATGACGCGAACATGTAAAAGTTGACAAATATTCTTTTTTTTTAAAGTACGCAGTATTCCCGGAATATACGGTATATAAAAAAATAGGGTTTCACACCATGTGACCTATCTTTTAGTAATCTTCTCACAAGGAAGGTCTCCTTAAAGCGCATATTGTGAAAACTTTTAAAGAAATCCTAATGAAATACCTCATGTACGTAAAAAAGGATCAGTCAAGTTTAGTGGCGGATTCAAAACAGAAGATCTGTAAAAAAATAAACTACTTTGGAGAATTTGGAGAGAAAAGATGAACACTCCATATGCTTTGGCAAGCAAAACCTTTTATCACCAAATGCGAGCGATTTTAATGCATTTGGAAATTGCTAGTTAAATGAGTGTTTCGATGCTCAGTACTTAATGAATTAAAACAGTTCATCATTTTTTCTATAAGCCTGTTTGTTTATTTATTCTATAAGCCATTGTTTTAATATATACAATTTGCCTGTTGCTGAAGTTATTTGATTTTATACTGTTTCACTTGCTTGATAAGTTTTAATTGTATTTTATAAGTAACTAGCAAACCCCGCGGCTTTGCTCGCGTAATAGTTGAAATATGCCAAGTGATATTTGCATGACTATTTTTTATTAGAAGAACACTTTTTGGAATAATTCAAGAATTACAAATTAAGCTACTTTGACTAAACTTCATTATAAAAGTGCAATTGACAGAAATGAGATTTTAATTAATAAGAAGAACTAAAGCTAAATCCAAATAAATGATAATTTAAAGAGTATTTTGAGACTTTTATGCTCATTTCAGTATTCATTTGAAGTTTTGAATTTTTTAGAAACCATCTTAACACATTTACATCTTAAAATTAACCATTATGTCAAATTCCAAGCTTCTTGTCTAACAGTCTACAACCTCTCTGTGTCAGTGGCACCAACATAAAATGCCGAAACAGAGTTGAAATAGAATGTCTCGAAAAATGTTGAAACAGAGACTGTCACCATTAATTTGCCAACATTAACCTTGAAATCGGTTGGTATTTCCTAATATTCTATAGAAAACGGAACTCAGATGTTTTTAAAGGCTTTCTTGTTGTTCTTGCCAGCCAGGTGGTAGTAATACCAGGATAAAATATAGCACGTATAGAATCAGGGACTATCACTCTTGATTCGCAACCAATAATTTCTGTAATCGGTTTATTATTTCCTGGGATTCCATAGAAATCGTAATTTAGGGCTCTTTTAGAATGCTTTTCGCTCCTTTCCTTTGCTTCACCCCTTTCAAATTTCGAATTTATTTTCGACTGTTCTTAGAGGACATGTATATTTTATAAGTAACTACCGTGCTATATTTAAAGTTTCTAGCCTCTTCAGTACCGCAGAAATCGCAATTTAGGAAGTTTTCTGCTGCTGCAAACCTATAGGCGTTGTGACACCCACATACAATAGCTTATGCTTGAGCAGGCTCTATCACCATCAATTTTCAACCATTATGTTTGACGTCTGTTTCGAATTTCATACGACTGCAAAAAAAGGTAATTTAGAACGCTTATAGAACGCTTTTCGCTCACTTCATCCTTTTAAATTTGGAATTTTCTTTCGACAATTCATAGAAAGCATTTGCATCTTTGAAGTAATTACCATTCCAAATTTAAAATGTTAGACCCCCTCAGTAACACAAAAAACACAATTTAAAATATTTTTTGGTCCTGTAACCCCCAAGTGGTAGTGACAACAACGTAAAATATAGGATATGTTGGCGCTGGGACTGTCACCATCCATTTGAAACCATTACTTCTGAAATCGGTTTATATTTCATGTGATTGCGTAGAAATCGCTATTTAGAACGTTTTTAGATCGCTTTTCGTTCATTTACAAATTTTAAACTTCAAATTTTTAAGGAACTCTTCTCAGAAAGCATTTACATCTCATAAGTAATTAACAGGGCAAATTTCAAGTTTCTAGCCCCTTCAGTATCACAAAATTCACAATTTAAAATGTTTTTTAAAATGCAGCCGCAAGGTCGTAATGATGCCGACATAAAATAGATCCTATATTGAGCAGGGTGTGTCATCATCAATTTCCAGACATTACTTTTGAAATCGGTTGGGTACCTTCTGAGAGGGCGTAGAAATCGCAATTTAGAACATTTTTTAGAACGTTTTTCGTTTATTTTCATCCTTTTTAAATTTCAAATTATTTAGGAAATGTTCTTAGCGATCATTCATATCTTATAACTACTATGCCTTGTATCAAGTTGATAGGCCCTGCAGTATTACAAAAAACGCAATTTAGATCGTTTTTTACTCCTTTACCCCCTATGGGGTACTGGCACCGACATGAAATAGACACTATGTTAGAGCGATGGCTGTCATGACCGTTTCACAACATTACTTTTTTTAATCGGTTCCCGACTTACTGAGATTGCGTAGAAATTGCAATTTAAAAAGCTTTTTAGAACGCTTTTCGCTTATTTTCACCTCTTTTAAATTTCGATTTTTTAGGAAATGTTCTTAGAGATCATTTGTATCTTATAAATAACTGCCCTGCCTAATTTCAGGATACTAAGCCCGTCAGTAACTCAAAAAACGCAATTTAGAATGTTTTTTGCTTCTGCAACCCCTAGGTGGTTGTGACACCGACATGTAATAGAGCATATGTTGAGCAATCATCAATTTCCAACCATTACTTTTGAAATAGGTTAGGTACTTTTTTAGATTGTGTAGCAATCGCCATTTCGAACGTTTTTAGGACTCTTTTCGCGCATTTTCAACCCTTTTAAATTTCGAATTTTTTAAGAAATGTTCTTAGAGATCATTTATATCTAATAAGTAACTACCATGCCAAATTCCATATATCTGGGCCCTTCAGTAACACAAAAATCGCAATTTCGAACATATTTTTGCTCCTGCACCCGCTTTAGAGGTAGTGGCACCGACATAAAATGCAGCTTATGTTGCATCAAGGGTTGTCAAGATCATTTTTACACCCTTATTTTTTTAAAAAACTAGGGGGCTCGGCCCCCTACGAGCTACGCTCGCCAACCCCCGTCCAGACACCATAGACTCTAAATGCACGCTAATTTGATCGGCTTTAAAAAGATTTCGAAAGATTGAATTATAATTTAAAAAACATTGGCGATCTCTCTATAAACGGATTTCTATTCATTTCTCTTTGATTGGGAAATTTTAACGCCAAATCCGTTGCGGTACTACTTGATTATCCCGTTGACCAATTTCGCCAAATTATATAAATCGCCAAACCACTCGCCAAATTATACAAATTGACATAATTTTTATTTTAAATAACGAAAAAACAAATAAATTAGTACAACATTAATAAAAATACAAATAAAACGTCGAAATAAAAATAACTTGATGACATAGACACGTGTAACAACATTTCAAAATAAGCTAATATAAAAGGAATTAAGTAAACAGAGTCTTTGTCTCCTGGTATTTTTTAACAAAGTGGAAAGAAAGTTCTTTTAAATGAGACATTTTAAATTAATCGTTTTTAATCTGACGTAATTTTGACCAAACTATTCTTTCACTTTTTAATATTCACGTGAAAATACTTGTGTTAGAAATTAAATATTATTTGCGTTTTCCTAACAAAAATAGTTGAAAAGTATCCTCTTAAAATATCAAATAAATGTCTAGCGCAATTTCTAAATTTAAACCGTTTTGCAATATTATTTTGTGTTCATTTTATGTAATAACTTTAATGTGACGTAAATATGACGTAATTTCTCCTATTTAAGACTTCTAACGCATGTTAATAAATTTATTGCTTTACAAGTTCCTTTCTCTCTAAAAATTCACGTGTAATTATAGTTTTTATGACATAATTTTTAATAAGTTCCTGCTTTTTGTACATAATTATTTAATTCTAATTCCAAATGTTTTTTTCTGTTTATAATAGTCACGTGTAAATAAATTTTTAATTTATTTACACGTATAAATATATATATTTTTTTAAGCAAACATTATTGCTTCCGCTGTTTATACAGTTGGCAACAGTTTAAATTAATGTCACTTTCTAAAATCTGTTAAAAATATCTCTAGAAATGCTGAAAATCTGAATTTAAAATAGAAATAAAACCTCAAAAAATGAGTCAAAATAAAAAAATTAATGCAATCTGCACTCCGGCAAATTCTAACGCATAAAATGCTCTAAAAATGATTAAATTCCTATGAACAGTTTTTGCTCCTATAAAACTTTTTTAGTGGAACGATTTTGTCCAACTTTAGCATTAAATATCTCTTAAAATAATTCTTCGATCTGAAAACTGTCTGCATCAGCGTGTTTATCGAACATTTCTGTATAATACTACCGATTTTCATATTTTTGTATGCATTATTTATCTTAATATTAACGAAGAAAGACCTCCGGTCACAAAAAATTCAAAACCGGCGGCGGCGACGGCGGCGGCGGTGACAGCGGTAGTTACTGTTTTTTTAGAATACAGAGATTGGTACTTCTTTTAATTGCGTAAAAATCGCCATTTAGAACGTTTTTTAGAACGCTTTTCGCTCATTTTCACCCCTTTATAATTTCGATTTTTTTTAATTGTCCTTAGAGATCATTAGTATCTTATAAGTAACTGCAATTCCAAATTTCGTGTTTCTATGCCTTTCAGTAACACAAAAATCGCATTTTTAGAAAGTTTTTTTCTCCTGCACCCCCTTTTTTCCAGTGGCACGGACATAAGATATAGCCTATGTTCTAAGCTGGACTAACACCATCATTTTGATACCATTTCTTTTGGAATTGGTTCGGTAGTTCCAGAGCTTACTTCCTACAAATAAACAATTTTTTCCTCTTTATAATATTAGTGTACACTATCCGATTAAGAAATCTCTACTTATACATTTTGAAACTGAGTAAGCCGTTGTTTCCATGGCAACAATGCTATTATTTTGTCGTCTCTGACACTAACACTATCGAAGTCAAATTCACAGTGCTCAGAATTAGACCTTAATTTCGAGTTTAAGGCAATTTTAATCAGTTTAAGTTTTGCTCTAAACCGTCGCGAAACCATCGTTAAATTTCATTGTAGATACATGCAAATGTATGTTACAAATCCGTGATTTAAATAATTCTAGTTCAGTTTGAAGAATAAAAAACAATTTTCCTTGAAGAGCCTATATATCATAAAAGCGGATTTTTTTTAATTTATGGTGTCGCCAACGAGCTATGCATCGCCAAGAAAACGAAATTTTCATTTCTGCTTTACAGACGGTCTATCGGGGTTCCCCCGGAATTTTTTTATAAGCATGTATGTCCTCATGAGAAGCACATTCTGTAACATTTTCAAAATTTTCTGAGTATGTATTTATGAAGACATTCTTAGTGAGCTTAAAATATTTTCATAAGTATTAAACTGATGTTACTGTACAGTTTTCAACCGAAAGCATCTCACTGCATAAGTATATTCTTTTCAGAATTATAATTTTACGAAAATATAAAAATAAAATTTATTGGGCTAAACTTGAGTGAATATCAAGCTAAAACAATCGCAGTGAGATATTACAAAAGAATATTGCTAAAAATTCAAAATTGTAACACACAATGTTGAAAATTGAGAGTCTATGAAACTCTTAATTTATGGTGGGCGATTTATTTGTTTCTTACATCTTTATATATAAAAAAAATAACTGTTGCTGAAATACTAATTTTTTTGTCAGAATACTATTTTTATTAGCCCCCGGTATGCTATTTCTTTCTCCCAGATTATTTTGTGTCGTCTCCAAAAAATAACGTTTCGTTGTATAAATCAGCAAACAAAGCAGAATTATCATTGTGCGAATAAATACTCTATAGCAATTTTTTAAACTTCTAAGCATCGCACATTTTCAATTTTTATACCGTCGTATTGGATAAAAAGTCCTTTTTTAAAAAACTGTATCCGCATTTATTTTAGGTAGCTTTCTTTACAAAAAAGCTACCTATTGCAGCCGTTCGGAGGAAAGCGATTTCAAAAAATTTTGGTATATTTTCATCGATCATGACCCTCAGACCCCGAAACCACCCTCCGTTCAAAATTGATATATATATATATATATATATATGACCTATGTCACACTGTAACTCCCGTAATTATGAACCGATTTCGATAAAATTTGGTGTGTACATAGTACATACCAATGTCTCGACCGAGTTCGTTGGCCAGCTTCATCCGCCATTTTGTTTCAAAATGGCGGCCATTTAAACTTTTTAAAAAATTTTAAAACTTGAAATGTGGTACCAAAAAATTAAAAATGGAAAAATATTTTTTTCTTATGTATTTGACCTTTATACAAAGATTCCGAAGCAGTTTTTGTTTCGTCTATATCTTAAAAAATGGCTGAGTTATAGCATTTTGAATTTCTAGCGTGGCTGACATTTTGAAACGTCCTGAATTTTGTCACGCGATAAAAGGCGCATTTATGAACCGATTTGGATGTAATTCAGTGTGTACATAGTACATACCAATCTCTCGACCGAGTTCGTTGGCCAGCTTCATCCGCCATTTTGTTTCAAAATGGCGGCCATTTAAATTTTTTTTAAAAATTTAAAAATTGAAATGTGGTACCAAAAAATTGAAAATGGAAAAATATTTTTTCTTATGTATTTGACCTTTATACAAAGATTTCGGAGCAGTTTTTGTTTCGTCTATATCTTAAAAAATGGCTGAGTTATAGCATTTTGAATTTCTAGCGTGGCTGACATTTTGAAACGTCCTGAATTTTGTCACGCGATAAAAGGCGTATTTATGAACCGATTTGGATGTAACTTCGTTTATACATCGTACATACCAATGTCTCGACCGGGTTCGTTGGTCAGCTTCATCTGCCATCTTGTTTAAAAATGGTGGCCATTTAAATTTTTAAGAAAAATTTAAATTTGAAATGTGGTACCGAAAAATTAAAAATTGAAAAAATATTTTCTTTTTATGTGTTTGACCTTGATAAAAAGATTCGGGAGCAGTTTTTGTTTCGTCTATATCTTAAGAAATGGCTGAGTTATAGCATTTTGAATTTCTAGCGTGGCTGACATTTTGAAACGTCCTGATTTTTCTCACGTAATAACAGGCGTATTTATGAACCGACTTGGATGTACCTTGGTGTGTACATAGTACATACAAACATCTCGACCGAGTTCGTCCGCCATCTTGTTTCAAAATGGCGGCCATTAAAAAAATTAAAAAATTAAAAAATTTAAATGAGATACCAAAAAAATTGGAAAGTGAAAAAGATTTTTTTTGTATGTGTTTTACCTTAATACAAAGATTCCGGAACAGTTTTTCTTTCGTCTATATCTAATAAAAATGGCTGAGTAATAGCATTTTGAATTTATCTTGTGGCTGACATTTTAAAACGACCTGATTTTTGTCACGCGACAACAGGCGTAATTATGAACCTATTTGGATGTAACTTGGTCTGTACATAGTACATACCAATGTCTCGACAGAGTTCGTTGGCCAGCTTCATTCGCCATCTTGTTTCAAAAGGGTTGCCATTTAAAAAAATTAAATTTAAAATTCAAAATGAGGTATTAAACAATTGGAAAATGAAAAAGATTTTTTTATGTGTTTGACCTTGATACAAAGATTCCGGAGCAGTTTTTGTTTCTGAAAATTTGTTCTTTTGTTTATATCTTAAAAAATGGTTGATTTATAGCACTTTGAATTTCTAGCATGGCTAACATTTTGAAACGATCTTGTATTTGTCACGCGATAACACACGTATTCGCCTATTTCGATGTAAGAAGGCATGTGGATAGTATACATCAACACCTCGACCAAGTTCGCTGGCCAGATTCATCAGCCATCTTGTTTCAAAATGGCGACCATTAAATTAAAATATATATATATATATTTAAAGTGAGGTGCAAAAAAATTAGAAATTGAAAAGGGTTTCTTTCTTAAGTATTTGACCTTGATATAAGGATTCAGGAGCATTTTTTGTTTGTCTTTACCTTAAAAAATGGCTCAGATATAGCAGTTTCAATTTCTATTGTGGGTGACATTTTGAAAAATCTGATTTTTTGCATGCGACAGCACTCCTATATATTAACCGATTCCGATGTGAGTGAGCATGTGCACAGCAATTACTAAGGTCTCGACCGAGTTCACTGCTTAGCCTCATCCACCATGTTGTCTTAAAATGACAGGCACTTTAAGAAATTGCCAAATTTGGCCGCCAAATATATGTTACTTCAAAGAAAAGCAGCTTGGATAAAGCTGACTAATTTCGCGAAATTCTCATTCGTAATGATTTAGTATTGAATATCCTATATTCGGTTTCCACTAAATTGAGCTTCGTGTGTTTGAATGATATAATTTGGCTTTTTTTAAATAAGGATTATGAAAGCTACCTCTTCCTCCCGGCACTGGCCGGAAGGACTTTTTGAAATATTAATTTTTTTTGTCGTTTTTAGAGCCATTCGCTTAATATTGGCGTCAGAAGTACTCCACTTCTGTAGAAAGTAAAGGAAAAATAGTTGTAAAATAGTAATTATACATTTTTCTTTCGATTTTCGCATAACATCCGAACGAAAATGTAATTAAAATACGTGCTGTTTAGAAAAAATATAAAGGAATGATTTTTCATAAAACATGGAACTATTATAAACTGTATTTAATTTTAAGTATCTATATTAATGTTACAAACAAATGAAGGCTTGTGAATCATTAGATAGCCTTTTTTGTCGAGTTTCTCTAATGACCTCATCTTTTTACTGCATTTGTGTATTATTTTGCGATAGTGACGTCCTATGCATACTTTACTGTAGATGTTTAAGAGTGGATCGTAAATGTGAAATTCTTAAGCGGATGCGAATGACATCATTTTACATAAAATAAAAGCGTGTGCTAGTCTTAAAATTGAAATATGTTTCGTAGTATTTATATATACACATATTTTTTTCATCGGGGGCGACACTAAATTCTGAAAAAGGTGAATTCCTGTTTTCTAGTATTTCTCTTTTAAACATAAAAATATACCAATGCTCACTTACTTCTTAATATTTATCACTTTTAATTAAAAAAAAAAACTCTTAATAATATGGATTTTAATAAATTTGTAGTATAATACCGAATTTAATAAGAATTGAAATACATGTTTTTCAAATCAAACAGTTTTATTTACGAGATTCCTTATACTTGCATCTTCTGCTTTTCTACTCTTAGCTTGAACTAATAATCTTGATATATGTTTAGACAATAGAATGTGATGTAAGTAATTTGTCTAGAATCAATTCCTGAGGCAATTGCACTTTATATATTTTGCTTCTTCACTGGCATATTACATTTAGATATCCAAGAAACAAATATATTAATACGGATGACATTGTATATAAATGGCGAAATAATAATTTCTGTCTGAGGTGGATGATTTCGTAAGTAGTGATATATCATTTATTTGAGATGTATTGATCAGGCACATTTAACTCATTTTCCGAAAATGAAAGCTCTTAGTTCGAATAAAAAGGCATATGCATAAAAAAAATCTGCTGTTTTGTTAATTTATTATGATTAAGTCCGAAATGAATTCAGAAGTTTTTAAAGATACAGAATTGTTTTCTTTTTTGCCTATCATTATTACTACTCTCATAGTAATAATTAATAATGCAGAGATTTTGATGAGATATTTTTTTTTTGCTGAGATCACATTACGCATTTAGTAGGGTTTGAAATGTCGTAAAATGTGGCTCCAGCTCGATTGACGTGCCAAGTTTGATATTTTTGTTGTATTCTGAAGGTTTTGACATGTAGATTCCAAATACCTTAGGTGCCATTTTTTTATACACATTTTGTGGGGTGATTTTTAAGATGGCGTCCAAGATGGCTGCCAATTACTGACTTCTTTAATATTTGAGGCATATTATTGACCAGTATGTCAATTTATATGTTTTCAGGGTCAATAAATGCAAACATATAATAAAATTAGGAGTAAATTGAGTTTTTCAAGTGTTTTAAGCAATAAGATGCAAATAAAGCACAAAAATATGAAAGACATTAGATAAATTGGCGTTTTATTAACCAGTTAATGCACAACCAAAATATTCAAATGAAATAGCATAAATTATTGAAGATATTGAACAAAATTATTAAAAAAGCATTTATATGTATATACAGTACTGGGATGTCATGTATCATCTTCTAAATCACTGCCATCGCTATGATGATATTGATAGTCCTTTGTATTGTTGCCATCACTGCATTTGAAAAAGGCAGTACAAACCAGAGAATTATTTAAGCAAGAACATTTCTCAACTGTACATGTTCTCTTACATTTATATTTCACAAGTTCAATAACTCCTTTCGGCGCGTGTAACTTCAAGTATTTAACTGGAGAAATTACTCCTTCGCCATTTTTTCCCAACCATTGGCAATAAGTGGGGGTATTGTAGGTAAAGTATTTCTGTAGCCCTTTCCAATGGTGCAAATTAAATTGGATCTTAGAATATGTTGCTTCTGAGCTCCAAGAGTTGGGGGTAATTTCTCCTCCTCGAAACTTTTAGTTCTGAAAAGTTGCCATCTAAACTCTGAAATACTTTAAAAATTACTACTTTTCTAATAAGCCAAGTTGGTGAATTTTTCAAACAACGACAGATTGGCTAATGGATCAACAGTAGGTTCCCAAAGTTCTTGATAAGCTGTTATATCATCATCACACTGAAGATTGATATACACTTTTATCCAACACCATTTTGAAATGCCTACAAATTTTCCTCCCCAGTCTTCACCAGTATAATGATAATGATGAATATAAACCTAGTAAACCTTTGCTTTTATCAGCACCTATTGCTCGACATCTTTCATTAATAATAATTTTCCTGTGTTTGGTGCCTCGACCAGTAACAAAATTAATTTAACTGTTTACTAGGTGACTTGAAACCAAGTAAATCAGCAATATGAAAATTTCAGTATCTTGCGAAAATACATCGATCTCATAATTATCATGATGGTTCACTATATCAAGTGTATGAAGAGGTATAATGGTGTCTGCTTCTTCATGTGTATGTTCACAAAATTCTGAATAGAAAACATTCGCGTCGTTACTGTATGCCTTACTGCCGAAAATGACAACAGTTTTCTTCTCACTAGCATCAAAAACCTGTAGTAATTTATTCCCGAAATATTCAGTCAGCTGTGTTTTTGTTTTATTATGTGAAAGAAACGTCTTTAATGAAACCAACGTTATATTGGTACTATTTGTAATAGTAAATGTAATAGGTTCTGTCGCCCCCAATCGTTTCTTACGAGTTTGCTCCTTCAATGAATGCTCAAGGTATTGGTCAAATATTAGTCTCCCTTCAATGTATCCACTTGTCATTTGCATAATGATTTCGGTAAAAGCATTTGCGAAGTCTTCACAAGTTTTCATGGTAGGTGTCTTCTTTACTGATTGTACGATTGCCATTCCACCTATAATACAAACTTTTTCTATCGGAGAAGTAATCGAGGATTCTAATGACTCAAGTATGGATGATCGATTATATTGCTCTATTTCTGCAATAAATGAACTTTTGTCAGAAGGAATATGAAGATATCCATCAAAAGAAAATAATGATCTTAGTATTACAGAAAACTCGTAGTTTCCAATTGCATTTTTTAGATTTGTAGACATTTGAGGTCTTGATTCCATAACAGCAAGAAAACGAGCAAGAAGTTGCTTATCTTCTCGAATGAGTCTATCTCTTACAAATTTTTCGAATTCGAATTGGCTTTTTTGGTGACGATTCAGAATATCATCCTTCGCAGATTCTGGAACTTTCATATAGGATGCAATATTCATTAGTGTGGTATTATCTTGGAAAGAGTTTCCTCCACAATGATCCCGAATACTCTCCTTGACAATGGCTGCATTGTGAAAAATTCTTAGCGACATGGAAATTTGAAGTTGATAGTATTTCCTCAGCTGCTTAGAGACTTCATTTTGACAGTACTTTTCAAAGAAACTTGAAACAATACGTAATACTTCTGGTGCACACAAGAAATACCTTACGAGGGCGTTTTCATTCGGGGTTAAACCAATAACTCCACCAATGTTCTTCAGTTCTTTGATTTTCTGTTCCAAGTTGTGGTCTGAAAATACTTTCGTAAACGGCACATTGGATTTGGATACAGCAAAACAACCAGATTCAAGAGCATTCCATACTTCTTGATATGCTGTTTTAAGGTCCTTCATCTTTGCTACACTGTAAATAAAAACGTACTAAAAAATGGAAATACTACTGGACGAATACTTCTAAACGCCACTAAACATACTAAAATACTTCTAGACGCCAGTACTATTTCCGTTTTTTTACGGGAATCTTTACCCATAAATTACAGAAAAATTTCCATTTTAATCAGAAAAACAGAAAAATTTCTGTAATTTATGGGTAAAAATTCCCATAAAAAACGGAAATGGTACTGGCGTCTTGATTGGCGTCCGTTTTTTAGTAAGTTTTTTTTTTTTTTACAGTGTATGTATACTGGGATGAGGGATGAGTCTGGCATATTAAATAAGTCATGAGCAAAATAATTCTTGATTTGTTCCTCTAATGGCACGAGATGCTTAATCTCCTTCACGAGTGGCACGGACGAAACGTAGCAAATATCCAAATTGATTCATATACTGTAGTAAGAACTTTGACATATCACCACTGCATTGTGTTATATGTGGAAGACAATTTTTTTCAACTACTACTTTGATCTCTTCAAACAAAGTTGTAGCTTCAACTTCACAATTGAAGAGCTAAGTGGAAGAACCTGCTCAGTAACAAAAATTACATTTGAATAAATTTGATGTGAAAGTTTTTGTCGTCAATTTCAATGATTTATTTTCTGTTTGATGCCATGTGTTTAAAATATTAACAGGTGTGGTACTAAACTCTATCAAAAAAAATATTCATATTTAATTTTTAAATATTAAAAAATATTAATATTATTTGTGTTATTAAATATTAAAATATTAAATATTAATGAATAATGTCTTAAATCTTCAAGACTAAATAGAACTTTGGTATTTTAGCTTTACCATGTGATAGAATACATGATAACACCATCGTCCAAAAGATAAAATAATTTTTAAGAAAATGTAGCATAACATGTTCTTCCACTCAGCTCTTCAATTGTGCAATTTCTCACGTAGTGAGTTGCATTTTTTTTTGCAGGGAAATAATCTCTTTAGAATGCGGCAGTGTTTCAAAGAGAAGGTCGTAGCATGACAAAACGATAGTTATATGAAAATCTGTGCCTCTAGTACATTAGTAATTTTGTGGTAAATTTATAAATAAATAATAAATAACACAATTTATGCCTATTTCGATTGTAGATTTGAATTTGTTGACCCCAAAAGCATATAATTTGATATACTGGTCAATAAAATCCCACAAATATTAAAAAAGTCAGTAAATGGCACAAAATAAAAAAAAAAACAATATCAAACTTGGCACAAAAATCGAGCTGGAAAACATTTCAGACCCTACTAATTACTATGGTATGTTTTTGGAATGGAAATTCTATAGCTTAACTAATGTGCACAAGTACACCACATTCTGCATTTACACTTCAGAATATTTACCGCATACTACTTGAATGTTCATAAAAGTAGAAAACTTTGTAAGCCTGTAAAAACACAAAGTAAACACCCCGTGTCTGTTTAAGGTGATGCACTTTTTTTCCCTAATGAGACTGCATCTTACTGAGCCCAACACGAGCCGTGCATTGCTGTCATTTAGACGTTTTTATCTTGAATATAAAGGAAAGAATAACACTATTTTTTTCAGGGTATTAATATACTCATTATAAAAATGAAAAGAAAATCTTCAGTTCAAATATTCACCAAGATGATTATTAATGAAAAACTTGCCTTACTCACTTTATTTATAAATTCAAGTTCTATTTATAATATGGGGTTTTGTTGGTGGATGGTCTGTAGTTGAGCTATCAGCCATTTGACATTATTTAGTGGAATTTAGTTTAGCGCGTTATTAATTTCGTTTTGTAGCTAACTCAAACTTCTCCCTTAAGTAACTCAAAGTTGAACCCTTTAAGCAACTTTGTTGTTTCCCTTAGTTGTTTCCCTTAAGTAACTCAAGTTTGATAACTCAAACTTTTCTTTAGGATAGAGTGCAACCCTGGTGATGGTACAAGAATTTGCAGTGCATGCTCAGCACGACTACTATATGGTACTGTAGCAAGCAATGACCAGTGTCGAATGTTCGTATAGAGCATGTTGCGCCTTCTGTCGATAGAAGGTGTAACCAAAGTAATTTGAAGCGCGTGCGCAGTACCCTTGCTATACGCTGCCAAAGACAAAGAGGAAACACATTTCGGTGTTGCGTTCTGAAGCTGGTTTGTTTAGAACATAGTGCGTCATTGGCGGTGGAAGGTGGAAATATGAAATTTTCCGGCAATAATCAGATTGAAAAAAAAAACAATGTGATTCGATGTGAGAAAAAAAACGCTAACCCGTGTGCCAGAAGTTTTAACAGTTATTTATCAATATTTTAGCATGCAAATTACGCAGTCGTCGAAAACCTATCGCCATCCCCCACTTCGTTTCCCACCGTAGTTATCTCGAGCCTTTTAACTGCTAAATATCAATTTTTTTAAACAGATTTTTCACACAGTCAGCGTGCACGTATTTCAAACAAAATCGAGTTAAAGATATAAAATTATACAAGGTTAATTTAATAATGCTATCACGGACCGAGCAACGCCGAACACGTCAGCTGGTATATTATATATATAGATATATATATATTCATATATTTGTTTTTCTACTAATAGTTCTAAAAGAATATTATTTAATAAGAATTTTAAAAAGAATATTATTAAATAAACAATATTATTTAATAAAGAATATTATTTAAAGTATATTATTTAATTTGATATTTTCCCTAGTATCATTTTGCTAATGTTATACCTTCGCAGAGGTGAATTCAACACGAAATATGCACAGTTTCTACGGTTCTCTTATTTTAAGAAACAAAATTTATTTTTATTTAATCGAAAATTTCTTAAAATGAATATTCAAAATTTTCAATGGTTTGTGATACGTAACTATAACGTAATTGCAATTACTTAACTGTATTTATTCAAGTTATAAGTTTATTAAAGATATCGCAATAGAATTTTGTTTTAGTATTAATCATTAGGTGGCAGTGAATTTTGGCGACTTGCATGTATAATATTCACTTATAATGAAACAGACTAAGCTAAAAAAAATGCTATAAAAATGATAAAAATAACTTTATTTAGATTAACGAACGTTTCGTCGCACGACATTTTCAAAATCATTCTTGATAGAAATGTTTTCGCAAATATATTAAAAAAAAAAAAAAAAAAAACTTGGGAAATTATGTTACGAGACATAACAGTTGGATGTTTATAAAGAAGAGGGATTCACAAAGTCTTCTCTTGCTTACTCCTTTCGTTGCTGTCAGCTATAAGTCCCTATGTTATCAACAATAGGCAATTATTTGCTTTATCACACCCCTGTAGTAAAATTATGTGTGTGGAAGGGGGTGGGAGAGAAGCGTATGGTGGATATTTAAACCTTTTACATATTTTAAGAAGCGTTGCTTTCTAGCCAACAGTTGAACCAGCCGCCTTCTAAATATTAAAGTGATCATGATGAAGTAATGTTTGGGAAGCATTATTTCAGTTTCGGACAAATATACTAATACCATATTTTCATATCATTTAAAAGGCTATTTCACGCGTAAAAAGAGTGTCATTCATGACATAACGAAGGTTTTCTTTTATAAAAATGTAACAAATGTAAAAATATTGAATCACTGATATATCTAAGTAATTTATTGCGCAGTTGGAGATTACATAAAGATAGAAAATGTAGTTTGTAAGACTATAAATATAATTAAATAAAGCTGTTCTATAGTGTCTTCTCTCTTCTCACTAATCATGAGAAAGTAATGTTTTTCAAAAATTATTTCAATATTTTACAAATAAATGACTTTTTATTTTTTTCAAGAAGATCTTTTGTTCTTATTGATTCACACGAGTTTCAACTTATTTTCTTTAAATAAATGAAGCTCGTATATATTTAAGATTTCAGGTATTTGTAAATTACACGAGAATCATGAACTGAACATAGATTATAAGACTTATCTAATAACTAGCTGAAATAACTGGTGTTGCTCGTGGTTGATTGATTGATTGATTGATAAGCGGAGCTTAGGCTCGATGTTGGGGTTTTTAGCTTCGCTTCGCTTGGCGGTTTTGTAACTCCAATGTTCCGAAGTTTCTAATACACTGACTTTACATCCGCAGATGAGAACTTTTGCCTCGGGTTTTAAGCATGTTTGATTAGGAAAATCAATTTTTAAATTAAACACCGTGCGGAATATGAATCTCGCTCAAATATGGTCTCTTTTTTACTATATTGAAAGCGTTGAGAAATTTTGCTTTTAAACCACTATTTAAAAAAAAAATGTTTCCTAAGTTTAAATGAATATAGTTTTTATTTAAAAAAAAAAAAAGAAAAAGGAATGGAAATTTATGAAAAGCCCTTCACGAAATCACTTTTTATTGTAAAAGCCATTAAAAGTGATTCGCCATATATTAGTTTTAAATATGAGGTCATACGTGAATTAAACTATATTATTCACAGCTAAAAAGAAATACGTTTCTAGTATTTGTCGGCAATAAAATAAAAATCATGCACTCGTGACATCATAATTCACTTTTATATTTCAACAGAGTAATAAGGCTACTATAATTTGCGACACGTGCTATAGCCAGTATGCAAGTCAGGACACATTACCATTATGATTATCTTTTTACGCGTAAAGGTTTCGCTATTGTACTCCATTGTGAAATTTGGTAATTTTTGAAATCCAATAATTGAAAAACGGCATAATATTAGATTTGAAATTTATATCAAGAAAATAAAATTTTCCCCTTAACGCAGTTTGTCTAAAAATTTCCTGACAAATACTTTTCGAGCTATTAATTTTTTCAGTAACTTGAAAGGTTTCATTTTACGAGAATAATCTGTGGCATCAGTCAGCAAAAAAGACAGTCGTCAGCAACGCGCACTGTGTTTCCGAGATTAATCTGTGGTAATGATCAGCGAAAAAGTCAGTTGTCAGGAACACGCTCTGAGTTTTTTTATAAAAGAGAATAAGTTCTTATTATCATTGTGTATTTGTATCCATAATTTTCGGTAGTATCTCTGAATGTCCCCCTATCTATATAATTTGAAATACATGTATTTTTTAAATATAGAAGTTTCAACACGATGGTCCATAAAAATAGGAAATTTCATCGCCGTATCTTAAAGCACGTGTAATAACGGATAATTTTGTTGTTATCGCCCTTTTCTATTTTAATTAGGGAAAATGTGTTGAACAAATCTGATATTTTACACAGGTCACAAAAATATTCAAATGCTCTTATGTTTCTGGCTGTTGGAGATTTATGGGCAATGTAGATTGTAAAAACTTTCAAAATAAGTTAGAAATTATTATTAGGTTAATGACATAGTCATTTTCTTGATTTTCCGCGTAATAGGCCAGTTATATTATTATTTATCTTTCTCCTTTAAGATCAGCGTTACGCTTTTTCCATTGTCAATACGATGCTGATGATTACGCAAACTCCAGACAACCACTCACAAAGACTTCGAATAAACAAAGTTTCGTTTATAGGCTTCCACCACCGATATATTCGTGATATCAAGCATAATGTGAAATGTGATAAGGATAAAATTAAATAATAACTTATTCAGTTAAAATTAAAGTAAAATTTATTTACAGATTATTTACATAAAAAACATTATTTACAATAATAGGCTTAAAAATAACAGATCCTGCCCAGCATTAAGGTATATGTTGAAATAAAGTCCACGTACTGGGTAGTATAATTAAACCAGGCTCTATTCCCTTCTAACTTTATTGAACTCAGCAATGTTTAACCACCCAAGTATCTCCCTTCGTATACACGTTTTTCCCGCAGGAGGCTTTTCTTTGGAACACATTCACAGGCAAATCCACCAACCAACACTCCAACCTCTCTCCACGAGATTCTAGTGAAGACTAATTAATTCTCCCGCTAAGTTTCCCTTTTCAGAGACGAACACGTGGGGTACTTCCCTGTACAATCAAGGAATCCTCTTATCTGCCACTGCAGTTTGCTTCCTCGCCCAGTTATACAATAGAGACAGCTAAGAACGTTTTTTGTTCATTTATCTATTTTTTCAATTTTGTAACCACGATCTCGAGTACAAAGGAAATACTGGCATATAGTTTACACAATGGATCTTGTTATACAATAAGATATCAATATAATAGCTCATTCCAAGCTTGAAGATGAGAGAAAATGTTTCTCTAACCCAAGTGCGTAGAACGTGATTTACATATAAAATACTATAACTAAAATAAAATAATATTAATTAACTGTAATGTTAATTAGTCACACGCTCATTAACGTTAGAAAACTGACAACCATCACAAAAGTTGCTATGCGCGTACGTTTAAAGTAATTTTTATAGCAAAAAAAAGCTCATTTATACCACCTTTTCGTACCACTTAATGAGCTACTTTATACGTCAAAATAGGGTCATTCATAAATTGATTTATAAATATATCTAAGTAATGTATAACACAGTCAGAGATTATTTAAAGAGAAAAATGAAGAAACTACTAAAAACATAATTAAAATAAGCAATTTAAATAGCATTTTCTTAATTTCCTCCCGCATTTCCAATCCATTAAACGAATGTGTCTGTAAATATCTTGTACTTTATTCATACTAATATTTTTGCAAGAAGTATTACTCTTCCGTCTAAACTCCTTGTTCCTTTCTTTTTTTTTGTCTTTCTTTTTCAATATTTAAACAATGCCTATTATCACAAAATTCAATTTTTACTCTAACTAATTTTAATGTTAGACAGTCACTCAATTAGTTTTAATTATATTTATCCGCGGATTTTTTTATAATGATCTTGTTGTAACAAAGGGAAAATAATTCATAAAGACCATGTTTGTCATGCATGGTCTGTCCTGAGAGTAATCAGACTGAATCCATAAAATTTGGTTATTTCAAGATAATTTTACACATACTGAATATTCTTCAATGTAGTCTACTCCTACATTATTACACCGTTGCCAACGACTCTGCAACCCATTTATGCCCTCTTGGAAGTCTTCAACAAGAATGCTGTTCAGAACGCGCGTTATGTTTTTCTGAAAATTGTCAAAATGGTGACCTTAAAAGGTCACCATTTTGGAAAGGGTTTTCAAAACTTCAAAAAAGGAAATATAAAAAGTCCGGCGGTGACAGATTTGTGCTGTACGGTGGTTGAGGCAGCTGTGCGACGCTGTGTTGTCTTGCAATAACTGAGACACTTTGGAGGATGTTTTGAAACCAGCTTGGTATAAATTTTCTGAATTGGAAGTTCTTCCGTGATGATTTGATGCACACTCAATTTTGTAAGTCCCATCGTCTCTGCAATCATTCGGACACTCATGCAAAGATACGAGTCCAAAAGCACTTTAATTTTAGCCACATTGTCTTAAGTCCTCGAACTTGATGGACGCCCGTTGAGTTGTTTGTTTTTAAAGTCCTCTCTTCTTTCTATGAAGGCTTTGTGCCACCTAAACACTTGAGACTTGGACAAGGAATCCGTCCCGTAGGCTTCTTGTAATATGGCAAGTGTCTCAGTAGCCGATCTATTTGGTTTTACACTTAACTTTATGGCGTGTCGCTGCTTGATATGGCGCTGCATTCTGAAAACCTAACGCCACTTTCAAACACTTGTCTGCTTCACGAGCGATCCGTGAGTTGCAAAGTGTCAAGGACAACTGTCTTCCACCGGACTCTGTAGCTGACAGCCTCCACCATACGTATCATCCGCAAACTCTACACCTTTGGCCTTCTGCTTGACACATTGGCTAGTCTCATTACTCCCTGGAGAGACACTGTACTAATTGCAACTTTATCAAAAGTCGTGTGAAGATTATATCGTTATTATAATCTTATTCCTTACCTTTTTTCCCAATATAGTAGTTTATACAGCTTACTAATATACATCAGCTAAAAATATAAAACCAAGTTTGAACATTTTTGGTACACATTGTATCGTCATAAAGAGCACGAATATTTTCTTGTATATTTATATTTAAAAGAAAATACTCTAATATTGATAATGTAGAAAAAATAGATAAGTTTTACAATTAAAAAAGAATAAATTTGCATTAAAAGCTATTTCTGATAAATTCAAAACAAATATTATTTTTTATTCCAACAAATAATGTCATTTTCTAAATCTAGAATATTAACACTTGGATTGCCAAACTTACAAAAATCCGATTTCATTAATAGGATTCAAGCTCATAAGCACTAATGCACTCTCTGATAATCCAGATATCCTAAAAGAACGAAAGAGAATCTAATGTGAGTCTTATATTCTAAGTGAATATAAACTCATGCATTCTGAAACTAATATGCTACAACTAAAACAATTTGCTAGTTGATTATTTCAAAGTAAGAGAAAAGGAAAAACAAACATTAACTAGAGAAGTGAAAACTTATTTCATTTCATGAAATAAGGTATGTCAAATTGGAGAATTGCAATAAAAGATATAAACTCCTATTAATACGAATAAAAGATATCTAATTTGTATAATATTAATCCTTTCCGGTTTGATGTACTATTAAAAGTACATGCCTTTTCATCGGGTATTATTTTGTCTTAAGGATTACTTTTGTTACTATCTACGTATAGTAATGACAGTATATGACTATGCATTTCTTATTATGACTTCATTTATAATTGAGCATTTAGTAATAACAATAACAATAAAAGCTTGCTTACCTCTCTTTGCACCGTTGGCGATTCCTTTATTTTGTACATATATTTCTCTCTTTAAATTTAAAATATGTTATATTTCTGAACGATTCTTGTGTGATAAAACGCAAAAGTATTAGATAGATGTAATATCTGTTAAATCCTTTTGTAATACGATATTTTCCAATTTTCTCCAAAAACTTCCTTAACCTATTATCATATAAATGAGAATTGAATAGTATGCAAAATAAGTAAATTCGTTAGATTTCAGACAGTGAGACAATATTTAAACTTCAGTTAATCAATTTGGGTAGCTTCGAGTAACATTATTAAAGTAAAAAGTAATTTTGTTATCGAAATTGCAAAAAAATTGGACCCTAAAGGGTTAAATATTTAGAATTGCTGTGACTTTCAAGCTCTGCAAAAGGAAGATGCGATTTGAATGATCGCTTAGATCTTGTTAAATGTGGAGTGCTATTATCTGTCATTTATTCTAAATATGTAGCTCGTAAATGAATAATTTAACATTTATTTAGATTTTTTCCCACCATCGAAAATTTTTATTTAACTTTGAGATCTACATACTGACCACCAGCTGAATCATTATCCCATTTTCAAACTATGAGATAATATGATATAGGGGCGACTGCGCAATAGCGCTCTCATAATTCTGTAAAATTACAATCCGTGATTTTATATTTTATTTCTGTGTGTTATCTATCTATATTTACTTTATGTTGGGCTTGTAAAGTATAATGTAGTAAACATCTTCTAATCCGGCCTCCTAAGGTCCGGCATGCTGGATAATCCGGCACGACTTTCGAAAAAAAATATATAGTATTCCTTTTTTAATCACTCGTGGTGTTCATAATATCTGAGGGAACTTCAGATTGAGGAATGAAACAGGAAACTTTGAAAAAGTCATGGCGTAAACTTTGGCCTGAAGTAAAGGACGAAATGATTGAAGTTACTGAAAGCGAGACAGTTGACGATGAACTAGAAGATGTTTTAGGTTTTTTGCCTTTAGAGAACTATAACTCATAACTCAATCGAGAAATAAAACAGTGGGTTGCAACAGATTTTGATGAGCCGACAGAGGCAATTTTCTAGATTATACATCATTCAGAGTGTTATCAACCCAAAAAGCTTAAAGATGTTCAGTTAAATGAAGACGATATAGACGAGATAAAAACCCAGAATTTGAATTAAGCAGTTGATGCCCAGAATACATTTATCAAGTTTTCTGAGGGCAGCAGTTCGTTCTATGATGCAGAAATTATGAAACTCCACATAATACGAAATGACTTCCACAAAAAAGTAAGAGAGAAGACTACTACAAAACAAACTGATATTCAACATTTATTTAAGAAGGCCCTACGAGAACATACTACAATACATGTTTTCATATTATACACTTCTTTTCACTAACAGAGGCGCATGTCTTTCATTGACCTTTGCAAGTTGAGACCGTGTTTCTGCTATAACGCGGGATAGAAGAGACGGTACCGTATGTGATTTTCATGTCAATTGGCGAAGGTGAGCGTGAAGTTTAAGCGCCTTTGTTAGTGAAAAGTATAATCATGTACATATGTTGTAATTTACATTATTGTGTACTTTTTTATTCTAGTAAATTTGTTTAAATAATAAAAAACATACATTGCTGTCATTTTTTGTTTAATTCTAACTTCTGCCCGTTTTTTTCCGACATTCATCTTGTAGTGCGTAAAATTTCGTAATTCGACATGCTTCAAGTCCCGAACATGACGGATTAGAGGATGCTTAGTATATTTATATTTTCACTGTTAGACAAATAAAACAATGTGAATTAAAGTTTTAAAAATATTAAAAGTTTGCTAAAATAGCTATTGAAATATTTTCCAAACATCATGGATTTATGCAAATGTTACTAAATGTATTCATGAAAAATAAAACGTAAATTTAAGTTACGATTAATAAAAATGCTTATAGTTTTTCATCATTTATGTATTTATAAATTTGTATTATTAATTGCTAACGTAACTGTTTTTAAAATATGTTTTAAAAACACAAACTATGTGTCTGGTCGCATAAACCTAGGTGAATGCGATTGTTAACACATTCCAAGCATTTTTGGTAAAATAAATTAAAGCGAAGTGATAGGGCGACCACTATGATCTACATTTTACATTGCTTAATATGGGCTTAATATATAATATAATACATACAGCGTAAATCCGTTTATTAATATTATAAAATATCTATTTAAAGTTCTTATCTTTTTACAACTATGCACTTAAATTCTATGATTTTAACAGATACATAACGATACTATATTTTCAGGAACACTTTTTGTTGATATTAGAATTGACCATGTAAGGTAGTTCAAAATTTGGAAATATTATTTCATATTATTATATAAGTAAATCGCTTTTTATCATTAATTGAAATATATGCATATGCTTAAAGTGATAACAGTACACATGGTGGATTATACATACCTTTTGATAAATAAATCAACAGTTTCGTATGTGCAATTGGCAACATTCTCAACATAAATAATGATGAATATACTATTTTCGCATTTTTTTTTTTTTTTTTTTTTTTTTTTTTTTTTTTTTTAATAAACTTGATAAAAATAATACAAGATCACATGTAAGGTGAAAACAGGTTTTTAAAAATGATCAACTGTAAAAGCGAAACTTATTTTATCTTTTCAGATACAACAAAAGAACTACAGATTTATCCAGACTACATAGCATAGAGCTTTTGTAAATTTGTTTTAAGAATGTCAAAATAATTTATCCATTAAGATTTGAGTTCCTCTCTATTATCCGAGAATGAATAGAAATATATATGATAAACATAAATCTACTGTATATAGCCCTTTAAGATCGGGAGATTTTTTGGTAGAAATTGAAAGTTTGCGTGGTTTTCCCTTATTGATAGGACCGTATTTGATCGAAAAAATATATAAAAAAAAAATACCCGATGTCAGGTTATGCCAAGGGAGAACCCACACAATTGTACTTTAATGCAGCCGTTTTTGGGCTAAATCTACACAATTGTGTAGTCTGGGATTATGTGTGCAAATATCTAAAGATAAAAGTTTAAGCAAGAAAACTTGTTGTTTATTGCGATAATTTTCATCAGCCACAATGAAAATGTTAGAAACAATTATTGTTTTTGGATAGACCACCACAATTTCATTTTCTGAGACATGCTCAATGCTCGCACCCCTCTTAAGAGCCGTTGACAAATGGTATGCCCTTCACTCCGTTTGGATGGTGCCTGATACTTCAAATTTCTTTTTTTTTAGTTTTTCCGGCAGCAGTATTTTGTTGAAATACCGATCGAAGAACATAAACCTAGGTCTGAACCAGAGTAAGGACTACAGCAGGCCCTAAGCCTAGGTCCTTGTGGACCAGGTCTGTACTTTCCCACTGGTATACTACAAAATTTAAAACTATCCCAGATGATGCTGTTACAACAGATTGTGGGTTGTTTTTTATATACTGCTATACTGACGCACATTCTAAAAAAAAGTAATCGTCGGCTCATCTATGGAAAATTTTCCCTAATCTCCTGGTTAATTCAAGCCGACACTACGGAATCTGTGGATCATTTGCTGAACTTTCCATAATTTATTATTTATTCCTGGTGGTTTACTTGCTGTGTTGACAAAATCGAATGAATTTATCAAACTTAAAAATCTATCTCGTGATATGCATATAACTCATATAAAACTTCTAAATACTATATGACATCTATAACTCAGAGCAGAAACATACATTTTGTTACATGTGCATATTATATATCGAATACTATCAATTTTAAATAGAAATCATGACTAGTACAAATCTATTAATTTAAAATTAATCCGCTTTAAAAATGTAATTAATAAAAAATAAATTCCTAAAAACATAAGTTTTAAAAAAATCACTTAAAAATAAAAATTTTATATATTAGGAATTGTGCCCATTTTGGAAGTGGTGAATCTCGGACCAGCACAATTGTGCGTGTCATTTGTTTTTTAACATTTGTAAAGCCTAATTAAATTTATCAAAGACAAAATCAATTAAAATCATAAATAAAGTATATGAAAAGAAAAATTAAATCTCAGCAAACACTAAAAATCATACTTAAAAGAAATCACATGCTTTTTGTCTATCACTGTCCGACGATATAGTCTTTTTGAAAACAGAAAATGTAACCCTGTATTGCAGTTGGTGCCCTCTAGTTGCGTCTTATCAAAACATCTGAAGCCAATTAATTCACATAAATGTGCAGATTTGGTTTTAAATCTCACAAAAACAGGAAATAGTCATTCTCTTTTAATTTAGTATGACCCGCACAATTGTGCGGGTCACGGCTTAAAGGGATAGGCCATTAATCACCGGACACTTTCAATTTTAGACATTTTGTCAAATATTTAAAAATATACTTGTCGGATTCTTCTGGAACTTCTCGAGTATAAAAAATAGGTTTGACCACATATCTATCAACGTCGATTTGATAAGAAGGACAATTAAAACACAAAGAAAAAAAATATTTGGAATCACCCTGTAAATTAAAATGTACGGAATGATTTATCGCTACAGCATACAAATATGTGGACACTGTAAAATATGTGTACTGATTTGTATAAGAGTAGCACATATGTTCATGGAGATATGGCGATTCTTTTTTAAAAATTCAAAAAATTCTTGCATATTTTTAGCTTATATCATGCAGGATTCTCAAACAAATTTAATGCCAGTTTCAGAAAACTTTGCAAAATGTAGTAGACATAATATAGTGCAATTCGAATATAAATATATTAAATATTTCATGAAATATGAGCAGTTGTATGAAATACTTATATCTGCGCATGCGCGAAAGATAAAAAAGATAATTTTACATTATTTAATAGTCAACTATATGGGGCATCTCATAAAAAAATACACTCAAATATCGTGAAAATTTATAAAGAGATCGGCGATGGAGTAAACTGATTTACAGTTGCTCTCTAAAAGCGACTGAATGGTGAGTGATGTTTTCACAAACTGCCAATTTTGATTTTCTTTATTGATGCTTTAGTTCTTTTGGATAACCAGCAGAACGAGCCTATTCCAGGAAAAAGATAAGCATAAAAATCGAAGCATTTGTTCCAGACCTACTCATTGATATTGATTGTAATTGATTATAATTGACATTATAATTGACGCCATAATGTTAAAAAGTTGTTCAGCTTCAAGGCTGGCAGTCGTGTTTGTTTTCAGCGGGATACTAGATAAAGCTGATCGAAAAATTTCAGACGTGTGCCGAAATTTCGATAAATTACGTGTTTTTGCTTACCAGATTGGCTAAGAAAGAAACTTGACTAGTTATTTTTTTTCGTTTAGTCACTAACAGTATATCTAGAAGCATTGTGTTATTCGAACTAAATTAATGCTGTACATTCATAATTCAGCGTTGAAGTCGGTCTTAGCATATAATATTTGGAAGTTAAGCTCCTGTCGCCATTAAGAACCTTGATGCCAAGTTGGTTCCTTTTGCCGACACTCTGTTAACATTAAGAAATAATACTGAAAAGGGCGTGAGCCATATCAATAAATTGAGTTATTCGTAAGGATTCGTTCTGTAGTTCAATCATATGTTCCCTACCACAAGAACCTAATTTTATATCCTGATGGCGTTAGGAATGCCGATATCAAGTTGGTAACAGGCTGAAAACTCAATTTTCGAATTGATCTAAAACACTGGTCACAATATCGTCTAACTTACTAATATTAAACTTACCCCTACTCTTACTCTTCTTTTGGGTATCTTTTTCGAAACTTATTGTCAGGATTGAAATATGATCATTGCATTATATTTTGCAGTATATTTTTAGTCATTCGTATTATTACTTTCTTCTATCTTACAAGAAGAAGGTATTGGATTCATGAAAATTTTCGACTTCCGGTTTTTGACGTATTTACACGTTTTAGGGGTCAGAGATTCCGAAAAACATGTTTTTACAAAATGTCCGTCTGTCAGTCTGTCTGTATGTGACACAAATTTTGTGGGCGATCTGTCTCAGGAACTAATGCACGGAATTTAATACAAATTCATATTCAGGTAGTCCCTAATATATATTGGTGCTGATTAGTGTTTGGTGTAAATCGCCCAGTAGGTGGCGCTGCTATGCTGCATTTTGCAGGATTTCCGCAATAGCTCTATCTCAATAACCACTGCACGGATTTTTAATAAAATTTCAGATTCAGTTACTCCTTGATATGAGTTGGTGCTGTATACGTTTTGGTGTAAATCTCCCAATAGGTGGCGCTGCTATGCTGCATTTTGCAGGATTTACACTATTTTAGCAGTAGATTTTTCTCAAAAACTGAAACGCACATTTTCATCAAACTTCGGATTTAGTTAGCCCTTAATATGAAATTTTGTTGAGTACGTGTTGGTGTAAATCGCCCAATTGGTGGCGCTGTGGTGCTGCATTTAGAACGATTTCCTCAATAGCTCTATCTCAAGAACAAATGCACGAATTTTCATCAAACTTCAGATTCAAGTATACCGTGATTACTATTGCTGCTGATTATGTGTTGGTGCAAATCGCTCAACAGGCGGCGCTGCTATGCTGCATTTGTCCTGATTTGCGCAATAGCCCTATCTCAAGAACTAATGCACGAATTTTCCCCAAATTTCATATTCAGTTATATGTTGACATAAGTTGATGGTGATTAGGTTCTGGTGTAAATCACCCTATAAGTGGCGCTGATATGCTGCATTTTAGTGTATTTACCCAATTTCAGCGATAGTCATATATCAAGAACTAATGCACGGAATTTCATCTTTTTAGAATCCTTATATTGAGCATAGATTGCCATTTAATTTTGGCAAAGTGATGACGAATTTTGAAGTATTGACATGTATGAGATAGAAGAAAATTTTAGGATTGGTACTTCGGTCTGATTCTTATATGACTTTGTAACTCATGCAATGTGTCAAATATTTTTTAATAACGAATTTTCGATGAATTTTTCAGTTTTTCTTTCAAGTGTTGACATTAGGTATATGGGCATATTAGGTGTCGGCATTAGGAATATTCCCCATTGAAGGTGTCGAAAATAGGAGCAAAAACACACTTTTGAATTTTAAGTATAAAATTTTAAAACTCTTTAAATTTTGAAAATTTTACTATTGCATTTTGCAGAGAAGATCTTGATGAGTATTTTGTGCTCATTAGGATCTCATTTTGTTAGAAAATTTTGAATACAGCTGCGGGTAAGTAAAGAAAATTCCTTAAAGTGTCGGTATTCGGGTATTTTACGCTATATCATTGAAAAGTTATTAACCATTTGGAAAAATGGTTATTGTCCTCGTCAGGGTAGAAATCAAAAACATATCTGAGGTGTTTTATTGGTTGAATCCGCATTTTATTCGTTTTCTGATTGGTCTATACAGTAATCTGTATTTTCCCTTTACTTTCAACAGAGATGGATACTTCTGTTGCCACTATGTCAAAAAAGTAATAAAAACTACAAAAAAAAATTAATAACTCAAAAACAAATTGAGCTACAGCTTTCAAACAAATTGCATTTAAAAGTACATTTTTTTCTCCATACGCAGGTGTAAAAAGTAATATTGTGGGATGTTTAGAAGTTTAAGAATGAAATTTCACTTAAAATGGGTAGTCAGATTTCTTGGAAATCTGACGATGGAAAAGGATCAACTCCATACGATCAACTCCGTAGGATCAACTCCGTGCGATCAATGTAGGATCAACTCCGTGCGATTTTTTATGTCTTAAATTTTAGTCTTTGAAAAAATCATTTTCAGAATGGCCGTTGTAATCTGTTAAATTGCTTTTTTTTTACATTTTTACTTTTTTTCACATATTAGCATGCATTAAAACTAAAATGGTGTTATGAGCGCTTCACATAAAAATCAAGTGAGATTGAAATGACTGAAATACATTAATATTTACTAAATGCTTTTACAAATTAAATTTTTTGCAATAAAATGACATATTCAAAGCATAGAATGAAACAGTATTTGACTTTGAGTAAACTTTGTTTGAAAATTTTTTGTCTTGAACATTCTTTATAAGAAAAATTATTGAAGAAACTTTTCAACTAAAGAAAAATATTGGTTCCTAACATTTTTATACCAAATCATTATTTATGTTATTGATCCATATCACTACAATTATGACACTGACCCTTCTCACTCATCATTGTTCCAGTAGTTATGACGTTGTATTACCCAGTAAATAATCTTTGAACAAAAATCTATTATAATGACATTAATTACACTGTACAAAAAATACGTTAACTGTGAGCACAATTTTCGTATTTTTATGTAGTTTTTTCTCCAATTAAATGATTTCGTAAATGTGACAGAAATTAGCAAATGCGAATTTAATAATAGTGATGGAAGAGAGTTGATTAGAAGTTTTAGCTAAAACATTGATTTTTTTTTTTTTTTTTTTTTTTTTTTTTTTTTTTTTTTACACTCAAAAAGAATTTACATATTTTGCCAGTGGAATATCCCTAATTTTATATTTTTATATCCTAAAAGTATTTTCGTATTTCACCCCTGCAATGTCCATATTTTTACGGAATTTTTTCTTGTGCAGTATGATATAAAAATATTTTCCTCAGCTTTAGAGAAAATGAAAATTTAGCATTATATATTAAAGATAATCACAAATCCATACTTTTTACTTTCTTCTATCTTCAATAGAAGAAAGTATTATAATAGAAATTTTCTTCGACTTCCGGTTTTTGACGGATTTACACGTTTTAGGTGTCAGAGATCACAAAAAAAAGTGTTTATACAAAATGCCTGTCTGTCCGTGTGTTCTTATGTCCGTGTGTCGCCATTGTACCATCAAAAATTGTATGAAGCTACGAATAGAGTTGAACCATTTTTTTTTTTAAGTTTTTTACTATGGTAAGCAGGTCCTCCCTTAATTTGGAAAAAAACGTCGGTAGGGGGCACCGTAACAACGATTTTTGTGCATTTTGAATATTGTACCATCGAAAAGTGTATGAAGTTACGCATAGAATTGAACCAAATTTTTTGTGTATTTTTTTGGCCATGGCAAGAAGGTCCTCCCTGAACTTGGAAATATTCCACTGAAAGGGGTGATTTTTGTACAATTTTCCATTTATTGTACCATAGAAAAGTGTATGAAGTTATGCATAATTTTAATAAAAATACTAATAAAACTAATAAAAATGAATTATTTTTTTTTGTAACAATATTTTGAAATATTAAAATATATGAGATAGAAGAAAGTTTTGAGATTGGCACATCCAAATAATTTATATATTCAGGAAAAAGCTGTCACCAGAAAAAAATCCATTAATGTACTAGCAATTAACAGAATTTTTTTCCAGTGTATGTTTGCTATTATCCCGTTAGCACACGCGTTGGAATAAAAGCTACCCAATCACATATTTTTCTTTATAAACCTGCCTTGTACCTTTCAAGGTCAAGTTCAAAGGTGTGTGAAACAATATCTTCTCTTTGTTCTTTAGGAGGGAAGAAATATACCTGTTAAAAATTCTCTGACTAAAAAATCCCGCTGGTATAGAAAAGTTTCGTTTCCATAAGTTCATTTCTTATGGAATAACACACACTAGAATAATTTTAATGATAGACTAACATAAAAGTACTTGCACATATTGATGAAAGGGCATTAAATGTAATTAATATAAATTTTGGGGAATGATTCATCTTTTATGGTGAAAAACAAATCGTTTGCATATTTCCCAAAAAAATTAAAAAAAGTGGTTCTTACAGATAAAATCTGAAAATAAATATGAAAATCATGATTTTTTTCTCTAAAGGAAATAGTACCGCTGCATTTTACAATATAGAACAGCAAATTTGTTTTCAAAACGCATTTAGCCAAAAATATAATGAGACAAAAAATGGGTTGAGGTTTATCCCACGCGTGTAGTAACGTAAAAGAAACGGGAGCGTGTGCTGACTGGTTAAAACAATCAATACTACTTTTAAAAAAATGACCTTTTTAGGGGTTGGTTTAAAAAGCAGTGTTTACCTATTAATGTCTTTTCTGTATTAAATTTAATGTTATAAAATGCGACAGTCAAAATATGGAAATAGTAAAATTAAAACTTTTATTTAAAAAGGTTTTATTTTTTACATTCTATAAGTAAAAGTATCATAGGAACTTTGCAATTGGCGAAATATATTGTTTCTTTACATTATAGTAGCATATCACTGTAATTAAATTGGGCTTTCTATTCAAACTAATAAATTGTAGCTATTTGCAATTAATTAAAGAGTAGGAATTCCGATTAAACACGCATTCCAACGAACAAACTGTTGATCACTGGTGTTCTTTATTTTTTTTTTAAATCCGAAGTTCTGTAAATTTAGATTTACATTTGAATTTAAAATTAATTATTATTACAGATAAAGGTAAATCACAATTAATATTTATTTTCAATTTTTGTTACTTTTTTTACTATGATTTTTTGCATACCTATCCATCAACCATTATTCATAATTAAAGGTTTTTTTCTTACATTTTTGCGATCGTACGAACAGTATTATGTTCTCTATGAAACCACACTAATAGTGAAATTAAATATTTTTTAACACTTTCCAACGAAATTGAAAAGTGTTTATGAATTCGGTTTGTCTGTCCGTATGTCCGTCTATCCACATTCTAACACCCGTAAATATATTCGGATTTTCATGCATTTCATAAATGTAATTGGAGGTCATTAAGGCATGTTTGGTACTATATATAAAGTATGTGGGATTAGTAGTTCATTTACAAGGACACTCAAAAGAATTCCATTACATTATGGTATATGGAGAAAATTGTTTGCAGAACATTTTTATGAGATTGCTTTATTTCAAATGTATTGAAACTGATATAAATGACTCAATTTCACTGCAAGATGATTATGATGGAACAGGATATTCATAGCATTTGTCGTTCATTTACAGGAACACACAAAATAAATTGGTTACTGTATTGTCTCTGAGTAATAATTGCTGGAACTGCGTTTTCAATTTCGGCATGCGCTTTTAATTGAACTTTTTTTTTTTTTTTTTTGCATTTTACTTTTGTATATAAATTCTATGCCTCATAAACAGGGCTGCACAAAAGAATTCACACATTCTCCTTATTAACCATTTGGAAAATGGTTATTGTTCTCGTCAGGGTAGGAAATCAAAAGCATATTTGAAGGTTTTTATTGGTTTAATCCGCATTTTATTCGTTTCCTGATTGGTCTATATAGTAATCTGTATATCCCTTTACTTTCAACAGAGATGCATATCTTCTGTTGCCACTTTGACAAAAAAGTAATAAAAACTACAAAAAAAAAATAATAACTCAGAAACAAATTGAGATATAGCTTTCAAACAAATTGCATTTAAAAGTACATTTTCTTCTTTTTCCGACGGTGTAAAAAGTAATATTGTCGGATGTTTAGAAGTTTAAGAATGAAATTTCATTTAAAATTGGTAGTCAGATTACTTGGCAATTTGGCGATGGAAGAGCGTTTTCCCGAACAGCCAATGAAATGCTTGGATAATATGTTTCAGGTGGATAATAACTAATGAAAAAGAAAGAAAATGAGTAACAATTTCTGCCAAAGAGTTAATTTTAATTTGTAAGATTTTCACGTGCAAAAGAAAAATGGAATAAGCCAATTAAAAATAAAAAAAAAAAAGATAAATAGGACAGGGATGAATACATATAAACATTTCACACCAAATACGAGTCGCAGGCGATTTTTGTCGCTTGGAATTTTTACGTGTAATAACAATATTAATGTTTATTTCATGGCGTACGTAATGTATGATCAACTCCGTGCGATTTTTTATGTCTTAAATTCTAGTCTTTGAAAAAATCATTTTCCAAATGGTCGTTGTAATTTGTTAAATTACTTATATATATATATATATATGTGTATATATATATATATGTATATATATATATAAATGTGCTGAAGGGGAATTTTCAACTAAAGTACATATATATATTTCTTAACTGAACTAAATTTTGGTATACATGTAGTTAATAGATACCAATCCATATATCATGTACAACGCTGCTCAAAGTATTTGGATAATTTCCCAATTGTTGAGGGGAACAGTTGAAATTGGGTTTTCAAATGTGTTGTGCTTTTTCCATGTGGTTGAATTAGACATATTATTTTAACTTATTGAAATGTGCACTATTGGTACATTATTCTGTGTGTGTTGGATCGTGTTTTATAATATATGTTTGACGCATGATTTTTCTTTATTTTTATTTTTTAAGTGACATACTTGTTTAGTAATGTTTTTATTAATTAGATGTGTCACAATCAAAGTTGATTATCGTTTAAAATACAATTGCTAAATATAATGAAATCATTTTCTAAAATTTGGATCTTTTTGTAAAAGAAAAATCAAAATGATGTTTGATTTTATTCTTTGAATATTAACTACCTAATTATTGGAAATATACACACACATATATATATATATATTAAAACCAATTGCAGAGAAAAGTTTATTTTTATTTATTAGTATTTTTTTTTTTTTTTTTTTTTTTTTTTTTTACTTTAAAACCCTTAAATGCCTGACTTTTCAAAAATCATTGTAACAATGTTTTTCGGCTTTCATTTTTTAAATAAATCATGGAAAAAATACTAAAAAAAACATATTTTGTTTTAAGTATAGTTTACGGCTAAAAAACAGTTTGTTACTAATCGGCAATACGGGTATTTAATTGGAAAAATAATTTCTCTTGATAAAATTCTATAATATTAAACACACAAGAATTTTAGGAACTATCATAAGAAATAAATTTTATTTGCTCACTGCAGGTCAAAATAGGGTATTTCGCAAGCTTCCAAACAAAACAAAAAGAACAAGTAGCAACATTTGAAAAAATAAATTTATCTTTATTATTAAACAGCACAGATGTTGCTTGCCATCTAAATGTTGAAAATCGATTTAATAATATTTTCAAAATGTATTTTATTGGCAACATTAGACATTATAGCTTCAATATTATTCTTATAGTATTTTAGAGCCTAAATTGGGTATGTTGTCGAAAAGCAACACCAGGCATTTAAGGGTTAAGGTTTTCATTTTTCAAGGAAATAAATCATCTCTAAAATATCACGAAAACAAACGAAATACTGTGTGTTTCATTCACCATTTCTAATACCAATTTCTTTTTTAGTCTACATTCAGTCGTTACTTTGATCTATTCAAAGTTCGCATTGATTTTTGAGCGGTAAAATGAAAAAAAACTTACCTACACATGTATGCAACATTTGGTTAAATCTAAATTTAATAATCAATGAATTTGAATTAATAAATTTTTGTATTATATAAGTAAATTTCAGGTAAAACAGAGCATTTGGGGGAAAAAGATTGAAAGAGTTTTAAAAGTTAAAAAAATCTTTTCAAATTCGCTTCTTAATTTAAAAATCATTTCAGATTTAACTTTTTCCATAAAAATTTAAAAATAATAATATCTTTATGCTTTATTTAATAATTTGAATTAAATAATAATGATTTTTAGTTTTTAAAAATGTGTTTTATAACACTTTATTTGTTTAGAGATATTACATGTAGATTTTTTATCATTTAAAAGAAATTTATATTAAATCTTACCACCTTAAAACATGTACTGTTTATGTTAATTATTGTAGCTTTCGTTTTCCCTAGTAACAAATCATCACTAAAAATTCCACTAAAGTAAACACAATATTGCGTGTTTTATTTGACATTTATATCATTTGGTTTCGAAATCATTACGTGCGCGTCAATTTGATTTATGCAGATTTCATGATGTTTTCTGCGACGCAAAATGAATGCAATTACACATATAAATCATAGAATATTTTAGTAGATGTGGCTTTATTTAATTATTCAAACCAGTATAGTAAAATAACAATGCCTCAGCTGTATTCCCTTGCGGTTTTCTGAACGTGTTTCGAAAACATTTACTGCTTTAAATGGTTGTTACCTCAGAATTTCTATTTATTTTCTTCTTTGATGTAATAGCTTTATTTTAGTTATCCAAAATATATATTTTGATGTAATATTTCAATGTATTCAGGAGAAAGGGTGAATAAATTGAAAATGTTTAGAAAAATGTTTTTTAAATATTCATTGGAAAATCACCATAACAAAGACACCTATACTACTGTGCTCTTCACCCATCATATATATTAAAACGCAAAGGTTAAATTTGAAGATCAGCGTGATATCCGACTATTTGAGCATGCGTAAACTCTTCGGGTCCTACCAGATCTTTTGGCCAAAGCATGCCATTAATCATTTTACGAGGTTTTTTCCTTTGCCGATATGAATCGATGATTACTATGAAGCAGTATTCATTCTTATTACCACTACCGACAGTAAACAGACTGTTGCATTAGTAAGTTTAGATTACAATATTGGGTATTTTTTTTTATTTTAACTTTATTTAATCCGCTTTGTTGCGTTTTCATTTCGTACTTTTATTTTGATTTAGTTATTTAGTTTTAGTGAATATTTTGGATTCTCCGATATTATTTTTTTGTAAGTTTCGCGAAACTGTACCGGATGAAACTCTTTATTGTGCGATCAGTTCCTTTTATTTGGAAATATCTCTGTCGTCTGTTAATGCCAGCGGATAATGGTCTGTAGTAGAGTCCTGAGCGGGTCGGGCTCTACCCGACCCGAACCCGCAAATTACATTTTAAGTCAACCCGTAACCCGACCCGAACCCGCAAAAATAATTTTCGGCAACCCGCAACCCGATCCGAAACAGCAAAAATAATATCGGGCAACCCGCAACCCGACCCGAACCCGAGGTGTATCAACCCGCACCCGACCCGAACCCGCAATATTTCAACTTGTAATCCGACCCGAACCCGCAATGTAAGGAAAGCAAATATCTTAATACCATTATGAAAATAATCTACAATTGTATATCTAATAAAGTTCTGCACCGGTCCGGCCCGAGGGCCGCGGCGGGGCGGCAAAATTTCAAACTGGTCAGGCCGCTTTATAAGGACAGTTTTTTCAACGGGCCGAGGCGGCAAAAAAAGTGAACGGCCCTGGCAGGCCGCGCCGATAACTACATTTAAGCGGGTCTACCGGCCCGATATAAATATTTAGACGAAGCCGATAAAATTATAAACGGGCCCTGCCGCGCTAGGGCCGAACTTTTAAGTTTTACACGGGACGGGACGGGGTGGGGTAGGCCGTACCAGGACCTAGAAATTACAGCCCGTGCAGACCTTTAATTCCCTAAAACCATTTTTATATTTTACATAGAAGAATGAACAAATCTATATTCTTTAATATTCAACAAAAGTAAAACACTACCCGATGCAAGACTCTAAATGGTATAAAACTAAAAATCTAATCTTTAAATATGCTTTAAAATTAGTTGAGGTTTCGAAAGTTCCACTTATAACGATACAACTTGTTTTACACAACTGGTCATCTGCTTTTAGTTTATCAGCAGTTATTATTTTGCAGATTTTCCCGTCTAACATAGTGCATCGCGTATCACCACAATTAAATTATTCACTTTATACATTAGACAGGAAGGACCATTTAGCGTTTTGATACGTATTGTATTTTTAAAATACGGTAACGGTAAAAACATAATGCAGTTTGTTATTTCGAAGACTCGTGAAAGGATGACTAAAGACAAAACAGACAGGCACACATTTTGCTTTTGTGAAACTTTGATCTGCGGTTTGTATAAGTTTTTAACGGGAAAAAATATTTTCCACATTCTTTTAAAAAAGTGGGTCAACCGGAACCCGACCCGCAAGAGTAAAAAAAACCAACCCGAAACGGACCCGAACCGGAAACAATAAAAGCCAACCCAACCCGAACAAAAAAAAAATTTAAATCAACCCGACCCGACCCTACCCGACCCGCTACGGGAAAATATAGCGCCAACCCGATCCGACCCGATGCAAGATTCTAGTCTGTAGCATTAATAGTTTTATCTCTTAATATGATTGAAAGGTTTTATAATCCACCAGTAATGACTTTTATGGAACCTACTAAATTCATATTTTAAAACTCTAGTTCTTGAAAACTTTTGCAGTTCTACATTCAGATGTTTTCTACGTAAACAGCACGTTAGCGGCATATAAAGCAGGAAAATACTGGGGGTAACGTGGTGTATGGGGCTTCATTAACAATTTTTTCATTATTTTTTATAACAAACGCTATGGAAAGCACCACAAATTGCAGGCAAACAGCTTGATGGCATAATAGTTTTATAGATAGTACAATAGTTTTTTTTTTTTTTTTATTAAAGAAGAGTCACTATTGTCTTCACCAATCGGGGAGAATGTGGAACATATGCTTTGACAAATTCTTTAAATCAGTTAAATTAACAAGATACGCAGCAGATCTATGTGTTTACTTCGATAAAGAAAAGAAATTTATTGTAGTTGTATATGTAGATGACATCCTTGTTATGTACTGCAAAAATTCTAATATTTAAGAATTTAAGGACAATATTGGTGCTTGTACTAGAAGTCAAGGACCTAGGAGATTACATTATCTACTTTCAATTAGGATAAATAGAATTTAAGATGGTTATGTGACTCTCGATCAAAGTACCTATGCTACTGAACGCTCAGAAACAACTGAGATGTTAAATGCAAAAGGGGAATTAACACCTCTTGATCCAGGTATGATATATGCCCAACATATAAGAATAACTTGCTAAGTGCCGAAGGAGCATTGAAGTAAACACAGGTTGTAGGAAGACTTTTGAATCTCACAGTAAGGACAAGACATGACTTAGCATTTGCTAGTATCTATATGAGTTAGTTCAATAATTGTCCAAGTAAAGAACACATGTCCGGTATACAGCATATACTTCGTTATTTATCCTAGATCAAAGGATTAAAACTTAATTTCAAAAAGACTGGAAAGAATCTCAAAATATTTTGTGATTCTGATTGGATGGTAGTAAGATTGATCTGCGATCATTCAGCGTCTATGTTGCATTACTCGCAAGTGGAGCAGTAACATTGAGCAGCAATTAAATTTAAAAATCAAAAAAATCCGACTGCGTATTTCTCATCAATGTTAAACTTTTTTTTATTTACTTGTATTGGTGACTTTAAAGTTGTGTTTAATTGTTAGTTCCTATCTATAAACACTGTTTTGATGAAGCCTATAGATGTCTAGGATGGTTAAAGTTGCAGTAAAGCTAGCCTACCCAACTTCCAAGTTGTGTAATATTTAAACAGAGCTTCTGACTGTAAAATAGTCAATGAAACATCGTCTTCATTTTGACAGATATATCCAATGCTATGCCACTCAATAGGGTGCGTAAAAAAAATTTTTCGTGCCTACCGCCATTTTGTATCTTACGCACTCCATTTTGAATTTATAAAAACAAAATCTAGACTATAACCATCGGACGGTTAAGATGAATCGATAAAGAGCTCATTCATTAAAATCCATCCAGCGGTTGGAATGATTCGAGGGTATAAAGAAATCCACATACCCAAATACGCGTGAAACACATAACCCTTCTTAGCAGTCAAGTAAAAAGTAGCGAATAACTGCCCTGTCTAGAATTCAATGAGGGTATTTTTCCATGTGCCATGCGGCGAAGAAGGCAATGTGGTATTAGAACTTCATGAAAGAATTTTTGAGTGAAAATTTAGCGAACTATCCCCAAAATACAGTTGCGGACATTGAGTTACATCACAACGTAACAAGCATATTGAGCTCAGACATTTTTTCTACATGTAATTAATGAAGAAAAATTGTTAAATTTCTCCTATGTACCATCCAAATCAGACACTGAGGATACGTTCACCAAGAGTGTAGCCATGACATTCACGCAAAATCATACACTTAGTGTAGGACTAAGACTGTAACGGAATTTAATCAAGACGAGTGTTGTAAATATTTTATTTCTTATCATTACGAGTATATTCTCCATGTTTAAAATTTAATTATACAAGTTACGTGTAATTCCTTTTGGCATCAGCAGAGCTGTTTTCATTCTGTTTACCTTTTAGTCCCTTTCTTAAGCAGCGCAAAGTATAGTTTTTTCTGGCGTTTAAATCATTCATTTAATTAAATTTATCAGTTTTAATGCATACGATGCATTATTATACGTATCATTTAATTGCATTTTGTTTTACCCTGCTATATTAAATTCAAAATTTTATCACAAATGACATTAGTTTACAATTTATTTGTGTTGTGTCGGTTAATGGAAAATTGCTCTAAAGTTCAAATACGGGCAAATCTTAACAAAACTTTTAATGTAATATACAAGACCATAATTTTACTATACATAGGCATATAGCGTGTTTTGTCCGGTGTATATGCCTTGTATGTGTTCGGTGATATATATCATCATATATATATCCTATTTTTATTTTTTAAATGTCATGTTGTTTGATATCTTAATACATTTTATATTAATTTGCAAAATATCATTCTGTATGATATTTTTGGTCAAAACAGTGTGTAACGGCATTTTTACTTTCTATTGACCGCGTCATTCTGTAGATAAAACACTTTTGCTTCTCACAGTGACTTTTTTTTTATTCCCACCTCCCAAAAAATATGTTTCAGGATTTACGTTTAAATTGGTTTTTTAAATACAAAATCAATTATCATGTACAACATTATTAACTTAGAACAGCCGTTGAAAGATAAATTTTCTAATTTACTTCTTCAGTTTTTTACTGCTTCGTTAGAAATAATCTTTTGTGATCTGCTTGTTGTTTAGTTAAAAATGCAGGAATTGTACAAAGCAGATCTTCAGCTTTGTTATGTAATGGAAAAAAGAAACAAAAAGACATTTAGTTTCAAGTTGTGATAAGTTTCCATGCTAGGTACAATATGTTTTCGTTTTTATTTTATACTAAGCCGACAAATATCTTTAAATAGCAGTATTTTGTCTATTTTCAAAATATCGGATATTTTTCATATTTTCGAAAATATAATAATATTTATGAAACCTATGCATATCTGTGTGCACGTGTATGCGAAAAAGCTTTTTTGAGTTCCCAATTTATTTACAGAACATTTATAAGTCGTACACGATTGTCACTATCTGACATTTACTGCTTGCAAAAAGCATTTATATACACTATGACAAACAAGTGGGTAAGTGTGATCACAGATCGCGCAGACGGTTTCTGTTAATATTCTTTTCAAAACACTTTATTCATTAATTAATAAAGCCAAACTGATAAATAATTTACAATTATTAAATCCTTAAAAACCGCGCATAAAACTGAAAAAAAACCCCGCTAAGGTTTAAAGAAAAATTGCGCCCCACTTCCCCTTCCCGAAATTTTTAGCGCCATTATTTTTAAAACTTTTTTTTATGTGTTATAAACTACCTTAAAGTTTCAAACAGATCGCGGTGTTAGATTTCATAATTTAAATAAAATCGCGGTCTGTTAGTTTCACATTTCACTACCAGGAAGCGCTCTCTATCCTTAACAAAAGTGTATCTGAACGAAACGCCTTTCTACAACTTATCCGTAGATTCATTAGTCGAGGCGGTGGCGGTCTTAAACACCAATTTAAAATATTTACTAAATTACTATTCTAAAATAGTGAAATCAACAATTATGAAATTTCTTATATTGAATAAGTAATATTTATCTCATCACGCCGTTAAAAAAATCACACGCAAACGGTAGAGAATGCTACAGTTTAAAAATGGTTTTAAGCAAGAATTTAAGATATTTACTCAAATTACTATTTGAAAACAATGGTATGAACACTTATGAAATTTTTATATTGAACAAGTAAAATTTATGTTGTATTTTTAAAAATGTGACACCTTTCTGAACAATGTTTTAAAAGCTATTGGTTCTTTAGTTTTCCTAATTTTAACAAATTCCCGTCAATTGTAAGGAAAAGCACCTCTTTTATAAGTTTAAAAATCGATTTTTTCATAAATGGAAAGTTGTAGTCCGATTATTTTACATTTAGATTTTATGAATCAGCGTATGAAATAACATCCGGATGCGAAAGAACCAAATTTGTAAAATCAATAGTTATAAAATGTTTTACTTCTATTATCATACCCTAGTATAAAAATATTTCTTATTTTCTTTCCCTGTCACGTGGCGTGCTATGCAAAAAATGCAATTCTGGAATTAATTACCAAAAAATTAATTCTCTTCGCTTCAGATTGTCGAAATTAAAAAATAAAGACATATTCTGAAAGAGAATGAAATTTTACGTCGGATGACGTAAAAATCGTAGCTCAAAAATCGATAGTTAAAAAAGATGTTGGCCTGGTATAAAATTCTGTGTTTGTTTCTGACCACAAGACGCACCTGTTTTATATTCTCTTGTTTACCACCGAAAATTCAATGGCTTCAGACATCTGTCACCTTCAAAAATGAAGAAGAAGAAAAGATTTTTTTCTCGATTTTTAATGAATTTTTGAGTTTTTATGGTACGATCGAGATAATTTTTAGAATTTCTGAAAGCGGATTTTTTTTTTTTTTGCCCATCTTGTGGTTCTAATTTAGAATTTCTGGGATGCGTAGAAAAAAAGTAATCGCGCCATAAAAAAATCGCCAGTCCTTATCTGCCGTTAAAATGGCACCTGTTTTTAATCCGTGGAGGAGATCATTTTTGTAATTAGATAAAAAAAAATATTCATGCTTTTTTGAATTATGAATGCCTTCCGATCTTGAAAATGGGAGAATTAATAACGTCCGTTAATTAAGAATTTTTCAAAATTTTACGATTTGTCGTTTGATGTGAGGTGTTCTGCTATAAGTATGCAAAATTTCAAGTATTCAACATATATAGTTTCTGAGAACGTGCTCTGTGACAGACGGATGGACAGACAGACAGACAGCCAAAGGAGTGAGGCGAATAGGGTTTCGTCAGCTGAACGAAACACTAAAGAGCACAGTGCCTGTAAGTGGAATACTGCAGAGTGTATATGAATGAATATTGCACATCGATTTTTTAGTCTTCTAGAGTCTTTTTAGTAGTCTTTTTGTAGTATTTTTAGTCTATTTTTTTGAACATGTAACAGCACCTGCAACATTCAGGTTCCAGTGATTATATATGGCTGATCTTCTGTTGTTAGGAGTGACCTCTTAACCAACATATGTTCTAATATATCAATTTTTCAAAGTTAGAACAAAAAGAGATAAGGAATTTGGTTTACCTCAAAATGTCGCAGGGTCCGCCCCGATCCTTGGATGAAAGTCATCAGTTGAATCTTGAACATATCTCACAAGAAAAATTACCTAAAGTGTACAAATAGAAAATTGGCTGTGTGTTACTTAATATTTTCCCTTTCGAATAGATAACGTACACGCTTGAGCACCAAAACTGATTTTCTTTCCTTTTAAAAAATTTAATGATGCTTCTGGGTTAAATAATAATACAGAAAATGGAGGGAGAGGAGAAAAACCATCTCTTCCCTTCCGACTGGAAAAACATTATCATAGAAAAAAAGAGGAATGAAAACGCGGTACAAACGAACGGACCAATGTTCATACATCTGCATGGCAAGTGTTGGTGACGTGTAACCACAGGAATTGGGTTGGGCAGATATATATACCTTAATGAACTCTGAAATGAAAAGTAACAGAAATGAATTACAATAAAAGATAGTCAATTTAAAAAGTCTGGGATATTATAAAAGTTTTGTTTCGAAGATTCTCGTATGTAACACCCCCGCTGAATCGCCGGAACAAAACGTTTTACAGGTTTAATAAGGTTTTTCTATGAAGCACGAATCGAGGCTTGTGCAGGGGTTTCGTCAGCAGACCGGCAGTCCTTGCTGCAGTTTCAAGATAAGTCATAGTTATTGTCCCTTCCTCGACAAGGTTTTTCAACAAATGATAACGAAGAGAAATATGCTTGGTTCTTTGATGATGCTTGTCGCTTTCAGTAAGTTTAATGGAGGACTGGTTATCCTCAAACAGTTGTATAGGTAGTTCTTGATCGAGGTCCAGTTCCTTCAGGAGTTGTAGAATCCAAATTGTCTCTTGTGCTGCACAAGCAGCAGCCACGTACTCTGACTCAGCTGACGACATGGCAATGCAAGCCTGCTTTTTTGATGTCCAGAGAAGTTGGTTATTTCCAATCATGAGTAGATTTCCTGATACTGACTTTCTGTCAGTAGGATCATTCGCCCAGTCTGAATCAGAATATGTCCTCAAGACAAGTTTTTCTAAATTAGTGTATGTTAATTTTAAGTCAAGTGTGGTTTTAAGATATCTGATTGTTCGCTTAACAGCTTCCCAATCCTTAGCCCTTGGACGCTCGTTTCTGCGACTCAAAATATTTACGGCGGCACTTATATCTGGCCGAGATACAGTCGCGATGTATAATAAAGCTCCTACGGCTTGTCTGTAATTCGTATTATTCGGAAGGAGATTTTCATTATCCGCTAATTTAACGCATCCTGGTTCCATTGGTATATTAGTTGGTTTCGAGTTTTCTAAGCCGAATTTGATTATCAAATCATTAATTTTATTAATTTGATCAAGCGTCATGGTATTTTTGTCAGGCCGATTTATATTTATCCCCAGATAATATTTTGCTTCACCTAAATCAGTTACAGGGTATTCTTTGTTTAATTCGTTTACAAGTTTATTAATGTTCTCATCTTTCCCAGCTATGAGGAGATCATCTACATAAACGATTACGTAAGTCGTTGTTTTATTGGTTGTTTGTTTATATAAACATTTATCGATCCTACTTTGGTGAAAACCTAATTTAGATAATGATTTATGTAATGTCAGGTTCCACGCTCTGGCGGCCTGCGTCAAACCATAAAGGGCTTTTTTGAGTCTGCATACCTTATGCTCCTCTCCCGGAACTGCATAGCCTTCAGGCTGATGCAAATACACATTTTCTTGCAATTCCCCGTGAAGGAAAGCGGTCTTTATATCTACATGTCTTAAGTTCAGATCCTTATACAATGCCAATGCTAAAAAACTTCTAATTGTCGTATGAGACGCGACTGGTGCAAAGGTCTCATCATAATCTACCCCATATTTTTGGGGAAAACCCTTTGCGACCAGCCTAGCCTTAAACTTTTCCAGCAAACCCTGGTTATTGTATTTAGATTTGAACGCCCACTTGCAAACGATCTCTTTCGTTCCTTGTGGGACTTTGACCAATTCCCATGTATTATTTTCGCGAAGAGAATTCATTTCTTCTAATCTCGCGTCTATCCACTTTTCCTTTTCAATCGGGTTTTGCATATTTTTTATATCGTCCCAACTTTTCGGATCTTCTACTTTAACGTTATTTGTTAAGAACGCAAACCTATCGGGAGGAACTCCCCTGTTCGGTCTGTTTGATCTACGCGGGACGTTTTGCGTTGTATCCGAATTTGCATTTTGATTTTGCGTTGTATCTTCGGCGCTGTCAATATTATCCTCGATTAATTGTAATTTCGAACCGGATTTTCAGAATTCGGTATTTCATTGGTTTTATTTGATATGCTATCTTCAGTTATGTTTTTACTTTTAGTCTCCAGAAATTTTACAGTTCTACTTATTACGATTTTCTTACCGTCCGTACAAATTCTGTAGCCCTTACTCCTATTGTCGCAACCTACGAATATCCCCTCTATGGCTGTATTATCCAATTTTCTTCTATGAGTCTTTTCCAGATAAGCAAAGGCACGACAACCGAAGGTTTTAATATTTGAAAGATCTGGTTTGCGACCAGTCCATTTTTCGTAGGGAGTGCAGTCGTTGGATGAAGTCGGGAGGCGATTTTGTATGTAAGTTGCGGTGCAGACGGCTTCGTCCCAGAATGAGTTAGGTAAACCACTGTCTTTAAGCAGGCTGCGAGCCATCTCCATCAAGGTACGGTTCTTACGCTCCGCAACCCCATTTTGGGGGGCGGAATACGGAACAGTAAGTTAATGGTTAATTCCCTCATTTTTTAGATAATTTTCAATTTACTTTCCTGTGTATTCCCCTCCGTTGTCGGTACGGATAGCACGCACCTTCCAGCCAAATTTATCCGCGGTCATTGCAACATATTCTTTAAATTTGGGAAAACTTCATCTTTGTTTCTCAATATGTACGTTATGGTAAACCGGCTAAAATCATCAACAAAAGTAAAAAAATAGTATTTTCTGCCAACCGTCGCTGTTTGCATAGGTCCACATAAATCGGAGTGCACTAATTCTGTGAGCTTTGTAGCTCGAAAACTAGCGGCTTTGGGGTATGGATCACTAGTGAGTTTAGAAATTATGCATGTTTCGCATGTATCACCATGTTTACATTTGTCAATTTTAATTCCTAACGCCATATCATTATTTACTAATTCCTTAATATGATTAACGTTTCTGTGGCCTAATCTCCTATGCCACTTGTGTAGACAATTTTTATTTTCGCATTCATTTATAATATTTACATTGTGAGACATATTTTGTTCTATTTTACATTCATATAAATTATTGTTTACATAGCCCTCGAGGTACGTAACACCTTCGTGAGTTATCTTGCAAGATTGTTTTTCAAATATGGCTTTACAGCCATTTTCAGTAGCCCTTTTTATAGAAATTAAATTTGTTTCAATTACATTCTTTAGTGTTATCGTTCTGTGTGCATTATCCGACATTAATGTATTTAATTTTATAGTCCCGTAGCCCTCAGAGAAAAGCTCTTGACCGTTTGCGATTGTTACGCTAAAAGCACTGTTATGAAAATCATTAAACTTGTTTTTGTTAATACAAATATGAGTTGAAGACCCTGAATCAATCACCCAGAGATCTTTTACATTACCCCCCCCCCCAAAAAAAAAGTAACATTTCTATCATTAGGTGTTTCTTTTTCAAAATTCCTATTTTTGTTAGTATTCGCATATGCGCTGCCTTGAGATCATATAGCCGATTTTTGTGACTGATTGGGAAAACGATTAGGGTATTGGTACTGCTTAGGATTATTTTTATTTTTATTTTTCAAGGTCCAACAATCATCAATGTTGTGAGAATTCTTTTTGCAATACCGGCAGAATTTATTTTGTTTGTTTTTATAGAATTTCACCACCTCTAATGCGGATTGACTGTTCTCACTTTCGCGGTTATTTTCAATTCTTTTTGAGTATTCGTCTATTAATTTTGTTCGAATAAAACTAGCACTAAGGTCACGCTCATCCCTTGCCTCTAAAGCGGTAATGAGACCGTCATAACTGGAAGGGAGAGAGCAGAGCATTAAAGCAGCAAGGTTTTGATCACTTATATTTTCTCCAATAGCTCGCAGCTTATCGTGAGTTTCATAAATTTTGGTAAGGGGATTAACCATATTACCACCTTCGTTTAATTTTGTGGAATACAGTTTTCTTAGAAGAAATAGTTTACTACTTAGATTAGAACGTTCATGAACTTCCTTTAAAGCAAGCCAATACTCTCGCGCGCTTTCTAAATTCTTCCCATTAATAATCTGATCGTCATCGATCAACAAATTTATAATGGCACGCGCTTTCCTATTTTTGTTTCTAAAATCATCTGTCATTGGATCGGGCGGGTCCTGACTGATAACACTATAGAGGTCCTCCTTCTGTAAATACATCTCTAATCTGAATTTCCAAACATTATTATTGCTTGCGTTCAGTTTTTCTATCACAGTATCCTTTAAGATACTCATTTTTCATATATAGACTACGATTTTATATATATATAAATATTATGTCAATATTCAAATTATATGAGTAAAAAGGTTTTAAATAATAATGTTTCAATAGTATCGTTAAGTTGCTTATGCTTTTTTAGGCATAGCAAAAATACTTATTATAAAACATTTTTCTAAAGCTTCATATGATATCAAGTTCTATATTTCAAACATTTTTAGATACTATTCTTAAAGATGAAATGGTAATAATTTTCTAATTTTCCTCTGTAGCAATGAGACATATCATGTCACATAATCTGTTGTTAGGAGTGACCTCTTAACCAATATATGTTCTAATATATCAATTTTTCAAAGTTAGAACAAAAAGAGATAAGGTATTTGGCTTACCTCAAAATGTCGCAGGGTCCGCCCCGATCCTTGGATGAAGGTCATCAGTTGAATCTTGAACATATCTCACAAGAAAAATTACCTAAAGTGTACAAATAGAAAATTGGCTGTGTGTTACTTAATATTTTTCCTTTCGAATAGATAACGTACACGCTTGAGCACCAAAACTGATTTTCTTTCCATTAAAAAAACTAGTTGGATGTGCCAATCCCAAAACTTTCTTCTATCTTATACATCTTAATATTTCAAAACCTATTTACACATGCTAATACTTCAATATTATTAGTTCAATACTATACCAACTTTGATTTTCATCTTAAATTTCTGCTCAAGTCAATTAAACGGACTAAAAACGAGTTAATCTATATCATGATATTTGTTAAAATTATTAATTTTTCCTTATTCTGTCGTTATCAGTTGTTTGCGAATAGTCGGCATAGCAGGAAGCGAGTTCCCGCCGCTGCATGAGCCGCCGATGCACAATAGAACTACGAAAAATCAAGAAAAGTATACAAAAATCGCTAGCATGGAGCCCCTTTACCGCGCAATATTTCCAAATTCAAGGAGAACCTGTTGGCCAAAGCCAAAAACAAGCACAAACATTTTGGTTCAATTGTATGCATAATTTTATACGCTGTTCGATGGTACAATAATGAAAATGGCACAGAGATCGGAATTATAGCGCCCCCTTCTTTCGGAATTTTTTCAAGTTCAGGGAGGACTTGTTTGCCATAGCCAGAAACATGCACAAAAAAATTGGTTCAATTATATGGATAACTTCATACACTTTTCGATGGTACAATAATGAAAATGGTACAGACATCGCAATTATAGTGCCCCCTTCCGGCAGAATTTTTCCAAATTCAGGGAGGACCTTCGTGACATGGCCAAAAATAAACACATAAAATTTGGTTCAATTCTATGCATAACTTCATACACTTTTCGGCGGTACAATATTCAAAATGGCACAAAAATTGTACAAAAATCGCTATTACAGCGCCCTCTACGAGTGATTTTTTTTACAAATTAAGGGAGGACAACCTTGCCATAGCCAAGAACTTAATTTTTTTTTTGGTTCAATTCTATGCATAACTTCATACAGTTTTCGATGGTGCAATATTCAAAATCGCACAAAAATCGCTATTACAGCGCCCCCTAACGGCGAATTTTTTGCAAATTCATGGAGGACCTGCTTGCTATATCCAAAAACTTAAAATAAAAATTTGGTTTAATTCTATGCATAACTTTATACACTTTTGGACGGTACAATATTCAAAATCGCACAAAAATCGCTATTACAGCGCCCCCTACCGGCGAATTTTTTCCAAATTTTGAGAGGACCTGCTTGCCATAGCCAAAAACTTAAAATAAAAATTTGGTTCAATTCTATGCATAACTTCATACACTTTTCGATGGTACAATATTCAAAATCGCACAAAAAAACGCATTTACAGCGCCCCCTACCGGCGAATTTTTTCCAAATTCAGGGAGAACCTGCTTGTCATATCCAAAAACTTAAACTAAAAATTTGGTTCAATTCTATGCATAACTCCATACACTTTTGGATGGTACAATATTCAAAATCGCACAAAAATTGTTATATCAGCGCCCCCTACCGGCGATTTTTTTCCAAATTCCGGGAGGACCTGCTTGCCATAGCCAAAAACTTATAATAAAATTTTGGTTTAATTCTATACATAACTTCATACACTTTTTGATGGTACAATGGCGACAGACAGACGGACAGACGGACAGACGGACACACAGACAGACAGACATTTTCTATAAACATGTTTTTTGGAATCTCTGACCCCTAAAACATGCAAATTCGTCGAAAAACGAAAGTCGGAAAAAATTTCGATTACAATACTTTCTTCTATTGAAGATAGAAGAAAGTAAAAATGATGCTTCTGGGTTAAATAATACAGAAAATGGAGGGAGAGGAGAAAAACCACCTCTTCCCTTCCGACTGGAAAAACATTATCATAGAAAAAAAGAGGAATGAAAACGCAGTACAAACGAACTGATCAAAGTTCATACATCTGCATGGCAAGTGTTGGTGACGTGTAACCACAGGAATTGGGTTGGGCAGATACATATACCTTAATGAACTCTAAAATGAAAAGTAACAGAAATGAATTACAATAAAAGATAGTCAATTTAAAAAGTCTGGGATATTATAAAAGTTTTGTTTCGAATATTCTCGTATGTAACATGTTCCACATCAGGTGACAACAGTAACTGGAAAAATAGTTATATTTTGATCAAAGTTAATGAACATTTCAATGATATTTCTATAAGTGTATCAGACTGCAAATTTAATTAATTGTAAATGATTACAGACTTTTTTAAATGATATCTCTGTAGACGGTATTTTGTACTATCCAATACCTCTTTGTCATAATTTTTGTTGAAATTACGTACATTTATAGGTACAAAGTATGTATATACATTTATACACATTTATTAAATGTTGTAATAAACTGATTTACTTCTGATCTCTTTCAATAAAAATAGCATTACTCTCAACTTTCTATTCTAATTTATTGACATCAAAGAGTCATTCTGCAACGCTGATTGTATCGTTCTGTAATGAAATTATTTTAAATGTCAATACTCATTAAATTGTTTGATGATAACTGATGCCATTATACTTACACAGACAATTCCCATAAAGAAAATTGAGCAATTAATGGCAAGTCCTATTCTTCTTTGTGTTACTTTACTATCAATCGATTACATAATGATATCATCAAATAGCTAAAGTGCAATTACTAAACAAAACTAAATAACACATTTAATAAAAAATAATAATTTTAATCGAAATCTACACAATAAGAATGCTTATTGTTTTTTAATTGTGGTGATTTTTTTATACAAGAAAAAGAAATTCCTTAATATCTAGTAATTATCTTTTATAATTCTGAAAAAAAAACAGCTTTTCTTTATTTTTATATTCAAATTCCATAAATATTTACATAATTACAAAACGTTTACAAAACAGTTTTTATGTGTTTTTGAAGTCAAATTCCTTAAATATTTATATGACATCTGTTACAATTATGATATTCTAAAGTTTCTATTATTTTTATCTCACTAATATGATAACAGTTGCTGAAAAACTTTCTGTTTAAACTAATTATTTACTTAAAGTATATTTATTAAATAAAGATGAAATATATTTAAATTGTCTATACAATTTGCCAACTCAATGTTAAAAACCACAGGGATCGCATTAAATTGTGGAATAACAAAAATGATTATACTTGGGTTGTTTAAAAGGTATATGAAAAAAAAAAAAAACTGTTATACACGAAACGTATTTTTGAATAGTGAAATGTGTCGTAATATATCAAGAAAATTAATCCCCAAATGAAGATAAATAATAATAATTGCAGTAAAGTTCTTTCATGTGTCGCAATTAATCAATAAAATCAATCATATTTGACAGACGAATCAGGAAGTAAGGCGTTTATTTATCACTCTTATCTGTAATCACTGTTAATTATTTGAAGGAAATTCTAATACTCAAAAGTGACTTTTATGAAATCATGAACATTTTCTCATTAATGACTTTACGATTAAATTTAATAAATTTCCCTAAATTGTTTTCTACTTCCTGCTTTCAATGTATTATATTTTTATGTGTGTATCACGTACATTGTTATTGTTCTGATAAGTCTCAATAAGAGACATGTAGCTTTATCGCTGCTACTGTTTAATAGAAATTAATAAATATTTCTTTTCTTTTCATAAAGTGATGGTGATCAACAATAAATGAAGTTACAGATAATAAATAAATGAAGTTACAGATAATAAATAAATGAAGTTACAGATAATAAATATTTTACACAATTAAATCCATTTTAAAGCACAATGCAGACTTCAAAACATGTTGAATTGTGGATGGTGACTGCCAAAATATAGAAGATACAGGAAACCGGAAGTCTTATTGGATATCTAGAAAAAGGTAAGCAATTTTAACTTACCTATATTATTTCTGTTATATATACAGTGTGTCTACAAATTAGTTGGGCAAAAAGAATGATTTATTGAATGGAATTGACAGAAAAAAAAATCAAGTAAATATGGATGAGAGATAAAAAAAATAGTTCAAGATTACCTTTATCATAAATGTTCGATGTTACTTCCTTTCGTGAGTCTACAAATGTTCCATCGCTAAATCATTTCTTGCCACAGATTTGTAAGCAGTTTCATGAGCACCAGAATGCATGAGCACCAGAAACATTGACATTGTTAAAAAATATTTGAATGACATAAATTACAGAATTTTTCCACACAAAGTAAACTTGTAATGGAATAAATTTCTCGCAAAAATAACTTTCTGTGAAATTTTTGCGAAAAACAAAACCCTGAGAGAAATATTATATAAAAATTTATTGAATAGAGAAAAATCAAAATTCCTAATACCGCATTATAAAGGGTTTTTTTTTTTAACCCTTCTTGGATTGTCTTTTTAAAATAAATTTTGACGGTGTGAGACCTTTTGAACGGTTGGAGTATAACACTTCGATTTTAGAGACATGCTTCTGCAAAAAATCTTACTTGAATATTATTCACTATTTCGGAATGTTTTATATTGGAAATTCCACACATTTCTTTACAGCTTTTCTGCTCGAAACAATATTTTATTGAAATTATTCGGAATACATAGCATTAAAATATATCTTAAGATTAAAATCCATTTATGTCTAGCGCCCCATATTTAAGATGCTTCGAAATTTAATAAATGTGTAGGTGTAATATTTTTCTGTAAAATGAAAATTGCAGGAAATAAATATCTAAAAAAACTTTTATTTTTTACCTGAATATGACAGCACAAAATGGATATTTATTTGCTTCATGAGGATTCTTTTTTATATTCGTGGATTTTTTATTGCTTAAGACGATAAAATGTAAAATGTAAGTTTATATTCGTATTTTTTCAATCATAAATCCAAATCAATAAGTTATATTCATAACTTGTATTTTCTTTTAAAATACGTGTTTGTTAAAATTATCAAATTATGCGTTCTAAGCTATTTTTGCTGCATGCCTGTAACATCCCAAATATAGCAAGCAAGACACGAATCGGTATATGTTTTTATTAGCCAGTTAGGGAAGAGTTTTTTATGTAAAGTCATTTTCGAGAAGGTTATTAAATAAATTGTTTTTAAGCCTCAAACACGATTATTATTAATTTATTAATAATAATTATTATAATCTTAATAATGTTTGTCAATAAATAATTATATTTTTTAGTATTACGAAAAAATACTAATTTTAGTGTGCCATATAGGGTAGACCGGGGCTAGTTGGCCCGCTTTTTCTTCTAATAATTAAAAAAAAATTACAATTCAACATTTGAAATTTCTTTTTATGTTACCACTATCAGTGTACGTTCAGGAAGAAGTCACAATAGTAAAACTTGAAAATATTAAATATAACTATTAGTTTAGAAGCTCAAATTGACACCAAGTCGCTTGGGCCAACCTGCCTCGATTGCGGGGTAAGTTGGCCCACGTCACTTTTTAATGTTCTGATAGTGTAGAAGTTTAAGAAATGATAAAAATTTTACCAAATCTTAATTTTTATTTCTTGCGAACTAAAACACAATATAGCCTCCTAAATTAAAATAAAAATTTTAAATATTAAAACTGAGTTATTCAAATTATTAACATCGATCAAAAATTGCTTTAAAAATTAATTTTATTTTCTCATAAAAAATACCTTTAATACATTACGGAATAGCAATAAATTTTAATAAATCACGCTAGGTGTTAAAACACCGTAATTATTAGAGTACAGTAATTTAAGAAATCATTCATCCTTAATTAAGTGATTTATTATAAACACCAGATGATAAATAAATTGTATCAAGGCCTCTGTACATCTGTTAAATGCAATAATTCTTTTCTTTCGTTTATTATATTTTTCTAACTCATCATTCCCTTCAAATTTCTGTCGTAAAATTAAATATTGCTTCATGATGATTTGGGTAATGTCAGCTTCTTTGAAATAATGATAATTTTCGTTTATATAAAACTTTAATTCCCAATCAAGTATTTAAAAAAAAACAGTTTGTGTATCATGAAATATATATATGTTATTGAAAATAAGTTAAAACTGGTGTGAATGACTAAGAACAAACAATCTTCTTGAAACACCATCAAAAATTTGTAAATGCGCTAGGCCTTTCGAAAGATCTGAGTCTTTCTTCGTCAGGCGCAAAAAAGACGTCCTTCTACTATTTGAGTCTTGCCTCTGCTTTCATAGTAGAAGGACGTCTTTTTTGCGCCTGACGAAGAAAGACTCAGATCTTTCGAAAGGCCTAGCGCATTTACAAATTTTTGATGGTGTTTCAAGAAGATTGTTTGTTCTTATACATATGTTATTGATTACATTCATGATTTATTATTGGTATAATGAGATTTAGATAATCTAATAAGTCGGGATATAGCAATGTGATTGATATAATTATGTTGGATAATATCATTTTTTTTATATTTTTTTGTTCTGTTGATCTTTATTAACGGTTCAGGAAGTGCAGTTCTATTCTGTCTGTGGAAGGGACAACATATCTCTTAAAGGAAAATATATATTTTTATAATTAAAAATTTATTTCCTGAAATTGCCGTTTTTATGAATTATGAAGACAGAAAGGATTATTTACTTTCAACGAATAACTACCCCGGTAAGAGGTTTTCACTTCATAAAATTTGATGTTATTAAAGCATTATTTATGTCAAACTCTTCTCTGGACGAGTGAAAAATAGGATTTTATTAATAATTGAGAAATATCAGAGTCAGGTAGATTTTGATTGTTATTTTTGTTATTTTTAGCGGTAGTATGTAACACTGGAAGGCCAAACTTTTAGGTAAATTTCGTAAAAAATACTAACTATTGCAATTTCCTATATGTTGGAATTTTTGAAAAACTTTTGCAGATCTACACCGAGCATGTTCCCTAGAGTACAAAACCACCCCCAGTTCAAAACTTTATCTATCTATCTATATATGTATACATTACTTTTCTATAGACACGATAACATATGCAATCAATTTAAACTTTTCAAAACTTGCAGGAAAAGGGCCAAAAAATTATGCATGACAGATGTTTGCTATAATTAAGAATGGCTTCAAGGAGTGCAAAAAATAGGATTTTCAGAAGAAAAAAGTTCATAAATTATTCGTCAATTTACAAGACAACAAATTCACTTAACTTTATCATAAATCCTCTTAATGTTATCTACAACATTTGCGTTGACAAGCTTTGACAGGAGCAACTCTTACAGCAAAAAAGAAATTAAAAACAAAAGTGTGTGTGTGGGGGGGGTGGGGGGGTGTTGTGTATGAAAATAAATCACATTTCTCTTAATCAGTTAAATTCTTGGTGAAATTAGTACTTAACTTCGAAATCTACCTGCGCCTGCAGGCCAAACCAGCAGGTATTCTTCTATAATTCTGAAAGTTTTAAACGTTTTTCTACACAGGAGCAGCTGATTTAATTTGGGAACATCATTATAACTTCATTTTTTAAAAAGGTTGACTGGAATAACCAGGAATTCAATTAATAAAATAATTCCTTACTATTAATTAATAATAAATTCATTAAAATAATAATAATTTTTTATTAAAATAATTCATTTAAACTATCAAAATTCTAATACCCCAGATAGAAATTCCTACGGGGCATGTTAGCCTGGCGTGCCGAATGAGCTAACTAACCCCGTGTTGCCATTTTTATTTTTCATGACTGTAAGGAATTAGTCTGAATGTAATTCAATAAAAAAACATGTCCTATAATAACTACGAACAATTATTTTTCTGAATTATTACGTATCAAAATCTAAAATGTAATCTACAAACAAATAAAAAACGATTATTTATAAGAGAGGAAATTTACTCACCTTTGCAAAATTTTGAAAATTTTCAATAGTTCTTTAACGGACGCTCCGACTTCAATGGTGTTGATGTTGGGGGAGGAAAACGAAGCAACACATACTTGGCTGGACTGACAATGTCATCTAACGCATAGTTTAAAAAATATCGCGTCTGGGCCAACATGCCCCTATGGCCAAATAGCCCCGGTCTGCCCTACAATTTAAAAGCCTATTTTATATCAATTTAGACCAAAAGTATAATTGTGCATATCATACTATTCTAAATATTATATGCATACGCCCCATATATATGACGTTTATATTTTATAAAACAGATTAAAAAATTTAGCGTAATATTTTTTTGTATTTCTCCAGTTCATTTTGCAACGTTTTAAATTGGTATTAATTGCAAATTTGAGAAAACCAAAAGTCAGGCATTAATGGGTTTACATATATTTGTAGATTTATATTATTAAACTTGTATTTATAATTGATAATAAAAACACAATTTATGCTCTAAAACTTTTATGAAATCCTTAGTTTTTCGAGACTTCCTAATTCTCGAAATGCCAAGAAAAATCTAGACCTTTAAAAATAACTTATTAGAAATATGTTTTAGAAATTTTATATTTGAAAATGTGCTCCAAGTGAAGTTAATAATTTAATACATAAAATTCTGTATTATAATAATGGATTTAAATTTACTCATTTTTAATTTCCTAGGTCTGAAAACATTTAGATTATATATACAGATGTGTGGTATTATATTTTAGAATTTTTTTAACCTTAAAATTTGCACGTAAAAAACATTAAAAGAAATATACACAGAATGTTTAAAGGTAAGTAATTGAATATATGTATTTGTCTTTCATTTTATTGTTTACCACGAGGGGAAATTTTAAATTGAGCCTATTTAAATTCCTTTTATACGATTTCCAGGAATTTCAAATATGCGATTAATGTTACTTTGACATTATCACTTTATGTATGTTATGCCTAATCTACTAAGCGATTATGAACTGATGATACAATGAATAATGTATTTATAATGTTTATGTCTGGAATAAATGGCGGATAATTAATTATGAATGCTCTCAATTTATAGTAACCGCTCTATTCAAATTCACTAGAAGTAATGTCATATTGACCTAAATAATTCGGAATCAGATAGTTACATATGGCATAAGAACAGATACATGTTTTAAAGTCACCGAAAAAGTTTTTAAGAGAAAATCTTCTCTCTGTTTTATTATTTATAGAATGACTATTGAGGAATTATTTATTTAATTTTTAATAAATTATAGTTTCGCTTAGTATACAAATTAATTTAGACAGCGGTGTAAATCAAAATATTGTTATATATGAACAACAATGAAGATAAGATTACAAATGCGTAACAGATAAATACCTACGGTATTCCAGCTATATATCTCATTTCTTTGTCAGCAATAATCTCCGTTATACTAATATGAAGCTTTTTTTCTGTTAACTTCCATTTTACTTCATTCTCTTGTCGTATTCAGAGGTATATTAGATATTTTTAATCCATCACTTAAATTGCCTGAAATAAATAAATATTTAAAATTACAAATTCCCCCAAAAGAAAAATTTTGTTTCTTACCCATTGTAAATATTCATACCTCTGAGATTCCAGCAGTCTCCTATTTCTTGTTTAGTAATAACCTTAACCTCCTTCCTGCTAACATTAAACTTATATTCTCTTCACTTCCATTTTACTACATTCTCTTATCAAAATCGGATGTATACGTATTTTTAATCCATCATGTAAAAATATCTATGCCTAAAATAAATCAATATTTTTTTATTATACTAAAGAAATTTTATTAGAAATTCCCTCAACTGAATAATGTTGTGTCTTACTCATTGGAAATATACATACCTCCGATATTCCAGAAATCTCATATTTCTTGGTCCGTTAGTATCTACTTCATAGTAACATGAAATTCTCTATCTATTAGCTACTATTTTACTTCATTCTTTTGTCAAAATCAGAGGGATACACATTTTTAATCCATCATTTAAAAATATCTAAGCCTGAAATAAATAAGTATTTTTAATTTGAAATTCACTCAACTGAATAATTTTGTTTCTTATGCATTGTAACTATGCATACCTCCGATATTTCAACAATGTCATATTTCTTGGTTCGTGATAGTCTTCTTCATACTAACATGAAATTTTCTATCTGTTAGCAATTATTTTACTCCATTCTTTTTTAGAAATCGGAGGGATTTATATTTTAAATCTATCATTTAAAAATATCTATACCTGAAATAAATAATTATTTTAAATAAAAAATTTATTCCATACGAAAAGTTTGTTTCTTACTCATTGTAAATATACATACCTCCGATATTCCAGCAATTTCCTATGTCTCGGTTCCTGAAAATTTCCTTCAAACTGACATGAAACTTTTCTTCTGTTAACTTCCCTTTCACTGCATTCTCTTGGCAAAATCTGAGTGATACATGATTTTAATCCATTATTTAAAAATATCTGTGTCTGAAATAAATAAATTTTTTTAATTAGAATTTCACTTAACTGAATAATTTTATTTCTTACCCGTTGTAAATATACATACCTCCGATATAACAGCACTATCCTATTTCTTGACTTGTGATAATCTCTCGCATACTAACATGAAACGTCCTTCCTATTAACTTCCATTTTACTTTATTCTTTTGTTGAAATCACAGAGATACATATTTTAGTCCATCATATAAAAATATATATGCCTGAAATAAATTATTATTAGGTAGCTTTCATTACAAAAAGCTACCAATTGCAGCCGTTCGGAGGAAAGCGAATTCAAAAAATTTTGGTATATTTTCATCGATCATGACCCCCAGACACCGAAACCACCCTCCGTTCAAAATTGATATATATATATATATATATGACCTATGTCACACTGTAACTCTCATATTTATGAACCGATTTGGATGTAATTCGGTGTGTACATAGTACATACCAATGTCTCGACCGAGTTCGTTGGCCAGCTTCATCCGCCCTTTTGTTTCAAAATGGCGGCCATTTAAGATTTTTAAAAAAATTTGAAATTTGAAATGTGGTACCAAAAAATTGAAAATGAAAAAATATTTTTTTCTTAAGTATTTGACCTTTATACAAAGACTCCGGAGCAGTTTTTGTTTCGTCTATATCTTAAAAAATGGCTGAGTTATAGCATTTTGAATTTCTAGCGTGGCTGACATTTTGAAACGTCCTGAAATTTGTCACGCGATAAAAGGCGTATTTATGAACCGATTTGGATGTAACTTCGTTTATACATAGTACATACCGATGTCTCGACCGAGTTCGTTGGCCAGCTTCATCCGATATCTTGTTTAAAAATGGCGGCCATTTAAATTTTTAAGAAAAATTTAAATTTGAAATGTGGTACCAAATAATTGAAAATTGAAAAATATTTTTTCTTATGTGTTTAACCCTGATAAAAAGATTCGGGAGCAGTTTTTGTTTCGTCTATATCTTAAAAAATGGCTGAGTTATAGCATTTTTAATTTCTAGCATGGCTGATATTTTAACACGTCCTGATTTTTGTCGCGTGATAACAGACATATTTATGAACCGATTTGGATGTACCTTGGTGTGTACATAGTACATACAAATATGTCGACCGAGTTCGTTGGCCAGCTTAATCCGCCATCTTGTTTCAAAATGGCGGCCATTTAAAAAAAAAAAATTAAATTTAAAATTTAAAATGAGGTACCAAAAAATTGGAAAATGAAAAAGATTTTTTTTTTTGTATATGTTTGACGTTAATACAAAGATTCCGGAACAGGTTTTGTTTCGTCTATATCTAAAAAAATGGCTGAATTATAGCATTTTGAATTTCTATTGTGGCTGACATTTTAAAACGACCTGATTTTTGTCACGTGATAACAGACATATTTATGAACCGATTTGGATGTACCTTGGTGTGTACATAGTACATACCAATGTCTCGACCGAGTTCGTTGGCCAGCTTCATTCGCCCTCTTGTTTCAAAAGGGTTGCCATTTTAAAAAAATGTAATTTAAAATTTAAAATGTGGTATTAAAAAATTGGAAAATGAAAAAGATTTTTTTTATGTGTTTGGCCTTGATACAAAATTCTGGAGCAGTTTTTGTTTGTGAAAATTTGTTCTTTTGTTTATATCTAAAAAAATGGTTGAATTATAGCACCTTGAATTTCTAGCATGGCTAACACTTTGAAACGATCTTGTATTTGTCACGCGATAACACACGTATTCACCTATTTCGATGGAAGCAGGCATGTGAATAGTATACATCAATATCTCGACCAAGTTCACTGGCCAGCTTCATCAGCCATCTTGTTTCAAAATGACGGCCATTAAATAAAAAAAAAATTATATTTAAAGTGAGGTGCAAAAAAATTAGAAATTGAAAAATGTTTCTTTCTTAAGTATTTGACCTTGATATAAGGATTCAGGAGCATTTTTTGTTTGACTTTATCTTAAAAAATGGCTCAGATATAGCAGTTTCAATTTCTAATGTGGGTGACATTTTGAAAAATCTGATTTTTTGCCTGCGACAGCACTCGTATATATCAACCGATTCCGATGTGAGTGAGCCTGTGCACAGCAATTACTAAGGTCTCGACAAAGTTCACTGGTTAGCCTCATCCACCATGTTGTCTTAAAATGGCATGCACTTTGAAATCGCCGAATTTGGCAGCCAAATATAAGTTACTTTAAATAAAAGCAGCTTGGATAAAGCTGACTAATTTCGCGAAATTCTCATTCATAATGATTTAGTATTGATAAAAATTAGTATTGAATCTCCTATATTCGGTTTCCACTAAATTGAGCTTCGTGTGTTTCAATAATATAAGTTGGCTTTTTTAAAATAAGGAATATGAAAGCTACCCCTTCCCCCCGGCACTGGCCGGAAGGACTTTTTAAAATTAGAAATTCACTGAAGAGAAAAATTTTGTTTCTTAATAGTTATAAATATACGTACCTCCGATATTCTAGCAATCTCTTATTTATTGGTTCATGATAATCTCCTTCAAATAAACATGAAACTTTTCTTCTGTTAACTTCCAATTAACTTCATTCTCTTGTCGAAATCGGAGGGTTAATATTTTTAATCCATCATTTAAAAATATCCATGCGTGAAATAAATAAGTATTTTTAATTAGAAATTCACTTAACTGAATAACTTTGATTCTTTACTCGTTGTAAATATACATACCTCCGATATACCAGCAATCTCCTATTTCTTGGTTTGTGATAATCTCCACCATAGTAACATGAAACATCCTAACTATTAACGGCTATTTTACTTCATTCTTTTATCGAAACCTGAGAGATACATATTTTTAATCCATCATATAAAAATATCTATACCTGAAATAAATAATTTTTTTTTTTAAATAGAAATTCATTCAATAGAAAAATTTTGTTTTCCACTCAGTGTAAATATACATACTTCCGCTATTCCAGTAATCTCCAATTTTTTGGTTCGTGATAATATCCTTCCAACTAACATGAACTATTGCGTTCTGTTAACTTCGATTTTTCTTCATTTTCTTGTCGACCTTGGTGAAATACATATTTTTATTCCATCATTTAAAAATATCTATGCCTGAAATTAATAAGTATTTTAAATTATAAATTCATTCAAGAATAAAATTTTTTGTCTTAAAAATTGTAAATAAACATTATTCCAACAATTTCTTATTTCTTTGTTCGTGATAATATCCTTTATACTAACATCAAACTCCTGTTCCGATAACTTACACTTTATTTTATAACCTTTTTTTATAATCAGATTCATATTTATATTCTATCATTTAAAAATATTCATACAAGTAAATAATTTTTAATAAAAAACTCAAGCAAAATATTCTTTCTTACAAATAGTAAATATAAATATCTCCTATATGAGTACAATTTTCTATTTCTTTTCTTCGCATTTTTTTTAAACTTCCATTTTTCATTAATTGTACACAAAAATATGCAATAACCTCTACCCATTTACCTATTGTTATTAACCCATTTATGCCTAGCGTCCCATTTTTGGGACGTTTCAAATTTTAATGCATTTGTATAATTTTCTTCTTCTTTATAACATGAAAATTGCATGAAATCATTATTTATAAATGTCTTTATCTATAACCGAGAGATGACAACATAAGGTGGATATTTATTTGCTTAAATTAAGGCTTTTTTCGGTGTTTATAGATTTTTAATTTTTCAAGAGGGCGAAATGTAAAAAGTAAGTTTATTTGTATTTTGTCTATCATGGACCCAAAATCGCAAGTTATAATCTTAGCTTGTGGACTTTTTGAAATATGTATTTTTTTAAATTGCGAAATTAAATGTTCAATCCTATTTTTTATGCATTTTTGTAATGTACAAAATATAGGGTTCTAGGCACAAATGGGCACATATTTTTGTTAGAAATTTAGGAGACAGTTATTTATGCAATCTCCTTTTGAAGATATTTATGAAATAAATTGTTATTAAGTCTGCAATACAATTATTCTTATTTTATTATTAATAATAGTTATAACGTTATTAGTCTCTGCAAAGAAATAAATATATATTTTTTTAGTTCATTAAAATACTAATTATAGTACATAATATACAATTTAAAAACATTTTAAATATAAATATAGGCAAAATATATAATTATGCATATTATTCTACTAGAAATACTCATATTTAGTTCTTTTACATTTTATCAAATAAATACAAAAAAAAAAATTAAGCTTAATTTTTTTAGTATTTTTACAGTTCATTTTGCAACATTTTAAAGTGATTTTGCCAAAAAATTTTAGAAAACAAAAATTCAGGCACAAATGGGTTAAAAGCATTCTTAACTTTAGGAACAATATACAGCAATTTATTTTCGAGAAGGATTTTTAAAATTAAAAGTTAAAGTTATAAAGTTTCATTTTATAAGTTTCTTTTGCTCCTACTGATATTCAGAAAAGATTGTGAGTAATTTCTGTATTACACTAATCAGTTTTCTCAATCTGAAATATAGACTTTTTAGTATACAAATAAACATTTTCATGTTCAACAAACATGTTTTACTGACAAATAAGATAAAATAGCAACATTAACCTTAGCGTTAAAAGTAATATTGATTTGATACTTTTACATGCAATATTTCAATTACACAGCTGAAGATGTTTAATTCAGAATTCATATCATCCTAAAAATTGATATTCCGGTTTCATAAAACGGTCTAATGTATTATAAAAGTACTCGGAAACATTTCCGAAAATCAGTTGCAGCAAAATAAATTTTGTTTTATAAATGCTTCTGCAAATATTAAAGATATATTGACTTCTGAAATTTCTGTAGATGAAAAGCACATTTAGGTCCCGAAGTACACCGGAGAATGCTGCATAGACAATCACCTCATGGAGTTGGCGGCAAAAATTCCAGGATTAAACAGAACTAGATTAGCATATTAAAATACAACTGGTCTGCCAAATCAAATCATGGTAGAAACCAGATACAGACACTATTTTACCGGTTGATCGGTAGGTTTATCTTTGTGTCTTCCTGCACCCAAAGGTATGAAAACATGGAGGACTGGGACCCAGAAAACACATTGGTAAACCTGCCAGTCAATCAATAAAATTGGGTTTTCGGGTGTTTTCTACCAAGATACGACTTGGCAAACCAGTTGCATTTTAATATGCTAAGCGAGTTTTAAGTTATCCTACAATTTCAGCTGCCAACTCGTTGAGGGGATTGTTTGTGCGCCGCCTGCCGGTCCATAAGTAACACGGTTATTGCATATTTTCGTACTTGATTAAATTATATTTCTGTAGATTACGAACCATTTGTCTTTTTTTACAGAGTACATATATCGCTGTGAAAGCACTTGAGTAATATTTGATCATTATCGGAAACTCAAATTGTGAAATATTTGTCGTATAGTGTTGTCATATCTTATATATTTATTTATTTATATTTGCTTATTTATTTTACTGAATTGTTTATTTAGATTTGCTTCTTTTATTTATTTGGATTTCCTTGTTTATTTTATTCTTTTATTCATTTATTTATTGAAATTTACTGAACAACCAGGTTACGGTTAAAAACTGAAGGTACATGTAACCATAGGACATGAGAAAATTTTTCGCATTCGAAATGTCAATTTTTACAGTTAAATACATATTTATATTTAAAAAATTGAGAGTCTTTTCTACGATTAAGTCAAACTGATATAATTGTCCTTTATTACCCACCCCCGCATGTATTGTTACGAAATAGTCATAATCCTTATCCTATTGTAGTAAGAATTATTGCGAATAAAAATTTATTTTTCTTCAAATAATTGATGTTTCCTGATTGCTATTATTCCACTAAATCCATAATATCATATAAAATTTCCTAATTTTTAACTGGATTCATAAATAATATGAGATTCACGACTTATACATTCATCAGCACAATAAAAGAATACAATTCATTCATGAACAAATATTTCAAAATATAGCATTTTAAATTGCAAGGTACAATCTATCCAAAGGCGCATTAATATGTAAGTATTGAACATAGTTATGCTTTATATATCTGGAGGACATATGTTAAGCCCTTGGGGACGAGCGACACGTATACGTGCCGCATGAAGCGCTCAGAATCCTTGTTTTTCCTCACTAGTAAAATTTTACTGTAAAATTTGCCTTATTTAATCAGCGCATTTTCTCGATTCAAGAAGACACAAATTTCTGTTTTTAAAAAACGGTGACAAAAGATTAAAAATTACGTAAAAGGCTCCCGTCCCGAAGGGGTTAAAGAATCTTTACACGTTAGAAAAGTAAAAAATATATATATTCGTCAAGCCTTTACCATTTTCTGATAATATGTGCGAGACAGAAAATATTTTCCCGACACGCAAATTGTAATTTAAACTAATAATCATATTACACTGGAGTTTTCTCTCTCTTCCCTGCTTACTCTTTGCTTAAGAGCCAAATGTGTAAGTGTCATTCATAGTTAAAAAAACAATGTTCACATTGTTGAACTGCATTGTTACTTTCATTGTTGTAACAAAAATACCAGTGTTGTGTCATCAGTTTAAAATTCATTGTTTTAATTGCGATTATTAGGTAAAAAATTAGTATTTTTTTCTGCAGTGTAAATAACTTCGAAAAATGTAACTAAAAGTAATTTAGTGAAACACTTTAATTGCCCAATTGCCTTGTCTTAACCATTGTTGTAACTGTCATTATATTATATTAAAAAAATTTATTTTTTATTTGTTTTCACTTTACACAACAACATGCTTTCCTGAATCTAGAGTTAACTTGGAATTTTGTTTCATAAAATTATTTAGAAATAAATCTGCTCAGAATTTTTCCCCTTCTACTTTGGAGAGCATCTTTCTATTAGTTTCAATCCCCAATTCTTCAATTTAGAACAATAAATGCTCTATAAACATCTTCAAAAATTTGAAATATATAAAGATTTTGCTTAAAGAGAAATAAATTTTAAAAAACAATTTCACATGTTTCTCGACGAATCTATTGCTAACTTTATTTTCACTTCGTTTAAGTTTTTCTAAGGTAAATTAGTCAAATTGTTAAAGTTAGCCAAAAGTCAGTAATAAGCCTGAGTGCATATAAGTATATCTAAAAAAACATGGCAATTAAGATATGCTATTTTAAATCTATATTATAAAGGGCAAACGTGTCTGTGCGTAACGCTGACGTCAATTTAATGCTGGCAATACCAAATTATTAAATTTAATTTTTACTGCATTTTTTTAACTTTAAACATCTTTCATTGTAAAATTTTACACCGTCGAATAAGGAAAAGATGTACTTTGAAATGAAATTTTTATGAAAATTGTATCGCAATTTGTTTGAAAAATGTATGGCTATTTAGTAATATTTTACTGTTTTAAAAATAACTTTCAGGGATGATTTTATTAAAATCTATGCCTATTGCGTATAGACGATTACGTAAGATATATCCGTTTATACTTAAATTATTTTAAACAGCTCAGTATTTGTTTCGATCTTATATGACATAACGAAATAAAAAAAAACATCAATCAATAACTAAAACAATAAAATATAAATTAAGTACAAATTTAAAACTAGTGATCAAACGATGTACTTAAACCACTAAAATGATCAGAATAAAAAAAGGGCTCATTTTAAAGAGTGATCTTTGGCGATTTCTTTTGCTGTTAACTCCTTGCGCGAGGCTAATACAAAACTATCGCGTTCATTAAATTTCTAAACTTTATTTAAACTGATTACTAATTTTCCTTTTAATATGATTTTTGGTATTGTTAGTGGTTATTGTAAAAATTATATTAAATTCAAAATATCTAATATATTTATCAAATAAATAAATTGTTTTCATCTATATTTTGTAAACCCGGGGAGTCCGAATGAGGGGTCCCCTTGTGAAAATATTTTTTTCATTGAACGAAATATCTTTATTTTGCATCATACTTTCTATTACTTTTTATTTGCCCTTTAATGAATTTTACAAAGAACGAAATAAATAGTAATTAGTGAAAATAAGGTTAAGACTATATGGTGAATAAAGCAACACATTCAAACAATGCTCTAGTAGATTTATCGAGTGACTAAAGATAAGTAAGGACACGTATTTTCATGATGGAACACAACACAGTACTTCATTGATTTGTTAATACTCGTCGTCGCTGTTCCAGAACTACACTGTTAAATTTGATTAGTTATTAAATGAACAGTCGTGGAAAAGAAATTAATAATACCCCCTCCTAACTCCTCAACAAATTATCGTAGAAGAAAGTTACTGGTACCAAACGATTGGAAATAAAGTCTACTTTTAAATTATGTATATAAAATTAGCTTAGGTCTTAATTATTATTAGCTTAGCTACATATTAAAACGAACACAAATTCCATTTTTTTTCAATGGCAATACCCAATTTTAATAAGATATTTCAAATCTCCCGTTCAAATTATGCCTAGACACAAATTTCAAGTCATTTTAATTATAAGTTTTTGAATTATAATTATTCAAAATTTAGTGCTTCTAATATTAAATTAAATTTTCATATTTTTATCAATATGTCCTGAAATTATACTAATGTGCTAATTTTTTTGTGTGGCAATAATCCTAAGATACCCAAACATAAATACGTTGAATTTTCAATTTTTATAATTTTATGATATGAATTATGAATTATGAAATTAATATTCGAAAAAAATATGAATTGCAACCTACAATTTTATTGATGGATTTAGATTTGTTAAGTCTTGCTTTATGGAAATCAATAATTTCAAATTTTTCTTCCAAGTAGTTTTCAATTTACGCTTAAAAAACGGCAAAATGATGGTTTAAGATAGAAATGACTAGATATCTTGAAATTTCTTATGCTGTCCTGTAATCCAGTTTTCAATGACTACTTGTGTGGCGCTTAAGGTGCCTTGATCAAGAAGGGGGCTCTCTCCGTCAACAATAGAGTACTGAACTTCAATTTGGATACAACTCCTAAAATACGCTCGTTTTAAAATAAATAGTTTCTCTGAAACTTATCGTACGAATTGCATAAAAATTTGTTTTTAGGCTAATTGAAGGGTGCAGAGTACATTTATGATGTCAGAATTGTGTAAAGTTACTGAAAAAAACAAAGTTATGGTTCGTTTTACTATGTATATTGCCCTCTAAACGAATTTTATATACATCATTTAAAAGTAGATCTCATTACCAATCATGTGATACCAGTAATTTTCTTGTACGATAATTTTTAGCAGAGTTACTAAAGAGTGTTTTTTTTTTTTTTTTCGACGACTGTAAATATAATAACTGATCGTTTGGCTGAGAGATAAAATTTCAAGGAAGATAATTCCTTTGTAATCCAAATAATACTACCAAACATATAATATAACCGTTTGTCGTTGAATATCAGTTTTGAAAGTTTTCATCTTGCGTGAAGCACAATTATTTTTCCATTGAAATTATTATAAAGATTTCATTTTTAAGTAACAGTTATCAAGAGATACAAAACTCGAACACTTTCATTATATTTCTTGTGTGAATTTCAAATGTCAATGGATTTTGTTATGCGAAATTCTTTAAGTTCAGGAGTAACTCATAAATCGAGTTTTTGTATGTAGCAAAATTGTTTAAAACACTTTTGGTTGCATCCATAAAAGACGTCGAACTTTTGGGCTATTGCATGCATTTTTCTATAAGGATGATCCGCATCCATTACTTTCTAGATTTTGTCGACGGGAACTTCACATGGACGACCAAGGCATTACTCATATTCGAATGCAAACATACTGGCAAACTACTGGGATGGTGCAGAAATAATACATGATTTTTAAATTCAAATTTAAAATGCTATCACTTTTTTTCAAACTGAATATATTAATCAAAGCAAGAGCCATTGCAATCAATAAATTTTTGCCAACGAGAAACAAGCTTAGTGATTTTTGCGACATAAATTTCCTGTGCATCTGGAGGCGAAAAACTTTTGAAGGCGCTCCGACACCATCTTGATTGACAAAAATTCCCCTGAAAACGTTTTCTAGTGTTTAAAGACGTAGTAGTCGGTTGACATGAGGTCCTTTGAGTACGGTGGGAGAGGTAGTGTTTCATAGACTAACGCGTGTAACTTTTGGAAGGTAAATTGTGCGACGTGAGGCCGTGAGGCACCCACTTATAGAGTTTCTTTACCTTTCCAATTTACTCTAATAAGTAAAGGTACTAGTCTGTGGTGGCGAATTTTGATTTTTATAGCTAATTTTATTTGTCTCATCGAGCTTAGTAATTTTATACCTCGCATATCAGCTATTGAGTTTTTAGAATGACAGGGGGGGGGGGCGGCTCAAAGTTCAAAATTTTGTTCATTGATAAACAGATGCCTTCAAAGAAGTAAGTGCGATTTAAGTATACTAATTATTTTTACAGTGCCATACATTGCAATACCTACTGTAAGGTTATATTTTTGTTGTTATTATAAGAATTTTTAATTGCAGATAAAATATTCGTATGCACTCGGCAGGTTTGTGCAAGTTAGGATGCCCTCGTTGCCGAAACGTCAATGAAGGCTTACTGTGGAGACACGAAAAGTTTTGATTTCCGTTTGTCTGTCTGTCTGTCTGTCTGTCTGTTCCGCGATAACTGCCGCAAAAAGCATCCGATCGGCTTGAAATTAATTTGGCCTGTTGATGAGGTATTCGGACTTAGCTGTATGGTTTTTGGTTAAATTTGGTTCATTCGTTCGGGAAATATAGAACATTTTATTTTGCTCTGTAATGCTTTTCAATGGCAAGTCAGACGATTTTCAAATTTTCATTTGTTGAAAGAAATGGCTCATATAAAAAATGGATTTAAATGGTAAATTTTGGATGCTGAAATTTTTAAATAAGAGTAGTAAATTATTCCTATTAGTTTGCAATTTTGTCAAAACATTTGTCAGAGCTTTTAAATTAGGTGTATAACTTATGATGGAATTTTATACATGTGTTCGAATAATATAAAACATTTTATTTTATGAATTTACTTACATTTCATTTTTTTTTCTTTTAACCGTTGCGTAGCAACTATATCTCATCTAAAAATATCATAAATGTGAAAGTATGTATGGTTTTTTAAGTCAAATCAAAGTTAAAAGGAATGAATTAATGAATGCCTTTGTATAGATATTTGCATATACATTGATTTAAACGCAGAAATGAAAATAGTATTTATATACTATATAGAATAATATTTTTATTTATGTATTCAACTATTTTGATTATAAAGGAAAAAGTTCGTCATTTTTATACAGAATAAACTGACATTATTCTATTAAACTTTATAAACTTTATTGTTGCCAAAAAAAAAAAAAGGAAATAACAATTTTTTCCAAAGAGTTCATTTTAATTTGTAAGATTTTCACGTGCAAAGGGAAAATGCAGCAAATTACAAATAATAAAAAAGATAAATAGGACAGGAATGAATACATATAAACATTTCACACCAAATGCCACCTAAAATAATTTTTGTAGTGGTATTTTCCCACACTACGAAGAAAGATTCCTCGATTTACACGATTTTACTTGGCCTTCCTTTTCTCATTGGTTGCGATTTCATTTTCGCAAATTGCGTATATTAAATGGCACAAAATTTTACATTTTTATGACTGAGGTATATGTAAGGCCATACAAATAAGAAATTCCGTATTGTTTCCTATAAAATGTGATAAAGTGCTGGTTAACTATATATGTTTCTATTAAGAGGAGCAGAGCTGCCAAGCCTCCGGCGTTCTGGATACCAGTATTTTAATACAAAAAATGTTACTTTATTTAATTGAAACATTTGCGCGATTTAAAAGAACAACATTTTCTGTAAGGTAATAGTGTTGTGCAAAAAGCCTGAGACTTGCCATGTCTGGTGGGGAGTGAAATGTTTTATTTAATGCATTTATCTCTATTTTAATGCTACGTGAACAGCGTCCCGTGTAACAGCTTGTAGAGTGTAAAATAAATTATTAAAATAATCCCTATTACGAAAAATGAAACAAAATGCCCGGCTAAGGGAAATAAAAGGTTAGTTAACCTTTCGTAATTTGACCTGAACACAGGTGTGCATCAAATTTCAACGGTGTTTGTAACATCACGATTTTAAATTAAATGTGGATACTATTAAAAGGCTATCACAAAAAATACTTAACGGCGCCATATCACATTTATCTATTTAGTCAATTGGAAGTGAACACGATGATGAATTATTAACCGTTAGGTTTAGAACTCCCCCTACTTTAGGGTGATTTTAGTAAGTTAATGCTATCGAGTACATTTTTAGATATTTAGATTAGATCTTGGATATAAATATTGCAGAATGGTAATCAAAATTATTTTTTTGGAAACAAAAATTATAAAGGTATTAGATTTCTAAATTAGATGTCTCAGTTTACATTTCCAAAAGTTCTTTATCCATTAGATACAGGTGTTTGTGGTTAGCAGGCAAGTAAATACTGCTGTATGGATATTAGGATAACGTAAAATGCTTGACCAAATTGTTGCTTATCCTTATAAATCACAGTGTAAAAATGAATCTAAGATATAGGATAATCATTAACTCAATCAATAGAAAATTACAAATGCAAAATAAATTACACAACGGGGGGTTCAGGGGGGGCACCCCCCTGAAGAAATTTGCTTTATTATATAAAAATTACTAGAATAAGTAGCTCGTGAGAATTTCAGAATATCATTTAAAAACAACGTGTTTAATTTAACGCTTCTAATGTCTGAAACCATCGAAATATTTTTTTCTCCTTCTATAAATGTTTGTGTAATTTAAAAGTTTAAATTTTGTTTTTGTAGAAAGATTAATATTAAGCAAAATCTGCTAAAAACAATAAGTTGCAGAGATGACGTTGAGGCTCTTGATCTGCAGATTTACTACTTATCAATATACCCAAATGGAATATTTTTACGACAAGACCATTAATTGCAAGCATTTTTATTTTGAAATATGTATGTGCATAATTTAATTGCCGAAACGTCAGTGAAGGCTTACTGTGGAGACACGAAAAGTTTTGATTTCCGTTTGTCTGTCTGTCTGTCCGTCTGTTCCGCGATAATTGCTGCAAAAAGCATCCGATCGGCTTGAAATTAATGTGGCATGTTGATGAGGTACTCGGACTTAGCTGTATGGTTTTTGGTTAAATTTGGTTCATTCGTTCGGGAAATATAGAATATTTTATTTTGCTCTGTAATGCTTTTCAATGGCAAGTCAGACGATTTTCAAATTTTCATTTGTTGAAAGATATGGCTCATATAAAAAATGGATTTAAATGGTAAATTTTTGATGCTGAAATTTTTAAATAAGAGTAGTAAATTATTCCTATTAGTTTGAAATTTTGTCAAAACATTTGTCAGAGCTTTTAAATTAGGTGTATAACTTATGATGGAATTTTATACATGTGTTCGAATAATATAAAACATTTTATTTTATGAATTTACTTATATTTCATTTTTTTTTCTTTTAACCGTTGCGTAGCAACTATATCTCATCTAAAAATATCATAAATGTGAAAGTATGTATGGTTTTTAAAGTCAAATCAAAGTTAAAAGGAATGAATTAATGAATGCCTTTGTATAAATATTTGCATATAGATTGATTTAAACGCAGAAATGAAAATAGTATTTATATATTATATAGAATAATATCTTTATTTATGTATTCAACTATTTTGATTATAAAGGAAAAAGTTCGTTATTTTCATACAGAATAAACTGACATTATTCTATTAAACTTTATAAACTTTATTGTTGCCAAAAAAAAAAAAAAAAAGGGAATAACAATTTCTCCCAAAGAGTTCATTTTAATTTGTAAGATTTTCACGTGCAAAGGGAAAATGCAGCAAATTACAAATAATAAAAAAGATAAATAGGACAGGAATGAATACATATAAACATTTCACACCAAATACCACCTAAATTAATTTTTGTAGTGGTATTTTCCCACACTACGAAGAAAGATTCCTCGATTTACACGATTTTACTTGGCCTTCCTTTTCTCATTGGTTGCGATTTCATTTTCGCAATTGCGTATATTAATTGGCACAAAATTTTACATTTTTATGACTAAGGTATATGTAAGGCCATACAAATAAGAAATTCCGTATTGTTTCCTATAAAATGTGATAAAGTGTTGGTTAACTATATATGTTTCTATTAAGAGGAGCAGGGCTGCCAAGCCTCCGGCGTTCTGGATACCAGTATTTTAATACAAAAAATTTTACTTTATTTAATTGAAACATTTGCGCGATTTAAAAGAACAACATTTTCTGTAAGGTAATAGTGTTGTGCAAAAAGCCTGAGACTTGTCATGTCTGGCGGTGAGTGAAATGTTTTATTTAATGCATTTATCTCTATTTTAATGCTACGTGAACAACGTCCCGTGTAACAGCTTGTAGAGTGTAAAATAAATTATTAAAATAATCCCTATTACGAAAAATGAAACAAAATGCCCGGCTAAGGGAAATAAAAGGTTAGTTAACCTTTCGTAATTTGACCTGAACACAGGTGTGCATCAAATTTCAACGGTGTTTGTAACATCACGATTTTAAATTAAATGTGGATACTATTAAAAGGCTATCACAAAAAATACTTAACGGCGCCATATCACGTTTATCTATTTAGTCAATTGGAAGTGGACACGATGATGAATTATTAACCGTTAGGTTTAGAACTCCTCCTACTTTAGGGTGATTTTAGTAAGTTAATGCTATCGAGTACATTTTTAGATATTTAGATTAGATCTTAGATATAAATATTGCAGAATGGTAATCAAAATTATTATTAGATTTCTAAATTAGATGTCTCAGTTTACATTTCCAAAAGTTCTTTATCCATTAGATACAGATGTTTGTGGTTAGCAGGCAAGTAAATACTGCTGTATGGATATTAGGATAATGTAAAATGCTTGACCAAATTGTTGCTTATCCTTATAAATCGCAGTGTAAAAATGAATCTAAGATATAGGATAATCATTAACTCAATCAATAGAAAATTACAAATGCAAAATAAATTACACAACGGGGGGTTCAGGGGGGGCACCCCCCTGAAGAAATTTGCTTTATTATATAAAAATTACTAGAATAAGTAGCTCGTGAGAATTTCAGAATATCATTACATAACAACGTGTTTAATTTAACGCTTCTAATGTCTGAAACCATCGAAATATTTTTTTCTCCTTCTATAAATGTTTGTGTAATTTAAAAGTTTAAATTTTGTTTTTGTAGAAAGATTAATATTAAGCAAAATTTGCTAAAAACAATAAGTTGCAGAGATGACGTTGAGGCTCTTGATCTGCAGATTTACTAGTTTAGTTCAGTGTTGCCAGTGAGCTACTTTTTAGGGTTTCGTTCATCTGACGAAACCCTATTCGTCTCGCTCCTCTGTCTGTCTGTCTGTCTGTCCGTCACAGAGCCCGTTCTCAGAAACTACACATGTTGGAGATTTGAAATTTTGCATACTTATAGATGACCACCACACATCATACGACAAATCATAAAATTTTGAAAAAGTCGTACATTTAACCCTTTGGGCTCCCAAATGTGTATTTTAAACAATTCTTTCTAAGTGACTCCCTAATTAGGTTGCAGGCATGAAATTTTGCGTACTTATAGATGGACACCTCAGATAAAACGACAAATCATAAAATTTTGAAAAAGTCATTCATTTAACCCTTTGGGCTCCCACATGTGTATATTAAACAATTCTTTCTATGTGAACCTCTAATTACATTGGAGGCGTGAAATTTCGCATACTTATAGCAGAATACCTCGCATCAAAGGACAAATCATAAAATTTTGAAAAATTCGTACATTTAACCCTTTGGGCTCCCCCATGTGTATTTCAAACAATTCTTTCTATGTGAGCCTCTAATTAGGTTGGAGGCGTGAAATTTTACAAATTTATAGCTGAACACCTCACATCAAACGACAAACTATAAAATTTTCAAAAAGTCGTACATTTAACCCTTTGGGCTCCCACATGTGTATTTTAAACAATTCTTTCTAAGTGCGTCCCTAATTAGGTTGGAGGAGTGAAATATTGCATACTTATAGATGGACACCTGAGATCAAACAACAAATCATAAAATTTTGAAAAATTCGTACATTTAACCCTTTGGGCTCCCCCATGTGTATTTCAAACAATTCTTTCTATGTGAGCCTCTAATTAGGTTGGAGGCGTGAAATTTTACAAATTTATAGCTGAACACCTCACATCAAACGACAAACTATAAAATTTTCAAAAAGTCGTACATTTAACCCTTTGGGCTCCCACATGTGTATTTTAAACAATTCTTTCTAAGTGCGTCCCTAATTAGGTTGGAGGAGTGAAATATTGCATACTTATAGATGGACACCTGAGATCAAACAACAAATCATAAAATTTTGAAAAATTCGTACATTTAACCCTTTGGGCTCCCCCATGTGTATTTCAAACAATTCTTTCAATGTGAGCCTCTAATTAGGTTGGAGGCGTGAAATTTTACAAATTTATAGCTGAACACCTCACATCAAACGACAAACTATAAAATTTTCAAAAAGTCGTACATTTAACCCTTTGGGCTCCCACATGTGTATTTTAAACAATTCTTTCTAAGTGCGTCCCTAATTAGGTTGGAGGAGTGAAATATTGCATACTTATAGATGGACACCTGAGATCAAACAACAAATCATAAAATTTTGAAAAAGTCATACATTTAACCCTTTGGGCTCCCACATGTGTATTTTAAACAATTCTTTCTATGTAAACCTCTAATTACATTGGAGGCGTGAAAATTTGCATACTTATAGCTGAGTACCCCACATCAAACGACAAATCATAAAATTTTGAAAAAGTCGTACATTTAACCCTTTGGGCTCCCACATATGTATTTTAAACAATTCTTTCTAAGTGAACCCTAATTAGGTTGGAGGCGTGAAATTTTGCATACTTATAGTTGAATACCTCACATCAAACGACAAATCATAAATTTTCAAAAAGTCGTACATTTAAGCCTTTGGGCTCCCACAAGTGTATTTTAAACAATTCTTTTTAAGTGAGCCCCTATTTAGGTTGGAGGTGTGAAATTTTGCATAATTATAGCTGAACACCTCACATCAAATGACAAACCATAAAATTTTGAAAAGTCGTACATTTAACACCTTGGGCTCCCACATGTGTATTTTCAACAATTCTTTCTAAGCGAGCTCCTAATTAGGTTGGAGGCGTGAAATTTTGCATACTTATAGCTGAGCACCTCGCATCAAACGACAAATCATAAAATTTTCAAAAAGTCGTACATTTAACCCTTTGATCTCCAACATGTGTATTTTAAACAATTCTTTCTAAGTGAGCCCCTAATTAAGTTGGAGGCGTGAAATTCTGCATACTTATAGCTGAGCATCACACATCAAACGGCAAATCATAAAATTTTGAAAAAGTCGTACATTTAAGCTTTTGGGTTCCTACATGTGTATTTTAAACAATTATTTCTAAGTGACACATTATTTAGGATGGAGGCGTGAAATTTTGCATACCAGCTGAACACCATCATGCGACAAATCATAAAAATTTGAAAAAAGTTGTACATTTAACCCTTTGGGCTCCCACATGCGTGTTTTAAGCAATTCTTCTTAACTGAGCCTCTTATTAAATTGGAAATTTGAAATTTCGCATGCTTATTATAGCAGAACACCTGAGGCCAGGCGACAAATTATAAAATCTTGAAAAAGTCTTACGTTTAACCCTTTGAGCTACCACATATGTATTTTAAGCAATTCTTTTTAAGAGAGCCCCGATAATTAATTTGGAGACATGAATTTTTGCATACGTATAGCTGAATACCTCAGACCACACGACAAATCATAAAAATTTCAAAAAGTCTTATATTATTTACTCCTTTGTGCTCTAACGTATATTTTAAGCAATTTTTCTAACCTCCGCCCTTTTCACCCGGAGAACACTTTTCCAACTTTTGCCGACACTCCTTTGACCATTCATTTATATTATGCACCATAGCCGTACATATTTGAGTTCCACTTTTTACCGCCAGCGGCGCCTACTTATCTCGGGTGCTATGGGCCCAATCCCTTCGACTAATATATATACGGATAATATGTAAAACGGAGTTTCGTTCAGATAGAGATTTGTTTAGAATAGAGTGCGCCCCTGGTTGCGAAATGTGGAACTAACACATTTTTCAAAAGGATAAAGTGTTTTCAAAGGAAATATTAAACGAAACCCTCTGTGCGATCTGTGATCACACTTACCCGGTTGTTTTAATTTAGACTTCTTGATAGATCTTAGACTTCTTGATAGATCTTAGACTTCATGATAGATCCACTCAATGCAAACTAGTCGCGAATCCCACAGTATTAATGCGACTCATTCTAATTAAGGGTTCTCAGGACTGCTGATGCTTCAAAATTTTAGATAGTTTAATTTTTTTAGATTTTAAACTCTTCTCTTCTCTGAACATTTTGACTGTTTCCTTGAAATTCTCATTATAACAAAATTTATGGCTTTTAGAATTACTATACCTGTTCAATAGCTGACGCGGTGTTTCCGAAATTTTGAAGTCATTTTCCTCCAAATGCCGTTTTCAGTCATAACGCGCAGGATACCTCCAGATCTTCTGAATATTTTTTCATGAAATTGTCAAAACATCTATTTCATGTTAGTCTGTATAACCTGAACCTAAAATTTCCTTTTTATTCTTCAAAAAAATATTTTTTAGGTGACTATACTTTTGAAAATTCCAAAATTTTGCATAAGCTAAATACAACTTTGCATTAAAAATATAAAAATCCTTTATATACAAATTTATTTAGGTTCAAGGAAATTATTATAATCTGAAGTATAAGTAGGCACCAAAATTTTCATTCTAGTTGTAATATTTATTTTGTAATCCTGCACGTAAGCTATTATACCAATTCTCTGCTGGATAAATGTCTGACAGTTTCGAGCCTCGTATAAATACTAATTCCGCATCTTGCAATTTTTTAAATGCATGAAATGAGACAACATACTTATATATTTCATCGCAATAAAAATTTTGTTTTAAAATCATATACATTTTAAGACATTGAATGTTGAAAATGGTCTTTTTTCCATTTTTACTTTCTTCTATCTTTACAAGAAGAAAGTATTGGATTCGTGAAAATTTTCGACTCCCGGTTTTCGACGGATTTACACGTTTTAGAATGCCCAGAACACGATTTGATGGTTTTTAGAAAATGTCTGTCTGTGAGTCTGTCTGTCACTCCGTCACTCTGTCACTCTGTCTGTGAGTCTGTATGTGACAAAAATTTTGTGGGCGCTCTATCTCAAGAACTAATGCACAGAATTTCACAAAACTCATTATTTAGTTATACCTTGATATAAACTAGACCTGATTAGTTTTTGGTGAAAATCTCCCAACAGGTGGCGCTGCTATGCGGCATTTTTCGCGATTTCTGCAATAGCTATATCTCAAGAACTACTGCACGGATTTTCATAAAACTTCAGATTCAGTTAGTCCAGGATATAGTTTGGTGCTGATTACTTTTTTGTGAAAATCGCCCAACAGGTGGCGCTGCTATGCTGCATTATTCATGATTATCGCAATAGCTCTAACTCAAGAAAAAATGCACGAATTTTCATCAAACTTCAGATTTCGTTAGTCCTTGATATAAATTAGTGCTGTTTAATTTTTGGTGTAAATCGCCCAACAGGTGGCGCTGCTGTGCTGCATTTTCCCGATTTTTGCAAGAGCTGTATCTCAAGAACTATTGCATGGATTTTCATCAAACTTCAGATTTAGTTAGTCCTTGACATGAATTGACGTGTAAATTAGTGCTGTTTAATTTTTGGTGTAAATCGCTCAACAGGTGGCGCTGCTATGCTACATTTTTCAGAATTCCCGCTGTAGCTCTATCTCAAGAACTAATGCACGAATTTTCATCAAATTTCAAATTCAGATATACTTTGATATGAATTGGTGCTAAATTCATGTAATTTCTTGTACTATTTAAATGATTTAATTGACGTGATTTATATAGAAGAAAGTTTTGTGATGGCCACAACATACTAGTTTTGAATATTAAGAGTCCTGAGAACCCTTAAATTAGTCTGTTTTTAAAGATTTAAAGTTTACTCCTTTTATACTGCTACTGCACATTGTATTATACATATATATCATTAAGAGTTGTTAACTAGGTTTTAAAAGCCAATGATGCATAGAATACGCCTCCACTGTCATTTTGTATGTCCAAATCGTCCGTATCTTTAAGGGTTATTATCTCGGCTAATTACAGACGATTTTTTTCGAAAATAATAATCAACAATGCTTTTATACTTCTGCTACGGTAGGTACCTTCAGCCCTTCTCAACACTTTTCTGACTGTCCGTAAATCGAAATTTGTGTGTACAATGCGGAAAAATGCGATTTTCTCAAAAATTATGTAACCTAGGGTAATCGCTATAATTTTCCTGCAAGGTTTACATTAACCTCTACTACCTCTAATTACTTTCTTCTATCTTTACAAGAAGAAAGTATTGGAATCGTAAAAATTTTCGACTTCCGGTTTTTGACGGATTTACACGTTTTAGAGGTCAGAGATTCCAAAAAACATGTTTTTACAAAATGTCTGTCTGTGACTCTGTGAGTCTGTCTGTCTGTGTGTATGTGACATAAATTTTGTGGGCGCTATATCTCAAGAACTAATGCACGGAATTTAATAAAAATTTATATTCAAGTAGTCCCTAATATAAATTGGTGCTGATTAGTGTTTGGTGTAAATCGCCCAACAGGTGGCGCTGCTATGCTGCATATTTCGCGATTTCTGCACTAGCTCTATCTCAAGAACTAATGCACGGATTTTCATCAAACTTCAGATTCAGTTAATCCTTGATATGAGTTGGTGCTGGTAAAGTTTTGGTGCAAATCGCCCAACAGATGGCGCTGCTATGCTGCATTTTGCAGCATTTACACGATTTTCGTAATAGCTCTATCTCAAGAAATAATGCACGGATTTTCATCACACTTCAGATTCTGTTAGTGCTTAACATGAGTTGACATTTTGCACCTAGTGGTGTAAATCGATCAACATGTGGCACTGCTATGCTGCCTTTTTTGTGATTTCCGCAATAGCACTATCTCAAGAACTAATGCTTGGGTTTTCAACAAACTTCAGATTCAGGTATACCTGGATATGAATTACTGCTGTTTATGTTTTGCTGTAAATCGCACAGCAGGTGGCGCTGCTATGCAGCATTTTTCTCGATTTCCACAATAGCTCAGTGTCCAGAACTAATGCACGGATTTTTATCAAACTTCAAATTCAGTTAGTCCTTGACATGAATTGATGTTTTGTATCTTTTGGTGCAAATCGGTCAACAGGTGGCGCTGCATTTTTCAGAATTTCCATTACAGCTCTATCTCAATAACTAATGCACGAATTTTCATCAAACTTCAAATGCAGGTATACTTTTATATGAATAAATTGATGTAATTTCTTTTGCTATTTAAATGATTTAATTGACGTGATTTATATAGAAGAAAGTTTTGTGATGGCCACAACATACTAGTTTTTTCATAATTTTAGTTTCTGTAGATTCGGAATTAGATGTGAGGGAAGGGGTGCATATATTTGCGCTACGTTTTCGACGATATCTTTGAAAATATAATACCAAAAATTAAAAGGAAAATATTTTTGAGTTCATCATTACGAATGCTTTCACACGATCCTCCACACAATATACAAAGAAAAGAGTTTTTTCTTTTTTTTTTCCAAGTACCTTAATTAGCCTCTCAACATTTTTACTAAATATATTTATGGATGATTAATAATCCGAAAATATATGGGTCAATAGTCTTTAATACTTCCCCCAATTTGAACTTTCCACGTTCCATAGTTTACGAGTAAAAGGGCTGTGACAGACAGACAGACAGACACAGTAGTGATCTTGTAATGGTTCCGTTTTACTTTTTAAGTACGGAACCCTAAAAAGAAAAATTATTAAAAGCTTTTTGTAAGGTTCTAAATGATACATAATACATGCCACTAGGGTTATATTCTGCATACAAAATGCTTATAAAATAAGTTGCATTGTAAAATCGTGCATTAGTTTTGCATCAACTCAATAATATTAACATTTTTTTTTCTGTTTAGTTTTGGCTCCATACACAGTACATAACTTTTTTGAGCTTGCTCTACACTGTTTACTTGGTAAAATTACAGAAGTAAAATGTGAATGAAATGTCCGATTTGCTTTTATTTTTCCCAATTATGCAAAACAAAAAATAAATTCCCTATTAAGAAAAGTAACACATCTTACAAAAATTCATTTTGCATTTTATTGCATTAATAAATCTGTAATATGTGCGTCTTGCTACACAAAACATTTCATAAATGTATTTATATAGAAAATCATTTTATTACGCTATATGTCCGTTTGTGGCCACAAAAGGGGGGTAGATTATGTGGGGAGGTAAATTTACTCAAACCTGGAAACCTTAACTACGTCCGCATTCTTAAACGTTTTACGATTTTTTACACGTTTTCACACCTGTATGCTGAGCTAAGTACTATAATTTCATGTTATAGTAAAATCATGTGCAAATTTTATTTTGCCTTTCCTGTGAAATTTACTTTTGTCGAAATGTGTCACTTTTCTTTCGGGTGAGCGATATTTACTGAATGCCAATTCTAGTATGAACTTTAGAACAACAATACGATACTAAAATTTCGAATACCGCAAAAGATTATCGTCATCTGTGAATGAAATCCACAATTACTCAGTTCACAAAGCACTAGATGCATGTACAGTCGTGGGAAAAAAAAGTAAACACCCCCTACTAACTCTGCAACTAATTATGATAGAAGGAAGTTACTGGTACCAAATGATTGGAAATAAAGTCTACTTTTAAAAGATGCATATAAAATTTGCTTAAGTGGTCCTATCACAAATCAAAATCAAACCAAATCTTTTTTTTTTTTTCAACGCCCAATTTTCTCAAATATTCGGTTCAAACAATGCCCAGAAACGACATTTCAAGTCATTTCCGATGATAAATTTCTGAATTATAAACATTCAAAATTTAGAGCCTTTAATGTTAAATTACATTTTCATAATTTTATTAATAACTCCTGAAATTTTAATCCTAATGTTACAATTTTTTGTGCGATTATAATATTAAAAATTCCAAACATAAATACATCAAATTTGTAATTTAAAAAAAATTATGGTGTGAATTATGAAATTAATATTCGAAAAAAAAAATTGCAACCTACAAATTTTTTTGATATATTTATATTTATTATGTCTGCTTTATGCGAATTCTCAATTTCAAATTTTTCTATTAAGTAGTTTTCGAATTATGCATAAAAACGTCGAAATGGTGGTTTAAGGGGCCGACTATGATGCGCAGAAATGCATAAATTGAAAAATATATATTTTACTCATTTTATTGAAAAATTTGGGCTAGCAATAGTCGAAACATATTAATCTAGTGAAATGCTCATATTGACAAGAAGTAATATATTAATTGAAGTGACAAAGTCACTCTGTAACCTTTCAATAATCGAATACCGAAATTCAATTTGGATACAGCCCCTAAAACAGGCTCATTTTAAAGTAATTAATTTCTCGGAAACTAATTTACAAATTTCATGAAAAGTTGGATTAAGGCTAATTTAAGAGTGTAGAATTTATTTTTGATGTCAAACTTTGGTATTGCTATAGAAAAAAAAAAATGAAGTTCGAATTTTTTTTAAATGTAGACAACCCTCTAAGCAAATTTTATATACATCTTTTTAAAGAAGACTTTATTTTCAATTGTTTGGTACGGATGACTTTCTTCTACAGCAATTTGTTGCAAAGATAGCAGGGGGTGCTTTTTTTTTTTTTTTTTTTTTTTTTTTTTTTTTTTTTTTTTTGCACGACTGAACGTTAGACTTTTCTGTAAAATTTTTAATTTTCGTGAATGATTGCATATCACTAAAATGAATCGATACAAAATTTAATTTATAACCGTGAATTTCTGAAACGTATTTTAAAGGTATCCGACGTGTGTATTTGTACGTGTCACGTGTATCCGACGCACAAACAAATAATACTTAAAAAACTTTAAAAAAAGACTTTGTTTTAAATAATGTCTTCATCCAACATTTCAGTCACGGAAAATAATTAATTTCACACGTAAATTAGTCATTTTCCGTTTACTTAAATTTTAATACAATCTCAGTCACGTTGATGAGAGTATTTTATTTTATTTTTCATTATTGTTGTTGTTGTTGTTGTTGTTTCAAGAAAAATTTTAAATATGAAGAAGAAGGAAAAAATTCCAGCTAAGCAAAAGAATACTTCACTTTCCAGTTGCAGAAAAGAAAATTATTTTTCTTAACATAAATAAAAACTAGAAAAGAGGATTTCTGCTTTTTCAGAATGTAGTGTCGCCCCCGACGAAAAAAAAACTGTACGTATTGTATATAAATTTAGATAGTATAAAACACATTTTAGTTTTAAGACTTAAAACACACGCTTTTATTTTATATAAAATTATGTAATTCATATCCGCTGAAGAATTCCACATTTACGATTCAGTCTTTAAACAACAACTACAGAAAAGTATGCATATGATGTCACTATCGCTGAATAATACACAAATCCAGCGAAAACTGATGTCGTCATACAAGAACCGCACACACAAAACTCGGCTATCTAATTATTAATATGCCTTCATTTGCTTGTAACATAAATATATATATATACTTAAAATGGAATATAGTTTATAATTGCTACATGTTTTATTAGAAATCATTCATTTATATATTTTCAAAATAGCACGTATTCTAATTTTTAAAAAAAATTTCAGTTATGGGAAAATGGCAACAAAAAGATATAATTACTATTTTCCAACTATTTTTCATTTACTTTCTACAGAAACGGGGGGGGGGGCGTGCCAAAATTAAGAAAATGGCTCTAAAAATTACAAAAAAAAAAATAATAATATCTCAAAAATAAATTGAGATGCAATTTTCAAACAAATTGCATTTGAAAGTTATTTTTTCCCTTTTACGACGGTATAAAAATTGACAATGTGCGATGCTTCGAAATTTAAAAAATTGCAATAGAGATTATCAGTATTTAACAGTGCAGTGACACATCTGCTTTATTTTACGGCTAATTTCTGTAACGGAAGGTTATTTTTTAGAGACGACACTTTAATTGTTGACCGAAAGAAATAGCATATCGGGGGCTAATAATGAAAATATAGACGAATACATAAATTGTGCTTTTTTCTGACAAAAGACGCGGTGTTGAACGAATTGTTTAAAAATACGAATAAAATTGAACAGAAACGTTAAAACAATGTTTTTTATCAATTTAAAAATCCTCACACATGTAAAAAGAGCTTCAATTACTATTTTAATCGTGAGTTAAATTTCACAAAAATTTGCAAAGAATGTATAAATAAAAATACATTAAGTGGATACACGTATCGCTCTATTCTTTAAAAAAAAAAAAAAAAAAAAGTAACTAATGCTGTCAACGCCGGAGAAAATGAATTTTTTGAGACCGGAAGTCTTTCTTCGCAAATATTAAGAAACAACTGCATACAAAAATATTACAATTGGTAGTTGATAACCACGCTGAAGTGGACGGTTTTTAAATCGAATAATTATTTTAAGAGCTATTTAATGTTAAAGTTGCTCAAAATGGTTCCATTAAAAAAAGTTTTATAAAAGCAAAATCTATACATAGGAATTTATTTATTTTTTCTTAGGATTAATCTAGAAGGTTGTGGTATGCAGATTGCAATTATTTTTTTAATTTGACTAATTTTTTTAGGGCTTTATTCAATTCTTTACTCAAATTTTTAGCATTTCAAGAGAGATTTCTTTCATATTTTAGAAAAGGTCATTATTATAAACTGTTTCCAATTGGAAAAACAGTGAAAATAATAATATTTCCTTTCAATTAAAATTTATTTACACGCGACTATTACAAACAGAAAAATATATTTCAAATTAGAATTGAATAATTACGTGTTAAAAGCAGGAAAATGTTGAAAATTACGCCATAAAATTTGTGTTTACACATGAATATTGAAAACGAAGCATAACTTAAAGAAAAAAATGAAATCATTAATGTGTGTTAAGAGCAGCAAATGAGCGAAATTATGCCATATTAAAATTGACCAATTAATAACATGGTGTGGAACCCGTCGAATTTCGATGAAAGAAAATGTTTAAAAAAACTGTCTCATTGATTTATACTAAACATACAAAATTAATTGGAATAAAAAAAATATTCGAACATTAGGTAATCTGAATCTCAAAACAAATATTATTTTAAACTAGAGATATCAAAATACCTTTTCCTTAAACTTCAACTGTTCCAAGTTATTGAAAAATTTAAATTTATTAGTATGCGTAACTAGTAAAATATATCAAAATAAATAAATATAATGAAATTAATCAATTAAGGTTGCGTATTACGGAAATATGAAACAATTATTTCACTCTGACACAATCGTAGAATTTTTTTTTCTGCATGAAATCTAAACCTTACGGCATTTTCACCATCTCAAAGTTTACACATCCCCCTCTCATATCCGTATTAACTATTTTAAAAATATTTTTATGCGCAATAGGTTATTACTAATTTTTTTTTTTTTTAACTTGAAGTCTCGTTTTTCAGCTATAACTTTGCTTATGAACATTCGCACTCTTGACTTGAAGTTCTAATTTCATTACCGGCCAGTAAAAATTCTACAAATCTATGCCTTTTTAGATGCATTTTAGTCCAAGAGCTGTTAAACATTTTAGGGAAGGTATTTGAGGCACCCTGAAAATTTGTGCAACACTTCTTTTGTAATGGCTGAATACAAAATCGAATGTCTGGCTGAAGGATCGTGGCCCAAAAACTGTGCCAGACACGTGTCAAGTGCCATTTTTTGACTACCCCCCCCCCCCCCCCCAAAAAAAAAGGTATTTGAGGTACGCTGAGATTGAAACAGAATAATATTTATACTTAGAAAAATAATATTTTGAAAACGACAGACACTTTAGTCGGCCCAAAAACTGTGCCAGACACGTGTCAAGTGCCATTTTTTGACTACCCAAAAAAGGTATTTGAGGCAAGCTGAGATTGAGGCAGAATAATATTTATGCTTAGAAAAAAATATTTTGAAAATGACAGACACATTAGTCGGCACAAAAACTGTGCCAGACACGTGTCAAGTGCCAAATGGCACTTGACACGTGTCTGGCACAGTTTTTGGGCCACGATCCTTCAGCCAGACATTCGATTTTGTATTCAGGCATTACAAAAGAAGTGTTGCACAAATTTTCAGGGTGCCTCAAATACCTACTCAAAAATGTTCAACAGCTCTCCTACTATTTCTACAACTCCGATTCAAAAAATTAGAATAATGTAAAAAAGAATGAGTTTGATGTTGCTAACGCGTCAATTTGCATACTGCGTCCAGGAAAAAATATATTAAAAGTATCTAATTATCTTCAGAGCATTTATAAATATAACATAAATATTTATTTTTATCTGATATATTAATAATTAACTATTTAAAAAATATTAGAATAATTCAAAGAAATAGAATACCTCGATAGCATGGTTCAAAAAATTAGAATATTCAAATTTTTCTTATAAGTTGAAAGAACGGCTGCGGGATTAACATCTGTGGGACTATAAAATGTGCTCCGTTGAAAATGAAAAGTCGTTTGGCATTTGATTGTAGCGTAGTATTTGCTTAATATGGGACGAAAGAGCGATTTATCTGAGGCTGTGAAATATCGTATTGTGTACTTGCACGAAATAGGAAAAACACAACTTTTTATAGCAAAAGAAGTGAAATGCTCTCAAGCAAGTGTGAGTAGAGTTTTGAGAGAATATTCTAATAATAAGTGTTTTCAAAATAAACACTTTAAAAGTGGTCGAAAGCCAGTAACTTCAAGAAGAGATGAAAGGCAATTGAAAAAGATTGTGAAGAAACATCGTTTTCGGAGTGTGAGATATGTGCATAGAAAATGGAAAGAAATGGGTATAAATGTCTCCAAATCTACAACACTACGACGACTTCGCAAATTAGGTTTTAGATCACGTGTGCCTAAGATAAAGCCATTTTTATCATCTAAGCAAAGGGCTGCTAGAGTTAAATGGTGTAAACAAAGGCTATTTTGGGATCACGACGATTGGAAAAAGATACTTTTCAGCGATGGAAGTGTGTTTTGTGTGTCTCACGGAAATCAAGGTATACGTGTCTGGAGACTCAAACATGAAGCTTATAAGAAAGAATGTTTAAAACGTTCGGTTAAATTTGCGACCTCTGTTATGGTATGGGGCTGCATGACTGCTGAAGGCCCAGGCAGGTTGTGTATTGTTTCCACAACAGTCAATTCAGAAGTCTATAAAGAAATTCTTGAACATTTCATGATTCCTTCAGCTGAGGATTTATGTGATGACGATTTCTTGTTTCAGCAAGATTTAGCTTCTCCCCACACTTCCAAATCAACAACTAAATGGCTCAAAGATAAGGACATACCTGTACTCCCTTGGCCTGCAAACTCACCCGATCTAAATCCTATCGAGAATTTGTGGGGAATTATGAAGAAACGACTTCAAGAAGTTGCGCCTAGAGACAAAAAAGAACTTATTTCTAGTATAAAGAGCATATGGGCGAATTTGGATAAAAAACATTGTGAACCTTTAGTTAAAAACATGCCAGAACGTTTAAGAGCTGTCATTAAAGCTAAGGGTGATGCAACAAAGTACTGATTAGCAAGTAAAAATACTTAGAGTTTAAATTATGTTCAATATATTTTCATTATTCTAATTTTTTGAACCATGTTAGAAAGTATTCTAATATTTTGAATTTTTTGTTGTTAGCTGATTTAAATATATTTTCTATTTCATTGTAATGTGTTTACATTTTTATAATCTGCAAAATATGCAGATTCATATTATAGTACTTTATATTTGATATTGTTGATTATTTATTTGATAAATTCGATTATCATTTCCCTTGACCGTATTTCTTTTCATTATTCTAATTTTTTGAATCGGAGTTGTATTATCAAAGAAAATTTTAGTTTTCTTTTAAATATGGCGTCATTTTCTCTCGTATTTCTCTCATTCTAATGAAGCATTTCGCCTACCGTCTCATCAGTATCAACGGATCGAAGAAAATATTGAAATGTAACAGTTTCATGAGGTAAATGGTTGTTTTTTAAAGCGTGACGTCATTTTCTGTTCATTTTTTTCAACTTATTGTTAATTGTTATAAGAAAATGGCATCAATAAGGATATAATATAAAAAAAAAACTCAATTTTCTCTTTCTTCTGCAACAATGGAAGTAATCCAATTGCCACCATTTTAAAGAAATCTCACAAAAAACTTTAACATCAAAAATAAAATATAAAAATGGAAATAAATTAGAAAATAGCTAGTACGGGCACATCTACAAATGAACAGCTTTCATTAACCCTTTAATTCTCGCTGCCGTCAATATCACGGGCTGAGGTGTCGTTCGTTATTTCTCGCTCCCATTATATTTCCGGGCTGGAGATTTATTGCTGGAAAAAACTGCTGAAACCAGAAAAATTTAACTGGCATTTCGGTGTGAAGTCTTTGAATATTGCCGTTTTGGTTTGGCTTTTGCGCTGACTGTAATGTTCGGCTTTGTATTGCATGTTTCGAAATATGTATCACTAAAAAAATTATTAATAATCAGAATTTAATTTTTATATTTTATTTCAAATATTATTTGTAAAAATGTGTGTGATGATGATAAATAAAGATCTAAGATGTGAAAAATAAAGGTTTTATTCGCTTTAATTTGTGTGGTGTAAAACAAACATTAAGACACGGAATTTTCGCATGATGGCTTTTCTACAAATATGAATTTATTCTATAACATCTTTTTTTTTTTTCGCCTTAAAAAAAAAAAAAAAAACTAATTACATATTTTATTTAGAAACCTTATACTTATTCACTTTCTGTAATAAAATAAATAGGTACCTTTTTCATGGTTTTTCCAAATATTAAGCGATCGTGAAGGGGTTAAATAAAAATAATTATCGAAATTGGTTTAGTAGAAAGCTCAGGGCTGTTGACTAAAAAAAATAGCCTTATATTTTATATATATAGTTTGTCAAACAGTTTAAATTAAAAATATATTTGCACAAGACATTTATTTCATATTTTGAGGTGATCTTTTTAACTATTGTTGTCAATGAGCATAGTGCAAATAATAGTAATATCTCCTTTGAAATGAAAAATCATAGTTAAGTGAAAGAGAAAGAAAACTTTGATGAAAATTGACATAACAACTGAAATTCTTGAATTAATTTTATACGTAAATAGATCAATTTTCACTTAACACTTTGGGAAAATAATAAAAAAATATGGTTTATTTACGAAGAAGAAAATCTATAGAGAATAATTACCTTATTTCAGGTGTGAGAAATTTTTGCCTGATAAAAATATTTATTTACATTTCCCTCCCCCCCCCCCTTGCACACACATTATACCTGAAAGTTTAAAATTACTAAAACTCTTTATATTTTGACATTCTTTTTCCCTATTTTTTCCCTAGGTATCCGCAGGATAAAGTTCAGAGAGGGGTAAAAATTTAAGTATATATCTTTTTCTTTTTAATGGCGAATACAAAATTGAAACAAACATTTTTGTCAAACTCACGTAGAATTTAAAAATATATCAGACATTTTTTACAAATATAAAAATAATAAAAAGAAATGCAAGTTATTAAATATATTATACAAACAAACAAGAAAAAAAAAGGATCATTTTTGGTTTTTTTCTTTTTTGTTCTTTTATATTTCTTTATTATTATTATTATTATTATTATTATTATTATTATTTATATTTGCATTTTTTAATTTACTTATTTTATTTTATTTTAATTTTGTTTATTTCTTTTATTACCACTTTTCCCTATCAATTTCTCTTCTATCCTTTTGCCAACACTTTCGTCTTTAGCATGTGCTCTTTTCTGCTAGCGCCATCTGTCGCATTCTTTGCAAGCTCTACTCTCTACCTTTCAGTTCATTTTTGACCTTGTCCTATTACGGACACGTGTTTACTGTAGCTGATGACGAGCTGTTAATATTTTTAGCTCGAATCGCATCCTATGTATTGTTTTTATTTTATGATGATTTTTGTACAAAGATTTATTATTTTAAACAAGAAAAATTATCTTCGTTTTTTAAAATGAGAGAATTTAAACATTTAATATTTTCTCATTAGGGAGGTGCGAGTGGTGGTGGAGTTATGTGCCTACTTGAGCTCCTCCTTTTAAATAACACAAGCCTGAAAAATTTTGATGGTGTCATATTGCTTAGTTTTTGATAATTGATTCTTACGTGTTTTGTAGCGCTGAATACCAAAATGGCCTTCATATTTTACCATCACATCAGGATATTTTGCATTTTTTTTTTTTTTTTAACTTTGAAATTTATGATTTGCGAAAAATTCTGACATGATGGTTAAAAATGAAGATTGTTTTCAGATTCAGTGCTAAAAAGTGCATAAAAATCAAGTATAAAATTTTAAAAAACACAACCATCACATCTGTTTTATAGTATCAGAAATTTGCTATTTACTTTGAAATTTACGATTTGAAAAAAATCCTGACTTGATGGTTAAAAAAGAAGGTCATTGTCGAATTCAGCGCTAAAAAAATATATAAAAATCAGTTATCAAAAGTTAAGAAACACAACAATTTCCTGCATCTTTCAGTATCAGATGTTCTCTATTTTTTTTTTTTACTTTTTACCATTGAAATTTACGATTTGCAAAAAATCCTGACGTGATGGTTAAAAATGAGGTATAATTTTCGGATTCAGCGCTAAAAAATATACAAAAATCAATTATTAAAAATTTAACAACAAAACCATCGCAGGCTTGTGTAATTTTTGTAACAGATGAGAGTAGGAAGAAAACAGAAGTAAAAAGTGTTTTGCACGTGCGGTTCAGAGAAGCAGAGCATCTCCGACAAAAAAACCTTAACTTAGCAAAAAATTATTTTCACGCTTTTTTTTTTAAATCGTGAGATAAAAAGAAAAATTTTAATTAATTAAATTTGCAAATGTACTGATAGGAAATGGCTCTCCCTTCGTTCCTTTCCTCTTCGAGCGCCCATGTTTTTTATTTTCTTATAACAATAAAAACAAAAAATCATCAAAATTACTGTGAATAATTCAATGAATGTGAAATACGTGGAATTTACAAGAAATTTATGTAAGTTGAATATTGATGAAATTTTTTATCTCGTTTTCAAAAACTTAAATCCTTATTTATAAAAGAAATCGGAAGAGAAAACGTATATGGGTCATTCTCCAAAAAATGTACTATTCCAGTCACAAAGCCTTTTTGAGTATTTGACATGAACATTTTGGAATTAATTCATGTTTTCTATTGAAAGTGAAAGAAAACTAATTGTGTTGTGTCTATACATTTTTTATAATTACTTTATATTTTTTATTCCTTAGTACACAGTATGTGAGATCTCACCTCCGTGTCACCTCCGTGATGCTACAGTTAACCGGTATGTTTTGCTGTTGTTAAATTATCTGTCAGAAATTTGTTTTTATACTCAGGTATTAGAATTTGTTATAAAAAAGCAACGATGGTTATCGGAGAGTCACATCCGCGAACTGTAATTCAAGGTGACTAAATCAACATTAAGATATTTACTTATATATTGCTTATGTAATTATATAAACAGATGTTGATTTACAAAAAACAAATTTTCCAAAAAAAAAAAAAAAAAAAAAAATGTAGGTTAATATTTAGATCATGTTCTTCACATCCGTGATTATCACCACCGTGATTCTCTTTATTTTGAAAATGTATATTTCAGAGGAAAATGCTTAACAAGAATTTACAATGACTTTAAATCAAAAAAGATTGTTTTAAAACTTTAAAAGAGAAGAATTGAATAAAGTATAAAAGATGGGTGATGAAAAAAAACTTCAGATAGCAATTAATTTTTTTGTGTTTTTTTATATTCATTCCAAATAAATTCATTATGTATTCTTATGTAGAATTGCTCCTTAGTTATACACGGTGTGTTCACAAAGTTTCAAGACTGGTCTGATAATTCAAAATTTATTAAACATTTTTGTACCGCGAACTAAAATTCTTCGAAATATGATCCTTGGGCATCAACACACTGCTGCCAGCGTTTTTTCCATTGTTCATAGGCCCCACAGAAATCTTCGCACGAACGGCTGTTAAGGGATCTCGTCAAAGCTGCCTGGATCTCTGGAATCCTGACAAATTGCTTCACTTTCAGGTCTTTTTTGATCCGGGGAAACACAAAAAAAGTCCTGGGAACTAAGTTGGGCCTGTAGGTGGTTTGCGGCAGTATTGCCACGTTAAAGATAGCCAAAACTTCGCTGGTGGCGAGCAACGTGTGAGAGGGTGCATTGTCATGGGGAACTGGGGAACAATCCAATCGTTTCTGATGTCTGAGCGGATGCGACGGGTCAGGTCAGTTTTTCTCTGGAGCTAATTGAAGTAAATTATCAGCAGTAATGTTCTCATGGATACTTCAAGAACAAATTGTTATATAGAAAAGAATTGATTAGTTAATTATAATCTATTTAGTTAATTTTATGACTATTATAAATTTAATATTAAGCAAGGGATTTAACATTAGTTTGCTGTTGTTTCTCATGAGATTACTTTAATTGATCTGGAGGATAATAAGAGCGTAATTTTGATACATGAATTATCTCAGTATTTCTATTTTGAATTTGCCTATTAATTTCAAAATTGACATAAGATAATTTCTTAAGGATTCGATAAGGGTAAGTCTTCAGTGGCCCTTAAAGATGTAATTAAAAATTATCTATTTTCTAGTGCAAAAACTTAATTTTTAAAATAATAAAGTATTTTTCACCAAGGAATAAATAATAAATAAATAACACATTTTTTAACTTAGACTCTTTCCAGTAATAATCTTTCAATAAAAATATTTAATAATTTAAGTTAGTTGTTTACCATGCTTAAATGGGTGCAGTTCTTCTTAATAACACTCAAATTATAATCATCTCCATAAATATCAGCTTTCAAATTCATATCATAGAAGAGAAGAATAGACAACAGCATTATTATTTTATTACATGATAGTAGTAAATCCAGATAAGTGCGCCACATAATACTAACCCAAACAAAAATATAAAGGAATAATATGTAATACCTTAATAATAGTTAAAACAATAACATATTTATACAGTTTACATCAGTAGGTAGGTTGTTAAACTTAAAATATGGGCATCTAAATCTCAATTTTAGGAAAATTCATCAAAATACAGTGCAAAAGAAAGGTACATTTTACTGAAAATAGTATATTAAAGATTACTGTGTTTAGTTAAGGCGATTATTTAAAAAGCATATTAGTTCTAAACGCTATTAATTTCTATTATCAATGATGATTTTTTTTAACTATATTTTATTCGTTAAAATCGCATTAAAAGATTCGCTCGATTCGACCTTTTCCTACTGAATTCATGTATTTATAACAATCTTGGAAATAAAACTCTGCAACCAGAAATTTTATCAAATATAATATAAAATGTTTAACTTTCATAGTTACCTTCAAATTGTACAGCTTTTAAACTATTAATGAAATTTACAGTACTCAAAATTGACAATCAATCAATTTTCTGGCTAAAAAATCTATTATTAGGAATTTGTTAGCATAAAAATGCTGCATTCTGAGATTAATTCTTTATACTAACAAAAATAAATAAGCTATACATTTTAACGTTTAGAAATAAACCTATCAATTTCAATTTACAATAGTTAACTGAATGTATTTACTCATTTAAATTTGATTATTGTAATAATTTTACTTTTAATCTCATATAAAAAATAAGAAATATCATAATATTCTTCAATAAGTAATCCATGACAGCACATAAAATAAATATCAAAAATAAGAACAACACAATTTTAACTAACAAATTTCAATATATCTTCAAATAATCTTATTGAAATATTTAATCTTTAACATAATTTGAAATTATAATTTCATAAATAAAAATTTTTAGAATGTTCGATTTAATTTCTATTCGAAACTATAGTTCAATGGGCAAATCATGTGATATCCGGTAATGATGAAGCATTTAATTTAAAAACAATTTGTAAATATAAAATGTTTTCTTATAAAAAAAAAGTCCTTCCGGCCAGTGCCGTGAGGAAGAGGTAGCTTTCATATTCCTTATTTTAAAAAAGCCAACTTATATCATTCAAGCACACGAAGCTCAATTTAGTGGAAACAGAATATAGGAGATTCAATACTAATTTTTATCAATATAATTAATGGGAATTTCGCGAAATTAGTCAGCTTTATCCAAGCTGCTTTTCTTTAAATAACTTATATTTGGCTGCCAAATTCGGCGATATCTTAAACTGCCTGCCATTTTAAGACAATATGGTGGATGAGGCTAACCAGTGAACTTGGTCGAGACCTTAGTAATTGCTGTGCACATGCTCACTCACATCGGAATAGGTTGATACATATGAGTGCTGTCGCATGCAAAAAATCAGATTTTTCAAACTGTCACTCACAATAGAATTTGAAACTGCTATATCTGAGCCATTTTTTAAGGTAAAGACAAAAAAAAAATGCTCCTGAATACTTATATCAAGGTCAAATACTTAAGAAAGAAACCTTTTTCAATTTCTAATTTTTTTGCACCTCACTTTAAATATATATATATATTTATTTTTATTTAATGGCCGCCATTTTGAAACAAGATGGCTGATGAATCTGGCCAGCGAACTTTGTCGAGGTATTGATGTATACTATCCACATGCCTTCTTACATCGAAATAGGCGAATACGTGTGTTATCGCGTGACAAATACAAGATCGTTTCAAAATGTTAGCCATGCTAGAAATTCAAAGTGCTATAATTGACCATTTTTAAGATATAAAAAAAAGAACAAATTTTCAGAAACAAAAGTTGCTCCGGAATCTTAGTATCAACTCATTTTCTAATTTTTAATACGTCATTTTAAATTTTAAATTTAATTTTTTTTTAAATAGCAACCCTTTTGAAACAAGATGGCGAATATAGCTGGCCAACAAACTCGGTCGAGACATTGGTATGTACTATGTACAGACCAAGTTACATCCAAATCGGTTCATAAATACGCCTGTTATTGCGTGACAAAAATCAGGTCGTTTTAAAATGTCAGCCACAATAGAAATTCAAAATGCTATTACTCAGCCATTTTTTTTAGATATAGACGAAACAAAAACTGTTCCGGAATCTTTGTATTAAGGTCAAACACATACGAAAAAAATCTTTTTCATTTTTCAATTTTTTGGTATCGCATTTTAATTTTTTTATTATTTAAAATTTTTTTAAATGGCCGCCATTTTGAAACCAGATGACGGATGAAGTTGGCCAACGAACTTGGTCGAGATATTTGTATGTACTATGCACACACCAATGTACATCCAAATCGGTTCATAAATACTCCTGTTATTACGTGACAAAAATCAGGACGTTTCAAAATGTCAGCCACGCTAGAAATTCAAAATGCTATAACTCAGCCATTTCTTAAGATATAGACGAAACAAAAACTGCTCCCGAATCTTTTTATCAAGGTCAAACACATAAGAAGAAATTTTTTTTTTCAATTTTCATTTTTTTGGTACCACATTTCAAATTTAAATTTTTCTTAAAAATTTAAATGGCCGCCATTTTTAAACAAGATGGCGGATGAAGCTGGCCAACGAACCCGGTCGAGACATTGGTATGTATAAACGAAGTTACATCCAAATCCGTTCCTAAATAAGACTTTTATCGCGTGACAAAATTCAGGACGTTTCAAAATGTCAGCCACGTTAGAAATTCAAAATGCTGCAACTCAGCCATTTTTTAAGATATAGACGAAACAAAAACTGCTCCAAAATCTTTGTATAAAGGTCAAATACACAAGAAAAAAAATATTTTTCCATTTTCAATTTTTTTGGTACCACATTTCAAATTTTAATTTGTTTTTTTAATTTTAAATGGCCACCATTTTGAAACAAAATGGCGGATGAAGCTGGCCAACGAACTCGGTCGAGACATTGGTATGTACTATGTACACGAAGGTTGGTTTCGGGGTCTGGGGGTCATGATCGATGAAAATATACTTTTTTTTTTTTTTTTTTTTTTTTTTTTTTTTTTTTTTAAATAATATACCTTTCCAGGATATAAAAACGACGGGGGCGTTCGAAAAAGAGTACGACAACTTTATAAATATAATAACACAAACCTGTGACCATACTTTAAAGAAAACAAACTCCACATTTAAACCAACAGTTTCTTGGTGGACAGCGAAACTTAGGAAAATGAGAAGCTTTGTTAAAGCACTTTATAGGAAAAAAAAAACTTTTGTCTGCATCAGAGGAAGACATGATCAAATTAAAAAAGTATAGAGCACTCAATAAAAAGAAAATCGCTTTCCTCCGAACGGCTGCAATAGGTAGCTTTTGTAATGAAAGGTACCTAATAACAATAATAATAAATGTAAATAAGAAAATCTGAGCAAAGTATAAAAAAATAAATAATTAATAAATCTTTCAAAACTTACGAACTTGTGTTGCAAAAACATCGTGGCTTTCTGTGTTTACTTCCTAAAAAGAATTTTTTTTTTTTTTTTTTTTTTTTTATCAAGAAAAAAGAAGACTATAATTTAAGTTGGTGTTGCTTCATCAAGACTCGCAATCAGGATAAGGTGTAACATCTAAATTTGTTGTTACCAGGTGACATTGAGAAATAAAAACTTTATTCGTTCTTAATATTTGATTTACACATAATAGACTAAGAACAAATTTTGTTTTATCAGACGTCGCATTTAAGGAGGTGCACAGTAAGTTAAACAGATCCTGGTCGGCTTTTATTATGAGCTGTCGGACAATTATGAAATCCTTGGTCAGACATTGGTTAGGTTTCAAAAAATGAGTACCACCTAATCAAACATTGCTGCTGGAGGCATCAAAATTGTACAATTATGGCAGCTGTGGACAGGCTGAGTACTTTGTTGTTGACCAATTTAATTAATTATATACATTTGTTTGTAGTAGTGAGATTGGCTACGTCCAATCTAAGCACCAGGGATTCATGAAGCAGTCAAATTCCATTTCGATGGTAAGGCCATATGAGTGGTAAGCAAAATATTAAGAAATCCATTAGTTTCCCTATTAAAACAGAGACCAAAATCACTTTACATTGTTAATTAAACCACACACAAAAACGTGAACAACTCCCAGATCACAAGAGTTTTTGCATAGCTTTCAGGCTTGAGAATGAATTACTATTCCATGCTAAAAAGATCTTAATGCACAAATTTAGATGTTCTACTTGACGATAAGACACCTGATAATAAAGATTTAAAACAATCGAACAATACAGAATATTAAATGTAAACTAATTATGTTAAAACTAATCGAGTGTAATACAGAATACTCTTCTGACTGCATGCACGACAGTTTTGTCCGGACTCTCGTAGGAATAGCGACTGAAATATAAACTTCATGACGAACCAAACAGATTCAGGAACACGACACAGAATGAAATGTACTCGGTTAATCAACCAATGGAGAGCGCGACAGAAGCGTAATATGGAATGAGTTTTGTATCTGCTCTCGGAGGGATTTCGACGTAATACAGTCGACTGCAGACAGGTGCGCGGGAATCTCATTCATAGAATAAAATAAGAAATATTAAAATGGCTTTTCAAAACATTCGAAAAATAAAATTTATCTTCTCTCAGAATATTATCGTTTTGGTAGCTGATAAAAATTAATGAAGGGATTAAAAGTCTAGATTAAGGATTCGAATGAGATAATTATTTAGACACGCATTTTGAGTTTATAGGAATTTAACTAGAAATAAATAATATAGATTATTAAGAAATAGGGAAATAAGGAATATGCCGGAAATTTAGAATAATTTTAATGAATATTGCAAGTAAAATTTTTATCTAACATATATACAGAGGGCGTTTACACATATATGTAACGACTTAACAACGAGAAACAACGTGGGAAAAAAATTAGCAACATGTAGTAAAGTGATAACTGATATTTTGGTTGCTGTGAAAAAAATATCGTCTGCTACAGAATTATCACGCGAAAAAAGCGAGTGGCTTAAAGGTATATATTTGTTCTTTCCGAGGAGAATTATTATAAAAATCTATATGAAAATCATTTAGCAGGTGATAAGATGAAAAAAATTGTCACAATTGAGGTCACAATTGCGTGGATTTATGTAAATGACTGTAATAATAATAAAGAAAAGATTTGTTATCGGAAAAGAGGTCGAAATAACTTACAACTTAGGGTTACGAAAAACTTACTTATTATCAAAACATTGTTCTATTTGATATTTAAAAAAAAAGAAATTCCAAAGATTTATCCTACGGACGTTAAAAGGGTAAAGCAATAAAGCCACCAGGATAACGCGAGCAGCCATAAATCCAGAACAACAATCGCGTTTCTCGAAAAACTGACAAAAGAAACTGGAATCAAGTGTATACCGTTTAATCATATTCCAACCAGGTTCCCAGATGTTTTACCAATGGATTACTGCGCCTTTGCACTATTAAAAGAAGCTGTTGCGAAACGCCGACCAACTACGTTGAGTGGACTCTGGAAATGTGTGGTGGAGGAACAGAACAAAACTCCTCTTCCGGTTTTACAAAAAGCCCTACTATCTAGGATATCCCGCTGCAATATGATAGTCTACAACAAGGGGTACCAGACAGAACATATTTAAAAATAATTGTTTTAATTTATGTATTTTATTTTTGTTGTCAAAATCGTTGCCAATACGTGTAATCACCTTCTGTATATATATAACTATTAAGTTTTCATTTCATATTGATGCATTTCATCTCCGAAGAAAAACTAGACAACTATTATATGCGTTAATTTTGAATATCTTTAACTACCCAGCAAACACATACCTTTCGGCACACGATCGGACCGCAGCCGGCAATGTCGGTTAAGTGTCGGCATGGGCACAGTGATTTCGGTGAAGTGTCGGTAGCATGTCGGCAACTGAAACATAAGAATCTGCTTTTTCGACTGCCGGTTACCGTAATCGGTCCCCTTTCGGTTATATACCGGCAGCGATTTACACCGGCAAGTGACGCAGGGCCGATATGTGATTTCTGATAGTGGCCCGATTAGATTTGCCAACATCGGTCCGAATTTGAATTTTTAGTCTTAACCGGCATTTTTTTTTTTCTTTTTAATAATTTTTTTTGAATTTGAGTTTTGATAAGATATGTATATTTCGTGTATTTCATATGAAATTCTAACAGTGATAAACAAACAAACAAACAAACAAAAAATCAAAAATAGCTCTTATATAAATGTATTTTTAAAAGCTGTTATTGACTTCATTTTAAAAAGGTATACAATTATTTGAATCATCAAAAGAGTTTCTTAAATCGCCCCTTAAAATTATTATTCGTTATAAAGTTAATCGTAGAAAAAAAATGTTCATAAATTAATTATTTTCTAACTATATATTCATTTTAAAACCAACAGCTATGTTTCTTATTTTATTTAAAAATCAAATTATTAAAAAAGTGCTTAAAATTGTTTTACAAGCTATAAAAATATAAAAAAACTACCCAACTTAAGCATCAAAATTTAAAAGAAAGATTCAGTAATCTCCCACTTCTAAAAATTTATTTACCAAAAAAAAAAAAAAAAAAAAAAAAAAAAAAAAAGATAAATTAATATATCTATTTTATTTCATGATTAAAAAATGTTGATAAGTAAAATAATCATTTTTGCTACTTAATCACTAAAAATATATTCTACATTAAATCATCAAATGATAAAAAATGAACTCTTATTCTAATTAAAAGTGATTAATTACCAACCTCTTTTTTTATTAAAATTAGCTTTTCTATGTTACAAATATATATTTCTTGAATTAATGCATTTAGTTATTTATAATTCCTAAGGAGAACATTTTATTAAGAGAAAAACCACTGAAAGTCACTTATTTTATTTAATAATTATTCTTAAATTTATAAGAAAGATTCAGAAATATCCCCATTTAAAAATTATCTTCGAAAAGAAAAAAAAAATTAAGTTGATATTTTTATTTTATTTTTAAATTAAAAATATTGATAAGTAACAAATTAATATTGCAACATACTCATTAAATATATGTTCTACTTTAAATCATCAAAACGACATAAAATGAATTCTTATTCTAATTAAAAGTTAATAATTACTAATTTTTTATTTATTAAAATACATTTTTCCATGTTAAAAATATATATTTTATAAATTAACGCAACGCATGTAATTACATTATAATCCCAATAAGAAAATTTGATTATCTGAACAAGACCTCTAAAAATATTTTAATACATAATTATTCTTAAATTTATATCTATTCTTAATTATTCTTAATTATATCTATATCTTAATTGAACTTAAAATTATTCTTAAATTCCTTTGCTTTAACAAATTCGCTAAGATATTTATTTCATTCGTTTAAATATTAAATTAACTTTTAAATAAACGCGCGTAAGACAATTATAAATAATTAAATAAAAAATAAAATAAAAACAGTTCAAAATTCTAATTTTCCCATCTATCTTTAATGGCAAACCGTTACGTATCGATAAGACTTCCCCTTATTACCTCATACAATCCTCCCCTGATCAAGTCTGAGTGGTCAAGTGGTTAAGGAGTCTACTTCCTGTCCTTGGGTTCCCAGGATCAAACCCGACCTCAGCCAGCGACGAAACACGATCTTTTCAAATATGCATTCCGCGATGTCCAATAGATGGCGCCATCAAAACAATTTTTTTTTCAATTGATGCTGGTGTCGGGCTGCGACCGGCATTCATATGGATAGCTATCGGTGTGCTGCCGGCATAGTGTTTTGCTGATACTGGACCGGCTGTGCGCCTATCTGTCGGGCGTCACTCGCCCGGCGTGTCGAAAAAGATACGGAACCGGTACGGCAGCCGGTATCGTGCCGATACCGTCAGTAACGGCGAAGCGGCTGTCGGCCGATTGTTTACCGATAGCTCTGTGTTTGCTGGGTATTTGATATTCCAGACAATTCGCAAACAACGAAAAACAAAAGTGCGAGATAAGAATAATTATTTCAACTTCGGATTTATGTCGGTAATTCTAATCGGAATTCTGTCAGACAAGTAATATCGGTCCAGCGTGATTTGACGATAAAAATCCTCTGCCGATATTTTGCAGTAACGGTACCGATATCAGTAACCGGCATTCGAAAAAGCACTGTTCTTCATTATTAGTTGCGAGCATGCTATTGATGCTTGACCAATACCACTGTGTTGTTGCCGGGACTAACCTGACACTGCCGACAGTGGTCCGATCGTGTGCCAAAAGCTATGTGTTTGCTGGAGGTTATTGCAAATTAAGTTCTTGGTTACATTACCTTTCCGCCAATTAAGTCACATTTGTATTTTACACACTGTACAAAGAAAATTAATGTGACAAAAGGCCTGAAAATAACAACCAAAAAACACGATTTAGCCAGAAGCAAAATGATTTAATGGTCTGCATGCGAATTGGTCATTGTCGGCCTCAAATCGTCCAGATCGTCCTTTCTGGAGCAATGACGCAGAATGTACTAATTTGCACATGTCACTTTCTGCTTAAACTATTAATGCACATGAAGTGTCATTTCTTAGGAAATCAATAACGCTAAAGAAATATTATAATTCTATAGATACTGATTTTAACTGAAGCTTCATTCATTTGCAAATTAGCATGCCTTTTACATTTTCTACACGGAAAAAAAAAATTAAAAAAATATGTAGATAAAATGCCAACCACAACGACATTGCTTTCTTTTAGGTAGATTTCGTATGAAATACAACCTATTGGCGTCGTTCCCATGTTGGAATTTCTGAAAAAATTTTGCAGATCTACACCGATCATGACCCCTAGAACTCAAAACCACCCTCAGTAAAAAACTATATATATATATATGTGTGTGTGTGTGTATCTATCTATCTATCTATCTATCTATCTATATATATATATATATATATATATATATATATCACTTTCTTCTGGACATGATAACTTCCACAAATCTGCACAAATATTTTCCAAACTGATACATAAAATCGAGGGGCATAAAATCTCGGTCAAGTTCGTTAATGGGCAAAATCGGACCAAGGGGATGGAAATAGGGAGTGGTTTTGTGAAAACCAAAAAACCCACATGACTTCTTAATTTTTGTACATATCAAATCAGTTTAAAGTTTTTATTACTTCTAAAAATAGGATAAAAAATTTATGTATCACAAATTTTTGATAAAATTAAAAATGGGCTCAAGGGGCGCAAAAATATGGTTTTGGGGAGAAAAAAATTCATAACTTCGTCAATTCTCAAGATATCAAATCCAGTTAATTTTATTATACATCTCCTTAATATTATCTAAAACTTTTGTATTCACAAGTTTTTATACGACCAATTCGTTCCGCAAAAAAAAAATAAATAAATAAAAACGAAAACAAAAAAAGGGGGGTGAAGAAGAACAATTTCTATAACTCCGTCAATTCACAAGATATAAAATACCCATGAATTTATCATATATCTTCTTAATATTGTCTTCAACATTTATATAGACAAGTTTTTGATAGGAACAATTCTTCCAGCAAAAACAAATTGAAAATACATAGCGGTTGAAGAAAAAAATCATCTTATTAAGAATGTATTCAAATTCAAACTGCTTATTTTCTTACTCATTTTTAAATTAATTTTTGACCTCAAACGCGACCAATTGATAGATTCTGTTCTTCAGAAACTATATAATGTACCGTAATGATCTATTTTTTGATAGAGGCAGAATATATTTCAAAACATGATGTGAAAGTGGGCATTTTGAACAGAATTTCCCGAAGCGATTGTGTTAGAAACGAAAAATATTGCCCTACTGAGAAAATAATTGTTCATTAATCATGTTTCAATTAATTGAATGAAAAATAAAAACACTTGTCGCTTATAAATCTTTTCAAAAATCACGTCAGCAAGTTTCGTATTTTTTCTATTAAAAATTAATCTGAAAATGTGCCAGAAAAAATCGAGTTTTTGAGCATTGAAAATTACTTTTTTTAATACCGCCTTAACATGATTCTGATAAAACTAGCTATTATATAAAAATGAAATAAAAACTCGTCAAAAGCGGCCAGATAAAACTGTTAAAGTGGATTTATACCTAATTATGATTTAGTTTTTGTTGGTGCAATGAATATACTTAACTTCGAAATCTACCTCCGACAGTAGGCCTGGCCGGCAGGGATTTTTTTTTTTTTTTTTTTTTTGGCATTTAATTTCTTTTGAAGTAAAATTAAACGATAAATTACTTTTATTATATTAATGAAATTCTCTAATAAACAGAAACTTATATGTAAATAAAAATGCTTTGATTATTATAAAAGAAAACTTCTATTTGATTTTAATTTCTTTTATATTGAAAAAAGCAAAATATTTTAAATGGATCTAATTATATGTACTTAAGAATCTCGTTTCATTTTTTACTAAGTTTAAATATTTGTACTGCGCAGAATTGGATATTGGAAAAAAGTAATATCACCTAATTGTGTCGTAATATATTCAGACTTTTTAGTCTCTGTTTTCAGCAGCATATAATACGCTTTTGTTTCGACAATTAGGTAAAATAAACATTTGTATAATGAATTTTACTAGAAAACAAACTTAATATAATTTAAATTGTATTTTAAAAATTTCTATTGTTTGCTCATAATTTAATAACATATATTTTTTTATCAACGTATTAAAAAGGAAATGTACTTTCTTCATATATTCCATTTTATTAAATCTTTCATTATTAAAACTCAAAACTTAATTTATTTTATTTTAGTGATTGATTCTTGAAATAATTCTAAATCACAATGAAAAAAAAAAGAACAGTATTTTTTAATGTATAGAACTATTTTATTTCTTACTTTCTTTTTTTTTTCTTTTTACTTTCCGCCAATTAGTTTCTAATTACTATTATTTTGATTCTTGAAAATTTTATAGTATTTTACACATTGCATAGCAGACAAAAGGAACTTTGAAAAAGAGAAGAGATTCGGCAAATCTTTGAATAATAAATTTTATAGAGCTGTTATTTTCTTGGAGTATTTTTAATAAAATATATTATCATAATTTAAAGTAGTTCTTGTCTATATAATATTTAATAAAACATTAAATTGGATTTATTTTTTTAGTCACGAATTTTTTTACTTAACAAGGAGCTGAATACTTCAAAATGTCTTAGTGCTTTTTCTGAAATCTGAGAAAACTACCTAATGTTTTAGTAGTTTTTATCAGAAAAAACTATATGTTCATTTCTGAAGTAGGACGATTCTTCGGAAAATAATAATAATTAAAAAACAATATAACTATCTGTTAAACCAAAAAGGGAAAATAAATAAAAACCTAAAGTTATAATAAAAGAATTAACATCAACGTTAGTTGGAAATATATAGATATACAGGGTGTTTCAGCACAGCAGTTACAAAGTTTTAGGAGAGATAGAGTATACGTAGACGATGTCAAAACACATAGCAATGCATGGTTGGAAACGCATTCAAGCGCGGTAGTGACGACACAAAACACCAGAAAAGATAGACACGAACATGGTGGGAACACATGTTTATTATTCTTAGTACAGCTAAAAACTAAGAAATAAGAACAAAAATAGAGACTACGATCGTCATCAAAGAAGGGGTTCACGACCCCAGGCCGTGATCCAGGCCTCACATCTCCAGCAGATGGAATATCTAGATGCGTGCAATATGTTTATCAGCACTGTGTAGCCTTGTCACAACAGTTTTGCCGGTAGTAAGAATAATAAACATGTTTTCCTAACCAGTTCATGTCCTTCCGTTCTTATCTTTGTGTCGTCACTACCGCGCTAGGAAAGCGTATCCGACAATGCATTGCTATGCGATTTCTCACTGTCTAGGTGTACTCTATCTCTTCTGAAACATCGTAACTGCTGGACAGAAACACCCTGTGTATATATATATATATATATATATATATATATATACAGTGTGTAAGATTATTGCAGCGTACGACGCGACGTGTAGGATCTCCATTTTATCGAAGATGCATTTTCTACTTATTCGAAGTTGTTAGTCAGTTTTGTAGTCATGTCAAATCTCGTACAAACTGAATTAATGCTCGCATACCTCACTTATGATATATTTACTGATTAAGGAGAGGAGTTATAAAATAAGATTGTAATATTATTTAAAACAGTAGTATACCATCATTTTAAAAGACCCATCAATCAATAGCAGTTCAGTCATTCTATCGATGTGCAGGATGAAATAAAATAGTCACAGAAACTTTAAAAACCCAGGTGTTTCTCTGAGAAATAAAGGTTACACGGTTGTAATTCAACTTCTTTATTACATATTTATTACTGAGAATAATAGAGCACTCTGAATAATGATGATAGGGTAGGAAACTCCATAACTCGAAAGTCAATCTTCTTAGGATGTAGTGGTTACATTATAATAGGCAATATCACTGAAAAATTTCGTATGAGCCAGAGCAGAAAAGATTTATAGTGAGTACGTATAAATACAAATACCTGCATTATGACAAAGGAACTAACCAATGATAAACACTGATAGCGTGGATTGCGAAAATCGTTGCGATTCAGTTCGCTTCTAGCGCGAAGAACACTACAGAACAAACCAAGAAAAATATTCGAAGGGAAAAATAATTTTGGAAGGGAATTTTCAAAAGGAATTTAAAGAAGGTGAAGCTTTTACTGGCGCAGATCAGAAAATAAAAATAAAGATGAATAGCTCAGCTAAAGATGAAGCTTATTGAAAAGTGGACGAAATTAACGATCTTTCAAAGAGAAAATAGTGAAATTAAAAGGAAAAATGTTCAGAATATTTTTTTAGTTAGGCTAAATTTTAAAATGCTTCACACACACACACACACGCGCGCACACATACACACATACACAAACACACACGCACATAAATATATATATGAGCATATTATTTTCTGTAAAGCCATCATTCTTTGAAACAAATGTCATATCACCCGGTCAGATAATTTATAAAAGACAATAGCCCTCTATGTTTACTCAGCCTGGGCGGTGAATGTAGTAGATGTTAGAAAACGCCGTATGAAAGGAATGAACTATTTTAACGTATATAAATTATAAGTTTTTAAAAGAACATTTTTACAGCGTCGGCGACATATTTCAAAAATAGAAGGATTTAGATGTTAGAATAGTAAGTGAATTCGAAAACATAATAATTCTCGCTACAAGAAGCACAGATTTTTCCGACAACTCAAAATCAGCAAAATCTGTGCGCTGATGCATCACGTTTGATATCGGGTGAGGCGTAGAAGTCATTTCGCCAATGCAGGTGTAATTTAAACAAAGAGCAGACGGCAAGGATGTGGACTCTTTACCGTACGCGGCATACAATTCAGGGTTATCGTCCTAGTCGAAATTACGCGGGAAATCGAGTTATGAAATTTAAAAAAAAGAAAAAGAAATGGTACAAAAATGATAAATGCTTTTAATAGAATGAATTCGGCTTTAAGATTTGGAAAATAAAAAAGGTTTTTTGGAGAATAATATAGGGAAGTGAATCGAAAATAAATTAGGAATTTACGCAATTTGAAATAAAAAGATACTTAAAAACGAACTAAATGGAATATTGTTTAATATCGGAAAAAAAATAGTAAACAAGGGTTGTAGGATTAATTGAAAATTGAAATGTTTATAAAATAATTTTAATAATATACGGAATTTTGAATTTTGTAATTTATCCCTCCCCTCTCCATAAAAAAAAAATATGTCGATCTTGGCGTTCTATTAAACTATTACTCCAGACAAAGGAATAAAAGCCTGAGTCCGGATTATACATATCAGTAAGAAAATTATAATTGTTTTAAAACAGTTTAGCAATGCCAAAAGAAAAAAAAATGAATATTTCATAAAACACGAAGTTGGGAAATGCTCGAGAAAAAATACAAAATACAATTACATACAAAGTGCTTACAATTAATAAATAGACAATAAAAACATAAATAATAATATAAATATATTTAATATTATATCATAATAATTAATTAAAAAAATAACATTATAAATAACATGATCATTACCAAATTTGGTCATTACAGAGAACATAGTATGTAATTAAAATTCAGTTCTTTGGTAGATTAAAAATATATATATAGTCCGAATCTAATATTTTTTCATTGAGGCACTTTTTTCAATAATATTTATATAATTTCATCAGCCTTGAGATATTTTCGATTGTACATTCCTGCGTATTCTAATCTATGTGTTATAGGACAATGTGTCAATAGTATACCCATTTTTGCTCCTTAAAATTTGTTTAGTTGTTCATAGTCAATAACAATATATTTTTCATCATATTTTTATGATAGTTAGTTATTACATATTATATTAATAATAAATTTTAACTTATTTGAACACTCTTATAGGTTCACAATAATAATAAAATAATTTATAAATGATAACAATAGTAAATAGATAATCAATAATAATAACAAACATAAAATGTATTCAATAAATAACAACAACAGATAATTATTTCCAATGATATTGGTTGGGTTTTAAATTTACGTGACAATAATTTGATTTCTCATAAAAGTTTTAGGAAATAACATAGTAAATGTGCTACGTCGAACTAATTAAAAATAAATAAATAATAATAAATCTTTTTGGAGTTACAACCGACACGATAGTAACAACAATCTTAATATTAGTTTACTCCAAGATGTAGAACTAAATGAACTTTTTCTACATTGGGTTCATTATGCAACCCTAATGCAATTCTAATGCAATACTCTTACAATATGAATAAATAAATAAATTAATTAAGAAGTAAAATAAAAAGTTTGTTTATAACTAGAACATTTTTATATTCAGTAATCATTGGAATAAATTTATGAGTTTATATTATTTTATACTACATACAAATGTTTTACGGGTACACTTAATAATATTTAATAATATAAAATTTAATAATAATTTTTCCTTAATAATATTTAATATTTAAATTATAATTACTTTCACAAGCTTTTCAAATTCATATCATAGTATTATTTTTAATTCATTCATAAATAAAATCACTATTAACATCCACAATCAATATGAAATTGGTATGACTCATAATTTAGGAAACATACATTGTAAAAAAAAAATATGTAGTTCTACAGATGTAAAGTTAGATGCTTACTAAACTTTCACCTGTAACTGTACGAAAAAAGCTGCAAATCTACAAAACTAGTTTTTGTAAAGCTACAAAAATCTGTAACTTTACAAATGAATCTGCTAAAATTTCAGTAATCTTACTAAACTTTTATTTGTAACCCTGGCTGCAGTTACATGACAAGTTCTCGGAATCCCAGTTTCCAAAAAAATTCTTAGTAACCTTACAGATTTTCTGATTTTCGGCGCAAAAGTGTGTCTGTTACATGAAATTTTGTTGTTGCCGTTACATGAAAAGTTCTAGGAATCCCAGTTTCCTAGAAAAACTTTAGTAACTTCACAGATTTTTTTTACAGTGTATAAGAGTGTTGTGTCTTTTATTATTATTATGTACTAAGCCTCCACTGGAATGAGCCATGAATAATTTTTTACCTCGAATAAGATAGTATACGGTACATAAATCTCCACATAGGTCAATCTAGGATTTAATATAATTCATTATTGGCTTTATATAGAATGCATTTTAACTAAAAAGGCATAATGAACATCTTTTCAACCGGATTCTAGCTTTATAAAATTATTTTTTTCTATCTGAGACTTACCAAAACAGAGAGTATTTGAAAAAATATATATTTACTTAAATAGCGGTAAATTTAAATAAGTGCACCACATAAAACTAACTCAAACAAAATAGAACAAAATAAAAAACACATTAATACTAACTAAAATAAGGAATATATTACGTAATTTACATTATTAGGTATTACTATATATTAGTGAGGTAGGTTATTAAAAATTTTTGCTATAAGGACTATGCCGGAAAAAGAATACTATGATAATTTATTATCTGAATTTGATCATACCAATAGGCTAAGATTTCATAGAAAGTTATTAAACTGAATGTAAAAGTACCCCAAACAATTATTAAATTATTATTATTATGAGAAACCACTATGCACAAAAATTGCACTTTTAATTTTAAGATTAAAAATCTGCAGAAATTCTGTGGGCAATTGTCCCTGAAATATGTAGGCAATTGGCCCAAAATTCTTTAGGTATTTAATCCATTTCTGCAGAAATATGTAAGAATATCTTTAAAAATTCTTCAGCTATTTTTAAAGTAAAGCTAAATCTTCAAAATTTCTACAGATTTCTGTAGAATTTCTGGAGAAAGTGGAGATTCCTTCAGATAATCTTAAGATTATTTTTAGTAGGGAGAAGTCTTTAAATTCAAAATAACTAATTAATGTCTTCATAAGAAAGCTGTTTTAAATAACAACCTCAAACAAGTAAATATCGCGGCAATTGGTCCAAAAATCTGTAGGTATTTGGCCCATTTCTGCAGATATTTTTAAGAATATCTTAAAACATTCTGCAGATATTTTTAAAGTAAAGCTAAACCTTCAAAATTTGTACAGATTTCTGTTGAATTTCAGGAGAAAGTGGAAATTTCATCAGATAATCTAAAGATTATTTTTAGTGGGAATTAATAGAAGTCTTTAAATTTACAATAAATAACTAATGTTTGCATAAGAAAGCTAATTTAAATAAATACCTCAAACAAGTAAATATCGCTGCCTATTGTCAAGAATACACTTGTAATGTTGCCGAAAAGAAATTCTTAACCAGTTATTTTAGTAAGTAATTTAATTCAATGTTATGGTTATTAAACATTTAAGATGAAATTTAAGAAATTAGCAAATTATTTATCCGCATTAGAAAAAAATCATCAAAATATTCTACAAAAAAGGGAAAATTTACTGAAAATAAAAATTTAACTTTACTATATTCAATTAAGATGAGTTAAAAGTCATAAACAGATTCAAAAATGTTAATTTGTATGTTAATTCTTTATTTACAAAATTTAATGAATTTTTTAACAGTAATTTACTTTTAAAATTCATGTCAGAAATATTCCTTAGTCTACTTTTCTTACTGAATTAAGTAATTATAAGAAATTGAAACCAGAAATAAGTTTAAACAGAAATTAACCTTGTAAAATACATCATGTTAAATGAAATTTACAAGTATCTTCAAAATTTTCCAATTTCTAACATTTAGATGAATTTTATATTACTAGAAATGAATCAATAATTAATTTTTTGCTAAAATACCTAGTATTAGGAAATCTCTTAGCATATAAGAAGTTGCATTCTAGTCTTAATTGTTTTTATACAACAAGAATAGTAAGTTGTAGGATTTACTCTTCTGAAATAAATGTATTAAATTCGCAAAATTTTAACCGTTAAATCAAATTATTAATTCGTTCTTTTTATTATTATAATTATTATCATTATAACAAATTTACTTTTAAACCTATACATGAATAAAAAATACCTTAATATACTTCAAAATCAGAACAAGAAATAATAATAAATATTATAAGAACAACACAAAAATATAAAATAAATGTCTATTCTAACAACTTAAATGTAACTTAAAATAATCATATCGAAACATTTAATCTTTAACACTACTATAACTTAAATAATATAATATGAGTTTTTTGTTTTTTTAATGATTGTCAGTTCGAAATAGAAGTTCAGTTGTGATTAGAATAGTACTTTATACCGGTTTTTAGCCCATATCTCAGATTTATTATTACTGAAATCACTTCAGTAATAAATTATTACATAACCATAAAATGTTATACTTCATGATCTATCAAATGTAATATAGTTGCACATAAGTGCAATTTTCTACCTATTCCTACTTTTTGTGAAAGTCATTTTCTAGTTCAATCAAATTTTCCAATTTTAGAGCTGAAAACTCGGAAAAATTAGGGATATTGATGTTGATAAATTTTTCAGTTACAAAATCAGCAATTTGATCAAATTTAGTATAACCTAGACTAGACATTCGTTAATGTAGATCTTAACAGCCTCTCCTTTTAGCTTTTTGGGAAATTTAGTATTTTTTTCCCTTCTTAATGAACTCATAAAAATTAGGGATATTGATGTTGATAAATTTTTCCGTTACAAAATCAGCAATTTGACCAAATTTAGTATAACCTAGACATTCGTTAATGTAGATCTTAACAGCCTCTCCTTTTGGATTTTTGGAAAATTTAGCATTTTCCCCTACTTTTTCCCAGAAATTACCCAAATATTTCATCCATGACTGAATATCCATACCTGAATCAGGATCTAAAGTAACGGTTTTTAGTTCAGACATGCTTTTATCAGTATTAGTATATCAGTAGCAGTGGTGGTATCTTCGAATCATTCATGCTGCCTTTTAGGTTATTTTTGATTTAGCAAATACATTGATATTTCACCTATTTTACATTAGTAAGCATATACCACCAACCTATCCCTGAAGTTCATCTCACATGGAATATCTTTTTATTATATTTCACATCGCAATGAATCAAATCCAGTCGACTTTTAAAGAATCTGTGACGATACGAGTATTCTATTTTTCGTAAAGCCACCATTCTCGATAATCCAATACATACTTTGAAGTAAATATCGTATCACCCGAACAAATAATTTATAAAAGGCAGTAACCCATGCTTTCTCAGCTTGGCGGGTAAATGTTGTTGGTGTTATAAGAGAAAACGCCGTATGAATTTGAACGAACTTTATTAACGCATATAAATTATAAGTAAAAAAAAAAAAAAAAAAAAAAAAAAAAAAAAAAAAAAAAAAAATTCAAAGCTTCGGCGACAGCTTTCAAAAATAGAAAGAAGATTTAGTTAGAATAGAAGTGAATTCGAAGACAAAACAATTCTCGCTAAAAGCAGCATGGATTTTTTAGCCAACCTAAAATCGGTAAATTCTTCGGTCCGCGCTCATGCTTCACGTTTTACTTCGGGCGAGGCTTAGGATTCTTTTCGCCAATCCAGGGGTAATATGAACAATGAGCGGACAGCGAGCTGTAATTCTCTTTATTGTACGCCGTATAAAAATGAGGGGAATAGTCCTAGCCAAAATTACGCGTGAAATCGAGTTTTGGAATATATATATATATATATAAAGAAATGGTATAAAAATGACAAATGCTTTTAATAAAATGAATTCGGTTTTAAGATTTGGGAAGTAAAAAAGGTTTTTTTTTTGAAGAAAAAATAAATACAGGAAGTGATTCTAGACATTATTTGAAGGGAAATAAATTAGAAATTTTTGCAATTTAAAATAAAAACACCAAAATCAAATAAATGGAATAGTGTTTAAAATAGAAAAAAATAGTCAACTAGTGTTGTAGAATGAGTTGGGAAGGAAATATTTTTATAAACCAATTTTAATAACTCACGGAATTTGGAATTTTGTAATATATATATATATATATATATATATATATATCATATTCTGGAAAATGAGAGAGACAAAATGTTAACTAGTATTAATAATAGAGAGTGATAAAATGTTAATGTCATATAATTTTTTAACATGATATCATTAAGTATAATAATAACCTGAATTAGCTAAATGTGATTGTATGTATTTACCCATATGTCCAACGGAATTAATTTTAGGTTGCAGAACACACTGATTAAGTTTTCATATGGTAAATTTTATCACAAATAATATTTATAATAATCTACAATGTGAATTTTATACTTTTTTATGGTTCCGTACTGAAAAAGTAAAAAAGGAACCATTATAAGGTCACACCTGTGTCTGTCTGTCTGTCACATCCATTTTACTCGTAAAATGTGGAACGTGGAAAGTTCAAATTCGGGGAAGTAATAAAGACCATTGACCCACATATTTTCAGATTAATAAACATTCATAAATATATTTAGTAAAAAGGTAGAGGGGCTAATTATGCTACTTGAAAAAAAAAAAAACTTTTCTTTGCATATCATGTGAGGTATCCTGTGAAAGCTTTTGTAACGCTGAACTCAAAAATACATTCCTTTTAATTTTAGGTATTATATTTTCAAAGATATTGTTGAAAATGTAGCACTAAAATATGTCCCCCCCCCCCCATCTAATTCCGCATCTACTGAAACTAAAATTATGAAAAAATTAGAGGTAGTAGACGTTAATATAAACCTCGCCGGAAAATTATAGCGATTACTCTATAGGTCACATTGTTCTTGAGTAATTAGCATTTTTCTGTTATACACAAATTTCGATTTACGGGCATTCAAAAATATTGTTGAGCATCGCTGAATATACCTATCGTTGCAGAAGAATAAAAGCATTGTTGATAATGATATTCGAAAAAAATCATCGGTAATTAGCCGAGATAATAACCCTTAAACGTACGGTCAGTTTGGACATACACAAGGACAGGGGCGACGTACTCTATGCCTAGTTAACAACTTCTAATGATATATATGTGTAATGTAATGTCCAGTAACAGTATAAAAGCAATAAACGTCAAATTGTTAAAAACATACTAATTTAAGGGGTCTCGGGACTCTAAAAAGTGGAAAAAATAAAAAAAAGACCATTTTTAACATTTAATGTCTTAAAATGTATATGATTTAAACACAATTTTAATTGGGATGAAAGATATAAGTATGTTCTTTCGTTTCATGTATTTAAAAAATTGCAAGATACAGAATTAGTATTTATAGGGGGCTCGAAACTGTTAGACATTTATCGAACAAAAAATTGGCATAACAGTTTACGCGCAGGATTACAAAATAAGTATTCCAACTAGAATGAAAATTTTGGTGCTTATACTTATACTTCAGATTGCAATAATTTCCCTGAATTTAAATAAATTTGTATTTAAAGCATTTTTATATTTTTAATGCAATGTTGCATTTAGCAAATACACAATTTTGAAAATTTCAACAGTAAAATCACCTAATTTTTTTTTTTTTTTTTTTTTTTTTTTTTTTTTTTTTTTAACAGTAAAAAGAATATTTTAGGTTCAGTTTATACAGACTAACATGAAATATATGTTTTGAAAATTTCATGAAAAATATTCAGAAGTTTTTGAGGTATCCTGCGCGTTATGCCCAAAAAACGCCATTTGGAAAATAATGACTTTAAAGTTTCGGAAACGCCGCTTCAGCTATTGAGCGGGTATAATTCTAAAAGCCAAAACTTCTGTTCTAATGGCAATTTCAAGGAAACAACTATATTAAAGTATTCAGAAAAAATAGGAGTTTAACATCTAAAAAATTTTAAAATCTCTTAAATTTTGAAGCTTTAAGTGTCCTGCGACCAGTTTCTCCTTTCCGGCACGGAGTAATTCTATTTATAAACTTATGAAATAATGAACTGACACCAGAATTTATAAAGGAATTTATTAGAAAATGCGAACTTGCTTATTTTCACGTACATGATAAAAGGAAAATTTTAATTAAATATTCTTGGTGCCATTTGTCTGTTTTGGAATTAAAATTAGGTGTCCGTTTTTTAAGGGCATCGCCCTCGAAAGATTTAATTAGAATGAATCGCATAAATACTGTGGGATTCGCGATAGTTTGTATTGATTGCATCTCTCAATACGCCTCGAGTGATTTTAAAAGTTAATTAAACACCTATCTGGAAAACGCGGCACTGACCCAGGCGGCGTTGCAACTTTGAGGCCTCAATTCGAAGCGCGCTTAGCACAATGCCAAATTTAAACTTTGAACAAAGGTTTTGTTTTAGCTACACTGTAGAAATAAAGGTTATTACTACGCTGAATTTAGTTTCATGAAATGCCAAATGAAGTTTAACTGCTTTTATTGTCAGTACCGAATTAAGTTCATCATAAACAGATTAGGATAATATTAAAAAAAGAGTTATACGAATAGCTATATTTGATATTATTTAGGTTCCATATCTCTTTGAACTTTCATGGTATACCCATTTACACTTTTCTAATATATACAGTTATACCCAACCCTACGTTGTATAGTTTTCTACAAAGTCTTAGTATTCTTTGAGCAACATTTTTTTAAATATATATATATAATACAATTACAAATTCATATATTTATTCTACGGAACCCTCTGTGCGCGAGTAATGCTCACACTTGACCGTTTATTTATAAAAATGGTTTAAAAACATATTTAAAAAACTGAAAAATTACTAACGCTTAGTTAAATATACTCCTAAAATAAGTATTAAAAATAAATAAGTAAAACATTTTTCTAAATTGGATGTTTTTGCAACAGAATTTTCGAAACATTTTTCAGCTACGTATGTTTAAAAACAATACAAAAATTTCTGCCGTCTTTAATCTATGAATATGTTTAAGTTTTATGAAATACAACGATTCTAGCAATTACCGAAAAAAAAAAAAAAAAAAAAAAAAAAATTTAAAGTAAGAAGCAAAACAGCTTTCAAACCTGCTATCAGCAATCCCCAAGGGAATAACGTTACGAAATTGAATATTTATCATACTGGTATGTACAATTTAATCAGTCTACGTAAATTAAAATATTTGGTAGTTCATATATTTATCGTCATTAATAGTAAATTACAGAAAACATCATTAATTCTGCATAAATTAAATTAATGTGCTCATAAATATTGTAAAAAAACTGTATAAAGTTTGCAATAAATGTCAAATGAAATAATATTGAGTTTATTTTAGTAAGATATTTAGCAAAAATTTATAATTTTGAAAAATGAATTTATTAAAATATCAATCATCGGGGTCATGGAAACCTCATAAGAAGGTATGTTGAGTGAAAAAAAATACCTATCGAAGAATGCACAGTTTATTTATTTATTTATTTATTATTATTATTAATCAGATATAAACCTCATACGTTGTTAAATAATGCATATGGAATACAGAAATAAATTTCAGAAAGTGTTGCATTTTGGATTGCCTTGGAAAAGGAAAGTGTTCAAATATTAAACATGAAGCGTCTACTCTTTTCTGGTAAATTTTAATATAAATTTTGTAACTCTAAAAAATCCTCTTAAAATCAGGTTTGAAGGATCACCATTTTTTTATGTTCTAAAGTTAAATATAAAAAGATTTTACACAGGTGTATTCAGATTAAATGATATAAAACGCAGTCAGTGTCATTTTTTCCCATCATAAACAACTTGTAATAAGTTAAAAAATTAGTTCAGCTTATTAATGACTTTGAACGAATACGAAATTTATGACGTCTTTTCAGAAAATTAATGCAAATGGCTGTGCTTTGACCACTTTTATTTTTTACCCACAAAATTTTATTTATAAGAGTTTTTAACTAAATTCAATTTTCAATAAAGCTACATGTTTAAACGAAATACGAATGAACTATGCCAAAAGCCTGTTTTAAATCCTTTCGAATTATAACTCATCGTTGTCTTTTTGTAAGTGCATAAAAAAGGAATTTTTAAATCAGATATAATATATAGGGTAATTAAAAAAAACTGACAAAATGATACGGCAAATCAGCCACACAACAAGTATAAAAAAATCACATAGGAAAATAGGGTCAGAAATCACTTATTGAGTCACAAATACAGGGTGTTTCATCTTAACTCAATTTGGGTTGATGGTCATAACTTTCAGAAAAATGAAGTAGATTATAATAAAACATTTAACAGACATTTTCACCTTTGTTGTAAATGTGATAACACCAAACAAAAGTGGTAGAAGATTGCATTATACGTTAGGGTGTATCGATTTTTAACTTTTTTTTTGTTTCCAAATTCCAAGTTAATAAAATTTGCTACTAGACACCACAACTTACCACAAAAAATTTTGGATTTTTAAAAAAAATGTTTAGGTCTCCCGCACAAGGCCTAAAGTTTAGAAATTTTACTTAAAATGTAAATTTTTACAAAATTTTTAAAAAAAACCTAAAACACTTTTTTTCTAAATTGCAAGTTAAAATTCCACTAACAATAAGCACAAAAAACGATAGAAAATGTATTTCAAAAACTTAGCACAACAATTAGGTCTCCCGCACAAGGCCTAAAGTTTGTTAATTTTGACGAAACTTTCGTAATTTTTAGTGTAAATGAACCATTTTTGTTTTCGTTAAAAACACCATACTTAAGTGTATTTTTGTTACAGGAGGCATAAAATGGCACAATATATATATATATATATATATATATATATATATATATATATACATACTACATAAATAATATATAAATGTTGTATACCTTAAAAAAATAGTTTAACGATGTAAATTGTTTGATAAAGGTGTTGAAATAAACTCTATCGTTATTTGTGATTACTATTGTTTATTACAAATGTATAAAATATTATAACGTGGAATAAAATGCAGTATATCAGTACAAAATGTTGCTGATGAATTTTCATAGAACATGAGCGCAGTTTCCTGTTCTATTTCAAACTAACTGACTTGTTTTAAATATTCGTCCTTTCGTCTTGTCTTCAAAACCTGAAACGAAAGTTATATACAGTATTTACGTAGGCCTACAGATTTCTAAAAAATTATAGAAATGATCCCCAATGAATTTCAAATATTATATGGAAGACAGTAAGATAAAGATGTTATTTAAAAACATTAAAAATCAAAGTAGTACAAAAAACACTTAATACTACATTTTAATCCTTCACTGAGGTTTTGTACTGGCTGTTGGTCTCGAACGTAGGTAGCTCATTCCGGTCTTCCAGTCTGGCACGAATGAAACCATCTCTTTCGATCACCCCACGCACTCGCTTTGAAGCTTCTGTGACTTCTTTCACAATTCGTTCCACAGCTTGAGTGTGAGAAGGAATTGTAAATTCAACCCTTCCACTTTTTTCCGTTTCCGCAATTAACTGTAACTCTTCTAGGCTCATATCGGTAACAAGAAGGGGTTCGCTTACTGAATAGTCTATCTGAATAGTCTACTGAATAGTACTACCAGTATATCATATCTATATAGTCTTTAGCATTAAAATTGATCTGAGGGGGTTTATATATCCTTACCCCTTTCTTTTCTGTTTCACGAGCTTTCTGGATTCTCTTATAAGCCAAGACTCTAATATGTTTTCCTTCATCAAACAACATCGCTACTAAAACATGCTCTGGGTGAGCTATGAATGCGTTTCTCTGTAACGTTGCATGGACGACATGGTTTAGCTCGTCTTCCAAGTAATTTCTGAAATAAATCATTCTGGCTGATCAATCAGGCTGAAGGATCGTGGCCCAAAAACTGTGCCAGACACGTGTCAAGTGCCATCTCAAAAACTGTGCCAGACACGTGTCAAGTGCCATTTGGCACTTGACACGTGTCTGGCACAGTTTTTGTGCCGACTAAAGTGTCTGTCATTTTCAAAATATTTTTTTTCTAAGCATAAATATTATTCTGCCTCAATCTCAGCGTGCCTCAAATACCTTTTTTGGGTAGTCAAAAAATGGCACTTGACACGTGTCTGGCACAGTTTTTGGGCCGACTAAAGTGTCTGTCATTTTCAAAATATTTTTTTCTAAGTATAAATATTATTCTGTCTGAATCTCAGCGTCCCTCAAATACCTTTTTCTTTGGGTAGTCAAAAAATGGCACTTGACACGTGTCTGGCACAGTTTTTGGGCCGCGATCCTTCAGCCAGACATTCGATTTTGTATTCCGCCATTACAAAAGAAGTGTTGCACAAATTTTCAGGGTGCCTCAAATACCTTCCCTAAAATGTTTAACAGCTCTTGGACTATGGAGGAAAGAGATAGATGGATTTGCAGTATGCCGTGAAAGGTTTGCAATGTGAAACCATTTATCGCTCAGATTTAAGTGTCCACAGTAGGCCCAAACAAAACAAGCACGTGGAAGGGATTTTGTATTAATACGACGAATTACAAGAAATGAATTACAGCTGAAGTATATTTTAAGGAAAAATGGTACATATTTTAAACGGTCTTTATTGTATTGTTATTTATTAAAGTAAATGTTTGCTTTTAAAATAATTGGAATTGGAAAATTAGCAGTAATTAAATATCAAAATTAAATTAAACAAAATATTGAAAACACTTGATATGAACTAAAATTTATATTATTAAAAGTTCTGTTTTTAACAGTAATTTTTAACACTTTAAAAACATAGATGAAAAATGTTTATGTCTGGCCTCGTGTACGCGCTCTAACTCTTGTTATTACCATAATCTTAATTTATTTCAAAAATGAAAAACCAAAACTTCTATGCTTTAACATTTCTAACTTAATTGAAAAAGAAAAAAGTGTTTTAACTTAAAAATAAATAACACTCCCAGAAATACATCCTTCAAATCACAGAAATTATCTTGGCAGCACTGCTTTCAAGTTTTTTCCGTTAATTGACAAACATCTGTTTTTTTATTCTCCGTCAATAGATATAAAATATATGTAAAATGAAAAAAGGGGAGCAAAAGTTCCCGGAATGGAATCGAACGAGCTACCTTAGCGCTACGAGCCGAGTAAGTTAACCAATGGACTACAATTGCACAGTAGTGAAACACTTTGAACTGAATATGTTTGCTTCATAAGATTATGACTTGATTAATTTCTTTAAAAATCTTTTAATTTTGAAGTTAATTTTAGGAGGATTTCATCTTTAAAGAGTCTGTGTCTGCGGTTTTATATTTTAGTATTAGTATATTATAAAAATATGAATAATATATATTTTTAAGTACACTGCTAGATGTAAGATATGAATATTTAATTTTTATTCGAGAAGAATTGTTTTTTTCTTTTTCGAGTAGAACTATTTTTTTCATTTAATATTTAAATTAAAATATCTTTTAGATATGTTCATTTAAAATATATTTTACCTCATGTAATGGAGAAGAAATGAACGGATATTCGTCAATTAACGGAAATGCCCTGGAATTTGTGCTGCCAGTATAATTTCCGTGGTATGAAGAAGCATCTCTGACAGTGTATGACAATTTCATCCCAATGTTTAAATGTCTTAAAAACTTACATTGTATATTTGTATATAAAATATACTCATATAACCTATCCTAAAGTTAAGAGAAATTTACGATTACGCTGCATTTTATAAAATTAATTGAACTAAAGTATTTGCATCAGAACACTTAACACTTTTTCACACTCATAGCAATAAAATAAACACTTGATTTCCGGGAATTTGAATCTTTTTTATACTATTTATAATATATTACCTGTTCTACTTGTTCAGTAATGTAAAATAATATATATGTCTATCATTATGACATACACGTTACATTTCACAATTATCGGTAATGTTTCATAACAATTTTGACAAATTGACATGGAACTATGCAATCCCATTATAAATTGTCTTGAAACTGTCAAATGGTTTCCCCAAACTATAACAGAGATAAAAGGAATCGTGACATTTTACTTATACATTTCCTAATTTTAAGGTGTTTACAGTATACAGTTGTGAAATAAATTACACTTACTTTTGAAAAGAATTTAAAAATGTGTCAAAGAATAAAAAAAATGTTTGCTTGTTTTAAATTTCTTCATCCCATATCAAATAAATATTACGTTTATTAGGCACAGTATATTATACGGGGTGTCTCAAAAATGACTGATGGATTTTAAAATTCAATAACTAGCAAACGGTGACATATATTTAAAAAATTCTTGAAAGAGGGTTATGTATGATGTCAGGAGATTTTTTACTGTGATTCTTGATTTTAGTTCAAATTTGAAAGAATAGATAGTGCTGAGAGCAATAGATGCTCCCTCTAGACCTATTTTAAATACTTCAGAATCCATTCAATACATTTTAATCTCCTTTTTTCGCGTGAAAGAAGAGATAGGCCGAAAAAATCGAGCCTGCATTCAGCGGTTATTGCTTGCAGTGCCGTCTATCAATGCTATTTGTAACTGAGACTGAGAATAGTAGGATAAAAACTCCTGACATCTTACATAACACCTCTGCAGGAATTTTTTTAAATGTCTGTCACCGTTTGCAAGTTATTGAATTTTAAAATCCATCTGTCAGTAAATTTAATGTTTCGGGAAAGTACACTGCCCTGAAAAGAAGCGGTCAGCCAAGAAAAACTAGTGCTAGTGATGATCATGTGATTTCTCAGCAGCTTTGTAGTAAAATATATCAAAATCTTTGGTCAAACATCTTGAAATAGTGCTCAAAGTGACGTCGGTGCCATTTTCAGCCAGAGTATGTTTACCCTTCTTGCAGGAGGCTGTTGGAGATCGCATTACCATCCTTCGGATCACTTGATCATCACGAGAACTACTATATTTATTATAAATATAGTAGTACTAGGGGGCTCTGCCCCCTGGAAGCTACGCTCTCCAACCCCCGTTCAGACACCGTAGAATCTAAAAGCACGCTAATCTGATCGGTTTTAAAAATATTAGAGAAGATTGAATTATACTGAAAAAACCTGTAGCGATCTCCCTGTAAACGGGTTTCCATTCAATTCCCTTTGATTGCAAAAATTTAAGGTAGAATTAGTTGCTGTTAAGACATCCAATGGTTGTTTTCGAGTTTGGTTAAAGAAGATCAGTTAAACATTTGAAAAGAAGCTAAAATAAAATAAATTAAGTAAACAGAGTCTTTATCTCTCGGTATTTTTTAACAGCGTTATAAAACGATTGACATAATAAAATTACTAAAATTTGCTGCTTTAACCCCTTCAAGGGCGGTGGTTCATTTTTGGACCACTTAATTTTAATTCTTAAAAGCCACATTAGCATCAGAATATTGGGACGAATATTTCCCTTTTATTAAGTAAGTGAACAAAAGCATTTTTGTATTTCGAAATTTGCTTGTAAATTCTGGTGCCATTCACTGATTTCAAGATTTTACGAATAGAAGTGCCTTGTCCATGAAAGGGTTAAACGCATATTAATGTATTTATTATGTTAAAGTTTCCTTTCCCTTTTAATATTCACGTGTAAATACAATTTTCAGGACATAATTTTCAATATTTTCCTGCCTTTAACACGTACTCATTTAATAGTAATTTTAAAGTTTTCTTTTCTGTTTTCAATAGTCACGTGAAAATAATTTTTTAATCGTTAGGAAATATTACTCTTTGCGCTGTTTTTAAAATTGAAAACAATCTCTATAATAATAGCCCAAGTCATTTGACTATCATCAACAGCTCAAAGCGTATCCCTTCGCTTTTTATATTCCAGGCGGCATTTTGGTACTTTAATGTTAGCCAGCCACAGGTGTGATAAGTCGCCTAATATTATTAAATCCCCATTATTAAGTTTATATTATAATAGTCCAAGTCATGTAACTGCTATAAACAACGGGCTGATTCCTTCGCTTTTCATAAAAAAGGTTTCCATTTTGATTAAAGAATCAAAATAATTTTTTCGAATAAAACTACATAAAAGTTGCCATGATTACAAAGAATTCCTGATAGTTTTATGTTAGCCGGATGAAAATCTAGCCAATAGCTTTTTTTTTAACTCGCCAGTTAACATTTTTTTATTTTTCGAGTGGTAAATTAAAACGGTGCTACTTGGTTATCCCATCGACCAAAAATCTGTCGCCAAACTATAAGATTAAATGCCAATAATGGTTGATCGTAAATGTCACATTCACTTGACTCCAAGGAAGTTATACGTGTTCACGCCATCAAGTGATTTTTATTTCGACGTTTTATTTGTAATTTTATTAATGTTATACTAATTTATTTGTTCTTTTGTTATTTAAAATAAAAAAATATGTCAATTTGTATAATTTGGCTATTTATATAATTTGGCGAAATTCGTCGACGGGAGAAGTAGAAACATTAAAACCTTGCTTTGAAGTGGAAATTAAATCTCACGATTTGCTGCATTGTCACATACGCACCGGGTTTGGCGGGATTTTTTTTTTACGACAATTTGGAGAAAACCTCGTTTTCAAATACCTGTTACATATGTATATTTAAATTATTTTCTGTTATTTTTAAAATAACAATAAATAAAAATAAAATATAATAACTATAGAGCAAAACAATTTATAACATTTTTTGTAAATAAAAATAAAATAAATTCAAATAAACATTTATTAATAAATAAGCAACAATAGCCGGGTTACCATGTCAGGCAAAATAACGCCATTTTGGCACCAATTAGGTACCCCGTTGCGTATATGACATATGTGTCTAATATTTATCTTTTCGTTTCGTTTAAAAAAAGAATGAAGTAATAGCCATTTATTTTAAAGGTTTCAATTTTAAATGAAAATTTTGTATTAAATAAAATGATACTGAAATACAAATTGAATTCTGAATAAAAGTAACATGATTCATTTCTTAGCATACATTTAAGGGAGACCAAACTCGTCGCCAAATTAATATAAAATATCCTTTTCTAAAATATAAAAAAAATATCTGTTATGATTAAAATTTGAGTTACCATCATTAGAAAAAAAATATTTAAAATTAGAAAAAAATTAATATTTCGAAAACTAATTCTAATTTTGACATTCTAATACCAGTTTTGAGATCTGTGGATCAATACGGATTTTTGGTGCTAATTTCATCGCAAAGTATTCCATATTTAAGGAGAAATGGCCGTGAAACGTAATCAGTTGTTTAATGAGTCGTTTCATAGAATCGTTACATAAATTCGTTTCAATTCGATTCATTAGGATTTTATATATATAGAGTAGATATAATAACACTCCCATAACAAAGATTTAAAAACATGGCTAAATCCACAAAACAACTGGCAAGGAATGAGACGGGCGAAGTTATATATAGCAGGCGAACGAGTCTGATGCAATCGACGCATAAGATGGCGTAATGGACACGCATATATGTGCGTAACGCATACGTCATTTTACGAAAGGTAACACTTTGAAATTTGAAATAAAATTTTTGTTTCAGTGTACCTTCCCGAAATTTTAAATTTGCTGGCAGCTTGATGAACAGCAGCCTTGCTCACACGTACTCTCTTAGCTATTTCAAGTACAGAAAAGCCAACTTTTATGCAGAGCAGCTATTTCTGCCCTTTTTGCAAATGAAAGTGACGATTTTTTACTCATAACAAAGATTTAAGAACATGGTTAAATCCACAAAACAACTGGCGAGGAATGAGACGGGCGATGTTATTTACAGCAGGCGAACGAGTCTGACGAAATCGACACATAAGATGGCGTAATGGACAAGCATATATGTACGTAACGCATACGTCATTTTACGAACGGCAACACTTTGAAATTCGAAATGAAATTTTTGTTTCAGTGTACTTTCCCGAAATTTTAAATTTGCTGGCAGCTTGATGAAGAGCAGCCTTGCTCACACGTACTCTGTTAGCTATTTCAAGTTCAGAAATGCCAACTTTTATGCAGGGCAGCTATTTCTGCCCTTTTTGCAACTGAAAGTGACGATTTTTTACCCATAACAAAGATTTAAAAACATGGTTAAATTCACAAAACAACTGGCGAGGAATGAGACGGGCGAAGTTATTTACAGCAGGCGAACGAGTCTGACGCAATCGGCACATAAGATGGCGTAATATTCGGCGTTAATGATGCTTTCTGTTAAAATGCAAAAATTCGGTTTTCTGGTCTTAAACTTTTGCACTCGACTGTATTTATTCAGATTATACAGATTCTGTTCATAAATTATTACTGTACTATTTTATGGCTTCAAAACAACTTTAACAGAGAGATGGCATGCAGTAAATACAATTTTAGACGCTCCCGTTTCTTGTAAATTATGGTTACACTATTGTGTGGTAGCTTGAAATCTGCTGGAAATAGAACAAGCACATGAGTCTGTGTACTCATGTAAATGATTGATCGGATTCAATTAATAATAAAATGCCCTTGCATTGAAGACTGTAAATATATAAAATAATTTTTTAAAAAATATGAAATCTTTTTAGATTAAATATGGTAAAACGTCATTTCTTTAAAGTAAAAATGTCACTCTCTCATAAATAATTCAGATTAAGTTTAGTAATTTTTTACTGTTTTTGTGAAATCTTCAAAATATATTTGATTTATTATAACATGCTTTTATTAAAACATTAAAATTAATATAACGTTTTAAAGTTTCACGACGTATAATGGGCTTAAATAGTATCCAATAGATTTTTATTAAAATGATATTCATCAATTAAAAATTACGAGATTACATTTTATGATGTATTATTCGATAATATTATGTAAATTGTATGTACTGGTATGTACATAATAATATAAAACTAATGTAATATGTTTAGAAGTTTTGTTTTCTGTATCTGTTTCAGGGTAATGTTTCTTAAATTACTAGTAAATCAATGTTAATGCTGTAACTTATATTTTTATGTCTGACAAATGCGGTAAATATTTTTTTTACCGTCATATCTTATTTTAAATGTCTAACAGTATGATATTAAACATGTAAAACAATATGGCTAAAAATCTCTAATACTGAATGCAACACTGCCATAATTGAGCAAAGCATTTCTTTAAAAAACATTAGCAAAAAAGAATTTTTTATTTTTATTTAAATAATAATGTCTTGGGAGGTAGTTTACATTACTATTATAATCTCTTTCTTTTAGGATATAAAACATAATGTCTAAAAAAGCTGTACTTTATCATAAATTGATGATTTTATATTTAGTAAATCGCTTCAAACTAGAAAACCTGTAAATACTATTATTTTTCTTTTAACCGTATTTTGACGATGCTGAGATAAATTCCTAATATACGCATTTGTGAAACATAATATTTTTTGTCTATATCTACATCATGGATACCCGAAATTGTCCAGCTTGTACCTTTCCATGCAGATACAACTTAAAAAATGTATCTTCTGTATCATGAAAAGCTCTCTTCACCCAGAACTACAATAACTATATTATTAAGCTAACAAAAGCTTAAATATATGTTCAAATGATTTCAAATTTTCCCCATCTGTCATTTAGATGTTAAAAGAGTTCTTGTAATTTCAAATATAGATTTCAAATATAATTGCAACATATAAGTAGTACTTTATAATGTAACATACATTGTTAAACAAAAATTGATACTTTAATCTTTTTTTTTCAATATATTATTATGTATGGAATATAATATTAATCTTTTTGAATATATCAGTTTTATTTTTCGTAAAATATAAATTTTAGCAAATTGCATTTTGAAATATGTAAATGAAAAGAAAATATTGGTATTTTTAAAAGAAATATGAAAGTTGAATATCTAATAAATTTCACATATTTAAAATTTAATATTTTATATAATCGCTGTACAGCAAAATTTTCAATTTTTAAAGTTGTATAAGTGACCATTAAAAACCAAATTTCCTTTATAAATCTCGGTATATATCTTGAAATAATAATATTTTTATATCCGAACAGCTCTTGTTTTCATATATAATTGAACATTTTCTCTAATCTAGTTTTGTAAAATATTACTGTTGAAAGGAAATGTAAAGCTTGTTTCCTGTTTATATTCTTTAAAAAATATTAGAAAATACAGAAACTGAGAAAAAAAAAGAATTTTGAGATCCTAGAGTTATGTAACCTTTTTTGAAAGAATACATAACACAATGTATTTTATCTAAAATATTTTCTTGAAGAAATCATTGTTTTAAAATTGAAAACTATTTTCTCTTCTTTGAATAGCCTTACGAGTTGTAATTTTTCCAATTGTGTGAACTTTCTATGCCAATCACTATTATTTTGTTCAAATAGTAAAGTGTAATATGCAGGGTGATTAAAAAAAGATGGGAAAATTTTTAAGAGGTGATAGTACACACCCAAACAAACATTTTGTATCAAAGAATGCATGGTCGAAAACTAAAGGTAAAAAAGTTAGAGGGCGCCAAAAGTTATGTTCTTATACGAGGCAAAAACACACACAGAATGATTAAGATAAGTTACGAAAACAAATTTAATGGCATTTGATTACAATAAGTGCTCAAAACATTGACCGGCAGCTGTTATGCACGCAGTACAACGGCGAAGAACAGATAGGCGAATTTTCTGAAACACACCAGGCATATCGCGAACTTCCCCTACAGCAGCCGAAAGCTTGGCGGCAAGTTCTTCTGCGGATTCAATGGGAGTCTCATACACAAGAGCCTTTAGCTGCCCCCCCCCTCCCAAAAAAAAAGAAAGAAAAATAAATCAAGACATGAAAGATCTGGCGAGCGCGGTGGTGCCTGGTGCGTTTCAGAAAATTCGCCAATCTGTTCTTCGCCGTTGTACTGCGTGCATAACAGCTGCCGGTCAATGTTTTGAGCACATATTGTAATCAAATGCCATTAAATTTGTTTTCGTAGCTTAACTTAATCGTTCATTGTCTGTTTTTGCCTCGTATAAGAACATAACTTTTGGCGCCGTCTAACTTTTTTACGTTTAGTTTTCGACCATGCATTCTTTGATACAAAATGTTTGTTTGGGTGTGTACTATCACCTCGTAAAATTTTTCCCATCTTTTTTTAATCACCCTGTATATCTCAATTAACATGTTGTAACATGTTTATGTGTTGCATTCTTGATGATCTAGAAATATATATTTTTTAAACATCATTTCACATACTTTGAACAGTTTCATTAAACTGGGCTTTATAAAATGGAACATGCATAGACGAAGGTTATTAATCATTCATAAAATCGCTGAAATTTGAATTGAAAATTCTGTTCTATTCCCTCACAAAATGAGGAGTTCTAGAAATAAATCGACTGAATTTCAGAAAGAAATGCTTAATTTAAAATAATTCAGGAACACATTATCAATAAAAGTTAAAGATATGAAAAAATGACATGTTTATCAGATAGTTCATAACATTTTACCCGGCAATTAAAAAATATTTACAATTTTCGTTCGAGCAAATTTGAAGAATGCGCAGATTTACTTCAAATAACCAAAATATCAATTTTTTTTTTTTAGATTCGGATATAAATATAATAAAATTGAAAACTGTGAAACCCATTGCTGTAGATTTATAGAGATTCAGCATTCTTTCGTTTTGAAATAGTGCAGAGTCATCTATTGACGAATATTGTTTATGAGCATCTATTAACGAACTATGCTAATTTTATATACAAAATTCATGAGCTTTATTATTTCTTCATATTTATTATAGTTAATATCTTATTGCATCTAAAAATCAGGTTGTTCTATTATAAGAAATCCTGCATCTCTTTATTAATGCAGATAAACAATTCTAAGAAATGAATTTGTTCAGCACTTAATACAATACGCTCTTATAATTCAGTTCAGAATAATTGAATATAGAAAAAAAAAGATGAAACATTTAACTTTTAACACTATTGAAATAAGTTAATTATTTTCTTTTCACAAGCTTTTATTCACCTTAAAATGGTTGTTGTATGTAAAAATCGAATTTTGTAATCGATTTTCACACACTTTATTATATTCTAGAAATATAAAAATTATGAACACAGAGTGTGTTTCCGATAACAATACAATATTTAAATATATATTAGAAGCTTAATTATAAATTACTAGATTAATATAAAATATGAAATATGAACTTTAAAAAGCTCACTGTTTTACTTAAAAGGCGACTAAAATAATAAAAGAGATGCTACAAGTTAAAAATATACAGTTAATTTAAAAACTTCTTAGTACTTTCGGTCTTTTCCAAGCCCTTCATCAGAGAATATTACAATAACTAATTGCTGTTTATTTAAAAAAATACGTCAGTTCGTTTTGAAAATAAGAGGGCCAATAACTATTAGAGTTGAAATTAGAAGTAGCAGTTTCTTAGATTGAGCTTAATTAGAGAATATATACAGTGGCACCAACTTTTGGAAAAATATTGGCTGGGCTCAACGCTTTTATGGTAAAATGACATGGGCATTTTGTTTTCTTTGAAGTTAAGGAGATGGATGGGAAAGTTACGATAGTGAACTTATAATTTTTCAAATAGAATATAAATTTGTAATTTTATTAAATTATATTTTCATATGAGGTCTTCATTTTACGGACTCTAATATTTAGGATTATACTATGAATGACTATAAAATAAAACTCAACGGACTAGAAAATGACGCATTTAAAGTCTTTGACAGCATGTTCTGAAAAATCGTTTAATCTTATATATATATATATATATATATATATATATATATATATATAAACTCTTTTTGATTTCTTGATTTCTGAACACCTGCAATTTTCGGGCATTTAGGATGAAAAATGAATTTGCAAATGTGCCAGAAAATAAACAATCTCTCTTTGAAAACAGCCTAGCATTATTTCTTTTGTATGCATTTATTTGCTAATTTATACAATAACACAAAATATAATAAAAGATGAATCTGAATGTATTCACGGAGAATTTCTTTGCGAAATACATTTGTACGTTGTAACTATTAATTACCATATCTATCATATAGCTACAGTAATATTCCAATTGGATTATTTGGGCTAAGTTAAATGGGTTTTGTTAGGGTCATGTGTGCCTGTTACTGCTATCCTTACTGTAGTTTCAAACAAAATGATTTTCAATAAAAGGATTTTTTTTCGTCGATTGAAAAATAAACAAGTAACAAAATAAAATAATGGAAATCGGGTGGGATAAGAGCAAATCATTGGGTGGGTTCGGGGTTCGGGCCCCATGGGCCCATATTAGTTGGCGCCACTGAATATATATATTATTATTAACTGCAGTTCCATTTATTTTATTACATCACTCTGTTTTCATACGTCAGTTTCATTTTAAATGTGTAGCTGGACAGCCGAAGTAGCAGAGTTTCAGATTAAATTTGAGTAGAAGAAATATTTAACTGCAGTATCATAAAATTTAATACGTAACTTTGCTCAAGTTTTCAGAATTTATTTTCAGGATATTGAACCATAAATTGTTGATATTGTACGAAAGGCCGAAGTTACATGAATGTTTTTACACTTTTAAACTCTTTAAAAATATGGTTTTTACACCATTTAATATCACATTTGTGTAAAAACAATCAAGTATGTAACGACACCCTATCGTACAATATCCCCAATTTATGATTCAATATCCTGAAAATAAATTCTGAAAACTTGAACAAAGTGACGTATTAGAGTTTGTGGTACGGCAGTTAAATATTTCTCCTACGCAAATTTAATCTCAAACACTGCTACACCGACTATACATCTACACATTTAAAATAAAAGGGACGAATAAGAACAGAGTGATGTAATAAAATAAATGGAACTGCAGTTAATAATAATATATATATTCTCTAATTAAGTTCAATCCAAGGAATTGCTACTTCTACTTTAAACTCTAATAATTATTGGCTCTCTCATTTTCAATACGAAATGACATATTTGTATAAATAAACATCAATTATTTATTATAATATTCTCTGACGAAGGGCTTGGAAAAGCCCAAAATTATTAAGAAGTTTTTAAATAAAATGTACAGTTTTAAATTGCAAGATCTATTTTAATATTTTAGTCGACTTGTAAGTAAAACAGTGAACTTTTTAAAGTTCATATTATATATTTTATGTTTAAATCAAGGTGAAATATTGCGTTTCGTCTTATGATTTTATTATTTACTAGATTAGTTTTAAGACATTTTTTGGGTATCCGAGCGCTGGCAATAAATCATCAGATACTCGTTATGATTGAAAGTGATTGCTAGTTACAAAAAGGATGAGATTTTGCACTAAACCATGCTCTATAAAGTAAGAAAACTGGCTTGAAACTTCGGTAATTAAATAGTTAAAAACTGAAAAATTTTAAATTATAAATAATAAAGGGCATTGTACATTTTTTAAATACGCTTTTTTTCTATTTTTAATATTATTTAAATTGTGATTATATGTTGGAGAAATAATTTGGAAATCAGGAAAATGTAGTTTATATACAACTCCAATACAGAAAGTTAGAATAATAGAAAATAAAAAGAAATTCTGAAAAAAGGTTTTTTTATGTATCGCTTATACAAAAAGTAATACAAAATAAACTTAAATTGTAAGAATCTAAATAGTTTGTAGAATCCCTTACAATAAAAATTAAAGGAAATAATAAAAAAAATTAAAATAATTATTCACATTCTGAAAAAAATCAAAATATTAGAATAACCATTTACCTGGTTCAAAATATTAGAATACTGGATTGTAAATAATACGTGTTTTTTTTTAAAGGAAAAATGGTTATTCTTTAATATTTTGTAGCATCAACTTTATATTTTATAACAGCATGAACTTGCTTTGCCAAGCTAGCTACAAGTGGTTCGCAATGTTCTCTGCACTGTTAAAAAAATTTCTGTGAAATTATAGAGAATCTACGGGTAATCCATTATCTTAAGTCTTATGTAAAATTACAGAGATCAGGAAAACAGAGATTTTGTTAAAATACAGAGAAGTTATACGGTAAATTTATAGTAGACTCTGTAAATTAACATCTCTAAAAATACACAAGACTCTGTTAATTTATTTTTAATGATAATAATTTAATTTGGTTTCCAAAAATCGTGAATCACTCAGATTTTAGTGAGCTTCAAAGAATCTGAATTTTATGAGCAAATTTGAACTGCTGCGTTGTTTAATATTTACACAACTTGATCCTAGCCGTCCTGGGGTTTGAACCCGAGCCTTCCAGGTAGCAGACGAACACCCTACTGACTGGGATATAGGAGCTGTTGTCGTTGAATACAAAGTATGTATTTTATGATTCAGCGGGGGAAAATCTATTGTTATTTTTCAAAGATTTCGCTTCAAATATATTCGTTAGAAAATTCGTAAACGGTTTATTTTAATTTATTTTAGACCGATACATAATACGTATTATTGTTTTTAATCAATCTTTTAACTAGTTTAAGTAATACAAAAAATGAATCTAATTCAATTTTTACAACAATAATGTTTTAGAGAATTTTGTCGCATACTATTTATTTTTTAATGTGCTAATATTTTTTAAAAGAATTTTTTAGTAAGAAATAAGAGGAATATAAACAGAATAAATATAATTTATTATTTAAAAGTGATTTTTTACGTTTTCATTAGTATATTCGTATTGTGTAATGTGTTTCTGAAAGATTAATATATTTTTTATGACCCTTTTTTATGACGCATTTACCAGTGAAATATTAATAACAATAGCACTGTAATGATAACAGCAGCTTTGAAATAATACTACGCAATTTACTTTTAATATTGCCAAGTTTCTGATATATGGTGGAGGGAACAACTGCAAAGTGATTGTCGATAAAACTCCCCACTAACTCCGAGGAGATGATTTTTCCCTTTCTAAATTATTTTAAATAAAAAAAAAAAACAATTTTTAAACTAAATTTTCTTCTTTAAAATGTCTAATAACATTGGAAAAGAATTTTAAAAGTGTATATTTTGAATTATAAGTTTTAACAAAGATAAAAATATCTTTAAATAAAGACATTGAAATCCCTACAGGGAATTAGATATAAGATAAGGGAAATGTCTGTAAAATGGTGATCGAGAAACTCAATCGAATGCATTTAAACAAGAACTAGTGTAAATTTACAGAGAGTCTCGCTTTTTTTTCTGTGGATTTAAATCCGGAGAATTAGCCGGCCAGGGATGTTATTTGGTGTTGTCTAAGCCAGTTCTTGGTGGACACTGACCTGTGTGAAGGTGCTAAATCATGTTAGAAAATAAAATCGACACCTCACAGATCTTCCGACGATTGTATCATGAAATGCTCAAATATTTCTTGATATATCTCAGAATTAATGCTTTCCTTAACCATACATAGCTTTCCAGGACCATCTGCAGTCATGCAATCTCCTAACATTACACTGGCTGCAAATTCACTCTATCCCTTTTCTGTTTAATAGCAATGAGGGGCTTTATCTCTGGTACACGAGATTGATATCCAAGTTTATAGAGTTATGGTTACTTGGTTGAGAACATTTTAAGTAATTGGCGATATATTGCTGATTACGACTTAGTTTATGCAAATCAATAATACGATGTTTTGTAAACTCCGTTAATTTCTAAATTCCGAACGACCCATGTTTCACACAAAAATGAAAAAGATGATGCAAAGCATTTTTATAACTTAAGAAGAAGTCCCAGAGTAACTAATTTTATACTTAATTTATGCAACCTTCTGAACCAATCAGAAATATTCATAAGTATTCTAATTTTTTGAACTACCAATTTTGGTATTCTAATATTTTTAGTATTGATTTTTTTTTTTTTTTTTTTTTTTTTTTTTTACAAAAATATTACAATATTCACTCAAAATTTAATCTTTTACAGTTTTAATTTTCTTTAATAACATGCAAATTTATTAAAACATCAATCGTTGTTCTTTTTCAATTTTACTACACTGAAATAAAGCTAAATGCAATTCCAAATACAGATGAAATGAATTATTCTTATTATTTGACTTGGAGCTGTATTTAAAAAGCAAAAAATAAGATTTGTTTAATAATTTCAGTAGTTTGCGCTTCCTTCCAAGGGTTTATTAAAAGGATGAATTTTCCCTAATCAGGGTCTGCTTCAAATTAATATTTCTTACTTGTATATTTTCTAACAATATGAATTGCAGTCATGAAATTAAGCTTAATTTTAAAGATAAATGATGCTTTTTTCTAATCTGTTCTCTATACATACCTATACAAAAGAACAAATATATGATTCGTTTAAAACATTCAGTAGTTAGCACTTTCTTACAAGAGTATATTAAAAGATGAATTTTCCATAATCGGAGTCTGCATCAAAATAACATAGCGGAATATTTTGGAACAACATGAATTCAAGTTATGACATTATTCGTGATTTTAAAGATGAATAATGAATGCTTATGAAATATTGCATTAAAAAAACTATGTTTACTTTTATAGCTTAAAAATATAAAATAAAAATTTAAATTGCTTTATTCACAATGTATATTTTTAATAAAAGAACCATAATATAGATTTCTTCTACATTGAATAAATGTTTAGTATAAAATGTTATCATTTCTACTGAATTATATGTAATGTTATATCTCTTGTTATGTAATGTTACATTTACTACATATAATCTATTTTTTAATATCAGAAACGGCGCGGCGAATCGATATTAAAAGATTGTCGTACAATTCAGAGTATCATTATTAAGAATAAATCAAAAAGTTTTTTCCCGAATCCCAGATGTATAAAGTTTCCCAACAAGACATTTTTCTAATTTAAAACTCCTTTTCATATTTGATATCAGTTTGTCCCTGGGGAACGTAAATGTAAAAAATTGCATTTCCTATATTAAAAATGTAGGTTTTATATTAATGTATATGTTTTTATCCAAATCTATGTTCCTGCTCCGTAAAAATAAACAATACGAAAATCAAAAAGTCCTTCCGGCCAGTGCCGGGAGGAAGAGGTAGCTTTCATATTCCTTATTTTAAAAAAGCCAACTTATATTATTCAAACACACGAAGCTCAATTAAGTGGAAACCGAATGTAGGAGATTCAATACAAATTTTTATCAATACTAAATCATTATGAATGAGAATTTCGCGAAATTAGTCAGCTTTATCCAAGCTGCTTTTATTTAAAGTAACTTATATTTAGCTGCCAAGTTCGGCGATTTCTTAAAGTGCCTGTCATTTTAAGACAACATGGTGGATGAGGCTAACCAGTGAACTTGGTCGAGACCTTAGTAATTGCTGTGCACATCCTCACTCACATCGGAATCGGTTGATATATACGAGAACTGTCGCAGGCAAAAAATCAGATTTTTCAAAATGTCACTCACGTTAGAAATTGAAACTGCTATATCTGAGCCATTTTTTAAGATAAAGACAAACAAAAAATGCTCCTGAATCCTTATATCAAGGTCAAATACTTAAGAAAGAAACCTTTTTCAATTTCTAATTTTTTTGCACCTCACTTTAAATATAATTTTTTTTTAATTTAATGACCGCCATTTTGAAACAAGATGGCTGATGAAGCTGGACAGCGAACTTGGTCGAGATATTGATGCATACTATCCACATGTCTTCTTCCATCGAAATAGGCGAATACGTGTGGTATCGCGTGACAAATACAAGATCGTTTCAAAGTGTTAGCCATGATAGAAATTCAAAGTGCTATAATTCAACCACTTTTTAAGATATAAACAAAAGAACAAATTTTCAGAAACAAAAACTGCTCCAGAATCTTTGTATCAAGGCCAAACACATAAAAAAAGTCTTTTTCATTTTCCAATTTTTTAATACCTCATTTTAAATTTTAAATTATATATATTTTTTTAAATGGCAACCCTTTTGAAACACGATGGCGAATGAAACTGGCCAACGAACTCGGTCGAGACATTGGTATGTACTATGTACAGACCAAGTTACATTCAAATCGGTTCATAAATACGCCTGTTATCGCGTGACAAAAATCAGGTCGTTTTAAAATGTCAGCCACAATAGAAATTCAAAATCTTATAACTCAGCCATTTTTTTAAGATTTAGACGAAACAAAACCTGTTCCGGAATTTTTGTATTAAGGTCAAACACATACGAAAAAAATCTTTTTCATTTTCCAATTTTTTGGTATCTCATTTTAAATTTAAAATTTTTAAAATTTTTTTAAATGGCCGCCATATTGAAACAAGACGGCGGATGAAGCTGGCCAACGAACTCGGTTGAGTTATTTGTATGTACTATGTACACACCAAGGTACATCCAAATCGGTTCATAAATACGTCTGTTATCACGTGGCAAAAATCAGGACGTTTCAAAATGTCAGCCACGCTAGAAATTCAAAATGCTATAACTCAGCCATTTTTTAAGATATAGACGAAACAAAAACTGCTCCCGAATCTTTTTATCAAGGTCAAACACATAAGAAAATGATATGTTTTCAATTTTCAATTTTTTGGCACCACATTTCAAATTTAAATTTTTCTTAAAATTTTAAATGGCCGCCATTTTATAACCAGATGGCGGATGAAGCTGGCCAACGAACTCGGTCGAGACATTGGTCTGTACTATGTATAAACGAAGTTACATCCAAATCGGTTCATAAATACGCCTTTTATTGCGTGACAAAGTTCAGGACGTTTCAAAATGTCAGCTTCGCTAGAAATTCAAAATACTATAACTCAGCCATTTTTTAAGATATAGACGAACCAAAACTGCTACGGAGTCTTTGTGTAAAGGTCAAATACATAAGAAAAAAATATTTTTCCATTTTCAATTTTTTGGTACCACATTTCATATTTTCAAATTTTAAAAAAATTTTAAATGGCCGCCATTTTGAAACAAAATGGCGGATGAAGCTGGCCAACGAACTCGGTCGAGACATTGGTATGTACTATGTACACACCGAATTACATCGAAATCGGTTCATAAATACGAGAGTTACAGTGTGACATATGTCATATATATATATATATATATATATATATATATATATATATATATATATATATTGATATATATATATATATCAATTTTGAACGGAGGGTGGTTTCGGGGTCTGGGGGTCATGATCGATGAAAATATACCAAAATTTTTTGAAATCGCTTTCCTCCGAACGGCTGCAATAGGTAGCTTTTTGTAAAGAAAGCTACCTAAAATAGGTACGAATATAGTTTGCACGCAGATAATTTCATAACACTTACCCTTTTAATATTACAATGTAAATGCTTCAGACATCTTTTGTAGTTTAAAAATTATACAACTCTTATATATTGTATCACTACAAGTTTAGACATAAACAATATAAAAAAAGTATTTCAAGATGAAGATTTAACAGTTGATTACTACAGACAAAAATACTACTTTATTGCTTTCGTAGTATCTGTGAGCTACATTCCGTTACTTTCCAATTTATACAATACTAGCAAACCCCGCGGCTTTGCTCGCGTAATATTTGAAATATGCCAAGTGATATTTATATGTCTAATTTTTATTAAAAGGTACTAACTAATTTCTTTTTTTATTTAAAGGTAATATTTTATTTTATTAAAATGTTTTTTTTAATTAAAAGGTACTTATTACTTTTAGGAATAATTCAAAAATTACTATTTAAATCTCAGTTTGATTAAACATCATTATTACACTGCATTAGGCAGAAATGAGACTTAAATTAATAAAATGAAATAAAACTAAATAAATGATAATTTTGAAAGCATTTTGAAACTTTTATGCTCAATTAATACGCTCATTTCAGTATTCATTTGAAGTTTTGAATTTTTTAGAAACTATCTTCTTACATCTTAAAATTAACCATCATGTCAAATTCCAAATCCTACCACCTCTCTCAACATATAGGGCTATGTTGAAACAGGAACTGTCACCATTAAATTGCCAACATTAATTTTGAAATCGGTTTGTTATTTCCTAATATTCCACAGAAACGTAATTTAAAAAGCTTTTAAAGCCCTTTTTTAGAATGTTTGTTGTTCCTGTGAACCCCAGGTTGTGCAATCACCGGCATGAAATATAGCCTGTGTAGGATCAAAGACTGTTACCATTGATTCGCAACTATTACTTTTATAATCGGTTTATATTCCCTGAAATTGCATAGAATCGTAATTTAGAATTTTTTTAGAATGCTTTTAGAAACCTCCTTTTCGCTTCACCCTTTTTTAATTCGAATTTATTTTCGACGTTCCTTCGAGGGCATTTATATTAGGTAGCTTTCTTTACAAAAAGCTACCTATTGCAGCCGTTCGGAGGAAAGCGATTTCAAGAAATTTTGGTATATTTTCATCGATCATGACCCCGAGACCCCGAAACCACCCTCCGTTCAAAATTGATATATATATACACTGCTCAAAACAATTAAAGGATATTGCAGTTTTAGGTGGATTTTGTATCTGGTAAACTGTTTAGCTGATTGATACATGGTCGACAGACATAGTAGGTTATATGAGAATAAATTACACATGTTTGGCAGAAAAAAATGCATTTTATTGCGCATTTGTGTACTAAAGGAAAAAAACACAATTTGTGCATATGAGAAAAAAAGAATAAGAAAAGGTGTTTTCTTCAAAGAAAATCATTTTCAGTAGGGGGTATGGTTTCCACGGGCGGCCAGCAACGTTGTACACCTTTGAGGCATGGACTCAATGAGGCTATTAATGACGAGTTGGGGTATTCTGCCCCACTCTTCCAGAATAGCTCTTTCCAGTTCTTGGAGAGTTTGTGGGGGTTGTTGGCGGCCAGAAACTCGTCTTCCTAGAGCGTCCCAAACGTGCTCGATTAGATTCATGTCTGGAGAACACGCTGGCCATTCCATTCGAACGATTCCTTCCTCGAAAAGGAAATCCTCCACCAGGTTTGCACGATGTGGCCTGCAGTTATCGTCCATTAAAATGAAGTTATCTCCGATTGCTGCAGCGTAAGGGACTACAATAGGTCTGAGGATCTCATCCCTATATCGGCGACCAGTCAGAGCTCCATCTCGAATGATGTAGAGGTCAGTGCGCCCGTCAATAGAGATGCCACCATACACCAACACTCCTCCACCGCCAAATCTGACACTTTTGTGCACGAACGCAGGATTATTCCTACTGCCACGGTCCCTCCAGATGAAAATACGCCTATTATCCGGATGCACAGAAAAATGGGACTCGTCAGAAAACAGAATATTGCTCCATTCATTTCTCCTCCAGTTGACATGCTCGGTTGCCCACTCCCTGCGGTCGCGACGATGCCTTGATGTTAATCTAACACATACCATCGGTCGGCGAGCATACAGTCCTACAGCATGGAGCCGGTTTCGGACAGTCTGAGTTGAAATCGTGGTGCCTGTAGCCGAGCGAAGGTGTTGTTGGAGAAGAGTAGCGTTCATGGTTCGGTGTCTCCGAGCTGTTAATGCTAAATACCGATCTTCATTGGGCGTTGTTGCCCGTCTACGACCTTGCCCTGGTCGTCGGCCTGCACATCCACTCTCCCAAAAACGGTTCCAGATCCTGGAAATGACACTTTGTGACACTCCAATGGCTTGCGCTACTTCGGCTTGAGTTTGGCCCCCTTCTAACCTACCAACAATTCTCAAAGCTTCTGAATCTGTCAAATGACTTCCCTGAGACATCGTACTCATCGAAACAAAGCAATCACTGAATGCCGATCATCCTTGTCTTCATTCTCTTTTATCCAGTTGAAAGTCAAATTTCATTCGCTGCCGCTGAAGCGACGTTTTTGACGTCGAACTCAAAATTTGCATACTCCACAGTTTGAAAACCAGAAAAATTTGCATTTGTGATTCTTTTCTTCTATTTTCGGCAAAAAAAATTTCGTTTATATCTTTATTTTATATAAAACTTCAAATATCCTTTAATTGTTTTGAGCAGTGTATATATATATATATATATATATATATATATATATATGACCTATGTCATACTGTAACTCTCGTATTTATGAACCGATTTGGATGTAATTCGGTGTGTACATAGTACATACCAAAGTCTCGACCGAGTTCGTTGGCCAGCTTCATCCGCCATTTTATTTCAAAATGGCGGCCATTTAATTTTTTTAAAAAAATTTAAAATTTGAAATGTGGTACCAAAAAATTGAAAATAGAAAAATATTTTTTTTTATGTATTTGATCTTTATACAAAGACTCCGTAGCAGTTTTTGTTTCGTCTATATCTTAAAAAATGGCTGCGTTATAGCATTTTGAATTTCTAGCGAAGCTGATATTTTGAAACGTCCTGAATTTTGTCACGCGATAAAAGGCGTATTTATGAACCGATTTGGGTGTAACTTCGTTTATACATAATAAAGACCAATGTCTCGACCGAGTTCGTTGGCCAGCTTCATCCGCCATTTTGTTTAAAAATGGCGGCCATTTAAAATTTTAAGAAAAATTTAAATTGGAAATGTGGTACAAAAAATTGAAAATTGAAAAAATATTTTTTTCTTATGTGTTTGACCTTGATAAAAAGATTCGGGAGCAGTTTTTGTTTCGTTTATCTCTTAAAAATGGTTGATTTATAGCATTTTAGGTAGCTTTCTTTACAAAAAGCTACCTATTGAAGCCGTTCGGAGGAAAGCGATTTCAAAAAAATTTGGTATATTTTCATCGATCATGACTCCCAGATCCCGAAATCACCCTCCGTTCAAAATTGATATATATATATATATATATATATATATATAAATTCTTAATCAATTATATGTACTTACTACAAATAATGATAATACACATTGTATAAAAAATAGCTATCAACTTGTTAATATTTTAAAAAATCTTCATTGTATTTATAATATAATGACATATGACTTCAAAGATCCTTTTAATAATATAGACCTATTAGATTTACATAAAATTATAAATGCATTATTTAAAAAATATTATAAAAAACTGGAATTACCATCTAATATAGATATTGCATATTTTAAATCTTTAACTAACTTCATTATCTATAATAATTATATATTGCAAGATAATACTTTATATTTACAGCATGTCGGTATACCACAAGGCGGTTGTACTTCCAGTTTACTCTCAGACTTATACTTATATCATTATGAACGTAATTTTACTACTAATAATCTACATTTATATCGTTATATTGATGACATCATTTTAATTGATACTGATCAATCTGCAATTACTCGATTTCCAGTTGATTATCCCACTAATTTGGAATTAACGGAAAACCTTTTATCTAACTATACAATTAACTTCTTAGATCTTAAAATTACAATAAAAGACAATAAAACAATCACAGATTTATATGACAAACGTAAAGATTTTAAATTCAAAGTTAATACATTTACAAATTTTAAATCTTGTCTACATCATTCTGTATTTCGGAATATAATACTTAATCATTTATATAGAATAAAATGTTTATGTTCTTCTCCTCTAATTAACAATAATATTAAAAAACTAATTTATGCTGCATTAAATCATGGTTTTCCAAAAAAATTCATATATTCATTAATATACAATTAGTACTTTTCTTACATGATCTATTAAAACATATTAACACATGCGTAAACAAAATTACAAAAAAATTATAAAATAAAAAAATATATATAAAAAATAAAAAAAAATTGTAAAATAATATAAAAAAATATTATAGGTTGGTTGGGTGGGTAGATGTTAGAGTACGGAGGAGGGTGGTGTTGTCTGGATAATACGCAATGGTTAATTATAAAAAAAAAATGGGGGCTCTTGTATTATTATTATTTTTTTGTTACGTATTTTATATGGATGTTGATTTTATATTTTATATATAATTGGAGAATTTCATTAATATTATAATTAGTCTAATTATTGATTAATCTAATTTACAATTATTTGTTATTAAATTTTAAATTTACTAAGGACAATATCATATTAATTACTAATAGTATGCCATTCTTATAGTGAATAATATACATATAAGTATGTTTAATATAAATATAGTAATACTGTATGCATTAAAATTGGGATATTATTTTTATTAATATTACTCTAATCTTTTTAATATTTATTATCGGTTTAATGTTTTTGAATGTCCCACATTCATACTTTATGGTTTTTTATGGATGTCTGAAAATAATCCACACTCTATATTTGTGCTTTTTAAGTAATGGGTATTTAAGTATCGTTTAACCTTCTATTTACTTCCACATGTTTTTTATTTTTTTCTGTTCATTTTATAAATATCTGATTATAATTCATTAAAAAATAATTTTTATATTATTTTTAATAATTATTTATATTAATTATTACTGAATTTTTTTTGTTTTATAGCATATAGCTATATGCTATATATTATCAATGTTCTAGAATTGTTTAAATTCTTAGTTTAGTTTAAATTAGTTAGCTAATAGAATATATTGTATGCTTTTATATTTTTAAAAGTTTTTAAATACATTGCGTGGTTTATATTCGGTTTATAATTCTCTATATTTAAGGATTTGTTTGGTTTTGCTGTTTATATAGTTATTTAAATTCAAATGTTTACAATTAATTATACAGTTATTTACATTCAAATGCTTACAAATATTTATCTTGCGTTAGTTGTTTAATAGAAGTAATACTAGATGGCAGCACTAAATTTGTCTCTTTTAGATAGCTCTAATTTTTAATTTTTCTAGCTCCATTTCAGTTATAATTTAATACACTAGGGGGTATTTTTAGTTAAATTTGACGATATTGTTAAACTGTTATTAATTAATTTAATAGTGCATTTTAAATAATGTAATTAATATCTATTTATTTTATATTAGATTAAATGTGTTTTACAAGGTATTTCAAATTTTATTTCAAAATGTATTAACTGCATCCTTTGGTATCATTTACTGTGATTTCTTAACTGTTTTATTCACCTTAATCTTTTTGATATACTGGCAGACATGTGCGCGTGGATTTTTGTAAAATACTGAAATATTAATCGGTATGGTGTTTATTATTTATATTTTATATCCTATAAATATTTAAATACGTTTTATTGATTCTTCCATTTCATATTATTTGTTTCTATTCTGCTTTCATTTTTAATCAATTCACTTGATTTTAATGGTTGTTAGGGCACAGGGGAAAATAATTTTTAGCTTTAGCTTATTTTTCCCACAGAAAACAACCATTTTGCTTATATCATTGAATTCTGTGCCCTTGATAACGTAATTCAATGTATAAGCTTTTCAATTTTGGTCGGTGTCCACTTTTTTCTTTTTCTTCCATAATAATTCTTATATTAATTTTTTTTTAAAATACTTACAGCTTTAATTCATAATAATTGACGGTGGGAGGTTATGTTTAATTAATGGTTATATATATATATATATATATATATATATATATATCTGACATATGTCACACTGTAACTCTCGTATTTATGAACCGATTTGGATGTAATTCGGTGTGTACATAGTACATATCAATGTCTCGACCGAGTTCGTTGGCCAGCTTCATCCGCCATTTTGTTTCAAAATGGCGGCCATTTAAAATTTTTTAAAAAATTTAAAATTTGAAATGTGGTACCAAAAAATTGAAAATGGAAAAATATTTTTTCTTATGTATTTGACCTTTATACAAAGACTATGTAGCAGTTTTTGTTTTGTCTATATCTTAAAAAATGGCTGAGTTATAGCATTTTGAATTTCTAGCGAAGCTGACATTTTGAAACGTCCTGAAATTTGTCACGCGATAAAAGGCGTATTTATGAACCGATTTGGATGTAACTTCGTTTATACATAGTACAGACCAATGTCTCGACCGAGTTCGTTGGCCAGCTTCATCCGCCATTTTGTTTAAAAATGGCGGCCATTTAAAATTTTAAGAAAAATTTAAATTGGAAATGTGGTACCAAAAAATTTAAAATTGAAAAAATATTTTTTGCTTATGTATTTGACCTTGATAAAAAGATTCGGGAGCAGTTTTTGTTTTGTCTATATCTTAAAAAATGGCTGAGTAATAGCATTTTGAATTTCTAGCGTGGCTGACATTTTTAAACGCCCTGATTTTTGCCACGTGATAACAGACGTATTTATGAACCGATTTGGATGTACCTTGGTGTGTACATAGTACATACAAATAACTCAACCGAGTTCGTTGGCCAGCTTCATCCGCCATCTTGTTTCAAAATGGCGGCCATTTAAAAAAAAAATTTAAAATAAGATACCAAAAAATTGGAAAATGAAAAATATTTCTTTCGTATGTGTTTGACCTCAATACAAAGATTCCGGAACAGGTTTTGTTTCGTCTATATCTAAAAAAATGGCTGAGTTATAACATTTTGAATTTCTATTGTGGCTGACATTTGAATTTCTATCATGGCTAACACTTTGAAACGATCTTGTATTTGTCACGCGATACCACACGTATTCGCCTATTTCGATGGAAGAAGGCATGTGGATAGTATACATCAATATCTCGGCAAGTTCGCTGGCCAGCTTCATCAGCCATCTTGTTTCAAAATGGCGGCCATTAAATTAAAAAAAATTATATTTAAAGTAGGGTGCAAAAAAATTAGAAATTGAAAAAGGTTTCTTTCTTAAGTAGTTGACCTTGATATAAGGATTCGGGAGCTTTTTTTGTTTGTCTTTATCTTAAAAAATGGCTCAGATATAGCAGTTTAAATTTCTAACGTGGGTGACATTTTAAAAAATCTGATTTTTTGCCTGCGACAGCATTCGTACATATCAACCGATTCCGATGTGAGTGAGCATGTTCACAGCAATTACTAAGGTCTCGACCAAGTTCACTGATTAGCCTCATCCACCATCTTGTCTTAAAATGGCAGGCACTTTAAGAAATCGCCGAATTTGGCAACCAAATGTAAGTTACTGTTACTTTAAATAAAAGCAGCTTGGATAAAGCTGACTAATTTCGCGAAATTCTCATTCATAATGATTTAGTATTGATAAAAATTAGTATTGAATCTCCTACATTCGGTTTCCACTTAATTGAGCTTCGTGTGTTTGAATAATATAAGTTGGCTTTTTTAAAATAAGGAATATGTAAGCTACCACTTCCTCCCGGCACTGCCCGGAAGGACTTTTGAATTTCTAGCGTGGCTGACATTTTCAAACGCCCTGAATTTGCCACGTGATAACAGACCTATTTATGAACCGATTTGGATGTACCTTGGTGAGTACATAGTACATACAAATAACTCAACCGAGTTCGTTGGCCAGCTTCATCCGCCATCTTGTTTCAAAATGGCGACCATTTAAAAAAATTTAAAAAAATTTAAATTTAAAATGAGGTGCCAAAAAATTGGAAAATGAAAAAGATTTTTTCGTATGTGTTTGACCTTAATACAAAGATTCCGGAACAGGTTTTGTTTCGTCTATATCTAAAAAGTTATAACATTTTGAATTTCTATTGTGGCTGACATTTTAAAACGACCTGATTTTTGTCTTTCGATAACAGGCGTATTTATGAACCGATTTGGATATTACTTGGTCTGTACATAGTGCATACCAATGTCTCGGCCGAGTTCGTTGGCCAGCTTCATTCGCCGTCTTGTTTAAAAAGGGTTGCGATTTTTTTTAAATGTATTTTAAAATTTAAAATGAGGTATTAAAAAATTGGAAAATGAAAAAGATTTTTTTTTTATGTGTTTGGCCTTGATACAAAGATTCGGAGCAGTTTTTGTTTCTGAAAATTTGTTCTTTTGTTTATATCTTAAAAAGTGGTTGAATTATAGCACTTTGGATTTCTATCATGGCTAACACTTTGAAACGATCTTGTATTTATCACGCGATACCACACGTATTCGCCTATTTCGATGAAAGAAGGCATGTGGATAGTATACATCAATATCTCGACCATGTTCGCTGGCCACTTTCATCAGCCATCTTGTTTCAAAATGGCGGCCATTAAATTAATAAAAAATTATATTTAAAGTGAAGTGCAAAAAAATTAGAAATTGAAAAAGGTTTCTTTCTTAGTATTTGACCATGGTATAAGGATTCAGGAGCATTTTTTGTTTGCCTTTATCTTAAAAAATGGCTCAGATATAGTAGTTTCAATTCCTAATGTGGGTGACATTTTGAAAAATCTGATTTTTTGCCTGCGACAGCACTCGTATATATCAACCGATTCCGATGTGAGTGAGCATGTGCACAGCAATTACTGAGGTCTCGACCAAGCTCACTGGTTAGCGTCATCCACCATGTTGTCTTAAAATGGCAGGCACTTTAAGAAATCGCCGAATTTGGCAGCCAAATATAAGTTACTTTAATTAAAAGCAGCTTGGATAAAGCTGACTAATTTCGCGAAATTCTCATTCATAATGATTCAGTATTGATAAAAATTAGTATTGAATCTCCTACATTCGGTTTCCACTTAATTGAGCTTCGTGTGCTCGAATAATATAAGTTGGCTTTTTTAAAATAAAGAATATGAAAGCTACCTCTTCCTCCCGGCACATGCCGGAAGGACTTTTTTATAACTACCATGTCATATTTAAAGTTTCTAGCCTTTTCAGTATCACAGAAATCACAATTTAGAAAGTTTTTAGCTCCTGCAACCCTCTGGTGGTAGTGGAACAGACATAAAATATAGCTTATGTTTGAGCAGGTTCTATCACCAAAATTTGTCATCATTATTTTTTTAATCTGTTTGGTAATTTATAAGTTTGCTTAAAAATTGTAATTTATAACGCTTTTCACTCACTTCATATTTTTAAATTTGGAATTTTCTTTCGATTGTTCTTAGAAAGCAGTTGCATCTTGTAAGTAAATACCATGCCATACTTCAAAGTGTTAGACCCCTCAGTTGTGCAAAAAACGCAAATTAGAACATGTTTTGCTTTTGCAACCCTCAGATGGTAGTGACAGCAAGATAAAATATAACCTATGTTATAGCAGGGACTGTCACCATTGATTTGCAACCATTACTTTTGAAATAGCTTTGGTATTTCCTTAGATTCAGTAGAAATCGCAAAATAGAACATTTTTAGGACGCTTTTCGCGCATTTTCGCCCCTTTTTAAATTTCCAATTTTTTCGAAACTGTTCTTAAAGATCATTTATATCTAATAAATATGTACCTTGCCTAATTTTAAGTTGCTAGCCCCTATCGATCACAAAAATCGAAATTTAGAATCCTTTTTTGCTCCTGCAACATCTTGGTGATAGTGATACCGACATAAAATAGCGTCTATGTTAGAGCAGGGGCTGTCAGCATCAATTTCCTACCATTACGTTTGAAATCAGATTCATTCTTCCTGAGATATTGCCGACAAATCGGCATTTAGAACGTTTTTATAACGCTTTTCGCGCATTTTGCTCCTGCAACTCCTATGGGGTAGTGGAAAAAGATATAAAATATAGCCTACCTTGGAGCAAGATCTGTCACCATAATTTTTACTCCATTATATTTGAAATCGGTTCAGTACATCCTGAGAATACATAGAAATCGCAATTTAGAAAGTTTTTTACAACGCGTTTTGCGCATTTTGACGCCCTTTTAAATTTCGATTTTTTTTTTGTAAAATGCCCTTAGAGATCATTGATTGCTTATAACTAACTATCATTCCAAATTTCACGATTCTAGGTCCTTCCGTAACGCAAAAGCCGAAATTTAGAACGTTTTTAGCTCTTGCACCCCCTTTCGGGTAGTGGCACCGACATAAAACATAGCCTATGTTGGAGCAAGGGTTGTCACCGTCATTTGGATACCATTATTTTTTTAATCGGTTTGGTATTCCCTGAGATTGTGTAGAAAACACCATTTAGAACGTTTTTTAGAACGATTTTCGCGCATTTTCACCCCTTTCAAATTTCGAATTGTTTAAGAACTGCTCTTAGAAATCCTTTATATCTTATAAATAACTAATATTCAAAATTTCATATTTCTAGTCCCTTCAGTAACGCTAAAATCGCATTTTTGAACGTTTTTTGCTCCTACACCCCCTTTGGGATAGTGGCACCGATATAAAATATAGCCTATCTTGGAGTAAGCGTTGTCACCATCATTTTGACACCAATATTTTTTAAATCGGTTTGGTATTTCCTGAGATTGTGTAAAAACTACCATTTAGAACGTTCTTTAGAACGTTTTTTGTGCATTTTCACCCCTTTCAAATTTCGAATTGTTTAAGAACTGTTCTTAGAAATCCTTTCTATCTAATAAGTAGCTAATATATCAAATTTCATATGTCTAGGCCCTTCAGTAACAAATAAATCGATTTTTAGAACGTTTTTTGCTCCTGCATCCCCTTTAGGTTAGTGACACTGACATAAAACATAGCCTATCTTCGAGCAAGCGTTGTCACCATCATTTGGACACCAATATTTTTTAAATCGGTTTGGTATTTCCTGAGATTGTGTAGAAAATGCCATTTAGAACGTTTTTTAGAACGCTTTTTGCGCATTTTGACCCCCTTTTAAATTTCGATTTTTTTAGGAAAATGCCCTTAGAGATCATTGATATCTTATAACTACCATTCCAAATTTCACGATTCTAGGCCCTTCCATAACGCAAAAGCCGCAATTTAGAACGTTTTTCTCCTGCACCATCTTTGGGGCAGTGGCACCGACATAAAACATCACCTATGTTGGAGCAAGGTTTCTCACCATCATTTTGACGCCATTATTTTTTAGATCGATTTGGAATTTCCTGAGATTGTGTAGAAACCACCATTAGAACGTTTTTTAGAACGCTTTTCGCGCATTTTCACATCTTTTAAATTTCGAACTGTTTAAGAACTGTTCTTAGAAATCCTTTATATCTAATAAGTAGCTATTATTTCAAATTTCATATTTCTAGGCCCTTCGGTAACGCAAAAATCACATTTTTAGAACGTTTTTTGCTCTTGCACTCCCTTTCGGGTAGTGGCACTGACATAAAACATAGCCTATGTTGGAGCAAGGATTGTCACCGTCATTTTGACACCATTATTTTTTTAATCGGTTTGGTATTTCCTGAGATTGTGTAGAAACCACCATTTAGAATGTTTTTTAGAACGATTTTCGCGCATTTTCACCCATTTCAAATTTCGAATTGTTTAAGAAATGTTCTTAGAAATCCTTTATATCTAATAAGTAGCTAATATTTCAAATTTCATATTTCTAGGCCCTTCAGTAACACATAAATCGCATTTTTAGAACGTTTTTTGCTCCTGCACCCCTTTTGGGGTAGTGACACCGACATAAAACATAGCCTATCTTGGAGTTGTCATTACGTTGTCATTATCATTTTGACACCAATATTTTTTAAATCGGTTTGGTATCTCCTGAGATTGTGTAGAAACTACCATTTAGAACGTTTTTTAGAGCGCTTTTTGTGCATTTTCACCCCTTTTAAATTTCGAATTGTTTAAGAACTGTTCTTAGACATAATTTATATCTTATAAGTAATTAATATTCAAAATTTCATATTTCTAGGCCCTTCAGTAACGCTAAAATCGCATTTTTAGAACGTTTTTTGCTCCTACACCCCCTTTGGGGTAGTGGCACCGACATAAGATATAGCCTATGTTCTAAGTTGGACTAACACCATCATTTTAATACCATTGCTTTTGGAATCGGTTCGGTAGTTCCAGAGCTTACCTCCTACAAATAAACAATTTTTTCCTCTTTATAATAGGAGTATAGATATATACACCTATATTTCGGATTAAAATCTCAAATTAACTAGAAAGATAATTTTTTCCCCTTCCATTACAAAAACTAGGCAAAATCCTGAACATAATTTTCATAAAAATATGACGAAAAAGTGTAAAATAAACTTATTGTAACATTAAGATTGATTCAGAATTGTATTATAAAAATTCAAGGTTAGCAATATAGTTTTAAAGGATTATAAATTTTAATAAGCTCTTCCAGACTTAACCATGAGAAAAAACTAGCTTTTCAATTTCTTTCTTTTCAGAATTTAGCTAATTTTACATATAAATACGAATGTTTAAATGTGTGAATCCCAAATATAGAATAATTGCAGTTTCCGTCAAATTTGGAATTTCAATGGGAATTTTGCGATATTCATTATCGAAATATTAACTTATTTTTTGAAGTCGTCCTGCTTGTTGCCAAATTTGGCGATAATTCGCCAATAAGACCAAGTCTTGCGTAAAGTTGCTGCTGGTGGGCACTGTTACGTACATATGTGTGTGCTAATATTTTATAAATATCAGTATATTTTTCTTACAGATATGACGCCATCTTATGATGTGACTATGTAGTTTTAAGTGTATGAGAGTTTAAATAAGGAAATTTATAATAATTTTAAACGATGACTTACCCCCGAGAAATCTAAATTTAAATACGTGAATTTTTATTTACATTGCAAACAAGACGTAAAATCAACAAAGTGAAAAAGTATCCAGGCAAGGGTTCGAACCTGGGTCTTCCGTTCAGCGCACCAACGCTCTTCCATCTGAGACACCTGGAGCGACACACCTAGTCTTGCACCCTTCACTCACCCTTCACTCACCCCTGGCCTAGATAACTTTTCACCCTGTTGGTTTTACACATTTTCAGAAATGTGAATAATTATTCACGTATTTAAATTTTTATTTATCAGGCGTAAGTCATCGTTTAAAATTATTATAAAATATTTGTCGATCCTGGATTAATTTGGATTCAAGGTTGCCGCAGGGTTGTGGTTCATGAAGTTGTTCCATCTGGTGCTGCGGTTGCAATCTTGCCAACATTTATGAGTGAAGACTGCCAGACTAGGTATGTCGTTCTCAGATTGAACGCTCAGATTGAAGATTCGCTCAGATTGAAGAGCGTTGGTGCGCTGAACCAACGACCCAGGTTCGAACCCTGGCCAGGATTCTTTTTAACTCTGTTGGTTTAACGCCTTGTTAGTAATGAGAATAAAAATCCACGTATTTAAAGACATTTAACTTGCAAGAAAGAACGTTCTCAAAAGCACAAAAATGAAGTTAACGTAATTAACAAAGAATTCTTCATTTTTTATTCACTATTTTGTTTTAAAATATCAACCACCGCAACATCAAACTTCAAACTATCAGCCATTTTCTAGGGTTAAAGCGAAGCAAAGAATTCCCTTGAAGTATTTGCCACACAGAAACACTGTGGCAAAAAATCAGTAATCAATGATTGAGTTCAAGAGAGACTCATTCGCATAATATCTCAGAACAGGCACGTGTTATCACAACAGATAACTCTCAACATTATGTTGCGTGAAATGTTTTAAAATTGTTCACAACAACAGAAATTTTCCGGTGTGTTAAATCCGCAGTGTTATTTGGTTTCTGAATTTGCAAAAACCTGGCTTACAGAGATTTACGAGCAATTTAAACACGTCAATATAAAAAATGCATACTGGCTATTCTTTCAGAAAGTGGTGCAATATGTTTTAAGAAGGAAGAAGAAAATTGCTTCAAGAAGAAAAATGTAGACGGTAACACTCTGCATATTCGGCATGAAATGAAAAGTTGCGTAAAAAAACAGTGAGATTGGACAGTTCATCGAACAATTCACATAACATTTGTCGCCATGCATTTCGAAAACAATGGAGATATTAATAAGCAAAAACTTTATGGATGAAGGCGTCGGCGGTAACTGAGTTTCTGCAGCAGAACAGAAAAACTTGTGCTTTTTTATGATATATAAAGGTTTCTCAATTATATTTGACAAATTATAATATTTACCTGACATTTGTACGAGAGTAACACGTTTGTATAATGTATTTTTCAAATGAAAATAAAATTTCAAAGTGATTGCTTAAAAGGCGCAAAGGCCAACATAGTGAAAAGGTTTCCAAGTCGGGACTCGAACCCGGGCCATCAGTATAGCGCACTGACGTTCTACAGACTAAACCACATGGGACGATACCTAGCTCGGAAAATTTCTCACTATTATATGCTGGCAAGGCTACAAACGTAGCACAAGATGGAATATTTATCGTGAGCCACCGACCTGGGGCGAGCACGAAACATAATTAAATCCAGCATCGATAGAATCTATATTAATACATGGAAATTATTCCAGAGAGAAACATTCGCTTTGCATACAATATTTCAAATGAAAATCATTGCGCCTTTTAAGCAATCACTTTGAAATTTGATTTTCATTTGAAATATTGTATGCAAGGCGAATGTTTCTCTCTGGAATAATTTCCATGTATTAATATAGATTCTATCGATGCTGGATTTAATTATGTTTCGTGCTCGCCCCAGGTCGGTGGGTCACGATAAATATTCCATCTTGTGCTACGTTTGTAGTCTTGCCAACATATAATAGTGAGAAATTTTCCGAGCTAGGTATCGTTCCAAGTGGTTTAGTCTGTAAACGTCAGTGCGCTATACTGATGGCCCGGGTTCGAGTCCCAACTTGGAATCCTTTTCACTATGTTGGCCTTTGCGCCTTTTAAGCAATCACTTTGAAGTTTGATTTTCATTTGAAATATTGTATGCAAGGCGAATGTTTCTCTCTGGAATAATTTCCATGTATTAATATTGTATTTTTCTTCAAATTCACTTCCTCGTGATTTTTCCAGCCTACGGTGTTTTTCTAATGGAAACATTAATCAATACATTTACAATAAAATTATATGAGGTGCTCTAACGCTAAATAATTGATGATCGGTATTTATAAAATTTTTAAATTTCAATATTGGAAAATATAAAGCAGAAGTTCGATCTGTCAGCAAATTGGTAGAAATACATGATATATTAACTACAATCTAACTATACATAATTTGGAGAAAATGTTACTTTTTTTAAACCTAAAAAGGAAATTTTATGACTTCTTGCAAATTAGAAATTCTATAATAAATATTTTTCAAATCCGAGAAAGTAAGTGTTCCGTTTTCCAATAAAGAAATGAAAATAAAAGATCAAAATAATGTTTGAATTTATCATAAATTTGTATTAACAGAAAAATGGAAAGGATCCGCTCTCGTAGGATCCTCATCGAGAAATAATAACATCTCTTTAACTTTGATTATTCTTAGTAATTTGTGGAATGAATCGTCATAAGAATACTGATGTGCTAGAAATACTCTATACTATTGTCCATAGAAATTAAGTTCAACTTTGTCTTAATTTATTTTAAAATATTTGCAGGTGTTTTATTTTTGTTTTTATTATCACAGAAATGAAGAATGTTTTTCTTGGAAAACTTTCCAGAATTCCAAAATTGCCAGTTTCACACTAAAGAATTCAATTATTTAGATGATTACTTAAATAAATGTAACACTTTCGAGTTCATATTAGGAATGGCAACGTGAATTCTACAGTATGATTGACTCCAATAGAATTTGTCAATAAGTATAAATGTAAAAACAGTTTTTTAAGTCGCGCTTAATATTATGAATTCAATCCATGTTATTTTCTAAGAATTCAGTTAGAATACGTTAACTTGGTGCACTTCCCGAATAACACTTTAGTTTTGTGCTTGGTAAAAAGCATGAACTGAAGATTTTTTTAATTAAAGTAACTCTTTCGAATTCATGCTAGGATTGGCAACTTGAATTCTACAATATGACAGTATGATTTACTGTAATAAACTTTGACAATAAGTATAAATGTAAAAACAGTTTTTTTTTCTAATGCAATGTTTATTTTTAAAATCGCGCCTAATTTCAGGAATTCAATTCATGTTATTTCGAAACAATTCAGTTAGAATACGTAAACTTGGTGTGCTTCCCAAATATTAAAAATTAACTCTTTCGTTTTGCGCTTTGTAAGAAGCACGGACTAGACTTTTTTTTTTAATGAATTATATATGTCCCTTTGTTTTTTATTAAGACCTGACAACAGAAAGCTACATTATTTAAACTACTTATTCGGGATTTATAAATTGTTTAATAAATGCATAATCATAAGTTTATTAATATTAAACTATCTTTACAAATATATTAAAAGAGTAACGTTTATTACATGCTTTCTTTAAATTGCAATTTATGTTTGTGCGTGAAGACAAATTTTGTGACTCTTTTTCCACCCACTTACTGTTGACCTAGAGATTTGAAATTTGGAATATCTGTCTTCCTGAGGGCAATACATGAATTGGACATTGATTTTTTTTTTTTTTTTTAATTCAATCCCTAAGGGAGGCAACGGTGGGCAAATTTACTTAATGGTTACTCAATTACAGTTTGACTACCTACAGAGAAATCAGTATCAGCTTCAACAATGAGTATTTGATGAAAAGTACTAATGACAGGGTTGCCACAATAGCGTCAAATTTTGGTCAACTTGGCAATTTAATTTAATCCATTTGTGCTTGGCGTCCTAATTTTTGGACGCTTTCTCAAAAAAATCCCATTACAAATTGAATCATGATATCCTTTCAAAACTTAGTAAAATATATCCTTAGTATTTGTTTTCAATATTTATTCATAAATGGCAGTGCATTTTTAAGATTAAAAAGGTGAAATAAATGTTTGTTGTAGCGCAAAGTTGGATTTTCTTGAAATAAAATGGCGCGTAAGAAAAGGTAAGATTTTTATTTTATTTTTTTATCAATCATTTCATAAGTGGTATTATTTATAAGACAAAACATTATTTTAGAATCCGTATTTTTGCATTTTTTCATATTTCTGTTTTTTTGTTCGAATTTGAACCTTTATATATCGTCCCAGTTTTGGGACGCTAGGCACGAATGGGTAGGGGTTTTCTCCATTACTGTCTATGCATTAAATGTATATTTTATGCCTTTTATTTTGTTACAAAATGGTTACATACCATTCGGATTATTATTTAGATATAAAATTATTATTCGGATTATTATTTGGCTATTCTATGTTATTACTATAGGGGGAACAGGGGCAGGGCTCGGTTCAAGAACAAGACACCCACGCCTTCCCACCCTTAGCTATTGGCTTACTAAAAATTTATATCATACCGTTATGTTTTGTACTAGTTTAGTATTTGACATCCTGGGGTTACTAATACAGCAAAACCTCGATTATCCGACGTAATTGGGACCAAACCGACAGCGGAAAATCAAATTTCTAGATAATCGAGAATTTATCAATAATCATCTAGTTAAATATGCAACATCGCCATCGAACTGCTATTAGGACTATTAGTCTAGGCAATAGAGACCGTATAGGGACCCTACCTAGCACAATTAATGGTAGTTCTGGAAAAAGGCTTACTATATGTTTTTTGTGTCGCTGAATCCAAATTTTTAACTTCCCACCAAAATTTCCCCCGGCAACCCCCCCCCCCCAAATTTTGGTAAAAAGACGCCCAAAAAAGGTTTTTATTAAAAAAATCAATTTTTTTATTGTTTTAGAGAAAAAGTATCTAGAAATTCAGAAAGTCGCCAAAATTTGCAACAAATTAAATATGTGACATTATGACTTAGGATGAAGGGGAAGGGGGGATCTGCCTCGGAACATGCGCGCGATGCTGCGTGAATTAAGTTGCGCAATTCCACTTAACCACTCACACGTTTACATTCGCCCTCCCATCTCCCCTCCGAACTTTCTCTGTAAGGTTTACTTTAAGTTTTTTGGGTCGCTGAATCCGAATTTTTAACTTCCCCCAAAATCCCCCCCCCCCCCAAATGATTGTTTTTAACTTACATTTCATATTGTTTTAGGGGAAAAGCATTACGAAATTCAGAAACTAGACAAAATTTGCAATAAATAGGATAGATGACATTATGACGTAGGATGAACGGGGAGGGAGAGGGCTGCCTAGGATCATACACTGCGGCGCTACTTGCACTAAGTTTTGAAGTCCAAGTAATAGGGGATTTTACCTGGCAAAATTAATATTAGTTCTGGATTTCGACTCACAATTATGTTTTTGGGTCGCTGAATCCGAATTTCTAACTTCCCACCAAAATTTCACCAGGACAACCCCAAAAAAATTTATTTTTTGAAAAAATTTGGTGTTTGGGAAAAGCGCGCGTGGAATGTTCCGAGGCAGCCACCTCTCTCCCCGTTTATCCTACGTCATATTATCATGTATCCTATTTGTTTCAAATTTTGTCTAGTTTCTGAATTTTTTAATGCTTTTCCCCTAAAACAATAAGAAATTTAAGTTAACCCTCTAAGCGTTTGGGGCGTAATATTCCGTTCACTAAGCTCCAGGTTTCACAGCAATACAAGCAATATTTAAGACAATATAATTCTATAGATTTAATGAATTTTGAATACATTGATGCATGATTAATACTCCCAAGGATTACATTCATATTTTTAATTGAGTTTTTTTTTTATAATGTTGAAAGAATCATATTTTCTTAGCATTTAAAACAAAATGCAAAGAAAACAACATTACAATTTTATTCTTTTGCAAGACGCTCGGAGGGTTAATAACAACTATTTTGGGGCGTTTTCGGGGGAGGATTTTATGTTAAGTTGAAATTTCGGATTCAGCGACCCAAAAAACTTAAAGTAAAACTTATAAGGAATGTTCGGAGGGGAGATGGGAGGGCGAATGTAAACGTGTGAGTGGTTAAGTGGAATTGCGCAACTTAGTCCACGCAGCACCTCGCGCATGTTCCGAGGTAGATTCCCCCTTCCCCTTCATCCGAAGTCATAATGTCATATACCTAATTTGTTGGAAATTTTGTCTACTTTCTGAATTTCTAGATACTTTTTCTCTAAAACAATAAAAAAATGATTTTTTTTAATAAAAATCTTTTTGGGGGGCTTTTTAATAAAATTTGGGGGGGGGGGGTTGCCGGGGGAAATTTTGCTGGGAAGTTACAAATTCGGATTCAGTGACCCAAGAAACATAAAGTAAGCCGATTTCCAGAACTATCATTAATTTTGCTAGGTAAAATTTCCTATTGCCTGGTCTATAACACATTCCAACATAATAGAATATTGATCCGCTCTTTTGACATTTTTCCGCCGATACAGTTATCCTTTTTTAAACACAAAGTCTTATTCGGATAAATTCTGAAAAAGAGTCCGGTTTCATCGGCATTAAAAATGTTTCTCTCCTCATAGCCGTCATTAATTGATTGCAGTCGTTCATACCAATCCTCCACTTCCTTAAGATCTACAGATATTGCTTCTCCACATATTGTTTTTAAAGAGATGTGCCGAGATAGGAACTTTTCCAGTCACCCACTGGAAGCCTTGAAATCGTTTAATTCGAGCTCTTTAGCGACTTCTAAAGCCTTAATGTCAAATCCTAAGTCATAATGTCATACATCTAATTTGTTGCAAAATTTGTCTACTTTCTGAATTTCTAGATACTTTCCCCCTAAAACAATAAAAAAATTGATTTTTTTAATAAAAACCTTTTTTGGGGGGCTTTTTACCAAAATTTGGGGGGTTGCCGGTGGATATTTTGGTGGGAAGTTTCAAATTCGGATTCAACGACACAAAAAAATTAAAGTAAGCCGATTTCCAGAACTACCATTAATTTTGCTAGGTAAAATTCCCTATTGCCTGGACTATACTTAAACTGCTTAATAAATATCTAAATATAAATTATACATGAAAATAATTTTATATGTTTAGAACAGGGACGTGTACACAGGAGGGGGGTGGAGGAGGAAGTGTATAATTATCCCGGGATCGGATCTTGCGGGTGCTCAAGCTAATTTCAATGGAATTCGAAGAAAGGGGAACCAAAATGCTTATCGCTACTCGTGGTTTGGAAAGGAACACTTGCATACACAAAGAATGTAAAAGTAAAAAAAAAAAAAAAATGTTTGAAAAAATTCAGGATATCGACATCGGTTTACAGAGAGTTCCGGTTACACGAGGATCGGATAATCAAAGTCCCACTGATCCATATATACTCGTGTGCAAAACAAAGAATTTTGACAATTTTCTGCAAGTAAATTGGGGGGTAGACTTATACGCGAGTCAATTACAAAAGAAAAAAAAAAAAAACCTTCGAATACTGCAAAAGTCTAATTTTTTATGTGTATAAATAATAAAATAATATATAAAATATACAAATAATAATAATTTATTATCAAAAAAAATTTCAATGATTTGTTTTTGTTTACTTACTAATTTTTTGCATTCGAAATTGAAGTAAAAAGTTAGGGGGTCAACATACGCGAGTTTTTTGTTTTTGCAGAATTTGCATTAAAAAGTTAATGGGTCGTCGTATATGCGAGTATATACGGTATATATACACTAGTAGTAATTATTGATTATTATAAATTTTTACTGTATAAATTTTTACTATGCCAATAGCTAATGGTCAGGAGGAAGGGGTCTAGTTCTTGAGCCGACCCAGCCTTCTCCCCCTTCTAGTAATAATAAAGAAATTTTTATAGTAAAATAATAACCCGAATGACATATAACCTTTTTGAAACATATTAAATGGCATAAAACATTGATATAATGCTTAGACAGTAGCGGAGAAAGCGTCTAACCTTTAGTGCATAGTGTCCCAAAATTGGGATGTTTAGATTTTTATATGTTAAATAATATTTTTTCAAAAATATTTTTTTTTATTATTTTTTACGTTCATTTTACACCATTTACTACAATTAAGCACAATATTGAGTTGAAAAAAAATTCAGGCACTAATAAGTTAAATTCCACGCATTTAACGTCTTTTTTCAAGACTTTTCCGCTTTTTAGTGAACTTAAAAAAATACATATATTTTCTATATTTTTCTGAATTTGAATGAAAATATGTTTATTTTTTTAGCACTTATGTTTATTTATGTGTTTGATTGAGCATCTCTTGAACAATTGAATAATTGTGACAGTTTCAAAAGACCATCTTTGCTCAAAAGTACGCTCTGTTTTATGTGATCAAAACAATTTGGTGCAAAAAGCGTTCTAAAATTGTGATTTCTGTGATTTTGTTAAGGGGTGTCAGGATTCTTAAAACTTCAAAAATTTCCGAAATTTAATTTGTTTAGATTTTAAACTACTATCTTTTCGGAACATTTTGATATAAATGTTTCCTTAAAATTCCCATTAGAACAGAAGTTATGGCTTTTAGAATTATACCGGCTCAATAGCTGAAACAGCGTTTCCTAAAGTTTGAAGTCAATTTTCTCCAAACGACTTTCTTAGTATAACGCGCAGGATATCTGAAAAGCTTCTGAATGTTTTTTTCATAAAATTTTCAAAACGCATGTCTCATGTTAGTCTGTATAAACTCAACCTAAAATTTCCTTTTTATTGTTCAAAAAAATATTTTTTAGGTGATTATACTGTTGTAATTTTCAAAGTTTTGCATTAGCTCAATACATTTTTATAATAAAAATATAAAAATGTTTTAAATACAAGTTAATTTAAGTTCTGGGTCATTATTATAATCTGAGGTATAAGTAGGCATCAAAAATTTCATTCTAGTTGCAAAATTTATTTTGTAATTCAGTGAACATTATGTGAACCGAGTGAACATTCTGTGTTACCAGTCTTCTGTTACCATTTAATTTCGCAGCCGAGTATAACTTCAAACATGGAGCAATGGAAATAAACTTCACACAACTCATAAAATCTTGACACTACATATATTTAAAACTCAACGCCTTTAATACTCTAAAAACATTTTAAAATAACCAATAATCAGAACTATATAACATTCTATTCCACACTCCACTACATTTTCCGACCTCTTCTGTATCAGCTCTCACGATCTTCTGTTTCGCCCCGTTGCCAGTTGAGTTACCTAAAGTTCAACGGTAGACTGTGAATCAAAGTAAAAACGTCCATTCTAGACATTTCAGTTTGTCCGTTGGGTTTCACTGCTCTGACATCTGCAATTAAATTTATCCGTCGGGTTTCACTACTCCGACAACTGCATTTAATTTTCTCCGTTGTATTTCACAACTCTGACAACTTTCCCCTCAAGAAGCTCATTCGTGACCCTTGTCACAATGAAGCGTAACATTATAATTATACTACACACATTTTTTTTTCAGCAAAGGTGGGAATAATGTGGAACTTCCCATTATAACTAAATAAACTAACTAATTCAAGAAATATATATATATATACAATATTATTCATCAACATGAATTTCATAAATTAATACACAAAAATATAATAATTTCCAAAAACATAAATTAAAAAACTAAATTACAGTTTAACCTTCATCAAACGTCAATCTTGACATAGAATCTGCATTTAAATGTCCAGAACCCTTACGATAAGTTATAGTTAAATTGTATCTCTGCAATGCCAGAGACCAACGAGCCAATTTTGCTTCATGCTGCACGCTGCTCGTAAGAAAAGTGAGTGGATTGTGATCCGAAATTGACTTCAATCTCTGCACCGAATATCTAAGTGTCAAACCTTTTCAAAGCCTCGATTACACCGTATGCTTCTCTCTCTATAGTAGCCCAACGCATCTGGGTATCTGTAAGTTTCTTACTAAAAATTCAATAGGTCTCTCTTGTGCCTGATCGTCTATCTGAGCAAGACAAGCTCCGATAGCATTAGCGGAAGCATCAGTATACAACTGAAACGGTCGATCGAGTTTAGACATTGATGACATTTGTGACAATTTTTCTCTTAACTGGCTGAATGCATTCAAATCGTCTGCATCCAATGGAATCACGTTTGCCACTCTTTTTGGTGTAAGTTTAGTCAACCAGCGTTCTACCACTCCCATACTCTCTCGATGTCCAGGAATCGAAAATCTAGGCGTTACGCCCAAGGCGTCCAAAAATGCATCGTACAATTGTGAAGTAAAATTCGGTCCTTGATCTGTGCATATAGTAACTGGGAATCCCGTTTGGGTAAATATTTCCATTAACACTTCACATTTGGTCTTTGCGGATATATTTTAAACTGGTACCGCCTCGGCCCACCTGGTACACAGGTCAACAGCAGATATCACATATCTATGTCCTCTACGAGAAGGTGGTTCCAAAGGTCCAATACAATACAGACTCCACACTTCAAATGGGTTTTCCGGTCGTACTAACGGACGTATGGGTACTCTGTCTCTATATGTGACAGTTCTTCTTAACTGACATTGTTTGCAACTTGCGCAATTTTTTTTTACATCTTTCTTCAATTCCGGCCAATAAAAGGAATACTTAATTCTCTGTTTCGTCTTCTGTTCTCCCAGATGGCCTGCCAAGGGAATTTCATGAGCAACTGATAAAATATGCTGTCTCTTATACACATGCAATACTACTTGTTTCACGTCCTCACCGCACACATTTTCCAGAGGCATTAATATCCCTTCCTCTATAAAGTAATCATTTTTATTATTCTTAGCCATTTCCCATATATCTTCCAATGAATCATCACCTCTTTGTAATTCAAGAATAGATTCCTTTACTCTTCCCTCGCTCTCATTTTTATTGCCGGCCTGTTCTCCTTCACCAAAGTCATATATTTCCTGATCTCCACCAGCATCTTCCTCAGAATTAATATTCTGTTCTCTCACGACCTCATGTTCCATCTGTGGATCAATCTTCCTCTCTGAATCAACATTACCAACAGACTGGGGATAGTCGTTGCACTAGTATACAATATAACATTTTGGTTCAACGCTTCATAATCATTTGGGCATATTAACATATCATTTATCAGTTTTTCTGAAATAGCACAAGTTACAAGAACTTCTCCATGGAATCCATCATCTATTCTCATTGGTATCACTCTTAACGGAGTGACTTAACTTTCTTCAAACGCTGAGGTTATCCCGATCCTTCCCTCTCCCTCCTTGGCCATATCCTTGACCAGATCAGCTCGTATCACCGAAATCTGGGCACCGGAATCAGATTCCATCCACAACATTAATTCCACATTTAATTTTCACTCTTTCCAATTCATCACACTTTCCATTCTTTCCCACGTGTGAAGATACCGGTATTGTTATTCTAGCAGTTAATGTTGGCGATTGGTTTTCCCCAGTTTTTCTTTCCGATTGCACCAAATTTGTCTGTGATCTCTGTATGGAAGGAGTACTACGTTTATTTGGACAGAATGAAGCCTTGTGACCTTCCCCTCCGCAAGAATAGCAAGTAACTTTATTATTTATCTGTATTTGATTTATAAGTATTAGCTCTAGAGTCCTGTTTCAAATATGGTATAAAACCAGTTTTCCTATTATCAACATACTTAGGATTCTCTGAAAAACTACTTTTCCTCTCCACATATTTATCCCTCTTAACTTGCCTCCTACAGTCCTCTCGCAAACTTTCATACAAATCGAGCTTCTCTGCCAACTCAGTGGCGGACACTATTTTAGGCCATTCATCCACAAAATGTTCTCTCATTTCATACGGCACTCTCCTTTTTAATTGATCCGTTACCATCAACTCTTTCAGAGAATCAAAATCAACAATTTTCAGTCCATAAATCCATTCCTGAAAATAACCATTTATTTCAAACACTAATTCTCGCCATGTCCGTTCGGGGTTTCGTTGATGGTCCATGAATTTCTTACGAAATTTTTCAGGACTCAGCTTAAATCGTTTTAACAAAATCTTTTTTATATAATCATAGTCTTCAAATTTTTCCTCTGCCTCACGTGCAAGAACCTGAACAATTTCCGATGGCAACAACACCAACAAACTTGACACCCAATGTTTCGGGTTCAAACAAATCCTCTTTACCTGCCGTTCAAAAATGGACAAATACAAAACAATGTCATCTTCCCTAATATTAAATTTCGGCATAAGCTTTGTAACCTCTATTCCGTAATTATACCCTTCCACATCCAATCCAATCTTAGGTTCCTTACTTTCATTACTCTTTCCGAACCTTAATTTTTTCAATTCAAACTCTCTCTCCTCCTTCGCAACCTCTCTCTCCTCTTTCGCTGCTCTTTCACGTCTTGCCTCTACAACTGTTTCCAATAATCTTCTCACGAATTCGGCTTCATAATTCTTATTTGCCATAATCAATTCCTTTAAATCAACTATTCTTGCATCCGCAGCAGGCTGTTCTCCCAACTCCTCCGCACACATCGCAAATCTTCCTTGCGGCCTTTCCCAAAAAACGCCATATCGCCCCCCCCCTTCAATCTCCTTAATAGCCTAACAAAAAAACTCAAACTTGTCGACCAAAATTGTGCAAGACCCCAATTTAACTTGGTACCAACAATCCACCACTCAGTTATGCAAAATCACGAGCTCAAATATTACTGTATATTGTATACACATAATCAGTTCATAACATTTATCAAAAACATTTATATAAGCATATATCACAATAACTCAATTTTATATCTTAATATACATCATTTCAAAGAAAAACTTATTTCATAGCAATTCCAAAAATTTTCATAAATCATTAACCTCAGTATCTAAACCAACCAACCATCACACAAATATACACAAGGATTACATATATAAATCAGCAATATCATATTTCACACTTTTTATCCAATACATAATTATTTATACAAAGCAATCTCAACTGAACATATATATCCCATCTCAACATTTCAGTACTTATGCTATATTCTAAAACAAATCATAATAACCATGTGTCTGAACAGTTATATCTCCCCCCTTCCATATTGACATATATTTTACAAAAAAAAAAAAAAAAAAAAAAAAAAAAAAAAAAAAAAAAAAAAAAAAAAAACCAATAATTATTATTCTAAATAACCATTGCTTTTTTTTTTCTTTTCCGTACTGACGTACGCTATAATTCAAATTAACACATTTAAATACTAGTAACTCATCTTAATGGGAAGCCACTTACAAAAAAATTCTCACCTTGCTTTCCTTTCCATTCCCGATATGACCAGTCCTTCCAGCCAGACTACGCCACTGAACATTTTAGTGATACGGATCTTCTGAAACCATTTAATTTCGCAGCCGAGTATAACTTCAAACATGGAGCAATGGAAATAAACTTCACACCAATCATAAAATCTTGACACTACACATATTTAAAACTCAATGCCTTTAATACTCTAAAACCATTTTAAAATAACCAATAATCAGAACTATATAACATTCTATTCCACACTCCACTACATTTTCCGACCTCTTCTGTATCAGCTCTCACGATCTTCTGTTTCGCTCCGTTGCCAGTTGAGTTACCTAAAGTTCAACGGTAGACTGTGAATCAAAGTAAAAACGTCCATTCTAGGCATTTCAGTTTGTCCGTTGGGTTTCACTACTCTGACATCTGCAATAAAATTTATGCGTCGGGTTTCACTACTCCGACAACTGCATTTAATTTTGTCCGTTGTATTTCACAACTCTGACACTGCGCGTAAGCTGTTACACGAATTTTCTGATCGTCAAATATCTGGCAGTTTGGAGCTTCCTGTAAATGCTAATTCTGCCTCTTGCAATTTTTTAAATACATGAAATGAAAGAATATACTTATATCAAGCATCCCCCCCCCCCCAATAAAAAAATGTTTTAAAATCATATACATTTTAATATAGTAAATGTTAAGAATGGTCTTTTTTTAATTTATTTTTTATTTTAAGAGTCCTGAGATCCCTAAGGCTATAAACTTGAAACATGGTGTGGTTGTTACTTGTAAGATGTAAATACCTGCTATGAACGCTTTCAACCGAAATTTAAAAGGGTGAAATGATCGTAAAATACTATTACAGATTACGATTTGTTTGGAATTGATCACTTCAGTCGAAAATACTTTAAATTTGATATGGATGTTACTTTTGAGGCATAAATACTTGCACAGAAAAGTTACTAACCGATTCGAAATGTAAAATGTTGTAATACTCGGGTTCACTAGGGGAATCAAAATTATTAAAAAAATTCATTTCCATGATACTGTTGGGCCTAAAAACTTACTTCTATAATGTATATGATCCCAAAGAACGGCTTCTAAAAATTGCGAAATTTAAGTGAGCGAAGAGAGCGAAAAATTTTCTAAAAATGCTCTATATTACGATTAATTTGAAATAATTAAGCCTAGAAACTTGAAACATGATATTTTTAAGGAGTAAATAATTGCCACTTAACAATTTCTGAAAATTTCGAAATGTAAAAGGATCCAAGAACAGACACCCTTTTGAATTTCCTATTTTTGTGACAGTGCTGAGGCTAGTAACTTCTAATTTTGTATGGTGGTACATTTTTCAAGATGTAAATGCTTCGAATGAAAAATTTCTAAAAGGTTCAATATCTAAAAGGGAGATATAAGATGAAAACGTTCTAAAAACGTTCAAAATTACAATTTGTTTAGATTTATTAGGACTAGAAATTCGAAATGTATAATAAAACTGCATTTATTTTTTCCTAAACTATTGGAGCTCTCATTGCAGTTTAAATACTATTACGAACGTTATTATTATTGTTGATGTTGTTTTTAACATTTTATTGTTTTTATAGGTGCAGTTTCAGAGCAAGTTGGCTTATTTTTGAAAGCATGTTTTAGCGCATAATAAACATATTTCATGTTGTAACTCGTTTATTGCTGTAATAATAAGGAATATTTGGCGTTTTATCACCAGCACCTAGCTAACGTAATAAAGCATTAAAATTAATTTATTAATTTATAATCAGTTCTAATTTTTTTTTAAATACTGTATTGTCATCGGAATCAGGGAATATGTGTCATTAATTCGCGGATGTTAACATATTTTGATCACATTTACAACTTACATTGTTTACTTATCGTCAAAAGGTAAAAATATGAAAGAAAGTTTAACTCATTTTGGGAGTTCCTAATGGAAATTAGAAGAATTAGATATACGTTGTTTAAAAGAAGACCAGATGCGCTTGACCAGGTCGTGATCTGTCATCATTAATACTTTTACCACTAAGAAAATCCCTACCCCATCGGAATATCGATCTGCGTGACATATAATCCGTGCGATACACATTTTGCATTCGACGATATTTCACCAGCACTCACATTTTTCGCTGTTAAATATTGCACGGCCGAGTGTTGACACCGTTTGGAGGCATCCATGATGTGAACGATGCCTTTTAACGAGCTTCCACGCTATCACAGACACATCTCGCGGGATTTGACGATATCCCATGCATTTCCAGCACTCTGCGCCCTCTATAGGAGTATGCGCAGTCATCGTTCTCTTAAAATTGCGGAGTTATTACAGCATCGTCGCTTTTATTTGGGCGACCCATATAAAATCTTAAAACACAAAGCATTTATATTATCGAAATACTGGCTTTCGATGAAAATAATTATTTCGACTATCGAATATGTTTTAAAGTTATTTAATACTTTTCTGTTCATTTGAATGCAGTTATTAAAGCAGTTAGTAACATAAACACAAGTACGCCATTAACAGGGCTGCAACAGGCGACTATTCTTTAATTCTATTTCGCACAACTTTTTCAAAACAAAAATATTTTACATACGCTTTGACCGCATTTTCAAGTGAAATATGCTCCAAAATGTATTTTTATTAAAATAGTGATGCAAACAGAATATAAAAATAGTTGCATGTGGCAGTCCTGCAATAATATCTATTTCTAGTTCTCGAAAAAATTTTTCTTTAGTTTCGGCTTTTTCCTAGGAAACTTGATAATTCCATTAAAAATAACTATTAAACTGTCAGTTAAAACTATCTCATTCTGTGTAAATCACGAAAAAGTATAACCAAAATTTTTGTATAGCTCAATTAATTGTGATTATTCTTCTAATTTTTATATGTACCAAACATTTATGAAAAATCTTATTTGTAATTTAACATTAAAGGATATTCAGCATGTTCTGATTAATTCTTAAATATATATGTATATATATATTGCTTCTCTTGAGCGCAAATGCATAATATTTTCATTGACAAAGATGATATATTATTTTATAAAAATAAGTATACTTGTAGTAATAATAAAAATGGAAACTGTTTCTGTTAAGGAGATTAATTATTGATAAATAGCTAACCTCAAAGCGTTGTCCGGTCCTGAGATAATAATCCTAAATTTATCTAAAAGCAGTACTCAAATCAGAGAGTTCCTTCCGTTAGGTATTTAGTATACTGGGTGGTGTTCTGACGCTTAGTCGTCTTAAAGGCAAAATTCTGTAATTGGTAATCCTATTTCTGATGACATATTTTCAATTGCAAAAATTGTCATTTTAGTAGAAGAAAAAAATCCCTCTTACTGCTTGACAATGCTTTTATTTAAAATGAACTTACATATGTTAATATCACATAGAAGGGTGACGGAGTATCATCAACAAACACTGAGATTTCATTTGCCGGGAGCACGTGGACTGTCGCGATTGCAGCAACTACATTGATGAATATAACTTTTATGAGACAATATTGCCAAGATAAGTGTGTTGGTATAAAAATAAATTCCCAATATGATTAATGTATGTGTAAATGGATTTTTACTTTAGAAATTAATCTTAAATTTTTAATCGAATATTAAACATTTTCAGTTATTGCTTATGTGAAAAACGCATGGCATTATATGACCCTGTATATGAATTATGGCATTTATACACACCATATAGTATGCATAAATATTCGTATACTGAAACATAAAAGCGCATATCATAAATTAAAAATGCATTTTCAGCAATCATCGCTAATGTACTGTACTTCGGGTACAATATAGTTCCTGATTTTTTTTGTTTTTCCCTGTAAATGCTATGCACTTCTTATTATACATGAAATAAGGTATAGTAAACCTACGTATGTCAATTTCATTATATATGAAATAGTTTAACATAATTAAAATACGCCGCAAACAATTCCGCCCACACCTATATCATTATGTAACGGAATTCTTTTGTGTGACCATGCAAGTTAATAACAACGATTCTTTGCACTGCATATTCTACACAATGCATATTTTAGCGCACATCATAAATGCATATCAGCTTTATTGTGTTTCAAAACGTGAAACATCATTAAAAATCATTTGAAACGATTCTTTCCCATTGATCGTAATGCAACGGAATTCTTTTGACTGTCCCTGTAAATGAACTAAACATACTACAAACTTCATTTTAAATAGAAAGCGTGCTATGGTAAATGTCCGACACATCCGAAAATTGCAGAGCAATCGGAGTATACTTACGGAATTAGAGTGTGGACAGACGGACAGACAAACCGAAACCATAAACACATTTCAACTTTGTTTGAAAGTGTTAAAAATTAAATGAGTATCGCCACACAAAAATATTGTGTTGGTATTTGCACAGTTTTTTTTTTTTATTTCAGGAAAATGAAAACTTGAAAAAGAGTTTTTTTAGAGTAGATATTATTTTGAGTCTAATGACAACTTTGATGAGACTTTAATGCGAGGACTATTTAATGAGGACTATGCTTTTAAATGTAGCACAGGCTTGCGTTAGAAGTGATGTTTCTGATGATCAGCAGCAATTCTTATAAATGCTGTATTAAAGGATATGGGAATAATTAACAAAGCAATTTTTTGAAAGTTGCCGATCGTAGCAAAATCAGAATGGAAAGAATGGAAAATCGCAATCACTGAAAAGGACAAAGAGGGACAACGAAATGGGAAGGATTTTAAAATGTAGACAAATAACAAAAATAGAACAAAATATTCGAAAAATATGAGTATCCAACATTAATTTTCAATGCAGACTACTATATAGACCTAATTAAATGGGAATCAATTACACATACTGAACCACTACTTACGCTATCTATGTCTGATTATGAACTTAAGGCGATGATTTTGGACAATCCTGTTGTAATCGATGTTTTTCGATTTCCGTGAAATTCACAAACTGAGAAGAGTTGCATCAATTTAATTATTGAAGTGTCAGTTCGGTGTGTGGCATCGTCGCTGGATGGATTCAAAAGATTGAAACTAGCATTACTAAATTTGAAACCAAAAGTCAATATCTTTGAGTTCTATGAGGTAATTGAACTAAACGTTTAAAAAAAAGTGTAGGGTGCTAGAACTGGATGTGCAGACACCTACACGTGGTGTGTTCTGAGTAAATTTCCCATATATTTGGTGCAATGCCATGATACACAAAATATATGGGAAAGGCAGAAAACAGCTTCATTATTGCAGTCTCGAATTTCTATGATTTCACACCTTTCATGAAAATCGGTTTAAACGAATGGAAAGTTGAGTCTCCAATGCCTTCGGCAGCGTAGAACAGGTGTGCTACGCATGTGTGTTTCACAGGTGTGTTTCGCTCTGTTTTTCTCCAACTAATTTACGTGTCTCATCTTGAATTTGTATGGTTTTTATATTTTTAAACGTAATTTATTCCAAACAAACTAAGGAGAATCTGTTATAGTGATTTTCGATTTAATTTCTGATATATAGATTTTTTATAGTTTCATCGACAGCGTACATCCTGGTGTATTACGCTGATTAACATTTTTTATTTTTGTAAACGAAATTAGGAATTGGATGTTTTCATATTTTGAAACGAAAATCTTTCCAAATCGCTAACCCTCTTTTACACATTATATGATATTTTTGAGTATCCGAAAAATAAATTGTAATACTATATCAACCCTCCACATATCAAAATTAAGGACAAACCCTGGTGTAATTCTCTTAAAATGCAAAACAAAATCTCCAAAGGCTCTTAAAATATTATTAAATTTTAATATTATTATAACCCGACGATTCGATATTCGATTTACAAAAAATACATTTTTTGAAATAGTAAATTTTCTTATTTTTTTAATGAACGTAACCTCTGAAATGGAAGACTTAGTTATAACAAAAGGGTGTCGACATAATTACTTCTTTGATAATAATTCCTTAAAAATGTTTTAGCAAAATGTTAGAGAGAAAGTAATATCCTGCTGCAAAAGAGAGAGGACAGCGCTTTTATTAAAAAAAAGTATCCAAAAACTACATTACACTCATAAATTTGTTATTTAATGTGAATTCTTATTCACAAAAAGTATTCGTTCTATTAGAAATTTAAATGCATTTTTAAATATAAATATTTGTAAGTATTATAAATATGTCTTAGAATAACAATTTATAGTGGTCTTAAAAACAAACCATAATATATAATTTTTTCTTTGATATTTAGTGATATTTCTTTATCTATTATTATTTTCTTTAAGTAGATGAAATAATTTTTGGGAATTCAAAGATATAATAAAAGTCTGCACTAAAAACTCTAAAAGTGCTGCCTTAAAATACTGTTGCAAATCTTTTAGTAAGAATTTAAAATCCAAAAATATAATCTTTAGAAATAAATAAATGCCATATTTTAACTGAGATTAATCATAAAAAAACAATATTTTAAAAGTTCTCTGCAAATATCTATGTCATTTCATTTCAGTGCATTTTGAGATTTTAAAGTTTATTCAAAATCATAAATTTATATTTACGATTGTATAAAGTAACATTTAATCAATTATATTTTTAAAATATTCTTCTAAATATTTTCATATATTTCATGAAAAATAACACAGTGTCATGGGAATATAATGAATGTATAACAAAGATTAAAACATAACGCATTTGAATAAGTTTAAAATATTTCAATGGAAATATTTAATGCTTGCTTGCTTTTATTATGCATATTTGTTTAGGAATTTGTTTTATTTGTAAAAGGATTTCTCTTGTGAAACAGGACATAAGGTAAAAGTATTATTTTGAAAATTTTAATTTCCATGGGAATATATTTTCTTTTTATATTTTTTTTATAAAAAAGAGTAGAAGAAATGAATAATGAAAAGTATAAGAAATTAAATTGTTAAAAATTATTAAGATTATAGTTTTCTATGATCTGCCTTCTTAGGTATCCGAGGTCATGGAATTTGACAAATGTTTCGCCAAATTCGTTTCTGTATTATTATTTCTGCATACATTGTAAAAAGATACAGGGGTATTAAGAAGTCCGTATAAGCATTTCATAAAAAATAACACCGAACTGAACTTTTGCACTAACAGTACTCTAAAGTTGTCAATTTTTTTTTTTAAGGCTACACCTAATATGTACATCATATTGAAGGAAATAAACTCTAAAACAGACGTTTATGTAACTTAACCATATAAAATAAAGAGTTATTTACTATTTTGTCAGACGAATAACTGAAGTGCCGAAACTACACTGGTTATCAAAAATTAAGGAAAAGTCACAAAATGCTAATTTTCAAATACGCCAACACTCAAAAGGAAATAATATAATTCGAGTAATTACTATCTCTACAACACAGATAGCCCATATAACATCTCATTCATGTCACACATGGTCACAAGTGTCACAGTCACTACAGTGAAGCAAAAAAATAGGAAATTCCATACATCTCATTATGAGTTTCAAATGATCACTATATGTGACTCCACTGAGAAGTCAATGTGACTGCTGCTTTGTGACGAGTCACCAGGTGACTTTGCAATGTAGTTAAATTGTGACTCTCATGTGACTGTCATTTTGAGACTCAATTTCATAGTCATCATGAACGTTGCATTACGATAAGTCACCAAATAATATCATATTATAGTCACATGGATACTTTTCCCAAAAGAGCACAATGGTGACTTCACAGTAGTCTCTCTGTAACCTGAAAGTCATCATGTGACTTTAATGTGACATTATTTGGTAACTTATCACAATGCAGCGTTCACGATGACTTTAAAATTGAGTCTACAAATGACAGTCACATGAGAGTCACAATGTAACTACATTGTAAAGTAACATGGTGACTCGTCACAAAGCAGCAGTCACAGTGACGTCTCAGTGGAGTCACATATAGTGATCATTTGAGACTCATAATGAGATGTATCGAATTTCCTATTTTTTTGCTTCACCGTAGTGACTGTGAGACTTGTGACCATGTGTGACATGAATGAGATGTTATATGGACTAGCTGTGTTGTAGAGATAGCAACTACTCGAATTATATTATTTCCTTTTGAGTGTTCGCGTATTTGAAAATTAGCACTTTGTGACTTTTCCTTAATTTTTGATAACCAGTGTATATCCACGTGTTGCATAAGATGAGGCCGTTATGTGTGTGTGCCAGCTTGGAGACAAAATTACAACTATATGTCAAAGTGACTGATGTCCCACTGTGCACCATGCCTTACTGTTACTACTCTCCCATATAGGACCGAGTTTATGTTGAGTCAACACTTCAAATACAAAATGTTGTTACTTACGAAGAATTCAAATACCCAAATACTAGAAAATTAGAATCTACTTTCAGTGGTCCTTACAAAATACTTAATAATCTATCTGATGTTACTTATGAGAGAGATAAATTTCATTATAATACTGGCAAAAATTCTGATATCATACATCTTTCTAGTTTACGTCCATATTATTCTCAGATAAATTTAAATTGTCTTATGAGCAACAGCACATTAAAATTTAAAACCATAGTAAATGTTTATTATAGTTTCTTAAAATTTTAATAACCATAACATTAAATTAAATTACTTAATTAAAATAACAAGTTAAAACTTTCTTTTCATCATTACAAATGTATTCTTGAGCCTAAGCACAGATATTTACTTGTTTGAGGTTTTGTTTGAATTAAATTTCTTATGCAGGCATATTTTAGTTATTTTAAAATTAAAACTTCTAATAAATGTTGAATTGAATTAATTCTCTTTAACTTATATAAAGATAACAATTACTGAATAATATTATAAAATACCCAACTTCATAAAATTTATGCGAATAATTACTGATTATGCAAGTGTCCCAGATTTCATCTAAAATTATATTTTTCTCTTGCTTATCTATTTTTATTTTCTATTTTCCACTATGACTGAGTAACACGCCACATGTGGAAATTGAACAAAATGTTCGACACAAAGGGAAAAAACCTGTTGAGATAGTTGTTTCCGTCGTGTTGCTGCAAATTCCAAAAGGATATATTTATTTTATTTTTATTATTCGGACTTACTGTATTTCATTTCTTATCTAAAAATTTAACAATAAATTAGTTTTATGCTATGTAAATTTTTTATTTAGCAAATATCGTCGAATACAGAAATCTACTATTATTTATTGATTACTTTATTATTGTTAATCTTGTTTATTGTTTACTTTACTATTGTTATTATTATTTATTGATTATTTTATTA